>CM047812.1:121395405-122065617 GCA_026214975.1 Gentiana macrophylla | reverse complement strand
ATTTATTGTGTGTACTTTGTATTGTTATTGTCAATTGAGGTAATTTGCTTAGGATTTTGATGCGGATATGAGGTCGATTGCAACCATATAATATAAGCGTGGTTGTGAAAAGGGAACAATAAATTGCTTGATAATTCTTTACGTAATTTGGTTGATCTTGCCAGATTGCTTTGATCCTTCCTTTCCCATTCCGCTCTCTCGATTTGTGTGGTGACAATTTGTTTTGAACTTTTTCTTTATTTGAGAATATTACTAAAGTCACGAGCTAAAGAAGCTCTTGAATTTGTCGAATCTGAGATAGGTAATTTTTCAATCTTCTAATCACTATGATTTACTTGGAGCGATTACTATGTATTAGTATTTATATGTTGAACTTGGATACTCGCTTTTGTGGTTCTCCTTGGCTTTACATTAGCATTAATGGTTATAATTTTTGCATCACCATTTCTGAGGTCCAAAGAATTGTCTAGAGATCGGTGTTGGAGCACTTGGGGTTGAGTGTTCTTTGTGCAGCCGGTGAGGTGAGATTCAGAAAGTTGGGATTATTCATATTGGAATGGGTTATAATGAAGTTACCAGGTTTTTCTTGCCTGCATCCGACTGCGAATATGGCATTCATTCGGTGCGGTTTGTTGATCAAATAAATTGATCATCTTTTTTATTTTTGATTGATGATAGTTGTGCCATGAATATTGAATCTTTGTTGAATGTAGTTGCTTGATGAGTTGCCGACAGATCAATGGCCGGTGTCTCCAGGCAACAGGGCTTTAAAGTGTACCGGTGAGGTGTTGACTGTGGCAGCCGGTTTGCTCGGGGCCTTTGCATCAAATACCGGTGCTAGGATTACCACTTTAGTTGGAGGACCTTCCACGAAGGGCGGCGGTGTAAAACTCTTGCCTTTTTGGTTGAAAATATCATGTTATTCTTGCTTTTGGTAGCTTACTTTGTGAATAGTGTTACCATGGCCATATGAACTCTATTATTCTGGTTTATGTGTATCAAATTGTCATATTCGCATTGATCTTCATTGTGGAGGTTATGGTTTTAATGAGTGTCGTGTATATGCATATCTTACGTTATTTTATTGCATGATTTTGAAGTTTTTTTTTGCTTCCATCTTCATGTGTTACCAATATCTGAATGCTTGAAGTTGAAATCGAATTGTGGAATTATTAGAAATTCAAAATGCAACTATGCAAGTTTATTTAAATAGATTCAAAGGCAATAGGGTAGTCACATTTTTATTTTGGAAAATTAGTCTCGAAATATATTTTGTTAATTAAACGTGAGTAATCCCGAAGTGCATGCTATTTGTACAGTTTGACTTCAAGTGATGTTATGGTCACTTGAAAGTGATTTCTATTGCTCATCAAGAAGCAGCGACAAAATCAAGGTCCGTATAGTTTTTTAAAATTTTCAAGATTTGAAGAATAATAGCTGGTGGTGGACTGGCGCCATTGGAGCTGCCAAGGCAAGTTAGTTAGCTCAATATTTTCATTTGTCATGGTGAAATTTTCTTCAATTCTATTTGAGTTTTGATCCTTTTTTTTTGAATTTATTATTGTGCGGAAAAAGTTGGATGAACACGACGCGCCGCCGAAATACCAGAGCGTGGGCTTAATAGTAGGTGTCACCGGTATCGTCGGAAATGTTCTCAATGTGATTATCCCTAATTCCCCCAATTTGCAGCATATTTGTTTACAAACAGGGCGTAAGCATTATATTGGTCTCTTTGAATCTTGGGGAATGACACTCCCACATGATCCTCTATTGCACGAGGATTTACCCCGTTTTGATGTGCCGAATTTTTACTACGTTTTGGAGTAGATTTTATTCGAGGAGACTGCGAAAAATGAGGGATTAACATGGTTTGTTCTTCGGCCCGGGAACATATTTGGGTTTTCCATGCTTAGCTCTGCAATATATACACAATGCTTTAAGGTAAAAATTTTGTATTCAAACGAAGAAGGCATTGCTTTGAATGCGAGAGTTTTCTAATTTCTATGCTGTTCAAGGGCGGAGCCATGAATTTTTCATCGGGCTGAGATTTTTTTTTCATTTATACGGTATAATTTTCTGTAAAAGAAAATTTTATTTATACACTTCATGATATATTATTTTTTTACTCTCCACTAGAAACGTTAACTCCAATGTCAATTTAGTGGATCTGACGTTACTCGCCAGTAACACTTCTACTGTATAACTATAAAGCCACTGACGCTATTTTTTAAACGCCGGGTACCACTGACGTTATTTTCGTTAAAAATAATTGTGTGTTTAAAATAATTTTTTTACTCTTTAAAATGATCGTAGTGCACGAAATAAAATCGTGGTGCCAATGGAATCATTTTTTTTTTTGTTGTAAACATATATTTTTATAGCTCAGGTTAGGTGGGCTGTAAGACTAATTATCTAGTGGGCTGATGTATTGGAGGCTGGACATACATACTATATAGAAAAAAATAAAAAGGTTTGGGTGGGCTTAGCCCACCTGTGCTCTTGGGGTAGCTCCGCCTTTGATGCTGTTGTTGCAAGGATTTCTGTACGTGCGGGAATTTGGACTATGTACTTTATAGAAACTCAGCTCCAACAGAGCGTTTTCGGTGGCCAACTTGAATAAGATTATTATTAAAGACAATCTTAACGGTGTGGCTCCATTTCCATGGCATTGCAACATATTAGTGCCATAAAAAATTATTATTTTCAGCTGGAAAGTTGCACACAATCGCTTGCCAACCAAATTGATTATTGCAAAAGTATTCAGCTGAATAACTTATGTTGCCCTCTTTGTAGCTTGGATAATGAGGATAGGACACATTTGTTTCTCACTTGTTCCTTTTTCTTCCGAGATTTGGAATAAAGTGTGTAACTGGACTACATCAACTCACATAAAGATTAGAGATTGGGATTGTTTCATTGATTTTTCGTCTACTATTAATCGCCATGGGAAGTGCTTTTGGATATGGGATGCTATTTTGAAGATCGTTTTATGGTCCATATGGCTTGCTAGAAAAGGTGTTTGAACAAAAAAATTTATCACTTGAAGATGTCTTTAATCAAATTCAATCTTGCAACTTTTCGTGTATCAATGTTAAAAAAACAAGATCAAATACAGTAATTGGAATGCTTGGAGAATTGACCCATGTTCTTAGTATTTTCTAAGCTAATGTGATTGGGCGCTTCTGCAAAATTTTTTTTGAGCAAGCTACCTCAATTCTTGTGCTGCAATTCCTTTTCGTTTGATGTCTCTTTCTTTACTCACTAATTAGTTTGTTGGGTTGTGTCTTTGCAAAGTAGTGATGTTAAACGTTTGTATAGATATCTTTGTAGAAAACATAAACCCAAACCCATATAAGAGAATGAGCCTCATCTCAAATCCTAGGTTGTGGGGTGAGGGAAGTCTATCTCTTAATATGGTTGGTGAAACAATCACAAGTTTCCAATATAGACACTTTAACAAGCCCCGTCAAGTGTGGGTCTATAAAGAATTGGAGCCACATGGCACACAAGGCATATAAGGGCACTATAAGGCCAACAAAGAGGCGCAACACTTGCACAATAAAGGGGTGGCGCTGCTGTCATATTGAAAATCTAGACTCAAACCCATATAAGAGGAGGGTCTCATCCCCAAAGCCTAGGTTCAAGTGTGGGCCTATAAAGATCCTGGGCCACGTGACACGCAAGGTATATAATGGGCATTATAAGGCCAGAACAGAGGCCCAACACTTGCACAATAAAGGAGTGCCTCTATCATCCCGCTCAACCCCACTCTCCATACCCCAATAAAGCTAACAGGCACCAACTATATCACCTGTATATTAGAAATCACGTCTCTCCTTACGGCCTATGATTTACTCGTTTTTCTCGACGGTTCAAGACCTTGTCCGCCGCCATTTATTCTGAAAAGACGGGACTACTAGTCCGAACCCCGCTCACACAATTTGGGTTCGGCAAGACATTTTTCTTCTCCACACAATTCTTGGATCATTGACTGACGAGGTTGCTTCATATATTAATGGCGTTTCGAACAGCAAAAAGGCGTGGGATATTTTGGCATCCACCTACGCCAAGCCCTTGAGGGTGCGCATTAAACATGTGCAATTTTCTCTTTGCACACTCACCAAAGGCAGCAGCTCCATATCGGCATATCTACGTGTTGTTAAAGCTAAAGCGGATGAATTAAGAATGCTTGGAGCACCTATGGATAAGGAAGATCTCATTGATCACATTTTGGCTAATTTAGGTGATGAATACACAGAGATGGTTCGTGCGGTTCAAACTCGTGACACACTGATTTCCTTTGATGAATTGCACGAAAAATTGTTGAATTTTTAGGCTGGCCTCCGGGCAAAACATCCGGTGCAACCTGGTTTTCATCCTACGGCACTTGTGGTTTCCCCCTTGCTCCCCACGCCACTTCGACGTCCATATACTCCTTTTCCTCCACGAGGTCCACCAGGTTTCCGATCAAGCTTCTCGGCCCCGAGCACCATATCAACCGCGTCCGTACCAAGGAAAATGTCAGCTTTGTGGTGTTCAGGGCCACAGTGCAAAAAAATGCCCGACTTATCCTTTTTTCAGCAAGCTGTGTCTGCTCAAGCCTCTAGCCCAACACCACCGCAACCACGTGCCCATTATGTTGTTACTCAACCATGGCTTTTGGATAGTGGGGCATCCCACCATATGACTGCGGATTTTCAGGAACTGAGTCTTCATGATCCTTACCATGGTTCTGAGTCTTCTGACAACATTCTGATTGGTGATGGAAGCTCACTTCCCATTACACATACTGGTTCAACTACTCTTCATTCCCCCTCTTCCTCTTTTCAATTACTTCATGTTTTATGTGTTCCTCGTACTACTCGTAATTTGCTATATGTTTCCAAATTCTGTGTTGATAACAATGTCTCCATTGAATTCTTACCCACGTATTTTCTTGTGAAGGACCGTTAGACAGGCACATGTCTCTACTAGGGGGAAGTTAAGGATGGTCTCTACCTCTGGTCCTCAGCTCCTATTTTAGCTTTTTCCGCAAATAAGACAGATTCTGTGACTTGGCATCATCGCTTGGGTCACCCAGCCTCTCCTATTCTCCAGCACATTCTTCACCAGCATTCCCTACCAAGTGCTCCCTCTCCCGGTGTCTCTCATTGTGATGCTTGCTTGAGTCAGAAGAGTCGTCGCCTTTCTTTTTCTATTTCTACTTTACAGTTCTCCGGTCCCCTAGAAATAATTTTTCCCGATGAATGGACTTCACCGGTTTATTCTATGGATGATTTTAAATATTATATTATTTTCGTGGACCATTTTACCCGTTATACTTGGTAATATCCCCTAAATGTAAGTCTAATGTTTCTACAATTTTTCCCCGGTTTAAATCTCTGGTTGAAAAATCCTTGGATGCCTCTATTAAAACTTTTTACTCAGATAATGGCACATAATTTATTGCCTTGCGTGATTTCCTGTCTGAACATGGTATATCCTATTACACCTCCCCTCCGCCCACACCTCAACATAATGACATCTCTGAGCATCGCCACTTACATATAGTTGAGACTGGCCTCACTTTTTTGCATCGTGCCTGTTTGCCCCTTACTTTCTGGTCTTACACTTATTCTGCTGCCGTGTATCTGAATAATCGTATGCCTAATCATGTTCTCTCTATGACTTCTCATTATGCTGCCTTATTTAATCAGTCGCCCAATTATGGGAAACTTCGCATTTTTGGATGTCTATGCTATCCCTGGTTGCGCCTTTATAATCAACATAAATTAGAACCCTCTTCTCTTCCATGTATCTTTCTAGGCTACTCTCTTACACAAAGTGGTTACCTCTGCCTACATCCTGCCAATAATCGCCTTTACGTCTCTCGAGATGTCCAATTTGTAGAGTCTGTTTTTCCATATGGGTCCACTCCCGTTGATTCCCCACATGACTACTCTCCCGCTTCTTGGATTCCCATCATCTACAATCCAACCCCACCAACTCCTTCTCTCCCATCCCCACCTGCCGCTGACCTATCTCCTTCCCATTCTCAACCCGACTCCTCTTCTCATGTGAATTCGGCGGACCGTTAAAGGTAATCTTGATGCAAAGAAACGAAGAATGCGATGAATACGATGAAACGGATAAACGAGCCTCCCACGACTCCTGATCAACCTGTGACCAGTCTCCTTGAGGTGCACCTTAGACTCCTAATCAACCCGTGATAAGACTCTTAAGATACACTGGTGCCCACAAACCTGCGGCTCAACAGATCTGATAAACCCAAAAGAACGAATTACTCTCGAATCCATGAGATTCACCTGAAAACACCGTAATATCGGCAATTTTGATATATCATTCAACTTATGTCTATAAAGTACAATGAAAGAGCCTTTATATAGGCTAACATAGACGTCTACTGCTACCAAAAACCCTAAAACATCTATCGGACCTTAAATAGGCCATAATATAAAAATAAATACTAAAAATACCTAAAATAATTAAAGAAACCAATTAGGCTAAATGAGGCCTACATTGACTCTCTAAGATAACAATATTGTCCACAAAATAATAAAAATACTTGAGAGAATAATGACGACAATTTAGGCTTAAGTCATCAAAATACGAGCTAATTGGCATGCCACGGGCGTAGATCAATCCTCATCATTCCCTCCCTCTTTGAGATGATTCGTCCTAGAATCAATATGATGTTGTATAGCTGAGCAATACTCATCGTGGATGGACGAACCATATAAATAACTGAAGATATGCCTGGATCAAATATAAGGCGAAAATACATCTTCAAATGAATAGAACTTCGAGCTGATGATGCACATGTCACCGATGAAACATAACAAGTGTATCTCGGCCTTTAATGGATGTGAATGTACTCTTCTTTGGTATAAATATAATCGCAGCAATATAAACCGGGAATGGCGTAACAATACTCCTCAAACGGATCAAAGAATGTGTGCTCCGGCTTGCCCCAAATGTTAACTATATCCAAAGCTTGTATTTGAGATGTATGGGTCAATGAGAAAGAATCAGATCCCCTCTTTTCCTCCACTTTTTCCTTTACAATTTCATACTCCTTTTCATCATCCGTCACATTGTCATGCACTTTTTCTTCCTGATTTCCCATTGTTGGAACATCATTTTCACACTCATTATGCAATTGTTCAACATCTCGGGTGATTCAAGGAGTTGAATATTATGGTGTAACAAACACATCATTTCATCAACCCTTTTCCTCATAATCCGAATATTGCTCATCACTCCTTTCAAATCGTCTTGACAAAATGCCTTTGTAGTCATCAATAATCTCATATGCAACCCCTCCTACAATGTATAATTTCTTCCCCTTAATCCCATCTCCGGTGTATGAATATGACATTCTTTTTCACAAATTTTTTTTTCTTTTTTGCTGAAGCCATTATTGTTTTTTCGTGCTGTTTTTTTTTTTTTGCACGACAAGATTAAAAAAAAAATGCCTTGACTTTGATCACAAGTCAAGTACAGGGAACAGAAACAAAGACTTAATTCGGATAGGTATTAATTTTTTTATTTTTTCTTTTTTCTTTCCACCAACAAGACAGATATGGAAAGCTCGTTGTGCCTGGCTTTTTGACAGCAAATTAAATCCTAAGTGTCAGTCAGCTTATTTCTGCAGCGGAAGAGGAAGCTAAAGAATATATTATGGTTGGAAAATCTCCGCTTGGATCACAAGTGCCAAAGGAATGGCCATCTACTTGGACCCCCCATCAGCCGGTGCCCTCAAGTTGAACACAGATAAAGCCCGCTCCGGTGAATCCTCCTCCATTGGAGTCATTGCTCGTGATGCCGAAGGCCAAATTCAGCATGCCCTTTCGCAACATATCTTGGGAAACCTCGACGTCGAAACTCTTGAGCTCATGGCCATCCAGCAAGGTCTCTTGCATAACACGGACTCCCTCTCCTGCATAACACGTTTGGAAGCCCCCTTGAATGACCTATCTTCCCTCGGTTGCCTTGTTGCGGACTGCCTAAGTATAGTGAAGGCCTTCCAGTCTTGGTCTTTTTCATTCATTAAGCGTAATGGCAATATGCCGGCCCATTTATTAGCCCAAGCAGGTCTGTCTGCGAAGGGCTTAATTGTTTGGGGCAATTTTAATATATCATTCAACTTCTGTCTATAAAGTACAATGAAAGAGCCTTTATATAGGCTAACATAGACGTCTACTGCTACCAAAAACCCTAAAACATCTATTGGGCCTTAAATGGGCCATAATATAAAAATAAATACTAAAAAAACCTAAAATAATTAAAGAAACCGATTAGGCTAAATGAGGCTCACATTGACTCTCTAAGATAACAATATAGTCACAAAATAATAAAAATACTTGAGAGAATCATGACGACAATTTAGGCTTAAGTCATCAAAATACGAGCTAATTGGCATGCCACGGGCCTAGATCAATCCTCATCATCTTCCCCCTCCACGTCCCCATCCGAGTCTCTTTCTCCCTCCCCTCCATCCTTCTCGTCCCTCCATCTCCTGCTCCGCCACCCTCTCATCCCATGGTTACTCGAGCTCGCAACAACATATTCAAACCGGCTAAATTACAATTTTGGTCCTCTAATTAGACACTTTTTCGATTTTGGTCCTGGTTTTTCTCCGGCGACAATTTTAGTCCTGTAAGTGGTCTTTTTTTTGCAAAAATAGTCCTGAACGCCGGAAAGACCACTTACAGGGCTATAATTGGTCTTTTCCGGCGACAATTTTAGTCCTGTAAGTGGTCTTTCCGGCGACAATTTTAGTCCTGTAAGTGGTTTTTCCGGCGTTCAGGACTATTTTTGCAAAAAAAAGACCACTTACAGGACTAAAATTGTCGCCGGAGAAAAACCAGGACCAAAATCAAAAAATGTGTCTAGTTAGAGGACCAAAATTGTAATTTAGCCTATTCAAACCCCGTCAAATCCTCAATCTGAACTCGCAGTTGGAGTCAAAGTTCACTGATACTGAACCATCCACTTATAAACAAGCGCTTCAATTACCCCGCTGGCGTGCTGCTATGTCCGAAGAATTTAATGCTTTACTTACTAACGGAACTTGGTCTCTTGTTCCACCTCCTTCGCAGGTTTACTTGGTTGATTGCAAATGGGTGTTTCACTGTAAACGCAATGTTGATGGGTCCGTGGATCGCTACAAAGCTCATTTGGTTGATAAAGGCTTCACTCAACGCCCCGGCGTTGATTACTTTGAAATTTTTAGCCCCGATGTCAAACCCACCACCATCCGCTTAGTTCTCAGTCTTGCAGTTACTTTTGGTCGGTCTCTTGTTGGACGTTAATAATGCCTTTCTTTAGGGGACTCTTTCTGAGCATGTTTACATGGCCCAAACTCTGGGCTTTATTGATTCTGACCATCCACATCATTTCTACCAGTTACACAAAGCCATTTATGGCCTCAAACAATCCCCTTGAGCCTGGTACCAAGAGTTGAAGACTTTTCTTCTCTCCATTGGTTTCAATTATTCCGCTGCGGATTCCTCCTTATTTATATTTGCTTCCAAATCTACATTACTTGTTGTTCTTGTATATGTCGATGATATTGTTGTCACAGGTAATGATTCTACAGCAGTCTCTACCTTTGTTGATCATCTAGGCTCTCGGTTCTCTATTAAAGACCTCGGTCCTCTCTCATATTTTTTAGGTGTTGAGGTTGACTACACTCCGCCAGGTGTTACTCTTCATCAGCATAATTATATTCTTGACTTACTCCGGAAATTTAATATGCTCGACTCCAAGGCTGTTCCTATTTCCTTGCCTCCTGACGCTGCACAACTGATGATTCAACCCGCCGCCCCTCACTCCGATCCTTCTGCTTATCGACAGGTCATAAATATTCTCCAGTATCTACTGTTTACTCATCCTGGCATCGCATTTGCTGTAAAAAAAAGCTTTCTCAATTTATGCATGCTCTTACTATGCAACATTGGGCCCTCAAACGGCAACTTTGTTACTTGGCCGGCTCTTCCCGTTGTGGGTTATCATTTTATCGTACTTCTCCACTCACGCTTCATGCCTTCTCCGATGTTGACTGGGGAAGAAATAAGGAAGATTACTCCTCCACAAGTGGCTATCTTGTTTTTCTTGGACGTAACCTCATCTCACGGTCATGGAGTTCCAAGAAACAACACTCCATTGCTCGTCCTCTACCGAGGCAGAATATCGCTTAGTTGCTGCTACGTGATGGGAACCAACTTTACTGTACATTTCTGTACAGTTTAACCCACGGTTATCATATTTCTAGCATGGTTCGGGTGAGTTTAGACCCTATATTGAGTGTTAATGAGATTTTCTTCGCACGGCGAGTAACTGTCGGTTGTTCCGTAAACTCAGCCTACTTTTAGCATGTTATACTCATTTCCCGAGCACCCGTGGTTTGCGGGGTTATGCGTTTGCTTGTTGTTTCCATGTTTGTGCAGGATTTGGGTGAGTCGAGAGCCCAGAAAGCACCGTGTCCGAGGCGAGAAACGAAAGCCAAGTATGGAAAAAGTGAAGTTTTTGAGGTGAAGGCATCTATCCGTGCGGACAAAAGTGCATCCCGTCACGGACAATCCTCGGCGTAATCAAGATTTCATTCGAGAGATATATCCGTGCGGATAGTCAATTCATCCGTGCGGACAGATCGTGCGATGAGGTCCATCCGACGGATAGAAATCTATCCGGACGGATAGAAATCTATCCGTACGGACGATTTGGGGAACACAAAACAAAAGGTTTGATCGAGAGATATATCCGTGACGGACAACCTTCCACCGTCACGGACAACCTGGAGAATCAAGAACCATCCGTGCGGATATCCTGTTATCTGTACGGATAAGCTGAATTTTGCCCTAGCCTATAAAAGGGCAGCTCAAACGTTTTATTTGGCAGACTTTTACGATTTTAGATAGTTGTAGCCTCTTTTGGGCGATTTCCTTCGTCCCGAAGCGTAGAATTAAGTGCCATATACCGTTGTTCTTGTCTTTCGATCCTATATTACACTAAATACATTACAACATCAATCCGTTACGTTTCGATTGTCAAGATTTGATCTTTGATGGCACAACTTTGGTATTTCAGCAACTTTCAATAAAGTGGGTATGATTTCTTGTTCTTTTATTGCTTAATTTCAACTTCTCAATTCGAGTTTCTGATCCCTTGAACTTGATATATATACAGGGAATCAGTTACAACTTGCCTAACTAACTTAGCCGTCACTCTATACAAGGTGTTTGATGTAATGTGTCAATGAAGTCCCTTCTACCCTTGTGTCACTCCAATCACTCTAAATCTCCATCTTGTGATGTTGTAGTATATTTAACAGATTACGACAAGAACAACGGTTTGGTTTTGTTAATTTTTTTATTATTTTAATTCTCTTTCTTTTTAGACAATAATGATGGAATAGTTTACAGGTTTAACATGCTAAAAAAAACGATTAGATGTGTTAAATTACACGTTTGTTATGGTGTGAAAAAATTGATCCAACGTATATAATTCACAAACATGATAATTTTTTTTTTTTTGCTTAAATCCTCCGGTATCCGGAACCCACTGGTCCGACTAATCCGGAGTTCGGCTTGGGTCGTGCCTGCAGAGTCTGACTCTTACTTTGGGGCAAGGCCTGACCAAAAGCTCTTTCAACATGACGCCTCAGAGGAGAATCGAACCGGTGACATCCCTAGGCATTCTCAAAAACAGGATAATTCCTTTGAATTTAAGAATTGGACGCTCTTCTCCTACAAGCTTTATTTGTGTAGAACAAAAGGTGTTTTTTCTTTTTCTTTTTTGCTACAAAAACCGTATATATATATATTAGCAAAATAATAGTAAACTATTACTTTTTTAACGTCAATTCGATTCACTATATCACATAGTTTACATCAACTAATTGTCCTTTTCAAGAGAAGATTACAATGTTTGAAACGTCCTTTTGTAAAATTTTAAAACAAGAAAGAAAGAAGCTATGAAGCACCGACACTTCAATTAGGTCGCCGTGCGCTGTGTCCGACACATTTTCAGCCCGACACGCGCCCGACACGCTCCCGACACGTGTCGGAAACGTGTCGCTCGATTAAAATAATGTTAAATTCAAATTTTGAATTCCGACACGGCCCGACACGCTGGGGACACGCTGGGGACACGGCCCGACACGCTGGGGACACGGCGGGACACGGCCCGACACGTTGGGGACACGGCGGGACACGTTGGGGACACGGCGGGACACGTTGGGGACACGCCGAGGACACGCAAGGGACACGGCGGGACACGGCGGGGACACGCAAGGGACACGCAAGGGACACGTTGGGGACACGTAAGGGACACGCAAGGAATGCAATCCGTCCTGCGAATTGACATCAACCTACGTCTATGTTTTTTTAATAATATATATATTAATATACATATATATATATTAAAACGTGTCGGCGGCGTGTCGTTCCCTCAAATTCTGAAAGTAACCGTGTCGCCGTGTCCGTGTCGTGTCGTGCGCCGTTCCCGTGTCCGTGTCCGTGCTTCATAGGAAAGAAGACAATACTACAAAATCTATATAGCATTAATTATTATTTGTACCAAAAAGAAGCATATACAAATATATATTGGTTTGACGCCTGCAATTTACAGTTTGTCAAAACAGCTTCCTTTTAACTTTTTCCCTCCACTAGTCATCTCATATCATGTGTAGACCGTTTTCTTCTGCGCGCATTCCTCTAATCAAGCATACATAGCTTAGCTGAAAGAAATGAAACTGTATGTTTAAACATCGATCATTTGATTATTCAAGATTGATTGATGGTAAACTGCTTTGTTCTTTCAGCTAAGGTTGATGCCTCGCAAAGTTCAGGTACCTTAATTTTTGCTTGCTTGTCATTCTTGTTTCTTACACCTTTTTAATTTGTTGATCATATATATTCATATCGATCAACTTTAGATTGTTTTGCATAACTGGTAGTAATTTTCCTTATTGGAATGCATGGTTCCGGTGGTTGTGTTTTGATGTTATCTTTCTGGCCGGTTTCAGCCAAAGTTAGAATCTTTCTGCATATAAAAAGCATATTGGTTAGTAATTTCCACCAAAATTCATGCCCTCTTACTTAAATTCATGCCGCCGTTTCTCTTCTGTTGGCTGTGATTAAGGCAAAATTAGGATTTTAGTCCTCTAACTTGGCCTATTTTGGATTTTAGTCCTGCTCTTGCTCCGGTGAGGAAAATGGTCCTCTAAGTTTGTTTTTTTTTTTTTGGATTTTAGTTCTATCCGCGGAAATAGGCGATTGGGCACGGAATTTTTAAAAATAGTCCTCTAACTAGGCTGCCACGTAGCGCTTTTTAAAGATTTCGTGCCCAATCACTATTTCTGGCGGATAGACTAAAATCCAAAAAACCAACTTAGAGGACCATTTTCCTTACCGGAGCAAGTGAGCAGACTAAAATCCAAAATAAAGCAAGTTAGAGACTAAAATCCTAATTTTGCCCTGTGATTAAAGATTATAGGATGAAAGATGCAAGTTTTGGTAAATTTTGAGTACATATTTTGAGTATATGCTATCGATCAATCTTCAAGCATGCTTTGTTGCATCCACTTCCGAAAAGCCTTGAATTTTATGTTGATCGATTACAAGACATAAATGATCGATGTACACACATATTTAATTAGTCTTGGGTATCGTGGTATGTATACGAGTGTTTTCCTGTTGATTAACTTAACAACATGCTCAAGATATAGTGGTGAAAAATCACTCTATTGGGATTAAGTTGTAGACACTTATGAGCAAATGCATCATCATCAACTGTGCATTTCTCTGTGCGCCGCGGTGTAATTATAACTACTATGTGCTGCTCTGCTAATCAAATTCGATGAAATAAATGATAGAGAGTTTGTATGTATCAAAAATTTGGGAAATTTTTAGTCACTTCCCGAATTTATGTTGCGGCGAAGTGTGGGAACCGGGGTTTCGGGACCATAGACGTTTTGGCTTAAAAGGTAGTTTGACACCTACCTGTGCACTAGATTGACACCCTGGTCATTAGGTCCACTTCCAATACGGAGTTTTTATCGTTCAGGAAAGGAAGGTAAAGCACACTCCCGGGGTAGCTTGTTTGAGGGTAGAGTAATCCGCTGGATCGTAGTTCGGTTGTACCTCTTTTAATCGTTAAGAAATCCGTTAATATAATCTTTCGTTTATGCAATAGTATAACACCCTATTTTTCTGGTTGACCTGAACTGAGTGCTAAGTCAGCTGTGGTACTCAAAGCCAATCTCTGTGGTTCGACCTCGGACTCCTCAAGCACTACCTACAATCGATCTGGTCCACTGCCGGTTAGAAAGTAGATTTTGCTAAGGTTTCGAGTTTTTACTTGATTAACCGGATTGCAAAAAATCCTCTTATCACTACGACTGCTGAGATCAATTGGGTTACATACTTGCTACAATATCTTGGGTATTCTTCGACTCACACGCCGATAAATTTTTGCAACAATATTGGTGCCACTCAGTTTAGCGCTAATCTGATCTTCCATTCCCACATGAAGCACATAGCCATTGATTTTCACTTCATCTGAGATCAAGTTCAACAAGGTCATCTTCGTATTACACATGTTTCGAGTTCTGACCAGCTGGCAGATGCACTCACTAAGCCCCTCCCTCGCCTTCCTTTTCAGCAATTTTGCACCAAGCTTGGCCTACTCTCCGACTGTCCAGCTTGAGAGTGCGAATTAGAAATATCTCCGTATTTATTGTAAAATATACCGCATTAATTATAGAATATAACGCATTTATTCTGTTCATACTCAATCATTGTACTATATATGTAATACTACACACGGTACATATCATCATTGAAATCATTCGTTTATTCTATCACATTCATTTTGACTATAATATGAATAAATAAAATACTTTTTTTTTGAAAACGAATAAATAAAATACTTTTTTTATGTGAATAAAAAAAATACTAAATTATTAATGGGCCAATTATTTAAAAGCACTGATTTTTAACTTATTAGGGGTAATAGGACACTCCGAAATCTTATTTAGTTATAAGGAAATTCTAATTTTAAGAAGGAAACTTATTTATTTATAAGGACATTCTAATTTCAAGTGGATAAAGAGGAAGAAGGAAAAAAAAAGGAGGAAAAAAAAAGCGTTCAAAGTAATTAAAAAAATATATATTAAAAAAAAACATAACCAAACAAAAAAAAACTTACTGTGTGCGTGGGTTTTTTATTTTTATTTTATTTTATTTTTATAATTCACCATATTTCTAAAGGTCATATATTTTGATCTAAAACTCGGATCATCATAATTTTTTCACTAAAATTCATATTTTTTCGTCTTCTTTATTCTAAAATCAAATTTGATATTTTTTCGAATAAATTCATAAAATCAATTTTTTTCTTCATAAAAATCGACGTGACGTATTGATCACCGTCATGCATTGACCACCTACCCGGATGCATTGGCCACCGGGATCCATTAACCACCCCGATGCATTCACCGCCGTGATTCATTGGCTACCATGATGTATTGACCGCCGCGATCCATTGACAACCTTGATCAGTGACATCTCATTGTAGCGATTTATGCAATGACGTCTTATTGTAGCGATCTATGCACTGATATCTTATTGTATCGAATTATGCACTGACGTGTTATTGTAACGATTTATGCAGTGACGTGTTATTGTAACAATTTATGCATACCGTTGGTTGTAAAAATATGCATTTAAACCAAAAAAAAACCAAAAGAAATACAGCTATTTTACAAAGTTATCGAAAATTTAAACCAACACTAATCAAATAAACCAACATCAATCAAATATTTAAAGATAACAAAGAAATAAAGTTACTTTACAAAGTTATCAAATGTGTGTATCAAGTTGTATATGCGGTGACATCAATATCATTGCATCGCTTATCTAATTGTAAATACAATCATCAATGTCACCGCTTGAGACATCAATGTCACCGCAAAAAGTCATCAATGTCCTGCGATCGTACATCAATGTCACCGCGTAAGTCGTCAATGTCACCGCGTAAAGTCGCCAATGTCACCGCATAAAACCTAACAATCGCATCGATCGACTCACCTTCTTCTTGTTTTGCATTTCTCCAAATGTGGAGCTTTTAATATGGATAGAAGTACAAGTTTGGTGAAACAACAAAGACTCTTCACTATGACTCTTGTAATGGCCACACGTTGTTTGTGCCCTCCTGATAATTGGATTCATTGTGGAATCCCTCAATTCTTTAACACGATCTTGAATCATTTGACGATCTTGTTTAGCTTAATGTCCCTGCATCATTCATTCATTCATCAATGTCACTGCATCGGACATCAATGTCCCTGCATCAGACATCAATGTCACTGCATAAGTCATCAATGTCCTTGTATCAGACATCAATGTCACTACATAAGTCATTGATGATGTATAAATCGTCACGGGTGTCCTTGCGGTGTATGGATGGTGGATATCTGGCTGTATTTGAGGTGTGGTGTTATTCCGGCGGGTGGTGGTATGGAGGAGTGAGAATGGAGAGAGCTTTGGCTTGCAAGTATAGTGTGTATTCCATCTATTTCATATATCTCTAGTTTACAATGATCACCCCTTTTATAGAGGTGGGTAACTTAGGGCATAAGTAATCTATTAGATATTTTACTAATATCTAGGTTTAACTTAGATGCTAAGCAAGACGAAATATCCGATATACAAGTGGGGAAAGATCTGGATCAATCGGCGCCATCTATCCGAGGTCGCATGAGTAAGCCTTTTCCGCCTCGCCCGGGGCGACCCGTCTTGACTTTGCTGGAGGAGATTCACGGGATCTGCTATACTTGCCTGGACCGCAAATGCTTTGGTCGCGGCGAGGTGAGACACGATGGCCGCCTTTGCGATCTCTTCATTCCGGAGGTGGCGCGCAGCTGGGTACTTTCTTCTTGTTGAGGTGGTGGAATTATCTATACCCATCATCATCAATGGCCCCTACTCCGTGCTTTAATGACATTCCCTGGGGATATGAAGGATGGAGTAATTATCAACACTTTTATGACCTCATCGTCGGATGCGACTTGTACACTTAGGGCCGTGTTTTTAAAGCAAGCGACCTCAAAGTGACGGTCAGCTTTTGTGACCTTGTCGTCTGATGCGACTTGTTCTCTAAGGGCGTGCTTTCAAAGCAAGCGACCTCAAGGTAACTTTGGGCCTGTTTTGCGACCTTGTCGTCTGATGCGACTTTGTTCTCTAAGGGCCGTGCTTTCAAAGCGGCGACCTCAAAGTAACTTTGGGCTGTTTTGCGACCTTGTCGTCTGATGCGACTTGTTCTCTGGGGGCCGTGCTTTCAAAGCAAGCGACCTCAAAGTAACTTTGGGCCTGTTTTGCGACCTTGTCGTCTGATGCGACTTGTTCTCTAAGGGCCGTGCTTTCAAAACAAGCGACCTCAAGGTAACTTTGGGCTGTTTTGTGGGGGGCGAGGCCGTCAATCGCGGTGACGTCCGACGCTCCTCTCAGTCTTCTTCTTCGGGAGTGATGCGGTCGTTTGAAAGAATCGCTTAGGGAGTTGTACGTGGGTACCGATGGGGCGCTTTTCAGTATTTCAAAATCGACAAACGCCGCCTAATCTCGAACCGTTGGATGAAGAGTTCCCAACCGCACGATCGTGGCCCCCTTGCTATATAAAGCCTTCGCTTCTCACCCTTCACACTTTTAGCGCTTTCTTACTTTCTCCGTTTGTTGTTTTAGAATTCTCAAGTTTTTGGCGAGAGCTTTGAAGGTTCAACGCGGCGTTCTGCGGTGGTTCTAGGATTTCACGGCGGTTCTTTTGAAGATTCCGCCACCTCCTTGAGTATTTCCCAGTTTTTACGCGGTTTTCCAATCTTTCTCAGCAAATCAGGTAAGAAATCCTTTCTGTTTAACTTGTTTACTCATCCATCTCTGCCTTGTTTTTCCACACATATCAATTTTGTCATTCTTTTTGCTATGGAGATGCGAAATTGCCTTGTTTCCGATTAATAACGGGGGTTTTTCCTGGGGAGAGATTCATAGCTTTCCTGGGAAAATTGGGGTTTCACCCGCTCCCTGCTATCCTCTCGTAATTTTATTTGCGGTCTCTCTTGCAAAACGGAGGAGGCGGTATTGAAGTGGGTGCGATCACCTTCCAGGCTAATTTATTATTATACCAGTCCAAAGCTCCACCTTTTTCCTCCTTGTTTTTGCAGGATGTCGGGAATGATCATTCGGCGATGATTCTGCGGAGAGGAGATTTATGATTATCTTGAGGATGACCCCATATTATCTGCGGCCTCGCTTAGCGTCTGCTGGACGAGGTTGAAGTGGAAAGTACTCGCGCGAGATATTGGCGAGATTACGGCCCGGTGAGGTCGCTACTATGGATGCCGACCGCTTTTGAGTTGGAGGCCTTCGTCTCGCGCCAAATCCGCGCGTAGAGTGAGCCTTAAGGAAAGCGCGGCTCAAAAGTCCCCAACAGATTCGTGGGGCTGAAAAGATCGCTTTCCGGCCGAAGGACAAATCTGCGGTCCCGAGTACTAGCGGCGCCGCCCCGACCACGGCATTTAAGCTTATGTTCAGGGACGCGCGCGCTTCATGAGTTAATGGGGTCCAGTGAGGATGAAAATGCGGAATTGCCTCGGAAGGATATCCGGAGGCCTGCGCGGCGAAGAAAAGGAAAATTGCGAGCCAAACCATGACAGATTGGTGAGGCCGCGCGGCGATACCCGGCCGAAGAGCTCTCGTCCTAACAACCCCGAAGCTATCGAGAGTTTGCGATCATGGCGGCGTATGAGAAGGATCGTTGATAAGAAATGGTCCCGATGGCAAGAGTAGCGATCTCAACAGACCATTAATAGCATATTCGAATCGACACCGGTGTGTATCGGTTTTCTTTCTTCGATTATGAGAAGGAGTCCGATAAATTTAAACCCGGGGACCATAAGGATTATGTAGGTGCGCGTCGCTCCGAGGACACCCTTATCCTCCACTTCCATCATTTGTGTGCGGGTCTGAGACCGCCTTTCGATCCTTTCTTTGTGAAGATCTGCAAGGAGATGCAGGCGCTTCCCTCTGATTTTGCCGTCGGGGCTATTATCCAGTTGATGGCCTTCATCGTTATGTGCCGGATTCTGAAGATCGAGCCGACGTTAACTTTATCGGGCAATTTTATTCCTTCTGTGGGACGTCTATTCCTGGACAAGTCTCTCTGAGGTCGCAGACTCCCCGGCTTACTATTCCCGCTTCCCAATAAGTTTCACAAATGGGGCCAGCGGGTACTGAAAGTCGAGTCGAAGGTAGGCTGGCCTTTTCCTAGGGCAGAAGTCCGTGGAGGCAAATCCACGCTTTTAATCTTTGACCCCGTGAGTGAGCGGCGCGCTACGTAAAGGGGCGATGGCGATTAATTGGTCGGACGGGACGGCGCCATCTCGAGAAATGTTTCTGGTTGAACTTCTTGATCTGGCCGAGCCTTTTGTATGTATGGCGGGCCTGGTGGGCGAGGGGAATGCGCGCCCATGGTACGAATGGGTCCTGAGAGCTGCGATCCGGATTTGGATTGGGGTTGTCATATCAACAAATGTTTCCCTCTGAGTGTCTGGAATGTGGGGGCGATCCTATACTTAGGCCGCTTTGTAACTTTCTTTGTCCACTTGTATTTATTTGTAAATGCTCATTTTGTTTCGTTGGGCTCTAAACCGCTTTCTTTTGTAGGTATGGATCCAAATGCTCGCAGGCTCACCAAACAAGCTTAATGCGAGGCGCACAAGGCAACCAATGCTCGGCGGGAGGCTCAAGAAAGCTCTCAGGGAGAGTGCCCCGATCATGGACGCCTCGATTGTCGAGAGACACCCAACCCGCAGGGCTGCGACATACGCCTTGTTGCGAACCCAAGTCAGGCTGGTGCTTCGAAAAAGGCTCATCCCCCTGCTAAAGAGTCGCACGGCGTCAAGCGACCTCAAACAGAGATGGCGGAGGATGATCGCCTATCCAAACGGTCCGCTCCCAGTCCCGTACGTCTTGCAGAGGTTGAAATTCCGGTGGAGAAGAGCGCGCCCTCTGAGACACTGCCACCAAAAGCTTTGCCTCGAGGCTATTCTGGGAAAGAGGCCCTTTGGTTGGATCCGAGCTTCACCCGGGTTCTCGACCTGTCCAAAGCTCGCCAGATTGGCGGCAATCGCCGATGTGATTCCTCTAGGCCATTTCCTCCTGATCGTCCCGATCATCGTTCAAGTGGAGATTGGACGGGGCATATTAGCCCGCTTTGCGGCTCAAGACAACTCTCCGCCTCAAGATGAGATTGCTGAAATTAGAGATCTCAGTGGCCAGTTTGGGCTTCTTTGCTTCTCCTGTAAGACCGCTTTTTTTTTTTTTTTTTTTTTTTTTTGCTTTTTTGCTATCCCCCCCGTTTTCCACAGCTCGGTGCTCGTTTAAACAGGTACTTGAGGCCATTGAGAGGCGCGATGCAGAGGTGAGGAAAGTGACGGCGCACTGGGAGCGACCGATAAGGCGAGGGTTACCTTGCCGAAAAAAGCTAAGCATCTGGTGGCGAGGTGGAGAAGATGAAAGCAATCATGGAGGAGCACTCTAGATTGGATCTTTGAGATCAATGAGAAAGTTGTATCTTTGACAAAGGATTATGCGGGGCGCGCGGGAGGAGATCGCCACGTTGAGGTTAAGCTTGCTTTGGCGAGACGGCCGCCAAAGAGGTCTTGAGAAAGCTATTGAGGAAGGCTGCGAAGAAAACGGGCCGAGGTCCGTCGAGAGGCCAAGTCCAGGGCCGTCACCGCTACAAGAATTCGGATGACTTTTTCGACCTTATGGAGCATAGCTTTGACCAGGGCTTTAGTCACCTAGCTCATTTGTCTCTGGGCCGATCGAGGTAGGGGGCACATTACTTTGGAAGATATCTTTGCGGTGGGTGAACACGCACTGAGGTCATCCCGATTTAGTGGTCTTTCACCCGTAAATCCCTTATGCAAGCGAGCTTGTTACCTCGATTCAGATGAATACCTAAAACGTGGCGAGCCTGTTTGGGATCCCGCCTCGTTAATCCTGTAAACTTTGAGATGTTGAAGAAGCCTCCGCCTCCGAGCAAGGCGACGAGTTTATCAAAGACACCCGCTTACTCCTCATGCTCTCTAGACTTCTTGGATTTTTCTCATGAGCCCTTGAAAATTTGATTTGTAACTTTGACTATTTGCTTTGTGATTTGACCGAACCTTGAGTTGTAATATCTTGACAATTTACTTTCGCATTTTTCAATTTATAAAACGTGGCTTTTCCTCGCCCTTGATTCGATCGCGCGGCTTTCGCGAGGTGTGATGAGTTATTTTATTTTCTGTCTTTGTCCTCTTGATTCGTGCGAGGTTGTTCAATAATTTGGCGGCGTCAAGCAGTCATGAAACGTCGTCGTCTCATTCTAACCGTAGTCGCTATGCGACGCTAATCTTTCAAAGTTTCAGCGGCCCTATTGAGAGCAGTGCTTTTGCCAGAAAACAGAGCCTCTCAGAGCAGCCTTTGACTCTCATTAAAGCAGAGTTATGACCCCTAATGACTAGGCGTCAGATGTAACTGTAGCCATAAATTTCGGTCTCTTCATGGTCCAGCGCCTGTTTGCCTTGGTTTTCGGGCGGTTTGCATATCCGGCCCTAGGATCCGATTAATCCCAACCATTGATTATGTCCCCCCTTTGGTATAAAAGGGGGTTACTTTGAGACTCACTCTACCTCTTGCCTCATACTGAATTTTGCTTTCTTCCCTCCTCAATCGTTCATTATCCTCTTTACCGTTTATCCCCCAACTCTATGTCTCATCCAGGGGAAAGCAGCCGGGTTCGGATATTCAAAGCTCGTCCCATCCGGGATGTTTCCCCCTTTTTCACCACTGCCTCCCCCGTAGCCAAGGATTATTTCTGGGATTACTTTAAGTGGCGTGATATTATGAGGGAGAGGGGCTTAAATGAACAACGAATAGAAGACGGCTCCATGCTACGCGTTCGGCTTTCTGGCTGGTGGGAATTTATTGCTGAGCCCTCTGGGAGCGGTTAATGTTACCATGATACGGGAATTTTATTCCGTGTTATGCGAGGTAGCCTCTGGCGGGACGAAGGAGCGACATTTCTCTCCGGGTGTCCCGTTATCTTTACTCCGGAGAGAATTAACCAAGTTTTTAACATACCGCTATAAATCCTCGCTCCCATTATGAGATCGCCTGGGACCTTGCGGATGAGGAAAATAGGCGATTCGTCTCAGGTATTGCCATGTGCGAAGCCGTTCCCGAAAATCGGCGGGTTTGGTCTTTGGGAGTATCACAATCCGACCTCTCTCGCGGCGACCGTGAGTGGAAGAAGTTTATAAATTCCCGCGCTCTTATCTTTGCCGACGCCGATGTTGTTAGTGAGAGCGGCGCTCATACTTCGCACGCCATTCGCGACCATCGAGTGGATATAGACTGGGGAGTGTTGATCCATCGCGAGGCACTAAGTTATGCGTGCTCGGTGGGTCAAGATCGCCGAGGTACTGGTCGCCGCATGCCTTTCGCGTCGCTGATAACCAAATTATGCAGTGGCGCCAGGGTTCCTTCCATACTCTCGACCGATATGTTTGAAAAAACTTATCCGGTGGAGCCTTTCAAGCGTGGTGTCGTTTTGGACCTCCACACATGTGATCGGAGGAAGATAACCATCCTGCAGTTGATGGAAGTTTGTCCAGGCTCGATCGATATGTTTGAAAAAACTTCTCATCATTTATCATTTTTTTTTTTTTTTTTTGATGATGACGAAAAGACAAGGATGTAAATACAATTTGGAAGAACAGCTTTATTTGAATTGGCTTGTTACATATAGTATTTTTTCAGATTGTCTCAGATGCCATGGCCTATTATACTCATGGCCCTCCTTGTCGTTTAGCATGTACGTCCCTTTTTTGATAACTCGCGAAATCCGTAGGGGCCTCCCGGCTTTCCGATAGCTTTCCTTTTTTAACCGTGGCCCGTGGCTTGTCTTTTTGTAGAACGTAATCCCGACGGCGAAGTGATGATTTCGAATCGTTTGTCGTGATGACGCTTTGCCGCTGTTTATAATTGACTAGACGATCAGATGCCTGGATGCGCCGTTCTCTACTAGATCAAGCTCGAGTTTACGCGCCGCCGTATTATTGACCTCATTTGTAAAAAACGACCTGGGGCTTGGTAAGGCCATTTCTACAGCGCCATAGCCTCGATCCATATGTTAAAGCAAAAGGAGTTTCCCTCATTGTGATTTTTCGCGACGTCCTGAGTGCCCATAGAGCATTGGAAGGTGATCCGCCCGGTGGCTTGCTTTCTCTCAGGCTCTTTTTAACACACTTAGGACTGTTTGTTGGCATTTTCGGCTTGCCCATTTCTTTCTGCGGGTAGCACACGGATGATTGCCAATGTTTAACATTGTTTTCTTCACAAAATCTGCCGATTCGTCTACGAATTGAGGTCCGTGATCGGAAACCATCACTCTCGGAACACCAAATCTTGTCCATATTTGATCGAGCAAAAAGTATGTTATGTCCCGGTATTGGTTTTACTAAGGCCTTAGCCTCGACCCATTTAGTGAAATAATCCACCGCGACGACCACGTATTCGCAACCTGAGCGACCACTTCTTCAAAGGTCCGATGAGGTCGATCGCCCACATGTCGAAAGGCCAGCGGCTACCACTATGCTTTGTTCGACTGAGGGTAGCCTGGGGATATTTGCGAACTTCTGGCAAGTATCACATGCTTGGGTATGAGATTTGGCGTCTTACGCTAATTTCGCCAATAATATCCGGCTAGAAGTACCTTCTGTGCTAGCGTTCGATTGGAGGATGGCCACCGCATTCCCCCTCATGTAGTTCTGTTAGAATTCCCGTTACCTCCTCAGGTCGTACGCACCGCAGAAGGGGTTTTGAGAATGAATGACGGTAAAGCACATCGCCCATAATCATATATCTTGCGGCCCTTTTGCTAAGGCCTTAGCTTTGCAAGGATCATTTGGGAAGCTCCACAACTCAATATAGGACTTCATGATGTCGACCCAACAAGTGTTCTTATCGGGTTGGAAATCCATGATCTCGACACAGGAGATGGCGGGCTCCGATAGGTGTTCGACCATGATGTTGGGATCGCACGACTCGTCTTCGCTGGTTAATTTGGATAAGTAGTCTGCCCTATGATTGTCCTCTCGAGGGATGTTTTTGAATTGACAATATGCGAAGCTGCTTTCGAGTCTTTTGACGAGGTTAATATACCTCTGTAAAATTCCGCAATGAATGCCAAAGGACCCATTGATTTGATTCACCACCAACTGTGAGTCGCAAAATACTTGTATATTTTCGACTTTCATGGCTTTGGCGAGTTTCAACCCAAAGAATGACGGCCTCGTATTCTCGCTTCGGTTATTAGAGGCGGTGAAATCGAATCTCGAGCCTGCTCAATTTCTTCCGAGGTGCCCGGCTCTAACAGATTATTCCCGCGCCACACCCTTTGTGATTAAGCGGCGCCATCGACGTAGAGTCGCCAATGATGACTTGGCCTTATAGGCTCGTCCTCTGTGGTGTCCTTTTCTGAGTCGCATTTGGAGCGGACTCGCTCTTTCACCTCTTCGTTGAAGCTTGTTTCGCTATGAAATCTGGAGAGCCTGGGCTTTTATAGCCTTCGAGGCTCATATCGGATATCGAATTGATAAGCTCGATGGCCCATCGGAGCGATCGACCGACAGTCCGGTTTGTGAAGAACTGTCTTAGCGATGCATTTGATAAGACTACGATGGTGTGCGATGAAAAGTAAGCCCTTAATTTGCGGGCGAAATATAACAACACAATAAGCTAACTTTTCTATATTAAAGTAACGACTTTCAACGGGCTTAGAGCTTTGGAAACATAAAATCGGCCTCATGAGCCATCCTCCTCTTTTACAAGTCTTCGCGCTACGGCCCTATCTCGAGGTCGCAAATACAAAAACAAAATATCCAGAGCCTCGGGTCGGTTAACAACGGCGGTCTTGACAAGTATTCTTTGAGGTCTTTAAATGCAGGAGCATTCCATTTGTCCAAGAGAAGGTACCAAACCACTTTCGAATTTTGAAGAAAGCGGACTTCTTTCATGCGGATTTCGAGACAAACCTACCCAGAGCCGTGATTCTCGCCGTTAAGCCATTTGTATTTCCTAATCTTGGTGGGCTCGCTCATATTGACCAGGGCCTCGATTTTCTCGGATTTGCCTCGATCCCCTTCGACTTACCATAAAGCCTGAATTTTCCTGCTGGACCCTAAAAGTACATTTCGTAGGGTTTAGTTTCATTGAGTGGCCCCTTACATTGGCGAAGGTTTCGCGAAGGTCCACCAGGTGACCTTGGCGACTTGACTTTACAACCATATCATCAATATAGGCCTCCATGTTCCTGCCTATTTGTGTCTTTGAAAACTTCGGTTCACCATTCTCTCGATATGTCGAACTCAAGTTCTTTAGGCGAAAGGCATCATCTCATAGTAATAGAGTCCACCTGCGGCCCGAAGGCCGTCATTTCCTTGTCTTCATCTCGCCATTTTAACCTGGTGATAACCGGAATATTGCGTCTAGAAACTCGGTGTCTCGAATCCGGCGATCCGTCGACCATTTTGTCAATCCGGGCGCGTGCATGGGGTCTTTGGGGCAAGCTTTGTTCAAGTCTCAGGAAGTCGACACACATCCGCCACTTGCCGTTGTGTTTCTTTACCATCACTACGCTTGCCACCATGTGGGATATTGGAGCTCCTTGATAATGCCTGCTCGCTAGAAGTTTTTGACTTCGCTTTTATTGCGATCTCTTTTTCCAGAGAGAATCGGCGTGTTTCTTTCTTTCAGATTGATCCAAGTTGGGGTCGGCATTTAGATAGTGTAAAGCGACCTCGACCCAACGCCTCATATCTCATACTTCCCATGCAAAGCGCTCAAGTTGGCTTTTAGAAGCCCGATCAATTCTTCCTCTCTTCCTTGGTGGTCCTCGATCCTATTTTTATTTTTTGATCGGGATACTTGTCGCTTATTATAACCTCGATCAACTCGTCCTCGGCGGTGAAGTCGGGCTCGCTCACGAACTTGCAATGTTTCCACCTCTACTTGCTTTTCCGGGATTTCTTTCATCATAGCAATCGATCCGTGGCCGTGTTAAAACCATCCAATCGGGTCGCTTAGAATCGATCCTGCTTTTTGGTCATATAGTCGAGGAAAGCTCCAGTCGGTGATGGCGACCCCAACTTCTTCCCCTACTTGAAATTTGACCCGTTGGTGGAACGGACGCCACCATTTGAAATTTTTTCATGGCCGGGATCCCCAAGATAATGTTGTAGTATGAGGAAGATCAATAACTAAAAATGTGATTATTTCACCCTGCATGGCTCATAGTCGCCCAAAGTAACGCTTGAGGTCGACCGTTCCCTTGACCATGCGGTGTGTCGTTGGTAAAGCCCTCGAGCACCTCGAGGTAAGGTTTCAACTTAGCTTCTCCAAATCCGATCTGTTTTAAACAGTCGAAATAGATGACGTCGCGACCAGCCCCTGTGTCGATCATCGCTCTGCTGACTCCATGTTTGTCGTTTATTCCGATTTTGAGAACAAGGGGTACCTCCATGGGGCCCTCACTTGTGGCCAATTCGCTTTTAGTGAACATGATTCCCTTCTCGTTTTCCCCCAATACCACCTGCTTTTCAAAGCCGCGCGCATTGATCTGGTGTATCTGAGATTTCAGCCGACTGTTACTGGGGATATCCCCATGGATAACTTGGACCTCCTTCTGATAGACGCGGGGGGGCGACCTTGACTGGTACTAGTATTCCCATCTCGCTTATACTTAGTCGCTGGTCCCTCGCGGATTAACCTTTCTATTTCTCGTCTTAACGTAAAACATTCATCTGTGATGTGACCATGATCCTTGTGATAGTCACAGTACTTGGACTTGTCGCGACTGTCGGGATCGCCCCTCATAGGTTTGGGCTTGTCAAAGTGTTCGCGGATTTCGAACAATATTTGAGACGCTTTGGTGTTGAGCGGGGTAAAATTGTCCTCGCTGAATTTATAAGGCTTTTTTACCTCGCGTTCGTGATTAGCCTCTCGCCCTTTTTCCTTCTTTTTCTCCTCAGTGCACTCCTCTTTTTGTGAAGGATGCTCTGCTTTTGGTTTTGCCCTCGCCTTGGACGGCGCTTCACCGACTCCCATCATTCGAGCCCTTTCCAACATTTCCACGAGACCCGCTTTAGGGGCCGTAGAGTTGAACTCGATTTTCATTGGACCCTTGGCGATCCTCGTGAGGAAACATGTGACAAATCCGCGCATCATCCGGAATGTTTCTTGTCCGATCGTATACTCACGATGAAACGTTCATAATAATCCTTTCCGGATTCATGTCCTCCCATGCGAACTTCGTGACAGGTCCTCTATAGTTTTCTTTGGCCTACTCGCCGATTCAAATTCTCGACGAATTTCTCGAGAGATCCTCCCACCTTTCATCGAGCCACGGGAAGTCCCGTATCAAGAGGCGGCCTATCTCGCATGCTTCCGACTAAAGCGATGCACCAGCGGATTTATTTTGGGTCGCCAGGGTGATGCGACCTTGGAAAGCGGTGAGCGATCGTTTGGGCAAGAATTTCCATTGTAGTAATTATAGCCGGGTAGCTAACCTTTTTCGTGGATCGCGGGCAATGTTTCGTAATTCTCTTGGCGAGTACGTCAATTCCTCGAGATCGGGCGGCCCTCTCGGCCGGCCTTGACTTTTTCAATTCGGCGAGCTCATTTTTCATTATTTCCATTTGCTCCGCCAAGACGGGTCAAAAGCGGGCGCGATAGCGAAGCTCGTGTCTTCGTCTTTTCCGCTCTGCGCTCGACTCCTCGGCGATCTTGCGATTCTTCCCGACGAGCTCTTTTCTCACGTATGATTATTATGGGCATCCGGTGGGTCCCTATCTTGGGGGAAATCTCTTCGGGAAGGCCGAGACGACTTGGGGCCGAGGCCTTGTCCTTCTCACCTAACCTTTTGAAGGCCGAACCTTTTTCGTGTGACTTTTCCCTCTGATGATTGTGATCTGGGAGAACCGAGGTTTGCACAACGTCCTTCCTAGGTCCTTTGCGACCTGATGAACGCACACTTTCCTCTATCTCGATCCCGCGAGTCTGGCTTTGCCGACCTTTATTCACAGCCGCAGGAGCGATTTCATTTCTAGGGGGATTTGGGGGTCGTACCGACATTGGAGTTTGGCCCTTAGCCACTAGACGGGAATTAGCTAGGTACATAGTTTCCGCATACCTCGCGTATTCCCTTATTTCCACAACCTCCGGATCCTCCCGGAGATCCGCTCTGCCCGGAGTTGACCTCACGGCTTTGCTTTGCGATCGAGATGATCCTCGATTTTCCTATCCAAAGCTGCTACGACCTCTCTTGACTTAGCCTTCTGATTTATCAAATTTCGGGCATCGCTGGGGGCCAAAACTCCCCTTTGTGATCCTTCCCCACCCGCTTGCGTAATCTCTTGTGTCTCTATCGCGACATCGGCTTGTACATGTGTTTGTACAACCCTCTCGCAGGAGTTTGGGGGTCCAGTTGTCCTTTGCTTCCCGCCATAGGTTGACTATTTGTGATTAGATTTCGCCTTGGGTCGTCTTCGGATTGTGTGTAGTTTTTATGAACTGATGAAGCTTTTCTTTCCCGGTAACGGATCCAACTGATGATGTATAAATCGTCACGGGTGTCCTTGCGGTGTATGGATGGTGGATATCTGGCTGTATTTGAGGTGTGGTGTTATTCCGGCGGGTGGTGGTATGGAGGAGTGAGAATGGAGAGAGCTTTGGCTTGCAAGTATAGTGTGTATTCCATCTATTTCATATATCTCTAGTTTACAATGATCACCCCTTTTATAGAGGTGGGTAACTTAGGGCATAAGTAATCTATTAGATATTTTACTAATATCTAGGTTTAACTTAGATGCTAAGCAAGACGAAATATCTGATATACAAGTGGGGAAAAGATCTGGATCAATCGGCGGCCATCTATCTGAGGTCGCAAGGAGTAAGCCTTTTCCGGCCTCGCCCCCTTGGCGACCCGTCTTGACCTGCCTGGAGGAGATTCACGGGATCTGCTATACTTGCCTGGGACCGCAAATGCTTTGGTCGCGGCGAGGTGAGACACAGTGGCCGCCCCTTTTGCGATCTCTCTTGTCATTCCGGAGGGTGGCCGCAGTGGGCTGTTTCTTACTGTTGAGGTGGTGGAATTATCTATACCCATCAGTCATCAATGGCCCCCTACTCCGTGCTTTAATGACATTCCCTGGGGATATGAAGGATGGAGTAATTATCAACACTTTTATGACCTCATCGTCGGATGCGACTTGTACACTTAGGGCCGTGTTTTTAAAGCAAGCGACCTCAAAGTGACGGTCGACTTTTGTGACCTTGTCGTCTGATGCGACTTGTTCTCTAAGGGCCGTGCTTTCAAAGCAAAGCGACCTCAAGGTAACTTTGGGCCTGTTTTGCGACCTTGTCGTCTGATGCGACTTGTTCTCTAAGGGCCGTGCTTTCAAAGCGAAATGACCTCAAAGTAACTTTGGGCTGTGCTTTTGCGACCTTGTCGTCTGATGCGACTTGTTCTCTAAGGGCCGTGCTTTCAAAGCAAGCGACCTCAAAGTAACTTTGGGCCTGTTTTTGCGACCTTGTCGTCTCGATGCGACTTGTTCTCTAAGGCGGCGTGCTTTCAAAACAAGCGACCTCAAGGTAACTTTGGGCTGCTTTTGGTGGGGCGAGGCCGTCAATCGCGGTGACATCGATCCTCAGGTCTTCTTCTCGCGGAGTGATGCGGTCGTTTAAAGAATCGCCAGGGGAGTTGTACGTGGGTACCTTGATGGGGCGCCACCGTATTTCAAAATCGACAACCGCCGCCTAATCTCGAACCGTTGGATGAAGAGTTCCCAACCGTCATTTATCGTGGCCCCTTTGCCTATATAAAGCCTTCGCTTCTCACCCTTCACACTTTTAGCGCTTCTTACTTTCTCCGTTTGTTGTTTTAGAATTCTCAAGTTTTTGGCGAGCTTTGAAGGTTCAACGGCGTTCTGCGGGTGGTTCTAGGATTTCACGGCGGTTCTTTTGAAGATTCCGCCACCTCCTTGAGTATTTCCCGATTTTACGCGGTTTTCCAATCTTTCTCAAAGAAATCGTAAGAAATCCTTTCATTTAACTTGTTTACTCATCCATCTCTGCCTTGTTTTCCACACATATCAATTTTGTCATTCTTTTGCTATGGAGATGCGAAATTGCCTTGTTTCCGATTAATAACGGGGTTTTTCCCGGGAGAGATTCATAGCTTTCTGGGAAAATTGGGGTTTCACCCGCTCCCTGCTATCCTCTGTAATTTTATTTGCGGTCTCTCTTGCAAAAACGGAGGAGGCGGTATTGAAGTGGGTGCGATCACCTTCCTGGGGCTAATTTATTATTATACCAGTCCGAAAGCTCCACCTTTTCCTCCCTTGTTTTTGCAGGATGTCGGGAATGATCATTCGCGATGATTCTGCGGAGAGGAGATTTATGATTATCTTTGAGGATGACCCCATATTATCTGCGGCCTCGCTTAGCGATCTGGCGGGCCGAGGTTGAAGTGGAAAGTACTCGCGTAGATATTGGCGAGATTACGGCGATGAGGTCGCTACTATGGATGCCGACCCTTTTGAGTTGGAGGCCTTCGTCTCGCCGTAAATCCGCCCGCGTGAGTGAGCCTTAAGGAGAAGCGCGGGCTCAAAAGTCCCCAACAGATTCGTGAAATGAAAAGATCGCTTTCGGCCGAAGGACAAATCATGCGGTCCAGTACTAGCGGCGCTCCCACCACGCGAAGCTTATGTTCGTGACGCGCGCAGCTCATGAGTTAATGGGGTCCAGTGAGGATGAAAATGCGGAATTGCCTCGGAAGGATATCTCGGAGGCTGCGGCGAAAGAAAAGGAAAATTGCGAGCCAAACCATGACAGTTGGTGAGGCCGCCGCGGCCGATACCCAGCCGAAGAGCTCTCGTCCTAACAACCCTGAAGCTATGCGAGAGTTTGCGATCATGGCGGCGTATGAGAAGGACGTTGATAAGAAATGGTCCCGACTGTGCAAGAGTAGCGATCTCAACAGGACCATTAATAGCATATTCGGAATCGACACCAGTGTGTATCGGTTTTCTTTCTTCGATTATGAGAAGGAGTCCGATAAATTTAAACCCGGGGACCATAAGGATTATGTAGGTGCGCGTCGCTCCGAGGACACCCTTATCCTCCACTTCCATCATTTGTGTGCGGGTGCGAGACCGCGCTTCGATCCTTTCTTTGTGAAGATCGCAAGGAGATGCGGCGCTTCCTCTCGATTTTGCCGTCGGGGCTATTATCCGATTGATGGCCTTCATCGTTATGTGCGGGATTATGAAGATCGAGCCGACGTTAACTTTACTGGGGGCAATTTTATTCCTTCGTGGGACGTCTATTCTGGACAAGTCTCTCTTGAGGTCGCAGACTCCCCGCCTACTATTCCCGCTTCCCAATAAGTTTCACAAATGGGGGCAGCGGGTACTGAAAGTCGAGTCGAAGGTAGGCTGGCCTTTTCCTAGGGCAGAAGTCCGCGGAGGCAAATCCACGCTTTTAATCTTTGACCCCCCTGTGAGTGAGCGGCGCTACGTAAAGGGGCTGATGACGTTAATTCAGTCGGACGGGGCGGCGCCATCTCGGAGAAATGTTTCCTGGGTTGAACTTCTTGATCTGGCCGAGCCTTTTGTATGTATGGCGGGCCTGGTGGGCAGGGGGAATGCGCGCCCATGAATACGAATGGGTCTGAGAGCTGCGATCCGGACTGGATTGGGGGTTGTCATATCAACAAATGTTTCCCCTCTGAGTGTCTGGAATGTGGGGGCGATCCTATACTTAGGCCGCTTTGTAACTTTCTTTGTCCACTTGTATTTATTTGTAAATGCTCATTTTGTTTCGTTGGGCTCTAAACCGCTTTCTTTTTGTAGGTATGGATCCAAATGCTCGCAGGGCTCACCGAAACAAGCTTAATGCGGAGGCGGAACAAGGCGACCAATGCTCGGCGGAGGCTCAAGAAAGCTCTAGGGAGAGTGCCCCGATCTGTGGACGCCTCGATTGTCGAGGAGACACCCAACCCAGAGGCTGCGACATCTGCCCTTGTTGCGAACCCAAGTCAGGCTGGTGCCTCGAAAAAGGCTCATCCCCCTGCTAAAGAGTCGCACGGCGTAAAGCGACCTCAAACAGAGATGGCGGAGGATGATCGCCTATCCAAACGGTCCGCTCCCAGTCCCGTACGTCTTGCAGAGGTTGAAATTCCGGTGGAGAAGAGCGCGCCCTCTGAGACACTGCCACCAAAAGCTTTGCCTCGAGGCTATTCTGGGAAAGAGGCCCTTTGGTTGGATCCGAGCTTCACCCAGGTTCTCGACCTGTCCAAAGCTCGCCAGATTGGCGAAGCAATCGCCGATGTGATTCCTCTAGGGCCATTTCCCTCTGACTGTCCTGATACTGTTCAAGTGGAGATTGGACGGGGCATATTAGCCCGCTTTGCGGCTCAAGACAACTCTCCGCCTCAAGATGAGATTGCTGAAATTAGAGATCTCGGTGGCCGCTTGGGCTTCTTTGCTTCTCTGTAAGACCAGCTTTTTTTTTTTTTTTTTTTTTTTTTTTTGCTAACTATCCCCCCGTTTTCCACACTCGGTGCTCGTTTAAACAGGTACTTGAGGCCACGAGAGGCGATGCGAGGTGAGGAAAGTGACGGCGCAGGTGGGAGCGATCCCGATAAGGCGAGGGTTCTACCGCCGAAAAGAAAGCTAAGCATCTGGTCAAGCGAGGTGGAGAAGATGAAAGCAATCATGGAGGAGCACTCTAGATTGGATCTTTGAGATCAATGAGAAAGTTGTATCTTTGACAAAGGATTATGCGGGGGCGCAGGAGGAGATCGCCACGTTGAGGTTAAACTTCTTTGGGCGGAGACGGCCGCCAAAGAGGCTCTTGAGAAAGCTATTGAGGAAGGCTGCGAAGAAAACGGTGAGGCTGTCGAGAGGCCAAGTGCAGGGCCGTCACCGCCTACAAGAATTCGGATGACTTTTTCGACCTTATGGAGCATAGCTTTGACCAGGGCTTTAGTCACCTAGCTCATTTATGTCTCAATTTGATCGAGGTAGGGGGCACATTACTTTGGAAGATATGCTGCGGTGGGTGAACACGCACCAAGGTCATCCCGATTTAGTGGTCTTTCACCCAGAAATCCCTTATGCAAGCGAGCTTGTTACCTCGATTCAGACTGAACAGCTAAAACGTGGCGAGCCTGTTTGGGATCCTGCCCCTGTTAATCCTGTAAACTTTGAGATGTTGAAGAAGCCTCCGCCCTCCGAGCAAGGCGACGAGTTTATCAGCACCCCGCCTACTCCTCATGCTCTCTAGACTTCTTGGATTTTTCTGCGAGCCCCTTGAAAATTTGATTTGTAACTTTGACTATTTGCTTTGTGATTTGACTGAACCTTGAGTTGTAATATCTTGACAATTTACTTTCTGCATTTTTCAATTTATAAAACGTGGCTTTTCCTGCCCTTGATTCGATCTGGCGGCCTTTCGCGAGGCTGTGACAGGTTATTTTATTTTCTGTGCTGTCCTCTTGATTCGTGCGAGGTTGTTCAATAATTTGGCGGCGTCAAGCAGTCATGAAACGTCGTCGTCTCATTCTAACCGTAGTCGCTATGCGACGCTAATCTTTCAAAGTTTCAGCGGCCCTATTGAGAGCAGTGCTTTTGCCAGAAAACAGAGCCTCTCAGAGCAGCCTTTGACTCTCATTAAAGCAGAGTTATGACCCCTAATGACTAGGCGTCAGTTGTAACTGTAGCCATAAATTTCGGTCTCTTCATGGTCCAGCGCTCTCTGTTGCCTTGGTTTTCGGGGCAGTTTGCATATCTGGCCCTAGGATCCAGTTAATCCCAACCATTGATTATGTCCCCCCTTTGGTATAAAAGGGGGTTACTTTGAGACTCACTCTACCTCTTGTCTCATCTTTGAATTTTGCTTTCTTCCTCCTCAATCGTTCATTATCCTCTTTACCGTTTATCCCCAACTCTATGTCTCATCCAGGGAAAGCGGCCGGGTTCGGATATTCAAAGCTCGTCCCATCCGGGATGTTTCCCTTTTTCACCACCGCCTCCCGTAGCCAAGGATTATTTCGGGATTACTTTAAGTGGCGTGATATTATGAGGAGAGGGCTTAAATGAACAACGAATAGAAGACGGCTCCATGCTACGCGCGTCGGCTTTACGGGTGGTGGGAATTTATTCTTGAGCCTCTGGGAGCGGTTAATGTTACCATGATACGGGAATTTTATTCCGTGTTGTGCGAGGTAGCCTCTGGCGGAGACGGTGGCGCACATTTCTCTCCGGGTGTCCCGTTATCTTTACTCCGGAGAGAATTAACCAAGTTTTAACATACCGCTATAAATCCTCTGCTCCCATTATGAGATCGCCTGGGACCTTGCGGATGAGGAAAATAAGCGGTTCGTCTAGGTATTGCCATGTGCGAGCTGTTCCCCGAAAATCAGCGGGTTTGGTCTTTGGGAGTGACTGCGTCCGACCTCTCTCGCAGCGACCGTGAGTGGAAGAAGTTTATAAATTCCCGCGCTCTTATCTTTGCCGACGCTGATGTTGTTAGTGAGAGCGGCGCTCATTCGCCTGCGCCATTCGCGACCATCGAGTGGATATAGACTGGGGAGTGTTGATCCATCGCGAGGCACTAAGTTATGCGTGCTCGGTGGGTCAAGATCGCCGAGGTACTGGTCGCCGCATGCCTTTCGCGTCGCTGATAACCAAATTATGCAGTGGCGCCAGGGTTCCTTCCATACTCTCGACCGATATGTTTGAAAAAACTTATCCGGTGGAGCCCTTTACAAGCGTGGTGTCGTTTTGGACCTCCACACATGTGATCGGAGGAAGATAACCATCCTGCAGCTTGATGGAAGTTTGTCCAGGCTCGATCGATATGTTTGAAAAAACTTCTCATCATTTATCATTTTTTTTTTTTTTTGATGATGACGAAAGACAAGGATGTAAATACAATTTGGAAGAAACGACTTTATTTGAATTGGCTTGTTACATATAGTATTTTTTCAGTTATGCTCAGATGCCATGGCCTATTATACTCGCGGCCCTCCTTGTCGCTTAGCATGTACGTCCCTTTTTGATAACTCGCGAAAAATCCGTAGGGGCCTCCCGATTTTCCGATAGCTTTCCTTTTTTAACCGTGGCCCGTGGCTTGTCTTTTTGTAGAACGTAATCCCCGGCGGCGAAGTGATGATTTGAATCGTTTGTCGTGATGACGCTTTGCCGCTGTTTTATAATTGACTAGACGATTTGTATGCCTGGATGCGCCGTTCTCTACTAGATCAAGCTCGAGTTCTGGCGCGCCCGTATTATTGACCTCATTTGTAAAAACGACCACTGGGCTTGGTAAGGCCATTTCTACAGCGCCATAGCCTCGAGATCCATATGTTAAAGCAAAGGAGTTTCCCTCATTGTGATTTTTCGCGACGTCCTGAGTGCCCATAGAGCCATTGGAAGGTGATCCGGCCGATGGCTTTGCTTTCTCTCCAGGCTCTTTTAACACACTTAGGACCTGTTTGTTGGCATTTTCGGCTTGCCCATTTCCTTGCGGGTAGCACACGGATGATTGCCAATGTTTAACATTGTTTTCTTCACAAAATCTGTCGAATTCGTCTCTGAATTGAGGTCCGTGATCGGAAACCATCACTCTCGGAACACCAAATCTTGTCCATATTTGATCGAGCAAAAAGTATGTTATGTCCCGGGTATTGGTTTTTACTAAGGCCTTAGCCTCGACCCATTTAGTGAAATAATCCACCGCGACGACCACGTATTCGCAACCTGAGCGACCCTTCTTCAAAGGTCCGATGAGGTCGATCGCCCACATGTCGAAAGGCCAGGCGGCTACCACTATGCTTTGTTCGACTGAGGGTAGCCTGGGGATATTTGCGAACTTCTGGCAAGTATCACATGCTTGGGTATGAGATTTGGCGTCTTCTGCTAATTTCGGCCAATAATATCCGGCTAGAAGTACCTTCTGTGCTAGCGTTCGATTGGAGGGATGGCCACCGCACATTCCCTCATGTAGTTCTGTTAGAATTCCCGTTACCTCCTCAGGTCGTACGCACCGCAGAAGGGGTTTTGAGAATGAATGACGGTAAAGCACATCGTCCATAATCATATATCTTGCGGCCCTTTTTGCTAAGGCCTTAGCTTTGCAAGGATCGCTGGGAAGCTCCCCTAACTCAATATAGGACTTCATGATGTCGACCCAACAAGTGTTACTGGGTTGGAAATCCATGATCTCGACCTGGGAGATGGCGGGCTCCGATAGGTGTTCGACCATGATGTTGGGATCGCACGACTCGTCTTATTTGGTTAATTTGGATAAGTAGTCCGCCTATGATTGTCCTCTCGAGGATGTTTTTGAATTGACAATATCTGAAGTTTGCTTTGAGTCTTTTGACGAGGTTAATATACCTCTGTAAAATTCCGCAAATGAATGCCAAAGGACCCATTGATTTGATTCACCACCAACTGTGAGTCGCAAAATACTTGTATATTTTCGACTTTCATGGCTTTGGCGAGTTTCAACCCAGCAATGACGGCCTCGTATTCTGCCTGGTTATTAGAGGCGGTGAAATCGAATCTCAGAGCCTGCTCAATTTCTTCTGAGGTGCCCGGCTCTAACAGGATTATTCCCGCGCCACACCCTTTGTGATTAGCGGCGCCATCGACGTAGAGCTGCCAACAGTGACTTGGCCTTATAGGCTCGTCCTCTGTGGTGTCCTTTTCCTGGTCGCATTTGGAGCAGACCTGCTCTTTCACCTCTTCGTTGAAGCTTGTTTCTGCTATGAAATCTGGGAGAGCCTGGGCTTTTATAGCCTTCCGAGGCTCATATCGGATATCGAATTCAGTAAGCTCGATGGCCCATCGGAGCAGTCGACCGGACAGGTCTGGTTTGTGAAGAACCTGTCTTAGCGATGCATTTGATAAGACTACGATGGTGTGCGATGAAAAGTAAGCCCTTAATTTGCGGGCATTATAACAACACAATAAGCTAACTTTTCTATATTAAAGTAACGACTTTCAACGGGGCTTAGAGCTTTGGAAACATAAAATCGGCCTGCGAGCCATCCTCCTCTTTTACAAGTCTTTGCGCTCTACGGCCCTATCTGAGGTCGCCAAATACAAAAACAAAATATCCCGAGCCTCGGTTTAGTTAACAACGGCGGTCTTGACAAGTATTCTTTGAGGTCTTTAAATGCAGGAGCATTCCATTGTCCAAGAGAAGTACCACCCTTCTTTCGAATTTTGAAGAAAGCGGACTTCTTTCTGCGGATTTCGAGACAAACCTACCAGGAGCGTGATTATTCTGCCGTTAAGCGGCTGTACTTCCTTATCTTGGTGGGCTCGCTCATATTGACCAGGGCCTCGATTTTCTCGGGATTTGCCTCGATCCCCTTCGACTTACCATAAAGCCCGAAATTTTCTGCTGGACCCCAAAAGTACATTTCGTAGGGTTTAGTTTCATTGAGTGGCCCCCCATTGGCGAAGGTTTGAAAGGTCCACCAGGTGACCTTGGCGACTTGACTTTACAACCATATCATCAATATAGGCCTCCATGTTCCTCGCTGTTTGTGTCTTTGAAAACTTCGGTTCACCATTCTACGATATGTCGAACTCAAGCGTTCTTTAGGCGAAGGCATCATCTCATAGTAATAGAGTCCACTGCGGCCCGAAGGCCGTCATTTCCTTGTCTTCATCTGCCATTTTAACCTGGTGATAACCGGAATATCGTCTAGAAAACTTCGGTGTCTCGAATCCGGCGATCCGTCGACCATTTTGTCAATCCGGGCGTAGCGATAAGGGTCTTTGGGGCAAGCTTTGTTCAAGTCTGTGAAGTCGACACACATCCGCCACTTGCCGTTGTGTTTCTTTACCATCACTACGTTTGCCCGACCATGTGGGATATTGGAGCTCCTTGATAATGCTGCTTTGCTAGAAGTTTTTTGACTTCGCCTTTTATTGCGATCTCTTTTTCCGAGAGAAGCTGGCGTGCTCTTTCTTTGTATTAGTGCGAAGTTGGGGTCGGCATTTAGATAGTGTAAAGCGACCTCGACCCAACGCCCTCATATCTCATTACTTCCCATGCAAAGCGCTCAAGTTGGCTTTTAGAAGCCCGATCAATTCTTCCCTCTCTTCCTTGGTGGTCCTCGATCCTATTTTTATTTTTTGATCGGGATACTTGTCGTTTATTATAACCTCGATCAACTCGTCCTCGGCAGTGAAGTCGGGCTCGTCACGAACTTGCAATGTTTCCACCTCTACTGCCTTTTCCGGGATTTCTTTCATCATAGCAATCTGATCCGTAGCCGTGTTAAAACCATCCAGTCGGGGTCGCTTAGAATCGATCCTGTTTTTGGTCATATAGTCGAGGAAAGCTCCAGGTCGGCTGATGGCGACCCCAACTTCTTCCCCTACTTGAAATTTGACCCGTTGGTGGGGAACGGACGCCACCATTTGAAATTTTTTCATGGCCGGGATCCCCAAGATAATGTTGTAGTATGAGGGAAGATCAATAACTAAAAATGTGATTATTTCAGTCCTGCATGGCTCATAGTCGCCCAAAGTAACGTTGAGGTCGACCGTTCCCTTGACCCGCACGGTGTCGTTGGTAAAGCCCTCGAGCACCTCGAGGTAAGGTTTCAACTTAGCTTCTCCAAATCCGATCTGTTTTAAACGATCCGAAATAGATGACGTCGCGACCAAATTTCCTACGTCGATCATCGCTCTCTCTTGACTCCATGTTTGTCGTTTATTCCGATTTTGAGAACAAGGGTACCTCCATGGGGCCCTCACTTGTGGCCAATTCGCTTTTAGTGAACATGATTCCCTTCTCGTTTTCCCCCAATACCACCTTTTTTCAAAGCCGCGCGCGTGATCCGGTGTATCCGAGATTTCACCCGATTATTCTTGGGGATATCCCCATGGATAACTTGACCTCCTTCGATGAGCCGCTGGGGCGACCTTGATCGGTACTAGTATTCCCATCTCGCTTATACTTAGTCGGCCGGTCCTCGCGGATTAACCTTTCTATTTCTCGTCTTAACGTAAAACATTCATCCGTGATGTGACCATGATCCTTGTGATAGTCACAATTACTTGGACTTGTCGCGATCGTCCGGGATCGCCCCTCATAGGTTTGGGCTTGTCAAAGTGTTCGCGGATTTCGAACAATATTTGAGACGCTTTGGTGTTGAGCGGGGTAAAATTGTCCTCGCTGAATTTATAAGGCTTTTTTACCTCGCGTTCGTGATTAGCCTCTCGCCCTTTTTCCTTCTTTTTCTCCTCAGTGCGCTCCTCTTTTTGTGAAGGATGCTCTGCTTTTTAGTTTTGCCTCGCCAAGGACGGCGCTTGACGACTCCCATCATTCGAGCCCTTTCCAACATTTCCACGAGACCCGCTTTGGGGCCGTAGGTTGAACTCAGTTTTCATTGGACCCTTGGCGATCCCTGTGAGGAAACATGTGACAACTGCATCATCCGGAATGTTTCTTGTCTGATCGTATACTCTGATGAAACGTTCATAATAATCCTTTCCGGATTCATGTCCTCCCATGCGAACTTCGTACAGGTCCTCTATAGTTTTCTTTGGCCTACTCGCCGATTCAAATTCTCTGACGAATTTCTCGGAGAGATCCTCCCAGCCTTTCACTGAGCCACGGGGAAGTCCCCGTATCCAAGAGGCGGCCCTATCCTGCATGCTTCCGACTAAAGCGATGCACCAGGCGGATTTATTTTGGGTCGCCAGGGTGATGCGACCTTGGAAAGCGGTGAGCCAGTCGTTTGGGCAAGAATTTCCATTGTAGTAATTATAGCTGGGGTAGCTAACCTTTTCGTGACTGGCAGGCAATGTTTCTGTAATTCTCTTGGCGAGTACGTCAATTCCTGAGATCGGGGCGGCCCTCTCGGCTGGCCTTGACTTTTTCAATTCGGCGAGCTCATTTTTCATTATTTCCATTTGCTCCGCCAAGACGGGGTCAAAACTGGGCCGCGACAGTGCCTGTGTCTTCGCTTTTCCGGCTGCGCTCGACTCCCGGCGATCTTGCGATTCTTCCCGACGAGCTCTTTTCTCACGTATGATTATGCGGGCATCCGGTGGGTCCTTATCTTGGGGGAAATCTCTCTTCGGAAGGCCGAGACGACTTGGGCCGAGGCCTTGTCCTTCTCACCTAACCTTTTGAAGGCCGAACCTTTTTCGTGTGACTTTTCCTCTCGATGATTGTGATCCAGGAGAACCGAGGTTTGCACAACGCCCTTCCTAGTCCTTTGCGACTGATGAACGCTTACACTTTCCTCTATCTCGATCCCGCGAGTCCGGCTTTGCCGACCTTTATTCACAACCGCAGGAGCGATTTCATTTCTGGGGATTTGGGGTCGTACCGACATTGGAGTTTGGCCCCAGCCACTGAGGCGGGGGAATTAGCTAGTACATAGTTTCCGCATACCTCGCGTATTCCCTTATTTCCACAACCTCCGGATCCTCCTGGAGATCTGGCTCTGCCCTTGGAGTTGACCTCTGGCTTTGCTGCGATCGAGATGATCCTCTGATTTTCCTATCAAAAGCACTACGACCTCTCTTGACTTAGCCTTCGATTTATCAAATTTCGGGCATCGGCTGGGCCAAAACTCCCTTTGTGATCCTTCCCACCCGCTATGCGTAATCTCTTGTGTCTCTATCGCGACATCGGCTTGTACATGTGTTTGTACAACCCCTCGCAGAGTTTGGGGTCCAGATTGTCCTTTGCTTCCCGCCATAGGTTGACTATTTGTGATTAGATTTACTTGGGTCGCGTCTTCGGATTGTGTGTAGTTTTATGAACGATGAAGCTTTTCTTTCCCGGTAACGGATCCAACTGATGATGTATAAATCGTCACGGGTGTCCTCGCGGTGTGTATGGATGGTGGATATCTGGTTTGTATTTGAGGTGTGGTGTTATTCCGGCGGGTGGTGGTATGGAGGAGTGAGAATGGAGAGAGCTTTGGCTTGCAAGTATAGTGTGTATTCCATCTATTTCATATATCTCTAGTTTACAATGATCACCCTTTTATAGAGGTGGGTAACTTAGGGGCGTAAGTAATCTATTAGATATTTTACTAATATCTGTGTTTAACTTAGATGCTAAGCAAGACGAAATATCGATATACAAGTGGGAAAAGATCTGGATCAATCGGCGCCATCTATCCGAGGTCGCAAGAGTAAGCCTTTTCGGCCTCGCCCGCTTGGCGACCCGTCTTGACTTTGCCTGGAGGAGATTCACGGGATCTGCTTATACTTGCACAGGACCGCAAATGCTTTGGTCGCGGCGAGGTGAGACACGATGGCCGCCCCACTGCGATCTCTCTTGTCATTCCGGAGGTGGCGCGATGGGTCATTTTACTTGTTGAGGTGGTGGAATTATCTATACCCATCGATCATCAATGTCCTACATCGACATCAATGATGTCATCGCTTGACATCAATGCCATCAAGCATCTTTAAAAAAATAATAAAAAATAAAAAACAAACAAACATCACCTCTAAAGACTTCATCTTTTTTTTTTTTTTTATCTTTTCTTCCAGTAACTTCATATTTTTTTTTTTCTTCCAAATAGCTTCATCTTTTTTTTTTATTTTTCTTCCTTCCTTTTTTCTTCTTTTATCCACTAAAATTAGAATGTCCTTATAACTAAATAAGTTTCTTCTTAAAATTAGAATGTTCTTATAACTAAATAAGATTTGGAGTCATCACTAAATGATCATTAATTCTCTAACGACGGCCTTATAACTAATTTGCACATTATTAAATAGCACATAACTCTATCGATTACGAATTAGGATATCTTCCCTTTAAATATTATGCACATAACTCTATCGATTAAACATTAGGATAACTTCCGTTTAATTTTATTTTTTATATTTAAATTAGGATAACAATCCAAATCAGATGGCAAACTCCTAAAGTCAATAGGTAGCCCATCCTACGGCATATAAGTTACATTTTTTTATTATAATATAGGAAAATATTTAATTGTGGCAAAAGAGGAAACATCTAAGGGAGATGAGAAACAATTGGCTCTCTTATTAATCATCATCACATCATACCTAAACTTCGAACTCGGCCTCGCCCAAAATTATTATGCACCAATTATTTATCTCGAAGCAAATCTTTCACCATACAATTAAGGAGCCGAATTCCTATAAATCCTTCAAGTTCTTTGTTTTTTTTTTTTTTTTGTTTAAACTCTGTAATCTTAAAAATCTTTCTTTTCGGGCTCTTCCCCGGCTTAAGTTTACATCCTCAATGTGTGTCAGTAGAAACTCAAAGCAACTTTTTTCATATATTGCATTATAGGGAGTACGGTTGGCCGGAAGTGTTTGAACTAGCGAAATTCGAGCTTTAATGGGGAAAAGTTTGGGTCTTTGCCTATCGTTCAAACAAAAAGGAAAAAGTTTGAAGCCTAAAACGGTAATTTCTGCAACACTAAGTCTTTGTTCTCGATCTCAGCTTAAAAGGCAGTTTCTGCGGTCTAGATACGGATATATATATGGGTATGGATATACAAATACAAGATACGTGGACCTAGATTTTCAAAAAATACAGGATATTTATGCATGGGGCATTTATGTAAATATTGAAAACATAAGTACCGTTTTCCTTTTGTTTGTTTGTTTAGTGTTTCATCAATTTACCTTCAATTCATTATTGAAGGTATTTACTAAGTTTTAAATGTGGTCTTCGCTTCACAAATATGAGTAATCAATATATTGTATCCTACTTTTTGAAATAGCAAATTCGTCCCTGGCAAATGTATCCTAAGTATTCGCTGTGTATTGATATCCGATATGCATCGGATGCGGAACATGTTACCATATAGAAGTATCCACGGTTATATTCTGCAACAGGGGAATCCTTGCTCCTTAGTTACTCAAAGCTTTTGTATTTAATTGTTTTGGTGTAATTTGTGTTTCTTATATTGTGACTGTTAAATTTGCTGAAGGGAATGAGTGGTGGGACTTTTTATATGATTGGTAAGAAATTTATTTTATTTTTCTTAATGTACACCATTAACACTTATTTCCCCGGACAGTGTTCACATGGGAGACGACTCTCTGAGGATCGTTTAAGTTCTTTACCAGATGAGATTCTTTTTGTCATTCTTTCATTCTTAACATTGAAGGAGGTGGCGAAGACAAGTCTTCTTTCACGTCAATGGCTTAACTTGTGGCTGCACATTCCGGTACTTAGTTTCCGCTTGCCAGAACCAAAAGCTAGTCTCAAGAAATGTGTCAAGGAACGGCTATATTATCCCACATTGGTCAACCATGTCTTGCAACGGCACAAGGGTCAATATTTGACGGAATTTGAAATCTTATGTGGCCTTAATAGTTACGACCAGAAGGACATTGACAATTGGTTGGTATTTGCATTATCAAAGAGAGTTCAACGTCTGAAACTGAATTTATTTGATTGTGGCTATTCCCCCCAAGGTTCAACAATTAAGTATGTATTTCCTGATCGGTTTCTCAAATTTAGTGGTGGGAAAGCTAATTCAGTCGGTGGCCAGTTTGACCTCAAGTGCCTCAAACACTTGTCCTTGAAAAATGTTGAAGTAACTAGCGAAGCTATCAACTTTGTCCTTCTAAATTGTCCATTTCTTGAACGACTTGAGTTGTTTGACACTAGTAAGTTGGTCAATCTAGTAATTTCAGGTCCGAATTTGGCGTTGAAGTATCTCATGATCTATTGTTGTGACAATCTGGAAGTTCTCAATATCTCCAACTTTAACCTGGTCTCACTGCGCATATCATCAGTTAGAGATTTAACTGTTACAGAGCTTCCGATGCTTGTTGAGTTTTGGATTTTAATGGAGCGCGCTCGATTCAGTCCAAACCATTCTTTATGTCAAGCATCTTCATGTCACTCTCAGCTTGAGGATCTCGTATTGTGGGGAATGGATTTGAAGGTACCAGTGCCATAGAACTGTTGCTTCATTTCTCTTTTAATTGTCTTGATAGTGGTTCAAGTTGGGGTGAGTCTATTATAAAACGGGTGTAATGGACTAGACCATTGAGACCGTGTTATGTCTACAAGTAGACAAACTTTAATTTGTAGCACATTGGCATATATAGTCCCATGCACCGATCCTAGCTAGAGGCTAACCCATTTTTTCTTGTGTTTTTTTTTCCGTTCTTCCACACAGGATGTTACCAAATTGACCAATCTTGATCGACTGACCAGACTCAAGGGATTGGTCATCAATGTCGCAGCATGTGGTGATGAAAGTATGACTATGTTAATTTCAATCATAAATTCTTTCCCTTGTCTCGAGGAATTTGCATTGGCGGTACGCACTCCCGGCCCTTTTATGTCTTTTTTGTGGTTCATTTGTCTCCCTCCCGACTGATATGTTGTGTCGTTTAAATTACATTGTGTGAATCTTTCTTATTCTCGTTTTGTTATAATTATTCTTAGGAGATTAGGTGCTCTTATTCATGTAATCTTTTGGAGTTAAATTGCAGTGATTTATGATTGATTTTGTCGCTTAACAGCATTTGTTTTTTCATTCGATGTTCTGTAGAGACTACTCTAGAAGATCTCGAAAAAACCGCATAATAATTACACAATATTTTGTATTTACCCTTTGTAATATTTTACATTAATTACTTGCTTAGCACCTAAGTCTTCATATACTATTTATATGTAATACAATACATGTTCATTAATTTTTAATACCAAATCAATTATTGAGATGTTGTGATGCTGATAAACAATGTTTCCGATTTGCAGTTGTTATGGTATGATCCTGAGCGGACTAATAGATCCGTCGTTCCGGTTGAAAGAAATAGTTTGTCCCCCAAAAACCAAAGCCTTAAGGTATTCAAGTTTTTAGGTTATTATGGTCGTGTTAGCGATGTTGAAATGATCATTCACATAGTGGAGAACGCTGTTTGTCTCGAGAGAATCACCATTGATCCATGTGATAGACCGATTAACATGTATAATCGTACTAAGATGAAGAAGAAAGTACAAAAAGCTAGAAATACGGTATTGAAACAGGTGAAAGCTCTAAGAAAATCTGAATCTATACCACCACATGTTCATGTAGTTATCTGTGACCCCTATGCCCATAACTCTTCTTCGTTGTGGGATTAGAGTGGCGAGACGTCACAATGAGATTTGGGATGTTTTTTTTAATCTTGTTACATTTGGATTGACGAGACGGACGATGTGATTTTGGATTTTTCTAATATTATTTTTATTTCATTTTCGGCTTTGGATTTCATTCATTAGATCTTTTATTATTATTATTTTTTAAAGGGAAGATCTTTATTATTTAATCCTTGCATGCCGGATAGATATGACGTTGGCTATTTACCACCCCCCTCCTCTTTTATTTTATTTTTTATTTTTTTCACTTGGGCGAAAATTCTACTTAAAGCGTTAATATAATGGGGAGGGGATTGAACTTAGGGGCCTTCCCACCTGGAGCCTGAAACCCAAATGATTAACTAATTGGGATGAAACTATTGCTTCACCCTCCTCTTTTAAAGGGATCAATTTATTACATGCCGCCAAAGCAAAAATATCAAAATTACATCTATGTTTTCTAAAAATAGCTTATATTATATACACATCGCCAGTTTAGGGTTGCTTTCTTCTTCCACTATCTAGGAATAAAAATGTACACCAGGGTCTATCTTTATCATGTTCATGGCATAAAACAATGCATGACCTACATACAAATAAGCAAAGAAATCGCACTCTCTTAATCCAAAAAATCATATTAATATACGTAGTATGATCTCTTGTTTTCTTTCCTTAAATTTTTATTTGTCTTTTCATTTTTTATCATCCTCCTTACTACCTGGATCCTACGTCCGTCACTGCATAGAAACTTAAATATTATCACTTATTAGAAACTTGTAAAGTGCCCAGCTTCAAAGTAATCGGTGGCCAATCTTCGAAGCCTTTTATTATTATTATTAAAAAAAAAGCACGTGCAAACTCACGTGTTATAGTTAAATTAAAATTCTATTTAATAAAGGAAGCCTTTTATTAAGAGAAATGGAAAAAGGTTCATACAAAGCAAGCCATATCATGGCCTTCTTCTTATACCGAAATACGTCGATGAAGAATAATCTTGTCTCCTTAAAACCACATGCATGCAAGATACCCGATTTGGGAAAATTCTGCGGCTAGGAAAAATACCGCACTCTATCTTAAAAAAAAAAAAAACCTTAAATAAAATGGGAATGCAAAAAATAACAAAAGAAACTCGGCTTGTGCTCAGCATGTTCCGCCTTGAAAAAAAAAGTTAGCTATCGTCGCATCATTGTCAAGGATGCTTGAAGAGATAAGCAGGGGCGGCTGTAGAAATTTTGTCACGTGAATCAGAAATCGAGAGCAATACCTCATTTTTTTTTCTGTGATTAAAAAGACAACTAAAATTAATTTTTCAAATATGATTTTGGGTCAAAAGGCAATGTTTATAAAATTTAGAGGGTCAATACACATGTATTAACAGGTAAAATTTTCAATTAATGTAAAATATGCACATAATTTTTTTCTTAATTTTTTTTGGAGGAGTGGTTTAAAAGGACAAAAAATAGGGAAAATAGGAATCGGATAATGAAAATATAAATTAGTTGATAAGACAAATCCATCAAGCTCACGCAGTAGTAGAATCGACCTCAAATCTAATATCACTATTACAGTGGAATAAGGACATGTCCTTTTTACGCGAAAAAAACTCCACTGTCTTTTTTCCATATTTCTATGTTTAAATTGTATTTTACGCTAAAAATGTAAAATTGTTTAGTTGGATCGAAATCGACAAAATGAAATTTTATGTAGTAATATATATATATATATATATATATATATATATATATATATATATATATATATATATAAGTAAAAATTCCAGTTTGGTTCGATCATAAATGATTCTTATTTTTTCAAGATGAAACTAAATTGTACTATATCCATAAAAATATAAGTCAATAGATTTTAGATTTTGTTTTGTAATGTAAATCCATTTAGATAATCAATAACAATCATTTTTTTAAGACAAGAACAATCAAATTTAATTTTAGAATTTTTCATCAAAATTAATGATTCATTACTTTGCGTCAATAACAATCAAATGTCATTTTAGATTTTTTTCATCAATTTTTTTCTTAAAGAAGGAGTTTTATTAATCAAGATCCGCCAAAATGTCGGCCGAACATCACCCGGAGGCGAAGAACCTCAAAGTGTCCGAGAAGAAACATATAAACCATGTCGAGTTAGAAGTTATGCTGGGACATTCCTCATTCCCCTAATGAACGAAAAAGAAACGGATACAAAACTAGGCAAAAAAAGCCAAGCAATCATAAGCAAGAAATTTACGCCTTGTGAATCTCTCTCACAGCCGAAAGCGTAAAATGCACACCAAACAAAACAACTTTGCTTTCGGCGCCGGTTTGCTCCTTTTTTTTATTTTAGTTATGTGCAGTTTTTTTTATTAACTAGAGTAGTTTGATCTATGTATTAATTTTGTGTTCTTATAACCAAATAAGATTTTTTAGTATCATATTTGTCTAATTAAGTCTATTATGTGTCTTTTTGGACATTTGCCCCAAAAAAAAATACTATAATCGTTCTAAAAACAATTGCCCGTAAATGTTTTAGAAATTATATTTTTAGAAAGTTGAATGTGGAGAAAAATAGAAAATTAAAATTGTCCTGATTGCCCTTTTTTATACTTATCATGTCGTTTTGGCCCATTATTTCTTAAATTTATGTACTCTGCAGATTGCTCCGGTTGTAGCAGCATTCTAGGGAAAGGTAAGCCAGCATTTAGGGTGTAAGGTTAGCGAAATTTCGAATTTCATGGGGAACAATTTGGGTCTTCGCCTACCTCTAAAACACACAGGAAAGAGTTTGGATCTTTGCTCAAGTTCTCAGCTTAAAACGGTAATTTCTGCAAATATGCGTCTTTGTTCTCGTTATCAGCTTAAATCCTTACTTCTAAATTACTCAAAGCATTTGATTTTTTTCCTGTGCTTTCTAGTTTCTAATTTGTGTTCCCTGATGCCGAATTGCTAGTACTAGTTCTTTTTTTTACTATAATTGCACCTGTTAAATTGCAAGTTTCATGCTGCAAGTCTCACGTTGAAGGGAATGAGTGATTTGAGTCCTTTTTATGTGTTTGCTGTCCTTTAAACTAGTTTATCTTATTTTTACTTTTATTTTCTCACCATAACACATACTTTCTGGAAACAGTGTTCATCTGAGAGGCACATTGCCAATGATCGTCTAAGTTCTTTGCCGGATGAGATTCTTTTTTCCATTCTTTCGTTCTTAACGTTTAAGGAAGTCGCAATGACAAGCCTTCTTTCACATCGATGGCTTAACTTGTGGCTGGACACTCCGGTACTTACGTTCCACACACCAGATCCGGAAGCTGCATCTCTAAGTTCTAAAGTATGCCTATATTATGTCACGTGGGTCAACCGTGTCTTGCAACGGCACAGGGGTCAATATTTAGCGAAATTTGAAATTGTCTGTGACCTTGATATTCACTACCAGGAAGACATTGACAATTGGTTGGTATTTGCATTCTCAAGGAAAGTTCAGCGTCTGGAACTGAATTTATCGCATCATGCCTCTTCGCCGACACGTTCAGAAATTAACTATGTTTTTCCCGATCAGCTTCTCGGATTTAGTAGTGGGAAAGCTAATTCGAATGGTGGCCAGTTTGACCTCGAGTGCCTCAAACACTTGTCCTTGAAAAATGTAGATGTAACTTGCGAAGCTATTAACATGTTTCTTTTACATTGTCCATTTCTTGAACGACTTGAGGTGGGGGACACTGATAAGTTGGTCAATCTAGAAATTTCAGGTCCTAATTTGGCATTGAAGTATCTCAAGATCAAGCGTTGCTTCAATTTGGAAGTTCTCAGTATCTCCAACTTTAACCTGGTCTCATTGGACATAGTATCAGTTGGAGATTTAACCCTTACAGACCTTCCGATGCTTGTCGAGTTGTCCATTTCAATGAAGTTTGGATTGAGTCTAAGCCATTGTTTTTCTCAAGCTACTTCATGCCACTCTGAGCTTGAGGCTCTCGCATTACGGGAAATAACGAGATTTAAGGTATCGTGTCTTGATAGTGGTCCTTGTTGGGTGAGTGTATTATAAAATGGGTGTAATGGATAGGACCGAAGATACCATGCTATGTGTACAAGTAGACAAACTTTAATTTGTCCATTTGCACATTGACAAAGTCCCATTGCATACTAACCCATCTTGTTTTTGTGTGTTATTTTCCCTCTTTCACACAGGATATAATTGAGTTGTCTAAACTTGATCGACTGACTAAACTCACCAAACTCAAGCGATTGACCATCGAAGTCGGAACATTTGGTGATGAAAGTTTGACTGTGTTATTTTCAATCATAAATCCATGCCCTTGCCTCGAGGAATTTACATTGGAGGTACGCACTCCCTTTTATGTCTTTTGTGTTTCATTTGCCTCCCTCCCACTTGATATGCGTTATTTGTCGTTTACATTACTTTTTGTCCATTATTACAGTTGTTTTGTTGCTTTCTTCATTTTGCTCTTTTCTGTTAATTTTCCTTTCTTGCTTTATTCTTTTGAGAAAACGTATGATGCGATGGTTAGAGGATGAAGCTCAAACTTCTAGAAATGAGGACTAAATAGTTTTAAATCTATTATATTAGGTACAACCTGAGTTTTTTTTGTTTCCCTGATTAAAAAAGCTGTATTAATGACCAGTAAAAATACACAGAATCTTCTTCTTTTTTCCGCGCGTGTGTGTGTGTGAAGAATAAACCAGAAGAATCATAAAACCTTATATTCCTTCCTTCTCGGAGCGAGGGAGGAGAACTGAACCTCTTGGAGTGGCATGATCACATCTACATAGCTCTTCATGTATTACCATATAATGGCTCTATGCTTAATACTTGCCTTTAGTAATGAAGCACCAACGACTTGGTTTGTGCCTGTTGAGGAATCTTTCTTATTCGAATATATATCAAAAAAAAAAAAACTTGGGAGATTAGGTGCTCTTGTTCTTGTTATCTTTAGGAGTTAGCTGCAGTGATTTATGATTGATTTTGTCGATTATATAGCTGTTAATTTGTATGATCAGCCGTAATAAGGTCTGCATGCATATTCTTTTGTTTTTTTACCTTGTTTAGAGATTTCCTAGATTCCGTGATGTCTGTATTCTAATTTTTCCTACTTTTAGAGTGCCACACAGCGTGGATCCATCATTTCCAATGCTTTATTTCTGTTTGTTAGGCTATATAGGCAAATGAAGAAGAGGTGTGCTCCAAGAAAATCTCTCTTTTCTAAAATGTTATGGCTAACTTACTATATTTAGCTTCTTAAGATCATCAACACCGAATGTATGTTTCAGTGTGGATGAAAAAGAACAAAAATGAAAAAATGCCAATGATTGGATTAGTTTTTTTCTTGTAATTAATGACTAATTGTTGCTTAATGAGATGTTGTGATGTTGATAAACGACGCTTGCAATATGCAGTTGCTTTCGCTTTGGTCTTGATAAAAGAGCCATCATTGAGGTTGAAAGAAACAGGTCGTCCCCAAAAAACCACAGCCTCAAGGTTTTTGAGTTTTCGGGCTATAATGGTTGTGTTAGCAACGATGAACTGATCAGTCATATAGTGGAGAACGCCGTTCGTCTTGAGAAAATTATCATCGATCCCTATGATGGACCGTGGTGCGTGTCTAACCCTACAGGGATGGAAGCTAGAAGTTTGGCATTGAAGCAGTTGAAAGATCTCAGAAAATCGGGGTCTATACCACCACATGTTGAAGTAGTTATCCGTGAACCCTACACCCTTAACGCTTGTGCTTCGTTGTGGCATTGGAATGACGAGAGATGATGTGATTTGGAAAGACTGTTTTTAAATCTTCATTTTCATTTTTGGCTTTTGGTTTATTGTATTTGGATCATCAGTAGTAATATTTAATGATCCGCTGGTCCACCGGATAGATATGGTAGTACAAATTAGAAACTTGTCAAGTGCCTGGCTTCGAAGTAATCAGTGGCCAATCTTTTATTATTACTGGTAAAAGACAACTGCAGACTTGCTTGTGCCTTTTATTCATAATGTCTACGTAAAAACATCATCCTACTGTCTTGTCTTGTTGTAGTTGTTGTAAGTATTTCTACTTTTTGACAATTTCCCCATATAATGTTTACTTTTGGATGTGAACTCGACCATTTTCGTTTGTACGATGCATGAATTTCACGAATTATTATTGTATGAGAGAAGATTCCCCCACCGAAAAGTTCAAATATTCCATTCGTAACAAGATTACAATTACGGTTGAGATTCTACCGGAAAGTTCAAATTCAAATATACAATTCATAGCGAAATTACAATCATGGTCTCAGATTCTATTGAAAATATCAAATATACGATTCATAGCGAAATTACAATTTTAGGCCAAATGGGAGTGATGGACTTAATATTGGATATATTATGTCTCATGTAGCACCGCTAAACGAGTTTTGAGGCGTTACATCTGGCCTCAAAGCTGAGTAGCTGACTATAGAACGAAACTATTTTAGCCTATTGGTGATAACATATGTTGTAACACCCCGAAATTTTAAGAAGCTAGAAGCGTATAATGGAATTTAATCAATTTATTTTCCTATTTTATGTTACCCTAAAAGTTAATAATTAAAAGGGATTTAATTAAATTTTTAATTATGGATTAAATTAATCCTATAAAAGGGCATTTGCACACCCGACAGAGTCCCAAGGCACCAATTCTAGCTATAGACTAACCCGTCTTTTTTTTTGTGTGTGTGTTTTCCCTATTCCACACAGGATGTAATTGAGTTCTCTAATCTTGATCAATTAACCAAACTAAAACGATTGGTCATCGAAGTCGAAGCATGTGGTGATAAAAGTATGACTATGTTGAGTTCAATCATAAATTCTTGCCCTTGTCTCGAGGAATTTAGACTGTCTCCAATGGATACTTGTCATACCACTCCAAAACTATTTTAAAGTTTAATTTATTAACTTCAATACTACAATGGTTACTTGATGTATTACTTTAACTTCAAATTCCTCTAGTTCCAACTGGTAAACTGGAGTAACCATTTAGTATGAACAGTAGTAAAAATCACTCATTCTCTCTTTCATCTCTTCTCCATTTTCTTCCCCAACCCTTTTAGTTGCAGCATTTGTCTTTTAGTTTGAAGCAATGAAAAACAGAAATGGTGCAAAAAAATTTATGGTGATGGTAATTTTCTTAATCCACTAATCCAGTAAGTCCTTTATGATTTATTTAAAAAAAGAAAAATCCAATTGCAAAGCGCAGCAAGTTGAAATGATCGGAGGACCGGAGCAGTTCTTCAACAACAACAGAAATAATAATAATAAAATAAAATGTGTATATGAATCTTTGCTGGGAAAAAAGAACAGAAGAACATCCATTTTTTCTTAAATTTTGTTATAGCCAGCAAAAATATTTTCAATCATTCATCTGAATACCTGAACATGATGAAAACGAAAATAGAAATAAAAAATAGAGTAAAAAAGTATCATGTGTTAATTGTAAATTTATGTTTGTTAAATGAAATAAGATGAAGGGGAAAAATATTTTAAGAGGATTGTATGGAGGAAGTAGATTGATTTATAAAATGTTGAAAAAGTGTAAATGGAGCTAAAAACGATGTGTTTGAAGACGTTTGAAGTGATACCATTGGAGACACGAGTGGTACACTCCCTTTATGTCTTTTATGTTTCACTTGCCTCCTCCCGCTTGATATGCACTATTAATTTGTCGTTTACATTACTTTGTGTGCATTATTATAGTTGTTATATGTTGCATACTTCATTTTGCCTCTTTTCTGTTAATTCTCAAACTTTTAGAACTTAACAGTATTAAAGCTCTTAAAACCTGCGCCCTTGTCTTTAAAAGGAAAGGGGATTTCTTGGCATTTGTATTTTCTAGTAATTAATGACCAATTGTTGCTTAATGAGATGTTGATAAACGATGTTTGCAAATTGCAGTTGATTTGGTGTCATGTTGAGCGGAGTAATAGAGCCATCATTGAGGTTGAAAGAAACAACTCGTCCCAAAAAGCCAAAGCCTTAAGGTTTTTCGCTTTAAGGGTTATTATGGTAGAAGTGTTAGCGACGTTGAACTGATCAATCATGTAGTGGAGAATGCCATTTGTCTTGAGATATTTATCATCGATCCCTATGATAGATGGCTGTTCAAGTGTAACTCTTCAAAGATGAAGAAAAGTGGGCAAAAAGCTAGAAGTTTGGCATTGAAGCACTTGAAAGATCTAGAAAATCTGGATCTATACCACCACATGTTTAAGTAGTTATCCCTAAACCCTAAACCCTAAACCCTTAACTTTTCTTCTTCGTTGTGGCATTGGAGTGACGAGATGATGTGATTTGGGATGGTATTTATTTCATTTTCGGGTTTGGTTTTCAGTAATTAGATCTTTATATTATTAATTCTTACTTGATGGATAGATGACGGTCCAAACAATCCCGTAGCCGCTATTTGGAACGAAGGATTTGGGAGGGAAAGAAAGGATAGGATTTGAGGGGATTTAATTTTGGTTGTTTGGATTGTAATTGAGGGAGAGAAATGAGATGATTAGCCGAGAGATGAAGACTGTCAATGAGCCTTACCTTAATGGTTAAGACCAGATAACAAAATCGAACCAAAAAATTAACCGGAAAGACAAGTATAAATATGTCCACTTGACTAAGAAGCCATTTATCACTCTAAAAATGTTAGAGACCAACTAACCTGGTCCGACTAATTACATATTCGGTCTAGTCATGCTTAAAAACAATCCAACTCATTTTTCGGGTAAAAGGGTAAACTATAAATGATATGAACACTTATTATTAGGTGAAAGAAAACGCAATAAATTCGAATTGTTACCTCCTCCCACAAACACTTTCATTTGACCGGTACGCTTATAAACTGTTTTCGGGCAACCTTCTCAACAACTAAGAGGACTATTCATCTTCTAAAAAATGCTTTTTTGAAATTCGATTTTCGATCAAAATCATCATTTTTTTGGGCACAAACCTTTATTAATGCATAGAATCCAAATTACAAGCTAGAAAAACATTCGCTCGGGGATCAACTCCCCAATCACGCACCCCTAATAGCTAACCTAGCCTAAGCCAGCAAGTGACCTCGCATATTGCCATTACGCTTATCAAAATAATAAATAGAATATAAATGAGAAGAAGACGCCAACTATGAATAGTCCCTGGCTAAACACCCGAGGGAGGATTAGGCGTTCCTAGAATTTTGAACACGTTGCACACACAAGACATAATCACTTTCTAAAATAATCGATTGGTACTCCAAAAGAGAAGCATATTGAAGACCCGAGAGATAGCTATCAACTCAAGCGCTTCAACCGGATGAGTGAACTCAAGGTCGGAACCAGGATTGTTATTAAGGGGGCGAAATTTTAAGTAAAACGAATGTTCCGAAAAAAATCCGTGAATATACAAAGAAGAAAAAGTAAAATATAGCTTTCGAAAAGATATGAAATTATAGTAACGAATATCCTTGTCCAATCGGCCTTGATGACGCTTTCGTATTATTTCATGCAAACGGCCCAAATCCTTAACTCGTGATTGAGAAAATGGAAAGAGTAACAAGTGCTTTTCTGTGGGCAGGGGATGAAAAGAAGACGGGAAAGCATTATGTAGCGTGGCGGGATATTTGTTTGCCGAAGAACATGGGCGGACTCGGAATCAGGCAGTTACGTAATATGAGTATCGCCCTTCTGGCCAAGGTTGCATGGCAAATTTTGGTGAACAAAGATATCTTATGGGTACAGTGCTCAAAGCTAAGTATGGAAGCCCTCGATAAGCCTAAATCGGCGTGCTCCCTACTCCTGAGGAATATTTGCGTGAATGCTGAATTGCTTGAGGGAGGTTTTTAATGTTACGGTGGATTGGGATTGAATGGCTTGCTACGGCTTCAAAAGATTTACCGTCTCAAGCACATATTTTGCACAATTGACTGAGGTAGGATCAAAGGAGGAGGAGAAGAAGTGGAGAGCGATTTGGGCAATTAACCGGCCGCAAAGAGGTAATATGTTGTTATGGCTCTTCCGTCGAGAGGCTTTGCCCACGGCAGATATGCTTACACACAGACACATTCTGGACGATGTCAATTGCATGACTTGCCAGAGTCACCCGGAGATTCTTTTGCACGCTTTGTCGCGACTGTGGATGGGTTTATAGCGTTTGGAAAAAGGTAGTGGCTCCTACATACCACCGCCTTGGTATTATGGACCACCGGTAATGGATAGATACATGTCTGGGCTAGGATATGCGCGGAGAAGACGATATTACGCTATGGAGGTTCACCTTTCGTGAGATCATGATGGGCGCTTGGTATTGGCGGAATCAGAGAGTGCATCATACAGAAGAACAACGCCCCCCCCAGTGGAAGTGTTCATTCCCCATGCGGTTCGTAGGCTAGGGAATTGAATTACCTTGGAAGAATTAAGAGTTACTATACTTGCATCGTATTTTTTTGGGTTATATAGGCGTGAACATATGTTTTCGAAGCGTGTGTTGTATATATTTTCTGCACAATGTTTAATGAAGATATGGTATTTACCACACAAAAAAATTATAGTAACGAATATAGTCTGTTCACTTTACACAACCTGCCTACTTACCAAAATCATTAACTATATTAAAAGAAATGCAATGCTTTTCCCTCAAAAGTGTTTTCTAAAAGCTTTCTAAAAAGAGTTTTTTCATAATTATTTTATTAATAAATATAATATTAATTAATTAATTTAAAATATATATATAATACCATTAATTATCAAACAATCTAAAGTATAAAAAAAATAAAAAATAGAAAACACGTTATGGGAAAAAAATCAATCAATCCACACAGCAATAATAATCACTATATCATGTAATTAGCCGAACATCAAATAGATCTAATATACTAATATAATAATAATAACTAACAACGAAAAGAAGAAAAAAAAACATCAATAATAATCATTATCTGAAAGAAAAAAAAAACATCAATAATAATCACAATCTGAAAAAAAAAAATTCTCAAAAAAAAAAAAAAATCAATAATAATCACTATCTCATCTCATTAGCCGAAACGGAATATCTTTTCACACATTAAATTATTCTGACTCAATTCAAGTCACAATTTTAATCATTTTTCATACTCAATACCGGTCAAAAAGATTTTCTGACTAAAATTAAATTACGAAAACATCCAGCAATTTGTCTGAAATTCGGTCAGAATCAACGAGTCAAAAAAAAATGTTTGACAATTCAATCAAGACTTTTACGGAATGCCTCATAAATACATGCATCGTGTTTTTTTAGAAGAATACATGTATCGCTCTAGCAAGCATATTCATTTTTTTTTTTTTTTAATTTCTATCATTATCCACGATTAGTATGTACAAATTTTATGCATTAATATTTATCTTAATTAAATATAATTTCATCTGTAAAGTAGTTTATATAGAAAAAAAATATAAATATTACATTACAACCAATAAAATAATAATAAAAATTATACATACCACTTAACAAAATAATAAAAAAAAATTATACATACCAACAAAAATAATAATAATTTTAAATATAAATAATAATATAAAATAATAATTAAATAATAGTTCATGAATCAAGACTTGTCTTAATTAAATATAATTACATCTGTAAAATAGTTTATGTAGACAAGAATAGAAATATAACATTACGGCCAACAATATTTTATGAGGTGTTTCCCATATTAAAATTTAGTTTAATTAATTAGTTAATCAGCTATGCAATTTTGTTTTCATACATTCAATACAACTACGTAACAAATATTCATTCATGATAACAAAATACTTTTGTATAAATTACGATGTATCATTTATTCATAAAATACAATTGTATTTCATGTTGTTTTCATACATTCAATACAACTACCGCACAAATATTCATAACCGAAAGTGTTTCTCGCATAAATTACGATGTATCACTTATTCACTTTAACTACGCTTGTATTTGAATCTTTGTTGATAAAATCAATACAACAACCTGACAGATATTCATAACATAGTGCTTCTACATCAATAACCGCAAAGTACGAAGCACATTTGCATGAACAAGTACTACAAACATCTATAAAGCACTTGAAATTGCAAACATGATGGATCTTAACGGAAAACTTCATTATCGGAATTCAAACATGCAATTGCTATGTCATACTTTTATCCTTATAACTATTGTTAGGAAATCTATGCGGGAACGCAGCGGAATTCAAAAATTTATTTCCTATCGACCCAAGATCGACTTCGTTTAAGCAATAAACGAATAAACTAAAGACGGCGGTTACCTTGGTTGATCTAAAAGATCGACGCTTTGACCGCCTCTACGAGAGTAGTTCTCAAGATAGAGCCGCCCAAGTGTTCGGCCTCTACCGCTAGTCCACACGAATGTACCTCCGCCGAATCCCATCATGGATTGCTATTGGAAAACTCCGGTTGCTAGACCGGCCTTTTCCTCTCTCCAACTCTCTAAAGCGATGCTCTATTTTACACAAGAACTATTAGTTCTTGGAATTATGATGTATAAAAGAGCTTGACACCCACTTCCTTTTATAGGGAAAGTGGCGCCTAATAAGAAGAGTAGAAAGAAGAAAACCTTTCTCCAATAAAATAAGGAAAATATATTTGATTGATTTATCTCATTTATTATAATATCTCATATTAAATAAATCTAGTGATATCATCAATATCTTATATTGAATATTCCTAAGATATTGTCAATATCTAATATTGACTATCTTTATTTTATTACCATAAATCAATTTACATACGTGTATATATCACATATATATTATTACACATATAAAAATCTATTAATATATATTCCACAAATATGTGCATGCATCACCAACATGCACACACGCACACAAGTTGGATATATATATATATATATTATTTTATTTTATTAATATCTAATATTAATAATGTGTAATATCATTAATTAAATTCTATACAATCCAAGTGTATCTTATACACTCCAAAATTGCGCCTTTTTGACCAACAAATTGGCTTCCGAATATTCTTTAATTAATATAATATTATTAATATCTTGTATTTATTTTATTCATAATAAATAAATACCACCATATTAATTTACCACTATAACCTTTATAGTCTCGAGATAAACTTTCCTTATTTGGTTATCATCTATAACCACATTTTAATCCGACTAGATGTTCATATGTGTGTGACCCGATAGGCTTCCGAATATGTTGGCCGTAGACACAAAGTGCAAATTACTTAAAATGCCCTTCATGCCTAACGATCACGGGATAGCGCCTAAAGAACACACCGTGACTTCCCATCATCGGAAGAGTCAAATGCAATGACTACTACCTTTCATGTGAAACAGCTTATCGTGTAACTTACAATCCTATCGTTGTAATAATATCCATACGGTCGTACGCCGAGTGTCAAACATTAACAACCGTGATCTTATAATCTGATATCATGCTCTCTCAAGTAACTCGCTTACTCCCACTTTGCAAAGATTCACGAGAGTAAGACATTCCTTATAAGAAGGCCATTTCGATATTCGATCCCAATCATGGATATACGCGATTCCCGGATCGACCAATCATGTATACTCCGTGATGCTTCAAAGATCATACCCAATCACTACCGCATGATCGCCCCGTGGTTGTGGAAACCTCAATAGTGTCAAAGCATGACAATCCACACCGTGATGCCACGAAGACTCCGGTCTTAAGGATAATTACACAACCGTCACATAAGGTGACACTTATCCGTGTAAGTGGGTCATCCTAACGTGACGATTCTCTAATACACGCCCACGCATACCCAAGTGTCTCTACACTTCGATAGACGAGATCTATCCCCGCCTCTAAAGACGTAAGACATCTAATACGTATAGCCTGCTCATACTATCAATGCCCTGCTTAATAGTACATCACCAGTAGACATTTAAGTATCAAACTTATTAAAGTGATTAGAGATCTCATCAACCATGATCGCCTATCATGGTTTCTCTAACACAGTTTAATACTAAGGACGTTATCATATAACAATTCATAATTGGTTCTTTAAAAGAACATATATATGACAACATAAAAGCCATTTTATATATGTATAAACATAAAGAAATAGTAGAAATGATCCGACCCGTCGTCGGATCCGGTCCAACCCGATCGGGTTTAGACACTATTCCAACAATCTCCCACTTGGCCTAAAACCAATCACTCGCACACACAAGACCAAGTTGAAACACAAGAATCTCATGCAATACTCGCGAACTAGCCCTAGCCATGAACGGATCACTATCCGTGGGGACTCGACTATCTTCATATCATGTTCCAAATGACCAAGTCAAAGGAACCGCCTCAACACACACACACGAATCTCTCGACGAGACCCTGGTCCTTGCTTCAAGCAATGAATCCACTTACTATATCAACTATATAGAAAAGGTGGAAGAACTGCAAGGTTCAGAATGAACCTTCAAGATCCATGTATCGCCTCCCACGCGCCTCCAAGGCACTACTGTTTTGGCCTCGTTGTAGAATTTACAAAGGACCCATATGCTAGAACATTTCCACTTTCATCGTATCACTTAATCAAAGTGATTGCAAACCCGCATGCCAGCCTCCCACTCGCTTTCATAAGACTCAGATATACGCCTCAGATATCTACGCTTATTTAATTCCAAGTTTCAATAAACTAGAAACTTTCCTTAACTTGTTTAAGGATATTCTCGACATTTACCGATTTACTTTCATACTTGCTCATGACTATTCATGGACTATGAACATCCGGCATTACTTTATAAGATGGTTCCTATCGCAGAGCTGGCAGAAACCTTCCATAAACATCATCTTTCACCTTACCTTTGGACTAACGCCCTAACATAGATAGATCTTGAGAACACCGCCAGCAAAGATCCCCTGTCGCGATCTATGCTAAACTCCTTTAGCATCACATCTATATAGGTAAACTATATAATCTAACAAAGAAGCTAAATCTATCACTATAGATTCTTATTTCTAAAATAAGAAACCGCTAATCCAAGTGCTTTCGTAAAGACCTTGAACTACCAAACATTAATTGATCGTGATACGGGGTGATAATTTCTAGAGAGATATATCAATACCTTACTCAAAAATCGTAACACACTCCCACTATCCATCTTGCACATTGGGCATATCCTTCTTTTGACTAAATCAAACTCCTTTGATTATCAAACAAAGAAATTGTCTAGAGAAACTTGTTTGAGTCCATAAATGGATCTCGTGGGCTTACATATCATGTCAACGCTCTATGAACATTGAGCAATATGCCCAACGCCTTCAACACTATCATATAGCCATGATACGGGTTATAACAAGCATAGTCTCAAATAGAACTGGCTCAAACTTTTGTACGGGGACATTCCCTATAGGTAAGACATGACTAGGTTCATAACCTGGTTGTCACCGATGGAATCTAATTCGTATATTATGGCTCATAGCCATATCTCTCAATCTTGCCTTTCAAACATTCTTTCATAAGTCGTGAGATATTCATTCTTCAAGATGAACATACCATCACCTTTTTTCAGCTTGAGGTTATCCACAAACTTACGTAACCTTTGTGTGCACCGAGAGTGTGTTTTACACTTCATCGCTATGTGGCGCCTCGCTCACGCTCCTATGGTTGAATATATCTTTGTGGTTCTCAAACTCTTTGAGACCTTATTCACTCCTAACTGCTTCTTTTGGAAGAAACACTTCCTCTAGAAGACAAAGATGTTTGGAGACAAACATTTTGCTCCACGGACAGTAAATAATATCTAGCGTATTTGCTAAGATATTCCACAAAGTTGCATATGTCGACTGGCTCCAAGCCTTTCTCGACTTTGCCTATGACAACCTCAAATCATCGATTAAGATAGATTCGACATTATCCCCTTCCATATCTAATATGGAATTTATTCAACCTTTATTCTTTGGAACTTGGTTAAGTATGAGGGCACTATCCCAAAACGGGTAAGTGATACTTCGCATGGCTTGCGCGCCACACCTTTATCATATAAAGTGTTGTTGCCATTTTGTGAACACAATCTAATTGCGTATCCCAAAGATGGTATCCTTCAAGGAGAATCTTATTCCTTTCGCATTTACTTCAAACACCCTTCAGTATTAATTACTTCAATCCAATTGAAGATTAATTCCTAAGTAGCTCATCAATCTCATATTCGCATTAGCTCGAACTTTTCGGCTTTCCGAATTATGCACTTCATCGAGTACACTTGACTATTTCTAAAAATAGTTATAGAGATTAACAAATAATTATTTGTAGCATTAATTGTCATAAGCCAACAAACATCGGTATGTTTAGGCTTTAGACAATTTTTCTAGATCTTACAACCTTTTCAAAAAAGGGTATTTTAGTCCTCTTTGGATAAGATACGTATAACCCACATGATTCATAATCATATGGTTCAACATCATCGTAATGACGCTTAATTACACGCTTCCTTCCAGAGAGACTATGTCTGTAGTAACCACAAATCAAGGATAATAACCATACAAATATTTAGTTGAGATCTTATCACATATATCAACTATATAAAGTGACATCAATCTAGTATGTTGGATTCAAAGACCTTCCAACTTTATCGGAATAACATTTATTCTTTACAATTGAATATGTCTCTCAAATCCTCGACGGATAACCAAAGTACGTTCTTCATAAGAACCGGAACATAATAACATTTATTTAGTTCCTTTATCAGCTTACTTGATCCGCATATGGTAAGTATTACAACATTTGCTTCACCTTCCATATCTCAGATTTAATCTTTCTAATTTAATCACACTCGTAAGATATCATATATCTAAGAGTTGACTTGAACTTAGATAGATTTATCTCAACAGACTCGCCTATAATAGAAACTTCAATAAGTTCTCTATTTAAGCACATGCCCTAACTTTCCTTTTAATCCTTTAAGCACTTGAGAAATGTTTCTTATTGTAGTCTTCATAAGACTTAAGAAAGATCACAAGAGCTATGTATTCAATTTCCTTTAATAAGGAAAATCTAAAGTTTATTAAATAGTTTATTTAACCTTTGAATCGTATTCAAAACATTGACTATTTAATTAACCTTTAAGCAATGATAGAATTAAGTCGATATTTAAATCTTACAATTTTGAAAACAACCTTTCCAAAATTAGACGTAGTCATTCTTATCCAACGCTTGAATTAATTGTCATCGTATGATCGAATGATCATCTTGGATCGTATCCAATATATGACTAATTCGTTGAAACTTATTTCAAATGATTTAATCATATCATGAGCTTCCGCTTTCATTAATAATTAAAGTCTCGAGCAATCGCATCAATTATGTAATCTCCTTGTCTCTAACTACTATAACGGGATGGCTCATGTCATTGCTTATTTTAAAAGGATTAAAATTACTTAACCATGTTTGAGAACGCTTTCAAAATTAATAAATATAATTTGGTTTTACTAATCGAGAATTAAACATAAATATAAAGTTTGCTAAAACTACAACATAAAAATGAAAATAAATGAGTGTTGTTGTTTATACACGCAAAATCAAAATGGTCTTTTGGTTTATGATTTTGCTCCCACTAGTCAACTACTTCCAATTGACTTTCAAGAATTATTAATTTCTTTAGTGGACAAGATCCCACTAAACTACCCCGACCCCTTCGCTTGTGTCAAATAAAAATAGCATAATAGGTAGACAACATCCTTTTTGTCAATCGTATCTTATACGACTTTGTTGTTTGACTAGTCAACTCTTTGACAATTCTCATCTTACGAAGTAGTCAAACCCTTGCCTCTAAAATCCAAACGACCCGCTTTGGTCAGTGGCCGAGAGAATTCTTAGTCAAGTCATAACCCCAATATTCGTGAGATCTCATACGATCATATCTCGATAATGACGATATACCCGGGTAGGTCAACCCCTCGCTTGGTCGATGAGTTGATCCAACAAGCGGCTCTTCACCATCATTATAATACGGGAGGCAATTTCAACTTGATTCTTTTGAGGTGGAAGTATTTATGTAAATTAATTCTCTTAATTAATTTTAATTATGGTCTCATCATAAATATGTCTATCTCTATAAACATACATCCTACACATTTATCTAGATCGTGCCTAGTCATGCATCTATCGTATCATATAAAATAAATACAAGCACAAAATAAATAAATGCGTAAAATAACCGGTATGATCATGGACTTTTTCCTATGTGCGGTTTCAATACAAATCGATTTAAACCGCTGGTCACAATTCAAGGTAGAATGCAAACCGCCAATAGATCTTTAATGCCCATTCTCCAACGGAATCTTTATTCTTCTTCTTTCTTTGGTCTCCATCTTCCGCCTCCATTCTTGTTACATTTAATTCTATCTAATAAAATAAATACACCCGCCGCACACGGGGGAGCTAACGGAATGGGATAATTGCGTAAAAATAAACTAGGTCACGCTTCTTCATAACGGCCTGCACAATTTTTAAACCAACAGTAAAAATTAAATCATTCACATCTATCCTATCTGGCCGAAATCCACGATCAATCGCATCCATATAATCATATTATATCTACTATATCTAATCCATACAATAAAATCTTATGAAAAAGATAAAATTAAATTTTAACTACTTGCGCCTTAATTAATCAATTAACATTTAATCTATTAAATAATTTTATCCAATCAATCAACTAATTAACATTTAATTAATTAAATGATTTTAATCGAAATAAAATTAACGATTAATTTTAAACCGATTTTAATTTTAATTTTAATTAATTAGAACTATTCCAAAATAAATCAAAATTAAAATTATTTCTCTTTTGCTTTTTTCCTTTTGATTCGTAATAAAAAGGACGCTTTTGCTTCCTAAACCAAATTTGCTTTAGCCGCCACTTTCCAAAATCAAAATTTTGAGCCGCTTGCGCTGCCTCACTTTTTACAAATCAAATATTTGAGCGCTTGCGCCTATTCCAAATCAAATATTTGGAAAGGCCAAATACTTTTGTTTAGCTTCGCCACTTTCCAAAATCAAAATTTTGAAATGCTTGCAGCCAGCTTTTCCCAAATCAAATATTTGAAAGTCGCTTAGCTTATTCCAAACAAAGCTTGAAAGCGCCATTATTATTTTAATCGCCACGCAGCATCCCAATTACCAAACTATTTCAACCATCATCGTTACCACACGACACAACTAAACAAAGGAGATTTTAATCACAACTATGAACCATATTGAATCACAAAATACACAAAACAAAAATTTGAGATCCGCCAAAGATTGACCGGTCAATCGATCGCCGGCAAGAAGTTGCTCGCCGCCGCCGCCGCCACCGCCGCCGGTGGTGGTGCCGCCGCCACGGGCCGAGCAGCACCACCCGATCTCTTTTTTTTTTTTTTTGTATCAATTTTGCAAATCAAAAATCTTTCATCTTTTAATTACGTGATTTAAACGATAAAATTAACTACGCAAAATAACATGCTTATTGCTTAAGCTCAAGCTCTCTCTCGATACCATCGTTAGAAATCTACGCGAACGCAATGAATTCAAAATTTTATTTCCTATCGACTCAAGATCGACTTCGCTTAAGCAATAAACGAATAAACTAAAGACGGCGGTTACCTTGGTTGATCTAAAAGATCGACGCTTGACCGCCTAAGGCGAGAGTAGTTCGCATGTAGTCGCCCAGTGTTCGGCCTCTACCGCTAGTCCACACGAACAAATTCCTACCGAATCCCATCATGGATTGCTATTGAAAACTCCGGTTGCTAGACCGGCCTTTTTCCCTCTCTCCAACTCTCTAAAGCGATGCTCTCTATTTTACACAAGAACTATTAGCTCTTGGAATTACGATGATAAAAGAGCTTTGACACCCACTTCCTTTTATAGGAAAGTGGCGCCATACAGTTAAGAGTAGAAAGGAAGAAAACCTTTCTCCAATAAAATAAGGAAAATATATTTGATTGATTTATCTCATTTATTATAATATCTCATATTAAATAAATCTAGTGATATCACAATATCTTATATCAATATTCCTAAGATATATCAATATCTAATATCACTATCTTTATTTTATTACCATAAATCAATTTACACACGCAGATATATCACATATATATTATTACACATATAAAAATCTATTAATATATATTCCACAAATATGTGCATGCATCACCAACATGCACACACGCACACAAGTTGGATATATATATATATATATATATTATTTTATTTTATTAATATCTAATATTAATAATAGTGTAATATCATTAATTAAATTGCACAATCCAAGTGTATCTTATATACACTCCAAAATTGAGCCCCTTTGACCAACAAATTGGCTTCCGAATATTCTTTAATTAATATAATATTATTAATATCTTGTATTTATTTTATTCATAATAAATAAATACCACCATATTAATTTACCACTATAACCTTTATAGTCTCGAGATAAACTTTCCTTATTTGATTATCATCTATAACCACATTTTAATCCGACTAGATGTTCATATGTGTGTGACCCGATAGGCTTCCGAATATGTTGGCCGTAGACACAAAGTGCAAATTACTTAAAATGCCCTTCATGCCTAACGATCACGGGATAGCGCCTAAAGAACACACCGTGACTTCCCAATCATCGGAAGAGTCAAATGCAATGACTACTACCTTTCATGTGAAACAGCTATCGTGTAACTTACAATCCTATCGTAATAATATCCATACGGTCGTACGTCGAAAGTGTCAAACATTAACAACCGTGATCTTATAATCTGATATCATGCTCTCTCAAGTAACTCGCTTACTCCCACTTTGCAAAGATTCACGAGAGTAAGACATTCCTTATAAGAAGGCCATTTCGATATTCGATCCCAATCATAGATACGCGATTCCCGGATCGACCAATCATGTATACTCCGTGATGCTTCAAAGATCATACCCAATCACTACCGCATGATCGCCTGCGTGGTTGTGGAAACCTCAATAGTGTCAAAGCATGACAATCCACACCGTGATGCCATGAAGACTCCGGTCTTAAGGATAATTACACAACCGCCACATAAAGGTGACACTTATCCGTAAGTGGGTCACCTAACGACGATTCTCTAATACACGCCCACGCATACCCAAGTGTCTCTACACTTCGATAGATTTAGATCTATCCCCGCCTCTAAAGATGTAAGACATCTAATACGTATAGCTAGCCTGCTCATACTATCAATGCCCTGCTTAATAGTACATCACCTCAGTAGACATTTAAGTATCAAACTTATTAAAGTGATTAGAGATCTCATCAACCATGATCGCCTATCATGGTTTCTCTAACACAGTTTAATACTAAGGACGTTATCATATAACAATTCATAATTGGTTCTTTAAAAGAACATATATATGACAACATAAAAGCCATTTTATATATGTATAAACATAAAGAAATAGTAGAAATGATCCGACCCGGTCGGATCCGGTCCAACCCGATTGGGTTTAGGACACTATTCCAACAACTATTACTACCTCCGTTCCAAAATATAAGTCATCATACACTTTTAGATTTATCCCACAATATAAGTCATTCCACATTACCAATTCAACATTTATTACTCTTTTCTATATCTTACCCCTAATTTATTATCAATCCAACTACTTTTCATTACTTAACTCCTGTTGCATTAATTATGGTCAAGGGGCATTTTAGACATTAATCTTCAAATTTATGACATTCAACCACTTCTTTAATCATGAAAAACTTCTGTAATGATTTATATTTTGGAACGGAGGTAGTATTTTAATCCATAAAACAATAATGAGGTGGAAGAAGGACTTAAGCTCATTGATTGATTCTTGATTTTGACATACTTTTCTTTAGATATCCGAATTAACTCAAGGTAATGTTCGCTTGAAAGAATGCTTGGGCATGAAATGCTTTGCATGTAGGCTTACCAAGCATTAGCGTAAATTATGCATCGTATGGTTCGCTCGTTGCAATGGGAGCATATTTGACCGCATAAAATGCGCCCACCATCAAGGCCTCTCCTTATTTGAAGGCACAAACATAGCTCCTTTTGTTCACCTCTTTCATCCATTAACATCATATTGTAGAACGTGACTCTCTAAAAGCCTAAAGAATACCTCAGGGGGTGTAAGCAACTTGGTGCCCCCAAGAAATTGATCCTGAACCGAATTGTATTCAAGTTTCAATCCAACCAAGAACCAAAAGACATCAACATCATGTCATTGTTTTCAAATGACCGCCACATCAAATGACAATGGTATGTATATATTTCTCTCCTCCTAAATATTATTTGCGTGGTAGAATTCTTTTTCTAAACATGCACTTTGTTCCATAGTAAAATATTGTTTGCATACAAAAGATATACTCAAGTTACATTTTTAAAGATGTTTCAAATTTTTACCCACATATGGTTTACCATTTACAAATAGAGTAAAGCAGGTGCTTATGTTGATTTCAATGATGTTTATCATCAATGGCATTGTCATTGCATCGCCCTATTTCCATAGTGATGCTCTAGGATCATTACTAACATTTGGTATTAGATCCATATCCCGCCTCGTGGAATCTCCATGGCTGAAAGTACAGTTTCAAGGCAATGGATGAGTTGTGGAAGGACTATAATAGGTTAGAAAAAGATGTTCATGTTTGCATGGAGGAGGTGCATGGTCAGAATGTGAAAATTGATGCGGTGCATGCTAAAATGGACTTGTTCCGGTCGTCTGTGAGCTACGAATCAAGCTGCCATGCAAGCTTAGAAGGATTCTCTGACGTCTATGTTATAATTGTGGATAAAGAAGATTGATAGTATGAGTGAGACATTTTCACCAAAGACATTCGTTGTCATCTCATTAAACCGAACTCACCCATCAATTCATGACGGCTTGCTACCTACGCTACATATGTATGGCTAACTTCAAATAAGATTAAAAAAATGGGAATTTTGAGGCGGAGTTAAGGTTCCTTTGGTGATTTCTCCTTTTGATGTAGAATAGCCTAAGGAATGGAAACACCATAAAGTGAAAGATACTTCCATATGCATGATGTTTTGATGATGAGAGAGTCGGTTTAATAGAAATGCATATTCGAGGAAAAGCAGATGTGTGGTTTTGAAATCCGAGATTAAATTTTCCAAGATGAATTAGGCATTACCGAGAGAAGAAGTTATGAGACGATTTTGAGGTAAGTCTTTATGATCGCAGTAGATGAATTCCATCTACTAAGACAAAAGACTCGCAGAAAGCGTATATCTATCGAGTTTGAGGCATTAAGCTTTGTGTAGTTACAGTAATCATATGTTTATGGAGACAAATGAATTATCGAGGCCTTAAGTCAAAATTTAGTATACGGTGAGTTTGATGATGCATAAGGACATGTATAATTCCATGAATGCTTCCATATGCCAAGAATCTATTATAATGGCATTGAATGACATGCATAAGGTAAGAATTACTCTAACCCCGGCCGCCTAGTTCTTCTCATTCATCACCGAGGTGACTAATAAAATACCATGCCTTGAGAATAAACCAAAGTTGATACATAAGACAATTACTCATAAGGAGTTACGAGAGAAGAGGGCCAAGGGGTTGTGTTTTAAATGTGAAGAAAATACACACCCGGTCACGTAGCGAAAGCAAAACACACGCTTTCTATTAGCTTCAGGATGATGAAGTTTGGGAGAGATTGCAAAGTGATAAATAGGATATGGTATGGAATTCTAGATCATCCGAGACTACTTAGTTATCCATGTACACTTTATGTATAGATAGTCACCTCTAACACCATTAAGACTACATGCCTCTTGAAGAAAAAAAGCAATTACCATCCTCATAGATAAAGGATGGATCTCACACTTTCTAGACCAAGAAGTCGCCAATGGTGCAAAGCAGTGTGACATAACCAACTCACCCTATGTTAATCACGATAGTAGATGGAAACAAAATATGAGTGAATTTAAGTGTCCCGGCTTGCCATGGATCATAAGGGGTTAAGTTCTACCAAGACGTGAGATTGATCAAGTTGAAGGTTGTGACATGATATTGTGGGTGGATTAAATGAAAAGTACACTCCCATGGTCTTTGACTTCGACAAATAGCTTGTTTTCACTAATGAGGTAGAACAAATAAAGCTAAGAAGTTACATGTAAGAAACTCACCTTAAGATGACAAGTCAGAAATCATTACCATGAATTTGAGAAACCCATGGACTCTTAAGTGTGCCTCACTTTGATACAGAACAAGCTCGTAATCCTATTCCCATCAAGAAGAATATCATAAGTGTTTGCGAATTCCAAAGGATTTCACCAACGGGCGGCTATGAGCATCCCATCACTTTGAATGAATATGTTGAACCTGTGAAACTAAAACTCAGTAGACATGCTCACTATCGTAAGTATGAAATTGAGCAAATGGTAGATCAAATGTTACAACGGGGATTATACAACACAATAATTGTCCAATTTCATCACCTTTTCTTTTTGTGAAATAGAAAGATGAACCTGGAGATTTTGTGAGGATTAAAAAGGTCAGGGTGACTTAACTGTCACATGGCTACCATATTCCCTAATTGATGAATTATTGACGAGTTAGAGAGTGCAAAGATATTTTCTAAAATAACTTGAGGTCCGATTCCATCAAATTTTGATGAATGAAGATGATGTCAAGAAGACCACCTTGTAACTCAAGATGGCCAATTTGAATTCAAAATGATGTTATTTGGGCTCACAAAGCCCCTACAACATTCCTAAGAAGTACGAATGAGACGCTGAGACCTTACTTCGAGGAAGTTTGTGTTGATATTTTTTGGTGACATCATAATCTTCAACCCCGACATGGCTTCCCATACGCATACAACATCTTAAACTGGTTCTAAGTTTTGAAGAAGAAACCAATACTATGCTAAATTGTCAAACGCTTTTTTGACAAACCAAGGTGGTATACACGGGCCATGTCATACAAGAGGATTTAAGTGCATGCTGAGGATGAAGTGCATGCTGACCCAAGTAAGTTTCAAGCAATGTCAAATCGGCCTCAAACCTATAATGTGGTTGAATCGAGAGGATTTTTTGGTCTAACATGTATATACAAGAGATTTGCACCCCATATGGGATTATTGCTAAACCCTTGATTTTTTTTGAACTCAACAATACTCATATGACCCAGTTAATGATTCTATGTCTTTATGATTATTAAAGTTAATCGACAAGAAATTATTTGACAAAGAGTATTTTTCAGCTTGTAATATAATGTTAGTATAAAAATATACGCAATTAAAACATTACATAATTTTTCGGACACATTATTCTTTGATGATGTTTTTAGGTTTGAATGAACTTAGAGAGTATCTACATATATAAAAGATACGTGAGACAAATTTTCATTTGATCCCAATAAAATACATGATTTATAACTATAAATAAAAAACTTATCATAATTTTAAGGGAGCTTATCATATTTAAAAGAATGAAAATATAAATGACGAGTTTGATTCAATACGTATGAGTGAGATAAATAAAATAATTCTACCAATCATTAAGTCACTATATATAATTATCATTATTGAACATATATTTATTTTATAAATTAAGCGCATAATCAACAATATATTTAACTGAACACGTGCAAAGCACGTGGATTTTGCTAGTTAACCTAAATATAATAAAATGTTTACTAAATAAAGTTTAAAATAAATAACGGTTGAAATAGTATATAATAATGAAATATTTAAGATAGCTTAATAAAAGATGTTCAAAAACATTTACTAAATAAAATAAAATATATAGGATAACTTTATAAAACAAGTTCAAAGGTTTTTACAAAAAATTGGACTTTACGGAAAGATAAAAAACAAGCAATGATAATGTGTATGACAAAAAGTAAGATATAAAACGGTAAAAGAAAACGATGTTAAAAAAGATAGCCATTGATTGAAAACAACCATAAGGATGATAAAACTATGTGCCAAAGGGAGAAACCTTTAACACTAATTATTGAAACGAGTAAGAAGCACTTGGAAAAGATATGATTGCATATGGAGTTCGTGTGGAACCCATCTCGAGCAAAGCAAGGTCAAAGAATATTGGTAAGCATATACCAAACAATAGTAAAAAGAGAAAGCGGAGGATTCGTAGGGTTGAGTCCAATATCATTCTCTACAAGAATAGGTTAGGCCAAAGTGTAGGCTTTGACATCGAGTAACATGTAGTAACATGCGTGTTTTTGTCCTTCTCAACTACTATATTTTTTTCTTGTCATTTTTTCTCATTTTAGATTAAAACAGTCATCCACAACCTTTAACTAAAAAAACAAAAACAAAACACAAAAAATAATGGACTATATAGTATCAAAAAGAGAAACGATTATTCGACAACAAATATGCACATCAAAGTGTCACAACAACATTTTCCACCGTTTAGAAAAATATTTCATCTTAAAATATAGATTCTGAAATAACAAAAAAATGTAAGTATTTATTTATTTACTACCTTCGGTCCAAAATATAAGTCATCCGAAAAATAAATGTAAGTGAGCAGTTTTGGAAAAAATAAATGTGGCACAGTCCAAATTTCCACTACGGAGCGTAATATTATCACAGAATCCCAAAATTTTGGCTAAAATATATTCTGCTGCTTCGATTTTAATTTTCCTTTTAAATTTATATACTCTGCAGATTGCCCCGGTTGTAACAGCACTCTACGGAAAGGCACAAGCCAGCATTCTAGGGAATAAGGTTAGCGAAATTTGGAATTTCATGGGGAACAATTTGGGTCTTTGCCTACCTCTAAAACAAATAGGAAAAAGTTTGGAGCTTTGCTCAAGTTCTCAGCTTAAAACGGTAATTTCTGCAACTATGGGTCTTTGTTCTCGTTCTCGTTCTCGGCTTAAAATCCTTACTGCTTAGCTACTCAAAGCATTTGTATTTATTTATTTTGATTGTTTCCTCTGCTTTCTAGTTTGTAATAATTTGTGTTCCGTGATGCCGAATCTAGTTCTCACCATAACACATCTTTTCTGGAAACAGCGTTCATCTGAGAGGCACATTGCCAATGTTGATCGTATAAGTTCTCTGCCGGATGAGATTCTTTTGTCATTCTTTCGTCCTTAACGTTTAAGCAAGTGGCAATGACAAGCCTTCTTTCACGTCAATGGCTTAACTTGTGGCTGACACTCCTGTACTTACTTTCCGCTCACCATATCCGAAAGCTACATATATAAGTTCTGAGGAATCCCAATATTATGCCATGTGGGTCAACCGTGTCTTGCAACGGCATAGGGGTCAATATTTGACTAAATTTGAAATCGTCTGTGACCTTGATAATCAATATCAATATGACATTGACAATTGGTTGGTATTTGCATTATCAAGGAAAGTTCAGCATCTGGAACTCAATTTATTACATCATGGCGATTCGCCGAAGCTTTCCGAAATTAACTATGTTTTTCCCGATCAGCTTCTCAAATTTAATAGTGGGAAACCTAATTCGAATGGTGACCAGTTTGACCTCGAGTGCCTCAAACACTTGTGTTTGAAAAGTGTAGATGTAACTTGCAAAACTATTAACATGTTTCTTTTACATTGTCCATTTCTTGAACGACTTGAGGTGGAAGACACTGGTAAGTTGGTCAATCTAGACATTTCAGGTCCTAATTTGGCATTGAAGTATCTCGAGATCAAGTGTTGCTTCGATTTGGAAGTTCTCAGTATCTCCAACTTCAACCTGGTCTCATTGGACATATCTTCAGTTGGAGATTTAACTCTTACAGACCTTCCGATGCTTGTCGAGTTGTCCATTTCAAAGAAGTTTGGATTGAGTCTAAGCCATTCGCTTTCTCAAGCTACTTCATGCCACTCTCAGCTTGAGGCTCTCGATTACAGGGAATGGAATTTGAGGTATTGTGTCTTGATAGTGGTCCTTGTTGGCTGAGTGTATTATAAAATGGGTGTATTGGATCGACTGAAGATACCATGCTATGTGTACATTTAGACAAACTTTAATTTGTCCATTTGCACATTGACAGAGTTCCATTGCAACGATTCTAGCTATAGAGTAACCCAACTTTTTCTTTGTGTTTCTTTCCTCTTCCACACAGGATATAATTGAGTTGTCTAATCTTGATCGACTGACCAAACTCAAGCGACTGGCCATCGAAGTCATAACATATGATGATGAAAGTATGACTATGTTGATTTCAATCATAAATTCATGCCCTTGCCTCGAGGAATTTACATTGGGGGTACGCACTCCCTTTTATGTCTTTTGTGTTTCATTTGCCTCCCTCTCGCACGATATGCCTTATTTGTCGTTTACATTGCTTTTTGTGCATTATTACAGTTGTTATGTTGCATGCTTCACTTTGCCTCTTTTTCTATTAATTTTCCTTTCTTGCTTTGTTCTTTTGAGAAAATGTATGATGGTAAAAGGATGAAGCTCAAACTTTTAGAAATGAGGACTAAACAGTTTTAAATCTCATATAATAGGTCTCTGATTAAAAAAACTGTATTAATGACCGATAAAAATCAACGTAATCTTTTTATTTTTTATTTTTTTATGAAGAATAAATCAGAAGAATCATAAAACCTTATATTCCTTCCTTCTCGGAGCTCTTATCCTTGTTATCTTTAGGAGTTAACCGCAGTGATTTATGATTGATATTGTCGATTGTATGATCAGGCGCCGTAGTAAGGTCTGCATATTCCTTAGTTCTATTTACCTTGTTTAGGAGATTTCCTATATTTTTTGACATTTGTTTTCTCTTGTAATTAATGACCAATTGTTGGTTAATTAATGAGATGTTGTGATGTTGATAAACGACGTTTGCAATATGCAGTTGCTTTGGTTTGGTCCAGAGCACAGTAATAGAGCCATCATTGAGGTTGACAGAAACAGCTTGTCCCCCAAAAACCAAAGCCTCAAGGTTTTTGAGTTTTCGGGCTATTCAGGTCGTGTTAGCGACGTTGAACTGATCAGTCATGTGGTGGTGAACGCCGTATATCTTGAGAAAATTATCATTGATCCCTATCAGAGACAAATTTACAAGTCTAACTATACAGAGATGAAGAAGAGTGGACAGAAAGCTAGAAGTTTGGCATTGAAGCAGTTGAAAGATCTAAGAAAATCTAGATCTATACCAAAGACATGTTCAAGTAGTTATCCGTGAACCCTAAACCCTTAACTCTTATTCTTCTTCATTGCGGCATTGGAGTCATGTTCAAGTAGTTATGCGTGAACCCTTCGACTCTTCTTCGTTGTGGCACTGGAGTGACGAGACAATGTGATTTGGGATGTTTGTTTAATTTCATTTTCGGCTTTGGTTTATACTATTTAGATCAGTAATATTTAATCCGCTTACCGGATGGATATAATAGTACAACTTAGAAACTCCCGGCTTCAACATAATCAATGGCCAATCTTTAGCCCTTTTGTTACAGTAGAATTGAAACTCAACACTTTATGCGTCAGTACGCGCGTGCCTTTTCTTTTCTTCATAATATTTACTTACAACATCATCCTACTGTCTTGCAGTCTATGCATTGTTACTTTTTTTCTTAATAGAAATTATCTAGTGTTATAATGTTGGACGTTAACATTATATATATATATATATATACACACGCACACACACATTTTTGGAGGTGAACTCGACCATTTTCGTTTGTAAATAAAATGTTATATACTACGTACAAACAATCCCCTTAGCCCCTGTTTAGAACGAAGGATTTGGGAGGGAAGGAAAGGATAGGATTTGAGGGGATTTAATTTTGGTTGTTTGGATTGTAATTTAGGGAGAGAAATGAGATGATTAGCCGAGAGATGAAGGGTGTCGATGAGCTCAGTGGTTCAGACGCGGTTTTAGGAAATAACAAAATCAAACCAAAATAACTAACCGGAAAGACAACTATAAATATGTCCACCGGACTAACAAGCCTTTATCTCTCTAAAAGAATGTTACGTAACCAACTGGTCTGACAAATTACCGTGTTCAGTCTAGATCATGTCTACATAACATGACTCTTACCGAGGGGTAAATGCGTGACTCAAAACACTTTAACATGACACGTTACTCCTAAGAAAATGACACATTAGAGGGAATTTGTGATCTTCCTAATAATTCTCAAGTCGTTTACCACTTGAGATACGCTACTAGGTTAACGTAATACTCTCTCCGTTTCAAAATAATCGGCGAATCGCCAAAAAGCTTTGTTCTAAAAATAAACGGCGCAGACATTTTCCAAAGAAAGATTTATCGCTAATTTTCCAACTTTACCCTTATTTAATACTACAGATAAGTTAAAAAGAAAGATCGATTAATTATATCATAAGATTTTTTAATATCAGATCCAAGAAATTATAACATTAAACCACTTTCTCAATAAATACGCTTTTGAATCGCCAAATATTTTTAACTGAGGGAGTAATTTTTTAGGTGAAAAGATACCAACTTAGAATTTGAAGGAATCAGCCAAATGGAATATTAGAAAATCGCATAACTGAAATTGGAAAATAAATAAAATCCAACTCTGAACGGTCCCCGGCTAAACAAAAACACCTGAGGGAGGGAAAGTTATCGCGCACTCGACTCATATACGCGAGCCAAGACCCACGCAAGCAAAATCAGATACATTTTATTTTTAAACTAATTCAAACTATGCGATCCAGATTTGCTTACCTCTGGCCAATTGGGATGACGCGATATACTACACAAGAATTTCTCGGGCTCCCGAGGGAGGATAAGTCGTTCCCATAATGTTTTGTTACAAATGCATATTAAAATGAACTACTCGAAATACAAAGAGCTCTTCTCAAAAAAAAAAAAAAATACAAAGAGCAATGATAGAGAGACACAATCATATTGATACAATGGGTGCCACAATGTAATCTCTCATCATCGATCTTGATGAGTCTACCTCAAAAGAGAAATGATTATTTCATAACAAATGTGCACAACAACTTTTTTTCACCATTGATTTTTTTAGAACCCATTTGAATTAATATGTCACACATAATAATGAATGGTCCAAAAGTGTGTTGTGAAAACTTCATTGCAGATTATCACTACTCACCTCAAAAGATAAGAGATTCATTAAAATCAAATATGAGAGATGTCAAGCTGCACAATTTAATAAGGCTTCTATCATTATTCGAATACAAAACCTAAATCTTCTACCACTAAATCCCCTTATTACTTTGAAAAATGTTAGTTTCACGTCAAAATTATCATTATAAAATGACATAATATATTTCTACACTATTGATCCTCTGATGAAACTTATATCAATCGATTAATCAATACATGATATCAATCAATAGATCTTATACAATGATAAATAATATAAAATTATATTGTGTAACTTTGTCGTGATAATTTGTTACTCCTTTAAAAAAAATACTATCACCGTTCTAAGAACAATCGCAGTAGATACCGTAAATGCTTGTGTAACTTTGTCGTGATAATTTGTTACTCCTCTAAAAAAAATTACTATCAACGTTTACCGTAAATGCTTTAGAAAATTTATTTTAAAATTTTCATTGTTCAAATTTAAGAGATAAAAAGTACAGTTTACATCTATTACATTCATCAAGATTCTTTAAAACTTATTTCACATTTATCTACATTTTGTAAAATAGTACTATTACACAATCCCATAATTTGGGGAAATTGGAAAATCAGGTTCGGTAACCCTTTCACTTGTAAAAAAAGTTCGCTTTTTGAGAACTCGTTTTTAGGTAATACGATAATAAATTAATAATATTGTCGTAAAAAATATTGGCGTTTAAATACTTGTTTAGACAATAATAATGGAGTTAAACAGATTTTACGGCAATATTATTGCCGTAAGAAGAAGTTTTACGACAATATTATTATCATATTACCTAAAAACGTATTTTTGAAAAAGTAAACTTTTTTTCACAAGTGGGGGTCTGACTGAGTCTGATTTGCCAATTTCCCCCATAATTTTGGCAAATAGTAGTATATATATTCTGCTGCTAGAGGTGCGCATGGTCCGGTTTTTCGGTTTTTAACCACTTTTAAAACCAAACTATTTTTTACGGTTTCAAAATTTACAAACCAAAATCGAACCATGGCTAGGTAAAGCCATTTTATTCGGTCCGGTTTGGTTCGACTTGGTTACGGTTTTTTTCCGGTTTTTAGTCCTCTCTTTTTTTTACAAATATTTCACTGAAAGAGAATCATCATGGTTCAGCGAATTCATGTCTTCATTCATACAACAATCATACAAGATTCTCATTCTCCATCTACCGTGATACCATAACTCGAATGTCACTTTGCCCCTCTCTCTCTCTCTCTCTATATATATATATATATATATATATATATATATATATATATATATATATATATATATATATATATATATATAATGTACAGACACGCAACATTATATTATCATATTTTCCAATTCGAGATGATCATGTAAACCATGTAAACTGCTTTTATTTCATCTTATCATGCGGTCCTATTAGATGGCCATTAAACCACGCAAGTGAGGTAGTTGATTGAAGTATAACATATCATGATCGAGATATTAGTTATTTTAATATAAATGATAATTGAGGGGACCGACGAAAAGTTTCTGCTCATCGATGATCGCTTCTCACAATGTACTCACTTAAAAGTCGGTTTTTACTCGCAAGACAAGAGTGTACAGTACGCGAGTGAATCAACAAGGCACAGAAATAAAGCGCTCTTAATTAATAGTGTCGATATTCATAAAACACACACACACACACATATATATATATATATATATATATATATATATATATATATATATATATATATATATATATATCCAGCTTTTATCATAGAAAACCAAAATTACATTGTTTTTTCACTGGCTTGGTTTTTACAATACAAAACCAAAAAAATCATAGTTTACGATTTTCCGTTTTGACCGGCTTGGTTTGGCTTGGTTGATTTTGTAAATCATGGTTTACTTATTTTCCGTTTGGACCTGGCTTGGCTTTACTTGGTTGATTTGGTTTTCGGTTTTGTTGTTCACCCCTATCTGCTGCTTCATTTTTTGTTTTCCTTTCCTTTTTTAAATTTATATATACTCTGCAGATTGCTCCGGTTGTAACAGCATTCTAGGGAAAGGTACAAGGCTACAAGCCAGCATTCTCGGGTGTAAGGTTAGCGAAATTTCGAATTTCATGGGGAAGAATTTGGGTCTTTGCCTACCTTTAAAGCAAACAGGAAAGAGTTTGATCTTTGCTCAAGTTCTCAGCTTAAAACGGTAATTTCTGCAACTATGCGTCTTTGTTTTCGTTATCAGCTTAAACCCTTACTTCTAAATTACTCAAAGCATTTGATTTTTTCCTCTGCTTTCTAGTTTCTAATTTGTGTTCCCTGATGCCGAATTGCTAGTACTAGTTCTTTTTTACTCTATCTGCACCTGTTAAATTGCAAGTTTCATGCTGCTAATCTGAAGTTGAAGGGAATGAGTGATTTGAGTCCTTTTTATGTGTTTGCTGTCCTTTAAACTATATGATTGCTGACAAGTTCATCTTATTTTTACTTTATGTTCCCATAACACATATTTTCTGGAAACAGTGTTCATCTGAGCCGCACATTGCCTATGATCGTCTAAGTTCTTTACCGGATGAGATTCTTTTTGTCATTCTTTTGTTCTTAACGTTTAAGGAAGTAGCAATGGCAAGCCTTCTTTCACATCGATGGCTTAACTTGTGGCTAGACACGCCGGTACTTACTTTCCGCTCACCAGATCCGAAAGCGACATTTATAAGTTCTGAAGAATGCCTATATTATGTCACGTGGGTCAACCGTGTCTTGCAACGGCACAAGGGTCAATATTTGTCGACATTTGAAATCGTTTGTGACCTTGATAATCACTATCAGAAAGACATTGACAATTGGTTGGTATTTGCATTATCAAGGAAAGTTCAGCGTCTGGAACTGAATTTATTACGTCGTGGCGATTCACCGAAACGTTCAGAAATTAACTATGTTTTTCCCGATCAGCTTCTCAAATTTAGTTGTGGGAAAGCTAATTTGAATGGTGGCCAGTTTGACCTCGAGTGCCTCAAACACTTGTCGTTGAAAAGTGTAGATGTAACTGGCGAAACTGTTAACTTGTTTCTTTTACATTGTCCATTTCTCGAACGACTTGAGGTGGAGGACACTGGTAAGTTGGTCAATCTAGAAATTTCAGGTCCTACTTTGGCATTGAAGTATCTCAAGATCAAGTGCTGCTTCGATTTGGAAGTTCTCAGTATATCCAACTTCAACCTGGTCTCACTGGAGATATTATCAGTTGGAGATTTAACTCTTACAGACCTTCCGATGCTTGTCGAGTTGTCCATATCAAAGAAGTTTGGATTGAGTCTAAGCCATTCTTTTTCTGAAGCTACTTCATGCTACTCTCAACTTGAGGCTCTCGCATTACAGGGAATGGAATTTAAGGTATCGTGTCTTGATAGTGGTCCTTGTTGGGTGAGTGTATTATAAAATGGTTGTAATGGATCGGACCAAGATAACATGCTATGTGTACAAGTAGACAAACTTTAATCTGTCCATTTGCACATTGACAGAGTCCCATTGCACTGATTCTAGCTATAGACTAACCCATCTTTTTTTTGTGTGTGTTATTTTCCCTCTTTCACACAGGATATAATTGAGCTGTCTAATCTTGATCGACTGACCAAACTCAAGCGATTGGCCATCGAAGTCATAACATTTGGTGATGAAAGTTTGATTATCTTAATTTCAATCATAAATTCATGCCCTTGCCTCGAGGAATTTACAGTGGGGGTACGCACTACCTTTTATGTCTTTTGTGTTTCATTTGCCTCCCTCCCGCTTGATATGCGTTATTTGTCGTTTACATTACTCTTTGTACATTAGTACAGTTGTTATGTTGCATGCTTCATTTTGCTTCTTTTCTGTTAATTTTCCTTTCTTGCTTTATTCTTTTGAGAAAATGTATGATTGTATGAGGATGAAGCTCAAACTTCTAGAAATGAGGACTAAACAGTTTTAAATCTCTTGTATTAGGTAACCTGAGTTTTTTTTTTTGGTTTCCCTGATTAAAAAAGCTGTATTAACGACCAGTAAAAATACACAGAATCTTGTTGTGTGTGTGTGTGTGTGAAGAATAAATCAGAAGAATCATAAAACCTTATAATCCTTCCTTCTCGGAGTGAGGGAGGAGAAGTGAACATCTTGGAGTGGCATGATCACATCTACATAGCTCGTCATGTATTATCGTATAATGGCTCTATGCAATGACTTGGTTTGCGCCTGTTGAGGAATCTTTCTTATTCCAATTTATATAAATATAAAAACTTGGGAGATTAGGTGCTCTTATTCTTGTTATCTTTAGGAGTTAACTGGAGTGATTAATGATTGATTTTGTCGATTGTATAGCTGTTAATTTGTATGATCAGCCATAATAAGGTTTGCATGCATATTCTTTAGTTTTTTTTTAACCTTGTTTAGGAGATTTCCTAGATTCCTTGATGTTTGTATTCTAATTTTTTTCTTACTTTTAGAGCACCACACAGCGTGGCTCCGTCATATCCTATGCTTTATATCTGTTTGTTAGGCTATAGGCAATTGAAGAAGAGGTGTGCTCCAAGAAAGACTCGTTTTTGTAAAATGTCAAGGCTAACTTAATATATTTAGCTTTTAAGACCATCAACACCGAAGAGTCTTTCCTATGTATGTTTCGTGTCGATGAAAATAACAAAATGAAAAAATGCCAATGTATGGATTTGTTTTTTCTTGTAATTAATGTCTAATTGTTGCTTAATTAATGAGATGTTGTGATGTTGATAAACGACGTTTGCAATATGCAGTTGCTTTCGTTTGGTCTTGATAATAGAGCCATCATTGAGGTTGAAAGAAACAGGTCGTCCCTAAAAACCACAGCCTCAAGGTTTTTGAGTTTTCGGCTATTATGGTCGTGTTAGCAATGTTGAACTGATCAGTCATATAGTGGAGAACGCCGTTTGTCTTGAGAAAATTATCATTGATCCCTATCGTAGACAGGTTTACAAGTCTAACCACACAGAGATGAAGAAGAGTGGAGAGAAAGCTAGAAGTTTGGCATTGAAGCAGTTGAAAGATCTCAAAGAATCAGGATCAATACCAGCACATGTTGAAGTAGTTATCCGTGAACCCTAAACCCTTAACTCTTCTTCTTCTTCTTCTTCGTCGTTGTGGTTGTGGCATTGGAGTGACGAAAGACACGATGTGATTTGGGATGTCTTTTTTAAGTCGGCTTTTTATTTTCATTTCCGGCTTTGGTTTTTAGTATTTAGATCAGTAGTAATATTTAATCCGCTTACCACCGGATTCATATAATAGTACTACAACTTAGAAACTTGTTAAGTGCCCGGCTTCTAAGTAATCAATGGCCAATCTTTAGCCCTTTTATTAGTAGAATTGAAACTTTACATTTTATGTGTGTGCGATTGTGCCTTTTATTCATAATATATCTCTACGTACAACATCATCCTACTGTCTTGTAGTCGTAACTATTTTTACTTTTTTACTTAATAGATAGAAATTATGTAGCCTTACAATGTTGGACGTTAACATTATCCTTTGCAAAAGATCCACTAACTCTGAACTTAATTTTAAAGCCATATTTCGACCCGGACGTTCCTATAAAAATGGGAAATGCCCTATCTTTGAGTGCGGTTTGGATATACACACACACACTTTTAGATATGAACTCGACCATGTTCGTTTGTAAATGTTATATAGGATGTATACATCATGAATTTCACTAAGTATTGTATGCGATTCCACTGAAAAGTTCAAATATACTATTCCTAGCAAAATTACAGTTATGGTTTGAGATTCTACTTGAAGGTTCAAAAATACAATTCATAGCAAAATTACAATTATGATTTGAGATTCTACTGAAAAGTTCAAATATACAATTCATAGCGAAATTAGAATTTTAGGTCTAACGAGAATGACCGACTTAAATAGTTATTGGATACTTTATGTCTCGTATAGCACCGCTAAACGAGTTTTGAGGCGTTACATCTGGTATCAGATGTGACTATTAGACGAAACTATTGTAGCCGGGACAACATGCGTTCCCCAAAAGAGAGAAAAATGTAATAACTTACATTGAAAACGCGAGGAAAACATTGTCATTATAACCCAAATTAAGACAATAAGTGAACTAAAAAGGTACCGATTTTTCAATATATTTTACCCTATTTATAAAATGTTTGATTTGTGAAATTGACACGATGATCCAATACTAGAATTAAACCTGTAAACACTTAAGTAAAAAAAATGGATCATTAAAATACAATTGTTATTGATACCACGTCGAAATTACTTTCAGGGCATTAAAATTGATATTCAATCAATATTTAACTTTGCAGATCTTAAATGCCTATGTAAAATCGAATTTTACCCAAAGTGTAGTGATATGGGAGATTCAACATAGTTTCGACCTTGCATAAGTTAAATGACTTTTATCTCGATGTTTATAAAATCAAATCTTACCCAAAGTCCCCTCAAAAAAAAAAAAATCTTACCCAAAGTATGATGTCATCGTAAATCATAAATTGAGGGTAGAAAACGTTAACAATTTCCTAAAAGTACCCTTCAAAAAAAAAATTCCTTAAAAATAAAATAAAATTGAACAAATGTCTCAATCTTATTTTATTTTATTTTTTGAATATAGATGTCTCAATTTTATAAAAATCAAAATAAAATAAAACAGGACAGTGTGTACCCCCTCAAATAAAATAAAAAAGAAAAAGAAAAAAGAGACGAACAGTGTGTCAAATTTCCCGGTTCATATCGGCAGCTGAAGGTCCTGCCACCGTTCTTGAAAGCAGTCATCTTGATATCGGAAACAGCTTGAGAAAAGTGAAGGAAAAATGGCATGTCTTCTTCGTTTTCCTTCTCCTTCTCCTTCTCCTTCTCCTTCTCCTTCTTTCTATCCTTTTTCTTTTTCAAGTTACTAAACAGGTGCTTTATATCATGACGATGTTTTTTATTCATCAGGAGCTACAAAAGTGCAAAGAGCTGGTAGAATCTTTGAGCTCGCAACCAGATGATCCATCTCTTCATTTTAATCTGGTAATTTTTGAATCTCTTTCCCGCCCCATGTTCAAGTTTCCCGCTGATTATTGTTTGTGACCGACTGTTAGTAGAGTTTTGCAGTTTTGCTGCGTGTTTTTTCTTTTTCCCTGTTAATTTGGTGTTGTGACCCACTTCATTATTATTGATTACATTGTGTTAAAAAGGAAGAGCTAATTGACGAATAGCTTCGTAAAATTTGTGTCATTTGGTGGGTCAGGGAGTGTTATTGTTGGAGCAAGGAGAAGAATCAAAAGCAGCAGAGCATCTGGTGAAATCAGCTAAATTGAACCCTGAGAATGGGGATGCTTTTAGATACCTTGGAGATTATTATGCTCGTTTTTCCGTAGATTCTCAGAGGGCTATAAAGTGTTATCAGAGAGCCATTGCTCTCAATCCTGACGATTTTCATGCCGGGGAAGGCGTTTGTAATTTGCTGGATGCAGCTGGGAAAGAGAGCTTACAGGTTGCAGTATGCAAAGAAGCATCAAACAAGTCCCCAAGGGCATTTTGGGCTTTTCGCAGATTGGGTTTCCTTCAGGTGATCGTCTGGCGTGTTTGAAATCTTACATTAGGTTCAAACTAAAATGGATTTGGATTCATAATCACTTTTATTTAGTATTACCCTTTTTCCCGCTGCCAGAACAATAAAGGATACTAATTTCCCCTGTTCTTATAATTTTCTGAAAGGAAACTATCTCGGTTTCGTATAAAAAATTATATAGAATCATTGATACACATTACGCTTTCCTTTCTCTCGTATCAATCATTACCACTACCTACATTCCATAAAATCATGCACTACAAATAGGAACTAATAAAGAGACCTGTGAGTCCATAGAATGTCATCACGATCCCTTTGCGAAAATTGCACTTACATTGAAAGTACAGTACTAGTATGTATGTTCCCCTTTTCTGTGTTGTGAATAATTTATTGCCGCTTTGTAGGTGCATCAGAAGAGATGGTCTGAAGCAGTACAGAGCCTTCAGCATGCTATTCGTGGGTATCCGACCTGTGCTGATCTATGGGAGGTCTTACAGTTTCTCTTTTTTCTGCTTTGTCTTTTGTAAAGTTCTTTTTTTACTAGTCTCACTATATGTTCTTGAGCTTCTCATTCACTTTCAGGCCTTGGGTCTTGCTTATCAAAGGTTGGGCATGTTTACAGCCGCAACAAAGGTGGTCTTATTTTTTATTTCTTGTTTTTCCCGTGTGAAGCTTATACGGAGTCATGGACGTCGACTATTTTTACCTCTTGCATGGTAGTCTAACACGATTGCCATTTGCACACATCTTGTTATGGTAGTATTGGTCTGTTTTCATTCTCCTCCTGTTCATTACATAATTGAGCACTCTCAGAGCTTTTCTTAATGCTTATGAGGTTTAGATACCTTGTTTTTTGTATTATCTGAGAGATTTCGCTTGATCCTGATTGAGGATTTTGACTCTCTATGAGAATGGAATAGTGCAATCAGCATGAACAAAAATGTCAATGGCTCTTTAATCACAGTATATATATTTGACTCGATATGGAAATGCCTTTGCTATAACTGCCTTTTTCCTGTTTCATTATTATTCCTGTGAAACAATCAACTTGCATGTCCCTTTGCAGATATAATGTTAGATTTCTAACTCTGCTTAGTTGAAAGTTGTCATTTTTCATAGATGGGTTTCCGTAGCGCGTTCTTTGATTTGTTTATAAGACGCTTTCTTTGTGTCAGTCATATGGACGAGCTGTGGAATTAGACGGTTCTAGAATCTTTGCACTGATTGAAAGTGGAAACATTGCGGTGACGCTCGGTTCTTTTAGACAGGTTCGTATACTTATGAAATTTCTAGTTACTTTCCGCCTTTTCCTTACTGTGAAATGGATGCTTCCAGCACTGGAGTTTCTTGTTAATGAGAGTGTAAGAAACCTTAGCAGTTTTTACCAAATCTTTTACTCTTTCTATGCAAATTTTTTCGATAGAGCAAGTATAGTTTAGTACTATTGAAGGAACTTTTGATGTAAAGCTAATAATTTGAGTGCCGAAAGAACAAGCTGAATCTCTCAGCTCTTACGTTACAATATGAAATCATCCAAAAGCTGCTTACAATACTTCACTTCTCAGCTTTTATACCCTAAGCCTCCAAAACCAATAAAAGACAAAACTACCCTTCGTAACAGATAAATATTACACAGCCAAAAGATAAGTTTAAATATGATAAACTTAAATAATAAAGTAAGACTACCCTGCATCATCTCCATCCACCCCCAAAATAACAAACTTGTCCTCGAGTTGGCCCTCTCTTGTTTGTGCAACGTCATGGGAGCATCCTTCTTGTGCGTGTACGCATCATTAGCTTTGGCCAAATTCTGTTGTACCTCCTCGTGCATTGGCTGAATTGACTGTGCAAGGTTGCTTGCTGCTTTACTCTTTGTCTGAGAAATGGACAAATCAATTTCATAGGCATCACAAGCACCATCAAGATTTACCGGTGGGTCAAGCCCATTCACCATACTGTGAAACATTTTCAAAGACTCTTTCAGTTGTCCATTTCTCCGCAAAACATTCCCACGTGTATCATTTATAACAACACTTCGCCGAGCCATGATGAACATATTGGAATTTTTCTCATCATACCACACCATCCTGAAATTCTTATCCAATTTCTTAAGGATTTGAAAGAAACCATCTTCCCAGCTCCATGATGCAATGTCAGTACTTTCACAGTTGAAGATAAATGCCTTATTCAGCTCCAAAACTTTTGAACACATTTGCCCCAAGGTTTCTCAGCCTAAATAGGGGACACTTGATATGCTAGAAGCCTTCTGTGAAATACGTTTTCTTGAGAAGTCCAGTACATAATCAACTTTTGCCAAAAATTTGAAACCAAGATTCCCATGCTTCATGTAAATATCCCACAATATATTGTTGAACAAATAGAACTCGTGCTCTACAGAGAGATATGCTAGGAATATAGAGAAAGATTCTAAAACAAATCTGTTGAATCCCTGCTGAACCCCGGGAATCCAATGATCGACTGATTTCAAGCCTGAAACACCATCACTAGTCTGCTTGTTTTCTGTATCACTTGAGTTCTGTTGGATATCAGGAGAATATTTTAATTCAACGGGTGACAGCAGCATGAAACCTCCAATAGCAGCAAGTAGATCCCAACAATTAATATTCAATCCAGAAGAGAACAAAATATCTTGAAAAGTAACGGCCACGCTCGAATGAACCCCTATTATAAAACATGTAAACATCTCAATTGAGGAAAGAATACAAGACCTATAATTCATCCTCATAAAATGCACCAGACTACCTAATGGGTTTCCAAACCATAAACACCAAGATAATAGATTTCTCTTGGCACACTTGACCTTGAACACCATGTGAGAATTTGAATCACCATTTGCTTGGATGGTGCTGCTGCATCTAAGCCACATAAGTTCAGTTGTAACGACACTTTGTGGAATAGTGCTATGATGCACCGATACGTCAAATTTCAGTCTGCACCCGTGTCCGATACGCCTAGGACACGGATACGCCACCGATACGCCGGATACGGCTCTGGATACGTGTCGGGGCTGAACCGGAATTATCGAAAACTTCGGATACGGATGAGGATACGTATCCGGGAGGAAGATACGTTTCTCGTATACATGGGACTGTGACATTTTTCTCATATTCCACTTCTCACCCGTCAAACTGAAGTTGCGCCTCCGCCTAACCAAGCCCTAGCAAATCAGATCAGCCTCCACCTAATCCGTCCGCCGTTCCCTGCTGCCAAGGCTGCCATCCCTTCCGTTTTGCTGTCAAGCCCAAGCCTATCATCGCAAGTCATTTTTTTAAATACTAGAAATCTTCTGCATATTCTTGTACGTGAGTTTGAGATTGAATAGAAGTAGAACAACAGCCTTAAGTTGATTTTCCAAACCTTATGTTTTTCGATTTTCAGCCACGATTTTGTGCTATCTCACTTTGAATTTCATTTCCAGCTCGTAGATTGAGATGTAGATTGGGGGTATTAGGAATATTGAATAAATGTTTTTTTTTTGCTGCTTATAGTTTTTTAATTACATTTTAATCCTTATATTTTTTCATTTGCATTTTGGTCCCTATATTTTTAATATTTACATTTTAACCCCTGTATCCGTATCCTATATTTTTAAACATTCTCGTATCCATGTGTCCCGTGTCCGCGTATCCGTGCAACCTAGGAATAGCGCAATCCCTTGAAATGTTGAGGCTAAAAATGAGATAATTCATCGAGTACATTAATATCGTAGGGCATGGAACCCCGCCCGAGTCAAAAGAAAACGAGACAATCTTAGCAACAGAATGATAGGAAACCTTACACTCACCAAACATTATACGTCTTAGGCTTCTGTTGACAATTAGTAAGTGAATCATAACCGCACTAAATCTGATCAGCAACCTTGTCCCTCCGTCGTAATGATTTCTTCTATATGCAGTGCAACGGCCACAGTATTCTGCAAAGGAGTGCTTGAACAAGTACAAGTGGTAACTGGCTAGCATCTTCTCATGTATATTCATTTCTCTAGGCTTCCAAATTCCACGTCTCAAAGCTTCCTGAATCGAGTTTGCACCCCTGGTTAACCAATTGTCACCGTGTATGCAAAACATAGGATTGGGTTCCTAGGCATTTCTCAACATAAATGTTACCTGAGTTCAAGCTTTGATTATTCAACACACAAATGAACATCCAAACACTTCGCATGTCGGTTTGACGATTTCCTCCGGGATCGAATGTGAATGAAAAGGGCCCAGCAATATGAAATTTGTGTTTGAGTAGGAGGTTCGAAGTTGGCACCTTAGACAAATGAAACATCGTGAGAGTACGAATGTGAGAGGGTCTATTACTTACAAAGGCTGGTATGTGCTGCAGCTCCACAAGTTCATGATCATTCTCCTCTTGCAAGTCATTATTCAGTGAATTACAAGTGTCCATTTCAGTTCCCAGGACTTCCTTCGATGTGAGAACTTTAATCTTTGTTGCTTGAATGGCCAAACTTTCATCAGTGAGTTCATTAGTTTTCACTAGACATTCTTTTGTTGCAACTTTAGTCTCCTCTACTTGCTTAACAATTGTAGCTCCCGTTTCTTCATATGTACCATAATATGGGTGAAATCTCGGTATCTCTTCTTTTGCAACATCAAGTAGAGTTTCAAGGTGAAAAGCCAGAGTATTATCGGAATTGCGGTTTGTTGCCTCTTCATTTTGCTTCACAAGATCCTCTGTTGCTTGAGTCCCCAAAGTGGCTGATATAGATATATTGTTGTAGGACACATTAAAATCATCATAATTATGGTATGCTGTGCTTAAGCTCTTATAGTGGAAATCATCCCAGAGTCTTCAGCCTGCTTATGCCTGCTGCTATTCAGTTGACATGGGATTTTCATCGAACATGTGGTAGGCGTGGAGTTATCACCCTTGAGATGCTTAACTACTTCCACTCCTCCTGACTTGGCTTTGATAGCTGAATGTGGCCCTTCCCAGATGACATTGTCGGTTGTAAGAACATCAAGTTCAATACAATCACTTCTTTCCTTTGAACATTCTTCCATTTGCTGCTGCACTACAACTGTTGTGGTTGCTTCAATTTGTTGCACCTCATCTGTAATTGCTCCCATTTCTCGGACTGAAGTGGTATGGTATGGCTCATCACGGTAGCTACGCATACCTTCAGTGCCAAGTTTGTAATCGAAAACAGAGGACTGGACTTTCATCAAACAGTTGGCGGATGAAAATGTTCTTCCCAATATACGTTTCATTCTAGGCCATGAAGACACCTTTGCTTTCCCTATAACAATTCGTTCCCTTTGCAACTGTTGCCACCAACTATCAGCTTCTTCAACGAGAGTGTACGACGCTATTTTGCATTTTAGTTCATCCGGTGGTTGCATCTTCTTAAAGTAATCATCAAGTGCATCAACCCACTCCCAAAGATCTACAACAAATGGAGAGCCATCGTATGTGGGTAAAATCGATCTGAAAAAACGCTTGTTCTCTTCTCCAAAATTGCGATTCCGGTAGTGAAACCCATCGCCGACGTCAATCGCAGATACACGAGGAACATCTCGCCGAACCTGGCTGCAGTCACGCAGCGGGTGGTGTCTCAGCCCCGTCACAACTCGATCAGTTTCTGCCCCCAAAGAAACAGTCTTTTGATTAAGCCGTGAAGGAGTATCCCATAGGATCTTCGAATCCCGAACACCGTCGCGGATCCGGCTACCTTTAGCATCCATGCTAGTCATCTTGCTTGTGAAGGTAAATCTTCAACTTGGCTCCGATAACCAGATGATGTAAAGCTAATAATTTGAGTGCCAAAAGAACAAGCTGAATCTCTCGGCTCTTACGTTACAATATGAAATTATCCAAAAGCTGCTTACAATTTTTCACTTCTCAGCTTTTATACCCTAAGCCTCCAAAACCAATAAAAGACAAAACTACCCTTCTTAACAGATAAATATTACACAGCCAAAAGATAAGTTTAAATATGATAAACTTAAATAATAAAGTAAGACTAGGCTGCATCAACTTTCCATAATCTAGTACTTCAACCTTGAAGCTGATTCCCCTGCATGAAACTTTCAGCAACTGCATGACAACAAAGATGGGTATGAACGTTAAGAAATTTAGGTTACAAAAATAGAAGGATTTGAAGTTATTACGTTCAAGTGTTTCCAGATTTTAAGTGCAATTCATCTGTAAATGTAGGGGATTGAGCATTTCCGTTATGCTTTGAGGATCTCACCTCTAAATGTAGCAGCACTCCATGGCCTTGCTTCTTCACTGCTTGGTTTGGCAAAGGAATGCGAGAATTCGGGTGCGTTTGGATGGGCAGCATCATCGCTGGAGGTCAGTGGTAACAAAATTCCAATAGTCATATTTTTGCATTGATGTTTTCCTTTCAGCAAACAATGCCTGTTTTATACACATTTTTCGTTTTTTCCTCATCAACACATGCAGGAGGCTTCTGAAGTAGCGACACTAATCACATCACTTGCTGGTAATATGCCGTGTATTTGGAAGCTGCATGGAGATATAAAGGTAATTGTGTTTTTTCTATCTGAATTATTCTTCTTATGACTATGAATGGTTCTTGTGTGAGGTAGACATGGTTTTTCCCTCATATTCTCTAGTGTAGCATCGAAAATTTAGTCTGGTGATTGTGGATCACCCTTCTGGAACTCGTTTTTATATTTTATGTTTGTGGTACAATTGAAGAAACTGAAACATATGTCTTTGCCAGCTAAGGTATGCCAAATGTCTTCCCTGGATGGAGAATGGCTGGAGCTCAGATACCGATAAGCTCATTTTGCACGATTCAATTCTGTCTTGGAAACGAAGATGTTATCTAGCTGCTGTTTCTGCGTGTAATTTTATCAGCGAGCTCTACACTTGGTTCCTGGGAAGCTAATTTATATAACGACGCTGTTATTGCCTCAGACCTTTGTACCTCTTTGAAGGAGGGTCACAAAGTAGACATGAACTCTTGGTGCGTACATAACCATTTAAGTAATATTATGTATATGGTTCTGTATCTTAATCTTGTCTCATTCCACAGGTTGCTGTCTGAAAAAATGTGCTTTGGGGGTTTATTGCTTGAGGGTGGGAATGACGAGTTTTGGGTGGCACTAGGATGTTTATCAGATAATATTGTATTGAAACAACATGCTCTTATCCGTGGACTGCAATTGAATGTTACTTTGGCTGTGGCTTGGTCATACCTTGGGAAGGTAAAGTGTTGTAGATTCTCTTTATCGACATGTCATGCACTTTTTCATTCACTAGAATTTTGTTTTTTGAGCAGGCTACCTGACTTTTGAACACGGATTGTTAAAAAACGCATAGCTTTTTCTTTTCTTCCCTCAGGGTATCGATCAAATGTATTTGAACGGCTATGGTTACTTCTCTTAAGCTGACTCTGGTGATTAGCCATGGGAAATATCATGCTCCAATCAATTTCCCCATGATGTGATTAGCCATGGGAAATATTTTATTTAATGTTGTAGGACGTATGCTGGTAGATGCTGAAAATTCTTACTTGCTTTCTTAAGGTGGTTTTCTTTTTCTATGGAATTACAGTTTTATAGACAAGTTGGTGAAAAGCAACTGGCCCAATTATCATTCGATCGTGCTAGGAGCATAGATCCCTCTCTTGCTTTACCATGGGCTGGTATGTCAGCAGATGCTACTGTTAGGTATGTTGACTCCTACATTGGATAAGCGTTATTTTAAGACTCATGGAGTATGCGTTATTTGGGGAGTTCATCTTACAACTGCATTTTTTTTCTAGGGAGCTTAAACCAGAAGAAGCATATGACTGCTGCCTACAGGCCGTTCAAATACTGCCAGTAATGTTTCTCTTTCATCTCTCATGATGATAAACAAATTTCAAAATTAGCTACCATTGAGATAAATAGTTCGTTGTGTGGTGGAGTTTGTTGTGATTGAGTTTGTCAAATGTCATTTCTCTTATCTAGAGGTTGGTTAGACGTGATTATCGTGTAAAGCCAAAGCTCTTCTTGCATCACTTTATAAATGAATCAATATGCACAAGGTTTGGTACTTTTCAAATGTTTTCTTTCATTTGTGAACTTTTAAAAGCTATCAAGGGCAAACATTGATTAAGTCCGAGTCTTATGTTTTGCTTGTTTGGTAGTTAATGCTTATATTTGCTGGTTCACGGGTTTATGATTTTGAACTAAATGTTAATTTATGTCATGCGTTGTTTATATGTGGGCTGGTACCAAAATCTCATTTTCTTTGTGCAGCTTATGGAGTTCCAAATTGGCCTTGCAATGCTTGCTTTACGCTCAAGCCATCTACCATCTTCAGAGGTAAAAATTCAGTTCTCTCTGCAAAAGCTAAGATGCTTAAAAGGAAATACTGAAAAAGTTTCACACTGACTATCCGAGATTCATTGAAAACAGGTTTACAGAGCCATCCAGCAGGCCTTGCAGCGCACTCCCCACTATCCCGAATCTCACAATTTGTACGGGCTAATTTGCGGCACGATGTGATTATCAAAATGCTATTGCCTCATTTAGGCTAGCACGCCTTGCAATGGCCTCTTCCTCTGATGAAAGTGGGCAATTGTCACTGCAGGATATATCAAATAATATGATTAGGGTACTCTGTAAGGTATACATATCAGTGCTGCAATCCTTGCTTCAAATTATTCTGGTGCTTTTCTTTCCTTTGACCTTAAGATTACACTTTGATTCAGGCCGATAATGCAAGTGATGCTGTTCAGGAATGTGAAGTTTTAAAGAAAGAAGGTGTGTGTCTCTCTGCTAGTTGATTGATATTCTTTACCGACTCTATGCATAATTCACTATCACGGAAAGAAGTATACTTTAATCCACCTCGAATAGTCTTGTTCGATAATTGTTTATGGCAATATTAGTGGAATTTCTATTTTTTCTATTATCAAGTGGATTTGCGGAAGAAAAGAAAGAAAGGGGGGGGGGGGGGAGAGAGAGAGAGAGAGAGAGAGATTTGTGTTATTATGCTCTTTTCTTTGCTTATCACCATGCAGTTATTATTTATGATTAATTTTGTCACTCTTGTATTAGGTGTGCTCGACCCGGAGGGTTTGCAAATGTATGCTATTTGTCTGTGGCAACTCGGTAAGAACGATATGGCGCTGTCTGCAGTTAGGTCAATTGCTGCAGGCATTTTATCCATGGAGCCTAAATTCGCTGCCATTTCAACAAGTTTTATTACCAGATTGATTTACTACATTTCTGGGCAAGAAACGGCTATGAAGAGCATATTGAAAATGCCCAAGAAGTTGCTTCAGAGTCCAGAAATTTGTTTTGTCGTATCTGCTATCCATGCTCTAGATCATAGTAATGAGCTTGAGCTTGATTCTGTTCTTTCTGAAAGTCGTCAGTCTCTTGTATCGGAGGAAGACGTCACTTCAATGCACTGCTTAATTGCACTTGGTAAATCAGTAAGTTCTTTGTTCCTGTTTTCTTATTTTTCTTTTCACATTCTTATGCACTTTGTAAATTAGTAAGTTCCATTCCCGTTTTCTTATTTTTTTTTTTTCACGTCCCCATGAAATTCACTTTTTTTTTGTTGCAAATCTCCCATAAGTGTGGCTTTTGACCCTGATTTTGGAGTTTGTAGGTCAAGAATGCATCCAAACACTGCTTGGGAGTACAATACGGAGTTCACCATTTGAGAAAAGCACTTCACATGTTTCCTAACAGTCGTTTAATGAGGTAATTGAATTGACTTGTGATAACTTTGAAGCCACACGTTCCCCGTATCTAGTGCTAGATAACGTCATTCGACGTGATAGAGTGCAACGATTATCAGTGCTCACTCAACAGTCATCGATTTATACGTATATCTAACATTCTTGGATGCCAACTTTGACATAATTTTCTTCAGGAATCTCATTGGGTATCTCTTGTTATATGGCAATGACCGAAAGGATGTTCATTTGGCACCTAGGTGCTTTAACACAGACCTATATGACTGCAAGAATGACCGTATATTAAAATCAACATCTGAGATATATGGTGCTGGTGCAGTTGCTTGCTGTAGAACAGGGTTCTGTTTTGATAAATTTCCGATCACCTCTTGTCAGAACATGTTGCACTCTGAAATTGAGCCCATCAAACATTTGCAAAGGTACTCTCCAAGTAAGATTAGTTTGTTTACTCGTAATCCTTAGCAAAGCTAGAGAGATTTTTCTTCTGAAATTGTTCAGCTATCCTAAATATATCATGCATTATTTTTCCAATTCGTAGTATTCGGTTGTCTTGTTTCTTTTTGTCATAAAACTCAAGCTCAGCAATGATCGACAGTGGTTGCCTCGGTACAACCTGGGATTCCACCAGGGGCGGATCTAGCGTTGTAGCACCGGGTGTGGCCGCCCCTGGTGACACACACACCCATTCACCCCCCCCCCCCCCCCTCCCCCTCCCATATATATATATATATATATATGGACAGTTGTTATTGGCACCACAACGAATCTACTTTCGGTGCACCACCGTGAGGTTCAACCTCTAGAAAGTCGAATCTATGGTCGACATTCGACATTGCAGAGGTCGAATTCGACCTATGTAAAGTTTTAACTTGCCCGAAGTGGTGCCACGGTAGATTCACTGTGGTGTCAATAACAGTGCCCATATATATATACCTCTTTTTTGGATCCGCTAATGGAACAGTGGAACTCGACTCTGACGTGTGAACGTAATCTTCGGTGTGTACTTGGAAAATTGTGGATATATGTCATAAAGATAACTTTTTGCAGCATCCCTCTGAAAACATTTAGCTGTAGTCATTAAATTTTTTAATTTTGGCTCCTGAAATTTACAGGCGTTTGCATCAAGAGCCATGGAATTACAAAGCAAGGTATTTGCTTGTACTAAATTATCTGCAGAAAGCACGCATTGAGAGGTTTCCTCCTCTTATGTGTACTACACTTAAGAGACTAACAGATGTGGCTTTATCCAACTCGGCGTATTCAAAGCAAGATACTACAACTAACGAATACGAGAAGTTTCAGCTTCTGCTATGTGCTGCTGAGGTTTGCTTGCAGTGTCAGAATCATGTTGGTTGTATTACGTATGCAAAGAAGGCCTCAACCCTAAATCTTCCCGGCTTCTGCATCTTCTATGCTCACTTGCTTCTATGTTGTGCGTTTGCTGTTGAAGATAATGCTGTTAGCCTGAAGAAAGAGTATATGAAATGCTTACAGATCAAAACTCAGTTTCTTGTCGGTTTTATGTGTCTTAAGCTGATTGGGTTACAATACGGGCTTGGTACCGATGGTCTTGCTATTGATTTAATTCCCGAGATTTGTTTCAAGGATATCAAGAATTCCCGGAATATGTGGCTTGCTGTAGATAATTTGGTGCAAGGTCTCAATGCTATTAGAAGTAAGAATTTTGCTGCTGCAGAAGAGTTTTTTGCAGAGTCTTGTTCATTAGCTGGTGACGAAGCATGCCTCTTCTTTTGTCATGGTAAATATTTCACACGTATTCCTCAAATACGTGCATTCAATTCATTGCTTAGTTTCAGAATTTATCGGCTTTCCTTTTACACGGAAGTAGATACTGACAATATGCGGTTAAGAAAAGGAAGAGGGTCGGTGTATTTCTCTTAGTAATTTTTCATTGAAGTGCATTGTGTTTATATATGTAAATTACTTACCTCCTCAACAGGTTAACAGTTTTGGAAGATATAGTATTTCAACATGATATCAGAGCATAATTTTATGGGACCAAATCTCATTATATAGCCTATATTGTTTCAAACTCTTTGTTATAGGTTCACACCTGAGGTCCAAGGGGCATGTTGGAGTGCATTGTGTTTAAATATGTGAATCACTAACCGTAACTCAATGGTTTTAAACATGACTGATAAAATTTTTGTGGATTGTTTCAGGGGTCATCTGTATGGAGCTTGCAAAACAGCAAGTTGAGTCAAGATTAGTATCTCAATCCATTAGGAGTCTAAAGAAAGCAACAGCCATAGCTGGTCGACCCTTACCGATTGTCTCGCTATTGCTTGCGCGAGGAGAAGCTAGCCTTGGTTCTAAAGATAAGTGGGAAAGATACCTTCAAGATGAATGGTTTTCATGGCAACAAGGTTTGTAGTGTTGTAGTTTTTGGCTGAGAATCGATTTTCACCCGGTCGATTGTGATAATCAATTGGGTGAAAGTTGATTCTCAGCTCTAAAATCAACCGTGATAAAGTTGATTTTCACCCGACGCCTACTTTTATCTCTTCATGTTTCTTTTTCCTTTTTGGGCAGAATTGAGACCTGCAGAAATCTACTTTCAAATGCATTTGCTTTTTCAACAGCAAAATAGTTTGAACTCGTATTCTTCGGAGTCCTTCAAGAACCGTTCAAGAATGATTCTTAAAGCAATACATTTAAACCCATCTTGCTTAAGATATTGGACAGTTTTGCTGAACCTTTTGCGCAGTAGCACCAACATTGAAATCTTCTAATCGCATAGCAGCAATTGTTCAACTTCGCGGCACAGCAGCCAAAATGCGAAGCCTCCTCCTACTAAATAACAATTTCACCCCTGACGTGTAATTTTTTTTTTTTTTTTTTTTAGCTTTGTAATGTTATTAGGCCTGAGGATTTGGAGTTTTTGGTTAGTTGCTTAGAAAGAAACAAAAGATAGGCAGGCTTCAATGAAACTTTTTGTGAATTGTTAGCCGACTGCTGTTTGATTATTCTATTTTCATTGCATCGAATATCAAAAGTGCGTCACAATCCCAAGCTTGGCCGTAGTGACGTCCTACCGACAAGCAGCTTAGAGATGTATTAGATTCGACTTAACAGAGGTCGAAAATTGCAATTGAACCTTGCAAAGTCGAATGTTGAGTTTTCGTTTGACTTTCCCGATATCGAATGTCAACGTGGGTATCTTAAAAAGTAGATATGATGTGTTGTAAATAACAACTTGACTTTTTCTTATAGTCGAATGTAAGTTCAGCATTTGTCTTCTTAAAAGTCAGAATGTTCATTTTCGACCTTTATGAAACTGAAAATAGTTTTCAACGATCGAACACTTATTTTCGACCTTTATAAAACTGAACATAGTCCGAAGTATAATGTTTCTAAGGTCGAATTTTCATTTTCGACCTTTATGAAACTGAACATAGCCCGAGCTTGAAGTATGATGTCACGATAGATTTTGCATCGGCTCAGATTATTTTATAAAAATGATATGTACACTATACATTTAATCACAACATCTGATACGACTTATATTACACATTCCATCACTAGGATTAAAGTGTAAGACTCTTATCACAATCAACTCTAGTTTTTTGTGGAGTGAAATTATTACAACAATTGAGTAGTAGTAGTATATTAAGGATCCCTAAAAGAAATAAAAATTTAAACAAAAACAGAAAAACTAATTGATCAGTTCCCCGCAAAACTAAACAGAAAGCATCCATTAATAATAGTTAGAGATGCAACTATTCTCGTCGTTTGGAGGAGCTTCTATTCCAAACACTAGTTGGTCGGCACCGAAATTCATGGCGTCTAGCGGGACAATTGATAAGGGAACTGCAACTGCTGTAGCTCCCAAATGGGCACAAAAGACTGTTACCATCCCTTCACAGCGACGAGGATGTCATCTCATTACTTCCAAGGTTTTTTTTTTTAAAAAAAAATTATTTCTTTTTTGGCTTACTGGCCTTTCTCTCTTATAGCCTCTATCTATGATGTCTTGCTTGCCTTCCTTTATTTTTGCCAAAGAACTTGTTATCTTAACAATTCTGTTGACCCTTTGGGAAAAGCAAGCACCTTTAGTCTTCTATGTTGCTTTTAATGCAGCGTTTCTTTGGATTTTTTGGAGTTGTATAGTGAAAATGAACATGGTTGGAGCTAGGTATTAAATTTTCTTTTTGAGTTTTACAGAATCGCTAACTTTCTTCTCCAATTAAGAGGTGATTGGTATCAAAATGCTAAAATCTGGCTAACGGAATATTCGATTTTATGTTGGAAAGAGTTTATTGCTGAAAATTTTGAGTGTTTGCTTGTTAAAGATTAAATTTGTTGAGGTCTGACATGCTGAATTTATAATCACTTAGTGTTGTTCCTTTTTATGTGTGCATATTAGAGCTGTTGCGATTGCATATTGTAGTGTTTGTTTTTTTGGCTTATTTTGTGCAATAATGAAAGCTAAAGGGCACCTTATAATGAATTTTATGTTTTTAGGTGCTGGACATCTGAATCTTTGCAAATGCATATCTTTATAATGTTCCGAATTTGGTGAGTCTAGAAGAAACAAACACAGGCAGGGGGCACGCTTTGCATTACTATGCGATTTTGAGGCAAGTTTTGAAGACTAATTCGTGATAGATTAGTCCTTCAAACTGACAGAGGAATATATACTATATAGATTGTTACATGCGTTGTGATTCAAAAAGGGTGTTAAAATCAAGAACCGCATCAGTACCTTATTCCACCTTGAAGAAGTTATTATAACGCTTTAAGGTTAACTTTAGTAGACAGCCATAAGATTTACAATGTTGGACATGTATCAAAGGGGTGTATAGCTAACATACTTGAATCTCGATTTAAAATATTCAAAGAACAACGTGCAGTGACAAAAAGGTATCACATAACAGACTCACATGGTGGAAATGACATCCGAACTTTATTGTTGTTCTTATGGTTAAGTTTGTCCGATTTGATCGGGAACCATCCTTGCACTTCATGTTATCAAAAACTTGGTATCAAATAGCTCTTTCACCATTTTGTCATGTTGTCAAACGCTATATCTATCTTCGCTTTTAAGGGTAAATCGCTTTGTTAATCAATTTGGATTTTCCTGCGACAGATATTAAAAGAAATCGGACAAGACTTGTCTGGATTTAAATGTGGTCTTGCGCATCTTTTCTGTAAGTTTGAATCTTGCAACTGGACTGCCTGAAATTTTTATGTATCTAGATAGATCTTTTCTCATCCCCCTCCCTCTTGAGTGCATCAGTGCAGCATACAAGTGCCTCTTTGACCATCAACGAAAACTATGACTCTGATGTTCGGGAAGATACCGAGAGATTTCTGAACATTGTAGTTCCTGAGGTCAGTTTAATTCTTATAGTTTGAATGTCGAATGAGCTTTTTTTGAGGGCGTAATTTTGTTTTCATATTCAATTTTCAGGGATATTCTGCTCCATGGAAGCACACTATGGAAGGTTAGTTAAGATCTAACCATGTTCCTCCACAATTTTTTCTGTCTGCAAGCAAAGTATTTGCTCCATGGAGATTTCAGAAATATTAAATCATTTCTTTTGTATTTTCTTTTCCCTTATAGTAAATGCTATAAATAGAGGATATTTGCAACTTTGTGGTGGGTGGGATTAAGGGCAGCATTATAGAAATCTTCAAACCTTCAGCTGCAATAATACTTTATTTTTTTTTGTAAACGAAGGGGCCAGAAGGCCTACAAAACAGAGCTGGACCTCTAGAATCTTTTCTAAGAATCCCCTTAATACAATCCAAACGTTTCTGACCCGTATTGCCAGTTTATCGGTTACCCTGTTAACTTTACGGGTTTTGTGGACAAAATCAGCTGCAATATGGTTATTGATGGGTTTTTATTTTACTAGTAAACTAGAAGTACAGATATGAAATTATGTGACTTTGCAGGTCCGGATGACATGCCTGCTCATATAAAGTCATCAATGTTTGGCTGTAATCTCACGTGAGAGAAACTCTATAGCTTCTTGTTTCATTGGATCCGTTAAGCTTTGATGTGCGTGCGTGTGTGTGTGTGTGTGTGTGTGTGTGTGTATATCTCTATATATTTGATACCATTTGCTTGACTTGTGCAGGGTGCCTATTACAGATGGAAAGCTGAACATAGGTACTTGGCAGGTATCATCCGTTTGTACATTTACATATCTTTTTATTGTACCAAAGTTCACCATCCTTTATATAGCATGCTTTATTGCCATTCATTACATTCAGAACTGTGATCTTCTTAGCCAGTTTGAATGTTCTTCCTGTTCACTTAAGAATTGTGTTTCTAACCCCACCCCACCCCCCACCCACCCACCTTCTCCCCAAACCCACCCCCAAAAGTTTAAACCCATGTGCTATATGATTTTCGTGTTCAATACTGGCCTTTTTCTCGGTGGTGTTACATGCACGGTAGAACTGTAATGTTCACATAAAATGATCTCAAGCCACAATTTATTCATCTGTAAAAATATACGACCACAAGATACATTTTTCTGTGAGGTTTTTACGTACTTTTTCTGTGCATTTATCATTTGCCGTTTCTTTTGGGTTCAGGGAATATGGTTGTGTGAACACCGAGACTCTGCAACTCCCCGTCATATTGTTGTCACCCTAAATGGCATTGGCTTTTGATATCTGGGACTGGGACTGGGACTGGGACTGCGACTGCGACTGCTTTATATTGATATCATGCAAGCAACGGCTCTTGTTCTCTCGAGCGTACATAATAATGTTGTTCCATTCCATTACTTTTGCTTGAGAGGGAACTTGACAACGTAATACTTCTTACTACATGTATGTTTGTTATAAAAAAATAAAAAAGTTGAATATTTGGTAATTTTCTTCAGCAAATCATTCATACTGCTATGTTAAAGTAAAAAAAACAAAGGTTTCATCTGTTATGTTTCCAATTTTCGTTAAAGCAATTTAAACCATTGTTTTTCATACTGTGTTTGAAATGTAGGGAACAGATTGCTCCACATTTAAAGTTGCCATCTAAAAACCTCTCGTTCTGCATACATCACGCAAGAATTAATATCTTGAAACAATTCCTACCCCTCAAATGTTGCCAGAAAACAGGAATTTAAAAATAAATAAATAAAAACACCCTTCATCTGCAATATAACTTATCAATAAAAAAAGAGTACGAGTTTGCTGCTTCCACAATGGCCTAAGAAATAACAAAATCATATCTTCAGACAGAATTATCAGACATTATAATGTTCAAAGTCTTCCAATCACATCTTCTTCATCTTTAATGGAAACAAACAAAATCAAGGGAACCCCAAAAAAAAAAAAAAAAATATGGTAACAATTTAATCCAACAACACTAAATTTAATAATTATACCTTAGTTTCACCGAGTTCAATATTCTTAATTTCTTCAGCAACAACCCCTTCTTTCAGCAATTTAATTTCTTCTTCTGTTAAGCTGTTTTTCGCGTGGTGCGCAATCTTTGCATTCGCCTGCTTTTCGACTTCTACTGCCCAGCTATAAACCACCATTCCAATCACTGCAATCATCATTCCCATTATGTTCTTGAAAGTCAGTTCTGAATCAAACAATAACCACCCCAATGTCAGCACGCATACGGTTTTCATGTGACCTAGGACCTGGAACGAAACTGCTGAAAACCGACCGATACATAGGTACTGGCTCACGTTGCAGAATACCGCCAGTGAACATGATAGTAGGATAAATAGCTGCAAAATGTGTATCATCATATCAACCACCACAGATTATGCATAACAACATTGATACTAAGTGTTTTATTAAGGATAAAAGCACTTTTGGTCCCTTTTGTTTCATAATTTTTGCACTTCTATCCTAGCGTATTGTTTTTTTTTTTTTTACATTCAGTCCAAAGTCCCACGCGTTAAAACTCTAACGTGGAATGTATGACATGATCCAACCAATTAAACTTCAACACGTGGGGGCATTGTTATGGGCACCACAGTGAATCTACGGGGTACCAAACTTCGGGCAAAAATAGACTTTGCAGAGGTCGAAATTTTACATTCGAATATATTCAGAGTTGAATTTTGAGCTTAAATTCTTCTGAGAGGTCGAATGTCACTGTGGTGCCCAGAAAGTGGATTCGATGTACCAATAACTGCCTAAAAATTGCATAGACAAGGGGTAAAAGTGTCGGGTTGAAACATAGGATGCGAAAATCGTGAAACAAAAGGGACGAGAAGTGTCTTTATCCTTGTTTATTATTTAGTGGCATCACAGTGATAATCGGCTTCAACTATCTGTCAGTCGATTGTCGAGGGCGTCTTAGGTGGCATCACTAAATCTACCATTGTGGCACAATCGACTTTCTACAGTCGATTCTAGAAATGATAACGATTTTCCGCACAATTGACGGGATAAAAGTCGATTATCATCTCTAGAATCGATTCTGAAAAATGTTATCGCGTATGGTGCAGCAGTAAAAACACTGTGATGCCACTAGCACCCTTATTGTATCAAGGAAAAAATACGATAACACAGAAAGAAAAAAAGGCTTACAATAGCACCACCGGAATATTTGTAATCTAATATAACGCTTCCACTTAGAAAGTAATCCACAAATGGCCCCAATACTAGAAGAGAGGCTGCTTGGATTGGAGCTGTTTTACTCAACAACTCGAATGATCCAATCGAGTATTTCTTCTGTAGTGAACCTATTGACTGCATCACAAAATTTTATATAGCCAAAAGAAAAATATCTGTTAGCATCAACGACGCGCAAAAGTATAGCATGGTCAGAACATCTAACATATACATACATACACACACACCCCATAGAATATTCATGTTCCACAGGAGATAGTATGATAATTCTAGCATGGTGTTTGAACACTGGAATGAATAGGAATGGAATCGAACAGTCCTGGCACCGAGCCCTGGATTATTTTTACAAAAAACTATAGGCAAGGTGGATGAATTCTTTAGGGTTGATCGATATGAAAGATTGTTGTAGGGAATGAGTCACTCAAGCTAACAACATCCTAAAAAGATAAGAGAGAAGATAGAAGTCCTTACAATTTGTTGCAAAGATGTCGACAAGACTGCCACGCAAGCACAAAGGAAACCTTTAGCATTGACCTTGACATCAGTGACGGTGCAAACACCAACGCCTATTACAACAACCACGACTGAAAATTTAACTTCCTTCGTATAGTGCTTACTATGCAGGATCCACTCCATAACACAAACAACAGGGATCATGCTCAATTTTGAGATCTGCACACAAGAAAATGGAAACAAAACAAATTAATTGATGCAGAAAAATTATAAGCACATGCTTAAAATAAAACAACAAAACAGACAAAAAAAAAAATGTAACATAGGGCTACGGGAAAAAGTTTATCCCATCACTTGTGCAAGGAAATCCCAAAGCCCAAGTATCTCAATGTCATTCTAGTTTTCAATTCACACGACCCCTCAAAAAAAAATCAAACTGATAACGCCAAACCAAAAAAATTATAAGTCTTTTCACCATTTTATAAGTTTCCTGCAACGTGGTAATGTTATTTCTTCCAATATAGACAAGACACACGCTGTTATAAGACATCACACGTATTTAAGCTAATAAAGCTCAAGAAGCCCATCGAGTAGAACTTTGACAGCTCCAAATCAGGCAGCTGCTCACCTTTTCAACCATGTAATTAAGCCAACAAATCAGGCGCTTTCATTAATTGTCTCATAGCAGTAAAAGCCACAACGAGATCTTGATTCTAAAATTTCCCAGTACTTGTACTCATGGCAACTAAAACCAGAACATTTCTGATAAAGAAAGCAGGTACCTCATTTCCCTCTCTCTGCCACCCCCACCAAAAGATAAATAATAGATAAAACCAAACCAACATAGTCCTTTTCAACCAGTGGTAGCGATGATCCAAAGCTAACAATGTTTGTGAATACCTGCAGGGAGATCTCTTCTAATTTTGTTTGTTTCCCAAATGGTAGAACTTTCTCTAGTCACACCGAACAAGCATCCTAAGTATTATCTATTTCTTGGACAAGAAAAAGGAATGTGTCTAATCCAAAATGAGAAAGGAAAAAAATGCAGCCACTATATCAAAATACAGAGGACACAAAGCAACAACCATTCTAGTGATGCAAATCACAGGCCACTGAAAGCAAAAAGTGAAGGATATATAGTTGGTGGTATCATAGAAATTCATACTTGGTAAAACCCGACAGAGTTTAGCATCAGACTCAAGTTCATTCCGGTGATTGACATGTTGGCAACTATTGAGAACCAGAGAAGCTCCCACAAAGGTACATGCTTTGATGCAGAAAGCCCCGTAGCATTCGACACCATTCCAACAAGCGCAGTCACAGCAAAATGGAAACCAGTCAACGTTGTAGCTGATAAAGCAAAAATGCAAGGCTTGTCAAATTTATCATACAACAGAAAGGAACTGAAGCTTCAAATGCCATTTAGATCAGGTCCATGATAGAGGAGGAAAATGCAAGCAAATCAATAAAACAAACAATGTGAAAATTAATTGTTGATGTGATCAAATCACAAAAAGAAGAGAAATTGTCCTGTCTTAAACAACGAAAAGATACATGCAGGATCCCAGATGCATGGATTACTAATAGAAACAAACACCAATCGAAAATGACAACTTTCCCTTAGTACAATATCTGATCCATTTCAGTGCAAAAACAAATATATGTAAGCTCAATCATGATACAGAAGAACACAATGGGAGTAATCTCTCTTAAATGGCCATGGAATCCTTGGATCGCTAAAGGAGGATTCGAATATGAACAATTCTGATATTTACTTTTGATTTACGTAAAAATTCTTCAGCTTAATACGTACTACATTCGATATTCAATTAACTAGCTCTGTTTCGTATGTTTAAGCTTAACCAAAACCAAAAAAACAAAAAACAAAAGGGATTATACACAGGGAAAGAAAACAAAATGCAATCAATGGTAGCATAATCATAAAACTAACCAAATCGAAAAGCGTAGCCATTGCTGGACATAAGCTGCTTGTTAGCCATAATGATTCCAACGGAGCTAATGATGTTCATAGCCCATGCGCCAACATCAGACACCGCCGACGATTTCTTCTCCTCCATTTTTCTCACACACTAAGCTAATTCAACCCACTAAAACAGGCTTATAGATTAAGATTTGCACAAGCCTAAACGGATACAAACAGACCCGGAAAACAAAGATCCAAAAAAAGCAAGATCCAATAACTTAAGATCCACACACCACCTGTATAAGGCAGGATGGGTAAAGTGAAATACACTCAGATCTTAAAAGAAGTCCCAGAAACAATGTCAAAGGAAATAGAAAAAAAGATGGTAAATGGAGGTGTTGACGAAGAGAGCAGAAGTAACGGTGATGTAGAAAAAAGATTTTTTTTTTTAAAAAAAAAGGAAAACAACTTTGTTCACTTTTGAAGCAAGATTAAAGATAATGGAGAAAGAATACTTAGTAATCTTTGACAAAAATCACCGACAGAGGAGTACAGTACAGCGAGGTAAACGGCGCCTCACCCTCCGGCACTGGTTCAAAGGTGAGGGAAGGGACGTTCCGGGGGAGATCATGAAACATGCCATTTATAAAAATATTTTTGTTGCTAAAAAAAAAAAAAAAAACTATTTTTGAGCTCATTTTATTTTTATTTTTACTTTTCTACAGCCTTAATTTACGGGGGGTGGTGGGGAGTGGTGGGGGTCCTTTAATATATTTCTTAACATATATATACTATATATTATATTATAGTTGATTTAAGTTCACAATCACTCACTTACAATGAACTTCAGTGTTCATATAATAGAACTCATTAATCATAATATACAAACGGATCAAGAAAACTTTTTCAAACGGGTGATGAAGTACAAATGATAATTTACCCTAACATCAATGATACTTTTACATTCTTAAACAGTAAAACTATATTGTTTCAATACTAAAAATAAAATGTCTAAGATCTCAACGGCAATTAGCCGTGATAAATGTTAGCATACAACATCGTCTAAGCTTGAAAAAAAAAATCACATTTCCTGTACATCTATTTAATTTTCTTTTTAAACTCATAGTGACCATTGATTTTCGTTATCACTCGAACTTCAAAATTTCGATTTTAGAACAACAATAGATTTACGGTTGTGCGTTAACATTTATTGTTGGTTTATTGAATCTTGACGATGAACTTCATTATTCATTAAATCAACTGACTTTGACCGTGAATGTTACAACAATGCATTTTGGGAAGATAATACAAGTGGGAAAAACAAAAATAATAAGAAAGATTTCGCAACGAATTGGGATCCTTTGTCGTGCTCTCAACTACTCTATTGTGTTGTGATCATGTGTACTACTCAAAATGATGTCGTTTTGAAATTTTTTTTTTAAGCTTGAAGCGAAAACAAAGTCGTTTTGGTTCATTACCTTATCACAGCAGCCTTGTTGTGTAATACACAACAGCAGATGATCCGATCTCATTTCACAACATCAACAAATAGGATTTAAAGTTTGCACATACAACTTATTAAAAAAACATGCTCGTAATAACTACAAAAATCATAGTAGGTTCCTTATTGAAGTCTGTCGTATTTCTATAAATACGATAAATTTTAAATGAAACGAAAAAAAAAAACAATGTTCTTAAGGGTGATAAAGACATTCATCATCATCATTACTAGGATTTCAAAGAGAGCTGATTGAAGCGATTGATTGAGGATGAGTGCATGAGACACGACGTGACCTCTTGAACTTAAAATAAATTGAAAAATAAAATAAAAATTCTAAACAACGTCATTTAAGTGAGAAAAAAAAATCAATTTTTGACCTAATTACCTGTCCAACCCGGTTCCGACCCGGTAATTTTGATCTAATTACCCATCCAACCCGAAATATTTTTAGGGCTACTACATTTTTATGATGAAGGACTCCACTAAATTTTTTCTCTGAATCCGTCACTGCTGAGGACATGTGTATCTTTGGGAAGCCGGGAGGCCCAAGAACCTCTTTCTTCTCTTAATATAAGATTACAAAGTTCTCTGAAAATAAAAACAAAATAAAAAAATTTAAAACAAAAAGACAATCATCTATTTTTTTTAAGGGGAATGAGGGAGAATGATACAATATTTCATCAATTAAGAAGAATGATAGGGTTTTTTTTTGAACTTTTGCATAAAGGACAAAAAAAAATCATTTTATTTTTTTAATTGAGGCGCCACTTTTTTCTTTATAAAAAAAAAACCAATATACTTTATCTCTCATCCATCTTTTTTAAACTCTAATATCTTTCAATCTAGAACTCAAAATTTAAAATGCCTTGGTCAAACTCTAATGCCTTGGTCAAATGATTTAGCTGATCATTTGACCAAGGCATTGGCTAAGGACTTGTTCATCAAGTCGGTTGTCGGGATGGGTCTACAACCCATTGAAACTTTGCATTAGGATACCCAATTCCCTTAATATGACATTAAAATTGAATTCAATGTGGGAGGCCTAATGACTTAGTTTTGGCACATATATTTTGTCCCGAAGGTTTGTGCTTGACCTGCATGTGAGGTTGATAATATGTCTTAATAAGTCTTATGAAAAAGTGTTGTTGCAGGTACACGATTGATAAGACTCACCTATATGAGTATGAAGTTTGGCCGCTTCAAGAAAGTTAGGGTTGGCTTTCTACATGCTCATGAATTGATATGGACACGAGGCCTGTATAAAGAGTGTCAAACAAGCTATAGGAGTTGTCTTTTGATTCATTTGTGTATTATCTTTGAAGTATTCAAATGTGTAAAGGGGTTCAATGCTTAGTCACACCCCAATACTCAAATATTTTGGAATGTGTAATATACTAGATGGTAATTCAATCTGCGTGACATTATCATTGAAAGATGAATTGTTGTGTGTTGATAAGTTTTAACTAAATCAAGGGTTACACTAAATGGGGGAGGATTGTTGGTGATTATATCACCAATGTGATTTAGTGTAATTGGATTTAGTTTGAGGTTTGGTAAGCTTGAAACAATCGATATGAGTTAGGAGATGCGGGATGCATGCTTATAATTGATATTTACAAGCTTACGGAAGTGTTAGATCAAGTGTTGAACCAAAAACCGGATTCTGATACATATCCGTACGGATAGATTGAACCATCCGTACGGATATATTGCTGAATGAAACTGACCAGATTCTGATACATATCCGTACGGACAGATTGAACCATCCGTACGGATGGTTCAAACTATCCCGTGATCAGAAGGACAGGTTACTGAATGTAAACTGAGTTTTTCAGTTTTGAGCAGTTTTGGTGGTTTTGGTTGGTATCCTTTCGGGTTCTACACCTTTAACTGACTCTGAAGGGTTGTGTATGGTGTGTTATCTTAGTATAACACCGGTATATAAATACATAAACACTTGGGACATAAAGATAACAAGTTTTTTAAGAAAACTTAACACTAAAAAGGAATTTTCAGTTTTCTTTGATTATTCTTGAAACCTCAAATTTCTTCACACAAAACTTCTAAACTTTTGTAGCTATCTTTCTATCTTATTGCCAAAGATCGAAAGGGACGTATTTTTATCCCGTGATTATATTCGTGTAAATTCCCGGAGGCAATCTAAGGGAACGAATAATTTTCGCAGGAAAGAGCCTCTAACTCGACTCTGCGTTTTATATCAAGCTATCTCTTTTATTGTTTTGATACCATTGTTCTGGTCTACACAATCTCCCCAACACACTAGTCACCATAAACACATAGTAAAATCATCTAGAGATAAAATTGGTTTCGTGTGTGTGTTACCTAATCTTAGATTGGGCAATTCATAGAGTTTTACTGCATAACCGTTAATCATAATCTAGTCCTAGCCGATAGATAGATGTTTGGTTATAGTTGATGCGAGAGATCGATTGACGTTAACATGGTGAATTGCATCTTGAATGTGTTGAGAACTCGTTAATGAAGCTTGATTCCGAGTAGTCACAAGACCTCATATCTAGTTCACTGGAGCATCACCCGAGCCACCTCGTTTCATACATTTCCCCATTATCCGGTCATTATAGTTGTAGTTAAGTGCACTTTTAGTTCGCTTTTCATTAGTTAATTTGTAGTTGGTTCACACTTGCTTCTTGATTAATGGATACACCTAGACTAATTGTTTGGGCCGCTTTGGTACTCAATTGATATTTCTCCTTGTGGATACGACATTGACTCACCTAACTAGACTACAATTGACACGGTACATTGTCAGTTAGATTGGAAACGTAGAAAGGCCGATCAAGCTTTAAATTATATGTCGAATCAAGATACTCCCAAGCATGGATTCATGTGAGGTTGCCATGTGGCAGCAGATTGATCTCAATCACATGATTTATTTTTTGAAGCGAACAAAAGTTCTAGTGAGCAGGCTAAACTCGCAGAAAGTACATCATTTGGAGGCAAAGACCCTCAAGCAACCAAACAACCACTCGACACCAAGCTGTGTCGGGCTAACAAACGTGCCGGGGCATTTCCTAAACGTCTAGTAAAACGAAACTGCAACCCTGAAAAGGATGAAGGTAAAGACGAAAAATCTAAAGTAAGACAACCAAAACCCGAGAGATCCACAACAAGTTTTGAGAAAGCATTCACGCATACAAAGCTATCACTTTCCACCTCACTCAAAGAAAGCCCCAAACGAAGCGCTTCTAAGAGGGCCAGAAAAATCACCTTCATTTCCATAAAGTCCACACCTAACCCCGAAGTCAAGATGGTAAGAGTAAGCCGCCATGATCGAGCCTTTAGAATTCCGAAATATAATACCAATACCAGCCGAGTACAAGGTAGACTCGAGCATACGTTGCACCTTATCATTCTAGCGACGGCATGCTCCATCAGAGCAAAGCCCCGAAACGGGCAACAACTCAAGCATCTTGAATAGTATCCATCAAATTATACCTGTGAGCCCATAATAATGCGCGAGATGAAACACGCGTGTTCACGTATGCACTACTACATCGTGTCTTTCAAAGGTTCTAGATAGTCGTATCTTTGAATTTCGTTTTTCCATTCAAATTAAAATTTTAAAATTTAATCACTAAAAGATTTAAAGGTTCATTAAATGAGGATGAAAATGTTATTGAAGAGAAAATTGTATAATGTGATTATTGTGAAAAAATATATAAATTAAATATGGAAAATTAGGGATAAGGACACAATCTGAAATATTTTTAAGTAATATGACAACTACATATTTTTTATATGGAGAAGACAAACTGCATAATTTTTATAAATGCGAGAAGAAAATACAATGAATCCTAAAATCAGTGAATCTCCTTGAGTGAATCCCAAATCAATGAATTTCGATAGTGAATTTCATTAATGAATCCTTAAAATAGTAATTTTATTGATGAATTTTGAAAAATAATGAATTTCGATGATGAATTTAACAAATGAATTTAAATAAATGAATTTCAACACACGTGAATTTCACAAATGAATAAATAGTTTTTCTTTACGCAAAAAGCTTTTAAAAATCGTCCCTTCTACTCAATCATGAAATATTTCATCCTTCTCCTCATTCCCCCAATTAAATATAGCTATGCCTTATTCTATTTTATGCGTTCTTCCTCCAATCCGAATGATATTTTCAGATTTGTTTCTTCGGGCACAAAGCTTCATCAAATTACTGTTCCATTTATGCAGCACATTGAGGAAAATTTAGATTCATCTTCCTCCTTCGTCCGACCGATTCAAGCCTTCTACAAGTAAGTCTTTCGTCCCATTGGAATTCTTGTTATGCAATACTTTCAGCAGTTAATTATCTACCAGATTATCTGGTAATCTTCTTATTTTTGTTCCTTTTTTTAAATTTTGTGGGATTTGTGTAAAAAGGAATTATAATTTGAGCAATTTGTGTATAATTTCTTATTACCCAGCTAAATTTCGAATCTTTTTGCTTATAAATCAAATCGACTGCTTTTCACTAGCAAATTGTGTATCTCTCCCAGCATTTTTTTCCCTAATCATCTGAGCATATGATTATTCCCTGAAAATTATGATATTGTTTAGTAATTATTCTTGCACTTTAGCTTTCTGTATATCAATGCTTTTAGAAATTTTACCGCTCTGTGATGTGTTAGTGTTTGTAGTATTTTGCTCTTACCATTGCTTTTCGGACTTCTCTACGATCTTAGTTGTCAAGTGTTATCTCTTGATCCCATCATAGGAGCCATTGCAGCCGGTAACTGTATAGTAATTAAACCTTCAGAAATAGCTTCAAATCTATTCGACCAGCATTGGAGGATCGATAGCAAAATTCACCAGGGGCGGGTCTTAGTACTGGATATATTTAACAATACAAACAACTTAATACTGTACGTATGTATGTATACATTGGAATAAAAATTCACTGGGGGCGGTAGCACGCGATGCTATATATGTTGCTCTGCCCTTGTTGACCAGTGTATATATTTTCTGCTGTTGAATTTGTTGAAAGCGGTATTCCCGAAACAACTGCACTCTTGGAGCACAAAAGGGAGTTAAGAGACAAAATATTTTACACAAAGTTATTGATCTAGTGCAAATCAATTCACTTATTTATTTATGTTAGGACATAAGGGTCAAAGACCCTAAGCTAGTTGCGGCTTGACGGCTAGAGTTGAATAGCTTATAGGTTGTAGCCCACATAGTAAAATTGGAATAGGAGGCTAAACACCCTTTATATTCATTTTCAATGTTTACCTATTTGTAATAACTACTCTATATAAAGGAATTAAAAAAGAGGGAGGGGTTCCAACTTAAGACTTCAATTAGTAATGCACGATGTAGATAACAATTTACTATCTTCTTGGATATTATACGTTGCCACATAGATTACGTGTGTTTGATACTGATTAGTTACTTGGACGAGCCTTTTTGTGGAAAAAATAAAACACACCAGTTGACAAGGCTTTTTGTTTTCAATAATAACTAGAATCTAGTTGTATGTATGTAAATAGCTGGATGGGCAGCATCCACTTCAAGTTCACATTTTTGCGCTTTTGTTTTGTATTTTCTACAAATAAATGGAAAAAGGAGATACTCATGTTGTCAAAAAAGATTCATTCTACTTGAATCCCAAATAAAAAACTTACAAGAGATTTGTTGCTGTGAAGTATTGGTTGAATTATGTATTGCTAGTTTATCTGGCTGGGAGTGGAGTGTAATAATCTTACTCAGAGACTAACTCTCTTTGTTTGTTTTTTTGCTTATTTTTCGTGGCTAAAACAGTGATTTTCATTTCATGTATTCATTTGTCCATTTGGAAATACTTGTTCATGATTTTCCTTTGCATGTGGAGTGGCTAGAATCAAGAATCAGCATTGTCCAACTACTTGTGCTCGAGTATTACTTCTATTTGTATGTTTTGTATTGTGTAACCCGTCACGGAAAGTGAAATATAGCGTATGATAGTGTATGAAGCTGTAAAGCGGGGAAAAAAAAGTGGTGTATAACACACCCACAACCACTTAACCATGAATTTGTATTGCTTCCATAGCCCCTGGTGGAAAATGTCGCAACTGTGGAATGGTCTGATATGCATTTATATTCTATTGAAATGAGTGAATTGTATCGCCTGATATGCATTTATTCTGTTGAATGAATTGTGTGAAATGCAAGTTTGGTTTCTTAAATTGTGGAGGAATGCTGGATAACGTGATTGTGGCTAAAGAGATTAGCTCTTTTAATTTTCAAGTAGCATGTCGTGATTAAACCATCTTTCGATGTTACCGCTTTTGAACAACTGAGAAATTACATTCCTCTATGTTTTTTTGGACCCTGATCACGATATATCGCAATCGCTTTATTTTGTTTTTTTATTTATTCTTTATGATAGGTTCTTACATTCAGTTTTTTCATCACATTGCAGGTTTTCGGATCCATAAAACACCTGTTTGGACACGAATCTGTTCTGGTTCAGTTCATCTTGAATAAAGTAAATATTCTCTTGCTTTTTTTTTCATCACAAATATCACATCCACTTTAACATCTCTGCCTTACTTTATTCGAATCAAATAGAAATATTTCATGTTCAAACGGTTCATGACCATGTCCACCACCTTGGCTAGTATCTTCATTTTTCTCTCCATATATTGCGTGGTTACCACCTACGCTCGTAAGCCACACGTCATCAATTTCCGATCAAACAACCTTTTTCCAGAGTCATTTGTATGGGACCCAAAAGCCCAACACTTCATCGTCGGCTCCCTACGTCAAACCACCTTTCAATCTGTCTCTGATGCTGGCGTGGTAGAAACCCTCATCACCGACACTTCTCTCCCCGAGAATTCCTCATTCCTCGGACTCTTCTTAGATCGCTACTATGCCAATCGTATCCTTGCTGTCATACACAGCCCTCCCACCTCCTCATCACCGCCCTTCAATGCCCTTGCTGCTTACGACCTCACCTCCCTCGGTCGCCTCTTCCTTACGCCTCTCACTTATGACAATAATGACCCCACTACCTACGATCTTGCCAACGACGTCGTGGGAGATTTCTACGGGAATGCCTACGTCACCAACTCCCATGCTGACATCATATGGAAAGTGAATTCAAAAGGTGAAGCCTCCATCCTATCCAGCTCAAAAGCCTTCAAATCTCATACCGTGGACACTTCCGCATCTATCACAAGTGCGGTCTCAACGGGCGCCGCTTACAGCTCGAAGGCTATCTTTGGTAGTCCAGTCAAACACAGGGAAATTATTCAAAGTGGACGTAGAAGACGGGACAGCACGGACAGTGATCCTAAACAAGGACTTAACAGCAGCAGATGGAATGGCTGTCAGAAGTGATGGAGTTTTGGTAGTGGTGAGTCAGCAGAAATTGTACTATGTGAAAAGCAATGACGGTTGGAGTGAAGGTGTCGTGTTTGACGAAACAGCCCTTGACGCCGAGAAGCAAGCCAGTGCAGTGGTAGCAGGAGAAGAGGGAAGGGTGTATGTGTTGTATGGGTATGTGAATGAGGGCAGTTTGGTGAATGCAGAAAGGGGAGAATTCAGTATTGCTGAGGTGGAATCTGAGGTGGAAAAGAAAGAGGATAATATTTGGATTTTTGTTTTGATTGGTATAGGATTGGCATATTTATTGTTTTGGAGATTCCAAATGCGCCATCTTGTTGAAAATCTGAACAAGAAAACATCTTAATTTCCTTTATATTATCAAAATATGAACAAGAAAACATCGTGATGTTCTTGATATTATTTAATCTTCTGTAAATAAATTTTTCTCGATGTAATTGTACTGTTTTTTTGCGTGCTCTTGTATTTGCAGAATTTTGGTAATATTATTTAGAAGGTTTTTTCCATTTGGAGGATCATGTACTGGTGTACTATTCATATTGTTGGACTTGGTCCTGGACATGCTTAAATGGCAAAAGTTGGACTATTATCGACGCACCACACTTACGATTCAGTATTCATACTGAATCGACATTTTAAAAATCGACTTTTCGGATATCGATTCTCACATTCGATCTTCGAAGAATCGACTCTCAAAATATAGAATTCTTGATTCAATAATCAAATTTTAAAATCTCAATTATGGTGTGGTGTATATATAGCTTGGTATATGATATATTCGATATAGTTGAAATAAACATGCCCTTCTATAATCATAAGAAAGAAGAAGAAAGATATGCCAATAATTGATTGTCTCATGGTCAATTCTCATGTTCGTTATTTAAAAAATCAATTATTGACTTAATAATCGGTTATCAATTATGATACGATACATATACTCTTGAGCCTATAATTGATTGTCCGATGGCCGATTCTCACATTTCATCTTTACTAAGTCTATTGTTGACTAAATATTCAACTTCTAAAAGATTGTTTCTAGTATAACGTACACATTTTTGAGCCAATAATTGATTGTCTGGTACTCGCGAGCCAATAATTGATTGTCCGATGGTCGATTCTCATATTCCATCTTCGAAAAGTATATTATTAACTCAATCATCGACTTTTAAAATATCGGTTGGTTCCAGTATAACGCACATACTCTTGAGCCAATAATTGATTGTTCGATACTCAAGCTAATAATTGATTGTCCGACGGTTGCTTCTCACAATTCATCTTCAAAAAAATTATTATTGATTCGATAATCGTCTTTTAAAAGATTGATTCAAGTACAATACATATACTTCTGAGCGAGTAATTGATCGTCCGAGGATCGATCGAAAAGAGTTATGGTGGGGGATTAATTTTAGAGGTATACCAGGTGGAGGGGTGTGATTAAACCATGTCACACCTACACACCTCTATTATATGTGAAAATGCGTGTGAGAATTAATCACAACCCTGCACTTAATATAACTCTAAAATTACTTTCTCACCGTCAATATTCAACTTTTGGATCTTTAAAAAGTCGATTTTATTATGCAACTTAAAATCGGATTAGCAGAATGGCAAATGGTGACCGTCGGATTGAAGGATTGCTTAAATAAAATAACAAACCCAACCCGTCCAATTAAAATACCACACACCAAAAAAAATTCATCTCACGAATGCCCTTCACTTTCTCCTCCTGTAGCAGCTTGTCTTCTTTGCTCTCCAAGCTTCTCTTGCCCTTCAATCCAACCTTCCTCTATCCATTACACCTTCTTCGATCTTCATCTCCTTCGGCATCACACAGCTGATATAGCACAAAACAATCCTACCTTTGAGTTTCTATCTTGATCAATTCTTTGCTTATGTCATACAATTTAAATGATGATGGTGAATCAGACTAGATCGATGATGCAGATCCGACCCAGATCGAGGTTAATCTGACAGGATTGAGAGAAGGATATGCGAGAGCAGGTAAAAACTAGTTGGTGGTTTATGGTCAACGGTGAATAGGAAGAATCTAGCTATATGTTTTTTTGTTCAAAGTGTTTGTCTTTGTAGATAAAATATGAGTTTGAATTGGTGAAAGATCTTTTTACGGAAGCATTTCAGTATTTATATGTATTGGGAATCAACATTTTCCGGTCGGTCCCCAAGTCCAGCTTCTGACCTCTGACCTCTGACCTCGTATTGGCCAAATCTCCATTTTGAGCACATTTAGCTCATTCAGCTATTGGATTTTCTTCCTTTTCCTCTTACCTTACAGAGGATCTTTAAGCATATATGCATTTCAGTTGTTGAGGTGCTTTGTGCCTATCTTTGTTTTTGAAACTGTGAATCTAAGAGTATTCAAGTACCTTCAAAGAGGTTATTATAAAAGTTTTGTGGGTTGACGGCGATGGTCTCGAGTAATGAAGCCTTTGGCCATGAATGTTGTGAGATAATCTGGATTCAAGATCTTCCTCAATGGCATTAAAGTCCGATGTTAGTTGTGCTCAAGATATTTCAGAAACTGAGCCCATCTTATCTCATTCTGATACCGCCAACAGATCAGATGGTTCATCGTCTTCTGTTGAAATAACTGTGGGCGGTGATTTGTGTATACCGATTGATGGTTCGTCAAATCTTCATTCAGATGAGGATTATTCTTTAGTACAGGCAGACCATCCGATTTGTCGCATTTGCCTTGATGCAGGAGGAGAAGATTTGATTGCTCCATGCCATTGTAAAGGTACACAGAAGTATGTCCACAGATCATGTCTTGATAATTGGAGATCAACAAAGGAGGGTTTCGCTTTTGCTCATTGTACAGAGTGCAGGGCTGTTTTCATATTACGTGCAAACGTCCCTCCCGATCGTTGGTGGTTGAGGTTGAAGTTTCAGTTCCTTGTTGCTAGGGACCATGCCTTCATTTTCATTGTTGTTCAGCTGATTGTAGCATTCTTAGGTGTGCTGGTCTATAAGTTTTACGGCGAGGAATTGAGAGAGATGTTTGGTTATGAAGAACATCCTTACGGGTTTTATATAATGGCTGTTTTGGCGGTTGTTTTGGTGGGCTTGCTTTACGGTTTCTTCATTGCAATAATTTGTGGACAGAGGATCAGTGAACGACACTACCATGTACTGGCTAAGAAAGAATTGACAAAGGAGTATGTAGTGGAAGACCGAGAGTCTAATAAGGATGTCCCGGAACTTGATGCCAGCCATATTACAGAGTTAAGAATGTTGGGATTGTACTAAAGTCTGTTGAGCTTCTTCGGTGTTTGTAAGCAGATGATCAAGCATCAAACTTTGTTAAATTCATGGAGGTGCAAGAATTTTGTCAACATGAATCATAATAATCAATGCCAACCGAAGAAAAGAGGATTCTTCTGATTGAAACTGTAAAAAAAAAAAAGAAGGTATAGGCCATTTAGACACACGCCACAAGGACTGAACATTCTGAAATAAAAATAGTGAGTGATATGTTCAGGTACCCTGCAACATATTGTTGTTTGTTCATTATGTCAAGCTTTGTTTTTTTGGGGGGCAAAAGAAAATGTATTGCAAAAAATAGTTGTATAATTTTTTCAAGACAAAAACATGGTTCAGGTTTTTAAGTTTAAATAAGTATTGTTTTGGTTTGTGTCGGGATTTTATAAGCAACATGTTCATTCTATAAATGTTATTTACTGGAAACATGTTCATCTGTAAATGTTATTCTGGAACTTGACTTCTTGTACAAGATTTCTGTTGTATTTGTGGTGAAAAAATGATTCAAAGGTTTAAGTTTCTGTTGCCTATGCTTATAAAACGCAACAACGATTCTTCCGGCGTACCACGTTTACCATACGTCATAATGAATCGACATATTAAAAGTCAATTCTTGAGTCAAGCTTATCGAGTTGAGCAACCTTTTAAACCTATGATGTTTGAACTCGGCTTGAGTTTCTTTGAACAGAGGAAAAAGTGCTCGAGATCGGCTCAATGAAGTTTTATTCATGTCCGAGTTTGGTTCGGTTACGCTACGTATATCAATAAATGTCAAAACCTCTTAGGCTCCATTTATTTTGGAGTTTTTTTTGGGTTGTTTTAGATAAAGTGATTGAACTAATGATTTGAAAGTTAAGATGTTTTTTTGAAATTTATGTAGATTATGAAATGATTGGTGATATAAAGTAGTATAATAAATAAAATAATGGTAAAAAAGGTTATAATAAATGATAAAGTGAAATAATGAGAGATAATTTAATATTTTTTTATTTGTAGCTGAAGAAATGATTGGTAAGAGAATTGTAAGATATGATGGGTGAAATGATATAAAAAAAACTCCGAAAAATACTCTAACGAAAACAAACGAACCCTTAGCCCGCTTTGTTTTGGCGGAGTTTTTGGGGCTTTTTTTTACATCACATCACCAATCATTTCTTACAATTCTCTCACCAATCAAATCTTCAACTACAAATAAAAATATTAAATCATCTCTCATCATTTCACTTTATCAACTTTATTACATTTTTTACCATTATTTTATTCATTATTCTACTTTATTTCACCAATCATTTCATAATCTACACCAATCATTATTCTACTTTATTTTACCCATTCAACTTTCTAATCATTACTTCAATCACTTTATAAAAAAAACTCCAAAAAAAACTCTCAAAAAAACTCCAACCCAAAACAAACACAAAATGTCTGAACTGTTTGATACTTCTATGCACATTGTTATCCGGAAAAAAAAAATGCACATTGTTATCCGGAAAAAAAAAAGAAGTAAAACAATGACTGAAGTGGCAGAAAAATAAAATCAAAATATAGTAGTATATCATTAGTATGTCTTTAATCCAGGAATATTATGGCTCCGTTTGTTTTGGATTGAATCGTTTCATCCGTCACTTCACTTTAAAAAACAACCTTTACACAAGTATTTTCCGTTGTACGGATGATATAGTAGGGGGAATCAATTCAAAAAAAAGGTAAGAGGAAAATGACAAAGGAGTCCTATTTACCCATCGGTGACTTTTGACCGTCAAGCATTACCAGGAGACTGGAAAAGTATAATGCTGCTAAGACTGTCTCCAATGGGCGTTGGATTCAATACTCCAAAGACCTTTTAAAGTAAACTTTACTCACTCTATTATCGCAGTAGTCACTTGATAGCATATTCTTCCTCCAAATTCCTTGAAGCCTCACTTGTAATTTGGAGTTGCCTTTGAAGTAAAAAAATACCACAAATCATTCATTCTCTCTCACTTCTACTCCTTTTTACATCTCAGCTATTTTTTTATGTATCATTTTTTTCATTTCCGTACTATTTTTTTCATGACAATTTATTTATGGTGATGATAATTATTAGTAAACCAAGAAATCCCTTCTACTAAAAAAAAACCAACAACAACAAAGCAAAATGATTTTTTCACGTTGCAAATATAAAATATTTTGTAATACTAGTACAAAATATAAATTATTTTATTTGAATTATGGTGGAATAATAAAAGGTAGGTAGAGGGAAAATAAATTGGTGTTTAATGGATAAAAATGATTTTGGAGTGGTTTATTAAGTGTAGTTATTGGAGTGAATGGTTTTTTTGAGTAATGAAAAAGTGTAACTGGAATGAAAAAAGATGTATTTGGAGTGATATTTAAAGTATCACCATTGGAGACAGTCTAATACTTGTGTGTTGTCTCCAGTCAATAAGTATAGAAACACTGTGTGGTTTATATTGAATCATAGAATTTTATTTTGTATTTAAACTGTATGATTCTGATTATTTTATCCGTCAATTTACCTCAAAAGCCCTTATCAACATAGGTATTTTCCCTTTAGCAAGTCCTGCTATTAAAAGAATATGTCACGTCACAATTGTGTGGATGGGAAGAGAGGTCTGTATGTGGTGGGGTGGGGTGGAAAGTTTTTGTGTGCCATCTCCACATATATCGAATTAATTTATAAACAAATTTGAAGCACATAATTTTTATTTAGTTTAAAAATAAAAGATGTACAGCTTACCACAGACGCATATTTTATCTTAATCAGGACCCAATAACTTCCGGGTGGGGTGGGGGGAATTTGCATTAAGATATTCTTTATAAAAAGGATCGTCGGACTGTTACATAAATTAAAAATCAAATTATTAGATGCCCCTGTTATACGCAGATATTTTTGTTGGATGCACATGCTATATACAGATCAAATTATTCGATATATCCACTATATGCAGATTTTTTTTGTTTTTGAAAGAAGTGTAGACTTTTTATTTTTAATCTGAATTCAAACTGTGTGATTCAAATTTATTTAGATGCTTTATTAATTTCTATTCGGACATCTTGGTATAGCTCAATAAAATGACTTTTGATCGTTTATTTGACGGATATTATTTAATGAAAGATTTTTTTCCTAAAAAAAAAATTTATTTAGATGTGATGCACCGACACTCCAATATGGGTGACGTGCGCCGTATCCGACACGCGCCCGACACGACACGCGCGTCGACAAAGGCCGGTTGATTTAAAATAATGTTAAATTAAATTTTAAAACCGACACGCCGCGACACGCTACGACACGGAGGGACACGCCCCGACACGGGGACACGCCCGACACGGCTATTTATATTTTTTTAATATATATATACTACGTGTTCCCGCGCTGTATGTCGCGTCGCGCAATACCGTGTCCGTGTCGGTGTCCGTGCAACATAGGATGTCAAGAAGTGATTAGCGTCGTAGCTTTTATCTCCACCTTTATCCCTACATGTAGGAAAAAATAGGGAAGAAGTAAAAACTCTCCTCGCATCGATACTTTATCCCCACCCTACATTGGGGTGGATGAATGATGTCCCCAAATCTCTGGGGTGACACTGTGAGCTATCCTTACATTTTTTTTTTTTTTTTTTTGAAACGATTTTTTTTTTTCCTTCCATCTGTTGAAATATAAACATTGAAATATAGCCATTTGGAGTAAAATTTGAATTTAAAAAGTAAGTTTTGAAAAATGTGTGTGTTCAAATATAGCCATTGGAGTAAAATTTTAAATTTTAAAAATAATTTTGGAAAAATGTGTGTGTTCGAATATACCATTGAATATAAATCATTGAAATATAAATTAGTTGGAGTAAAATTTGAATTTAAAAATTAGTTGAAAAATGAATATTTTAATGTTGTAAGGATAGAGATAGGGATCTTTGATGTAGTATTGTGAATTTAATTCTTTGAAAGTAGGAATATGTATTTTTTAATAGTATATGTGAGGATAGAGATAGGGATTCTAATAAGAATACCCTAACCCGTGAAAGGTTATACCAACTGGTCCACCCAATAAATTCTCGGAAGGTTGCAGGTGAATATCAATGCATATGGGTAATAATGGAACACATTGAATACTCCAAACTACCCTACCCGAAAGAATGTGTTGATACATCTACTACATCATATCTACACTATATATTCATTATACACTTTTATCTTTTGATTATGCTAAGACACATTTTAATCAATCACTCAACACTTTCATCAATGCTGAAAACATGTAGTAATTGTACACTACACATATTGTATAATGCACATATCATTGTCTCTTTTTTAATTACCCCAACTTTTCGGAAAATACTTGTGTGGAGAGAGATTTTGAGGTGAAGTAACGGGTGAAACGATCAGAACCACACAGTTTAAAAACCGAATGAAACTGTGTGGTGTGTGTCTCCACACGTGTCTCCTCACCGTGTGGAGACAACACGTGTGGAGACACTAGAACCACTTCAACTTTTCGTACTAGTAAATATTGCAACTACCCCAAAATTAAAAGATTTTATGTCGTAACGGTTATGAAAATATTGTATCACATAATTAGAATTAGGCTCCGTTTGTTATGGGTTGAAGTTTTTGTTTTTTTTTTTATTATAATTTTTTTAGATACTAGTGGATAATAAAATATAATAAAAATTATTGAAGTAATTATTAGAAACTTAAGATGTTTTTTTGAAATTTGTGGCGATAAGAAAATGATTGATGAGAGAAATTGAAATAAAGTAGAATAATAAATAAAATAATGGTAAAAAAGTAATAAAGTTGATAAAGTGAAATGGTGAAAGATGATTTAATATTTTTTTATTCAGAATTAATTGGTAAGAGAATTGTAAGAAATGATTGATGATGTGATGTAAAAAAACCCAAAAAAAAAGCTCAGCCCAAAACAAACAAAAGGTTAGAGCCTTTTATTTTAATTTTTTTTACATTACACATTTTTATCGTAAGAGAGATTAAAAATAAATAGTTATAATGTATGTCATCTGAACGAAGTTCGTACAATTATTATAACATTGAGAATTGATAGAGTCACAACAAAAAGACACAATAATGTGCCACAACAATGATCTACACCATTGATTATTGTGGGACATATATTGATTTATCCAGGTCCCACAATAATCAATGATATAGATCATTATTGTGGCATATTGTTGTGTCTTTTTGTTGTGACTCTATCACTCTTCTATAACAATTTACACACCAAACGATTCACAGTGTTTTAAATTGTCCTATATATTTGCTCCTTGTTCGTCTTTGACTCTGCTACAACACTGCGTTTCGTCTTGGCCTTTCTTATCATCCTCTTATATTTTCGATCTGATTTTACCCCATACAACAAAACCTTGAAATCTCTTGTTTTTATTTTTTAATTACTTCATGATTCCATTTTAAAGCTATAAGAATGTATACTGATTCTTTTACTTCCCAGCACAACTCTCTTGCCTTGCCTTTCTAACTTTTTCTTCTATATATCCATTACAGCAGCTTCTTCAAGCTTCTTCTCTTCCAGCTAGCACCAAACAACCGATGATAGTACGAAACAATTTCTAGCAATTAGTATTCTTTGCTTATTTTATGAAATTCGAATGCTGATGCTGAAAATACTAGATCAAGACAGATCTGGCCAGATCGAGCCAAATCTGACCAGATCAAGGGTAATATGGCTGTACGGAGAGATGGACATGCGAGAGCAGGTAAAAACCAGTGGGTGGTTTATAGTAAAAGTTAGATAAGATCTGTCTTATTGAAGTTTGTGTATCTAAAATAGTTTTTTCCCTAGTTTTTATGCATAGCTAAAAATAGATCTGGATTATAATAAACTTAGCTATATAATTATTTTAAGACAATAACATGGTTCGTTCTTTTTTTTTTTTTTGTGTGTTTAAATAAGCATTGTTTGGTTTGTGTTGGGATTTTAATATTTTATAAGGCACCTGTTGAATGTGTTTTCTTGTCACTTGACTTCATCTATGCAGGTCATAAACATTTTTGGAATGATTTATCATGTGGTCAAGAGACGAAAACGCTTGATTCTGACACGATTTTCCCTGTATAATAATTATGCTGGTAATTTTTATTTAATTATTTAATTTAATTTGAATTTTATGAAATTCAATTATTATCATCAATATATGTTATGAAATTTTATTTTGAAACCTAACAATTAATGAAATTAATGAGTGTTAACATCTTAACCAAACAGTTTGTTTTAGTTGCCCAAATTGAACCATACTGAAATAGATCATTAGTTTCAGTTAACCGAAACTTAAAATGGAATTAGTTGTGTTTAATTGATTAGGTTTATGTCGTATGCAATGTGTAATTAATAAATCGAGTTGAGTTAATTTTTAAACCTTACGAGTTGAATGTATATTCAATTTTACAAACTTGAGTTCGAGTCGAACGTATATTGAATTTTACAAACTTGCGTTCAACTACGAATGTGACATGAATATCGTATTCAAATTCAATCACAATCATGTTTTTTCTTTTATTGGGTTTATGTTGTTTTTTTTGGAAAATGAGGTTTATATACAAAAATGAAGATTAATTATTATTATTGTTATTTTATTTTACAGATGATATTGGGCCATGGGGATCATAGTTTGCCCGTAGTATCTTTTTTTGCCCTTTTCCTGGGCTTTGATCAATTACAAATTGTGCTGCTAGATCGAGCAATTTTTTTGGTATAGTGAAAGTGTAAGGTTTCAAGCGAAATCAATGTTGCCATAGCCCAATCTGTCGGATAACCATTATGGTTTTTGATCGAGGTAATTGCACCTCTCTCCACCCAATTATTCGGAGGTAATTGCCGGCTCAATCTGTCGGATAATCCTACATGTTGGTCAATGGTGCTTATGACCCCTTGAAACCTTACATCATCTTCATACCCAGAAATTGTTAAATTTTTCTTCCCAATATGTTTTTGATCAAAGTTTGGGGAAAGAGGAAAAGATAGTGGTGGTGGTGAGCTCCAATGGGTATACGACTTGGCATTGCGTAAGTGTGGACTCCCGCTTTGGAAGGATCGTCCATACATCCAACCAAAGCGTAACTATGAGGCGTGGACTCCCGCTTTGGAAGGATCGTCCATACATGCAACCAAAGCGTAACTATGATCCAGTAAACTTAGTGCTTAGTGTCTTATGGATTATTGCATATCGATTATTAGATCCATATGATATCGTGAAGATAGTTGAGGCACAGATGAAGCTATGGTTTCCCGACATTTATGGAGTATTATTACAAATTTTCCATATCCTCCGATGAAAAAGCCCCGAGATGGCATGGTGACGCCATTGTTGGACGTTTACGATCCCACCAGATCATCGTCATAGAGACCTTCACTCGACTGTGATTGTCGGGTACGAGTGTTCGCAGGACGGCCAACGCTACTTCATCCACAAGAATACCTGGGCAAAAAAAAAAAAATGGTTTGGTCAAGATTGCAATCGAGCTGGAGATCTATGTGGAGCCCTACAATCCGTTAAACATCTGATCCAAGATGGTTTGATTAATGTATGCATAAATTGATTCCTAACAAATGTTTTACTTTGTTCCAGATAAGGCAACCTCTGTTTTTGTTTTCGGTTTTGGAGGGCCGTAGACAGGTCTGATCTCCATCCTACGCTTCTTGTATTATTTTCTTGTTAATGTATGCAGAAAGGGATTTGTGTCTCTTTTTTTCACCAGTTAAATTGCAAGCTTAATTACTAGCTGAATTGCATGGTGAAGGAGCGCCCCCCGGCTATGTAACTCCTAATTAGTTCTCGTATTGCATACGCTTATTTAGGCGATCATCTTTGTTTAAATGTGCACTGCGCTTAATTAGGCGAATCGAGCACTATACTCTCCTCATTATGATACACTTGCATTGGACGGTTGGAACCTGGAATCCAGCTCAACTAAGAATTAAACTTTGATAGCAGTAAATTAGGACTGTTGTGTTTTTCTTTCGATTTTTTTTTTTTTTTTTTTTTTTTTTTTTTTTTTTGGAGGGTACTCTTTTTTTTTTTTTTTTTTTTTTTTAAATGTGATTGAGCCTGAAATGGCCTGAAATTTTTCAGTGCCTACAAATGCAAAATGTTCTAAATGGAATGTTAATTTTCTTTTCAATTTTATCTTTGTTATCTTAAGATTTACGGTGAGGCATACTGTCCGGTAGCGTACTATTCGTATATTGTTTGATTAATTTATGCACAATAATTAATAAATGATTTCTAATATATGGTTTACTTTATTCCAGATCAGGAATGTCTATTGTTGTTGCATATCACGATTTTCCCCGTATAATACTGGTAACTTTTATTTAATTAATTCATTTAGAATTTGTGAAATTCAATTATTATGATCAATATGTGTTACAGTGGTAGCGTTCTATGGAAACACATTTTGAAAATCAAGGAACAAGGGAATTCAAAGAGATTGAATAATAATTAGATAAATTTTGTGTTTCAGGCTACCTGAAGAAGTCGTGAGAGTTTATTCTGTTGATGAAGGGCTTTACATTATTTTGAAGATTAACTATGCAGGGTTAGGAAAACTTGATCTATGATAACGACCATGATTTATTCCTAGTTAATTCATCTTTCTTTGTGTATCTACTAATTTTTTATTTGCTACTTTAGCTATCATTTTTTGCTTGTTTATTTTATTTTCTGGCTTGTAAGATGTAAAAAGAAGCCATGGATGTAAATGTTTGAAGCATGTTTAGATGAATATAAATTTCCTTTTCTTTAATCATCATTATATTCCTCACAAAGCAAATTAACGCCCTCCTAAAGTTGTTAACGCTCGCAATACCTATTTTTCTTAATACCATAACCTCATCTTTTGCTTTCACTCTCACAGCAGCGTCACAATTTAAAAAAGACTGACCACTGACTGATTAAAGAAAAACCAAGAAATTTAAGCTTCTAAGTCATAATTTATAATAGGAATTGAATCGGCAAAAAAGAGAGCTGGTAAACAGGTGGAATGTTTGTAATATCATATATATCCAGCAAGCTAAGGAATAAATATTTATCGCAAATCTAACCATTGAAAACCAAAGCCGAAAATGAAAAGAAAAATTAACATTCATAGACATCCCATATGCACATCGTCGTGTCACTCCGATGCCCCGATAAGAAGTACACGGACATGTGGCGGTATATATTTAGTTTCTTTGAGATCTTTTAACTGCTTCAATGCAATACCTCTAGCCTCACATTCCCTCATAGCCCTAGACATGTGAGGGACGTTGTAAAATAAATCACGGTGATCAACGATGATTTTCTTAAGACCAGGTGCCTTCGCCACTACATACTTGATCATTACAAAATCGCTAACACGACCATAATAACCCTTGAACTCGAAAACCTTTAGGCTTTTGCTTACGGAGGTTGATAAGGTGCTAATTGTTTCAACCTCACGCATGGTTCTGCTACTCCGCTCAGGCCAATACCAAAACAACTGCAAAATTGCAACATTGCTTATCAGTATCACTTCCACTCCAACCATAGATGCGTCCGAGGCTTTCACTGTGCCCCCTCCCCCACCCCCACCCAAAAAAAAAAAAAAAAAAAAATCATACAATCAAGTTGAGGTAGGAGTACAAATTACCAAGATGCCGGCCTACCTGTTGCTTTTTACAGACTTAATTAGTTACAAAATCCACTATCGACAAGGCCTCGGAAATAGTAGTAACATAATAACATTTTCATAGTTGCCTACTGTTCGCTCCTTCTGAGAAGTATAATCAATATGAAAACAAATGGGAAATCATTTCGTTGGAGGTTTCGTCGCTTTAACAGCTTGTTTTAGTCAGCAAATGAAACACAAAAGGCGTAAGTAACACGAGACCAGAAAAATGCATATTAAGTGCGAGGGAGGCAAGGGAAACACAAAAAAGCATAAAACGGGTGCATACATTCAATATAAATTCCTCGAGATTTGGGCAGGATTTCATGAAGGAAAGTAGCGTAAGTAGACTTTCATCAACCCAAGCTCTGACCGTGATAACCAATCGCTTAAGTTTTGTCAGCTGAGCAAGAAGAGACAGCTCAGCCACATCCCGTATGTAAGTGGGAAAAAAATACAAAGACATGTAAGTCTATGGTAAGGACCGGTGCAAGAGGACTCTTGTAATACCCTACTCCCGACCCCTAAGTCCATTCTAGGAAGGGTTGCAAAGTTCTCACCGCGACTTCAATAACTAGACTATCTTTTCCAAAATAATCCAATAAATCTAAAATTAAATTTACAAATATTCACTATGTGTTTTCAATTATTAAAATTACAACAAATGAAAATTTTACAGTTGTCAATAACATAATATACGCAACACAATCTAGAATCTTGGTGAATGTCTTAGCTCATTCCCCGTTCATCTCCCTCGCGCAATCACTTGGGTTAATTTATAAAAGAAAAAAAAAACAAAAAGGACAAGAGACAAGAATACGAGTCGTCAGCAAAAAAACTGGTATGAGCCGTGTGTGTGTGTTATTTAAAAAAAATATTTCTAGTAATAATATATATATTTTCTAGAAAACATGTTCCATTATTTATGCAATAAAATACTTGTTTAAAATTATATATCAAGTTCAAGTCGAGCATGTTAATGCGAAATCCGTCAATTCATCAAGTTCCCTTACTAGACATCAATACGGCTGATACAATTGTCTCTGCCTTATGACTCCCGTTTCACCACCTTATATCCACAACAAGTAATTTTTATAGTGAAATTCGTCCTTCCGACAGCCAATCTCCTGGGGCTTCCGGAGGGTCCTCTTGCCTCGGACCCCACAACCGCGGTCACAGGCCCAATGCGCAGCTAACCCGACTGTGAAATCCTCAGCGGGCCCATCGAGCGAGTACGAGAACGAGAACGAGAACCATGCCGCCGAAGCGGGAACTAGCCATGCCGTCGAAGCGGGAAAGGTACAAGTACGATAAATGCATAATCAATCGATGATCAATCAAGGACGGATTTTCTGATAAACCTTTGAAGAAAAATCCGATCACTGAAATCAAAGAGAATACAATTAAGGGGGAATTAAGAATTAAATCAAAGATTATTTCCCACATTAAATAGCCAACGGACAGAAATTCAAATCAAGGATTATCAATGCTATAAATAGAAGGCATTGACAGACAAGAAGGACAAAGATTTAATCTGATAAGAAACAAGCAGAAACTCTGTCAAAGTGCAAAGCCTTCTATCTGTACTTAGAAAGGAACATCTAGAGGTCAACTTAGAAATCATAACTTCAATTCCACATCAAGCTTTGAGATTGATCAACAAATCTGTGAATCCAATTCACATCAACTAAGGCAATTGAATCAGAGGAATCTGAGAAAGAGTTGCAACCTTTGTGATAGCTGCTGAAAGATTTGTTCTCAAAGAGCAGTGATAGAGACTGAGTCACTGGAGCTTTTGAAGTCAGGGAGTGATAGTCTTGGAGATTGTGAAGCTTGTGTAGCCAAGGACAATCGTGCTATTGTATATGTGAAAACAATTGTGAATTCCTTCAATCATCACAGGAGAAGAGTGGATTAAGGGATTACACCACCCTGAACCACTATAAACCTTTATATCTATTTACTTTCAGCAATTTACTTTACAACACTTTATTTCATTGCATATTCTATATCCGTGATTGCATAATCTACTTTGAGCCAACATTTAAAGAATGTACTTATCCACTGCCCAAAAGCTTTTAAATATAAGAAAAGTTTTTGAAACTCCACTATAGTCATTCACCCCCCTTCTGACTATCGTTTTACCCTTCTCTGGGACCAACATAAGGTAAAGTAATTTGCTCACAAGACTGCTATAATATTTGTTGTCAGAAAGGACTGGCGAATCTTTTGCTGCAAGCTTAACCTTGGGATCCATAGGAACATTTGAAGGCTTGGCTCCTAGATAACCAAAATTCTTGAGAAGTTCCAGACAATATTTCCTTCGATTCATAAGAATGCCAGTGTCTGATCTCGCAATCTCATAGCCTAGAAAATATTTTAGAGTTCCAAGGTCTTTCATAGTAAAAGCCTGATGTAAAATGTCTTTTAACCTCTGAATTTCCTGCATACTTGTGCTTCCTACTATTATATCATCAACATAGACTAAAAAAGCAATAAAAATGGAGCCTTGACCTTTAGCGAACAAGCAGTGATCATGCTTAGACTGATTGTATCATGCTTGTAATAATGCATCTGTGAGTTTGGCATTCCATTGCCTACTGGCCTGCCTTAGACCATAAAGGGACTTCGTAAGTCTACATACTTGATTTGTAGAAGAAACTGGAAGCCCTGGGGGAGGTCTCATGTAGACTTCTTCATCAAGATCACCATGCAGGAAGGTTGTGTTTACATCCATTTGGTGTAGATGCCATTTGTTCATGGATGCCAGACTTAAAATAACTTGATAGTTATGAGTTTTGCAACAGGAGAAAAAGTCTCTAGGAAATCTATTCCCTCTGTTTGTGTGTAGCTTTTGCTACTAATCTTGCCCTGTATCTGTCTACTGTACAATAAGCTTTTCTTTTGATCATGTATACCCATGCATCCTATTGGCTTTTTTCCTTTAGATAGGGTAACTAGGAACCAGGTTTTGGCCTTGTGCAATGCTTTTAACTCTTCCTCTATTGCCTTTTACCAATTTCTATCCTTAGCAGCCTCTTTATATGTATTAGGTTCTTGTTCACTGTTAATATTGCAGGCAAAAGCTTTGTAGGTAGTAGACAAACGGTCATAAGACAGCACTTGATCCAAAGTGTGAGGTGTAGTAACAACAACATTAAGTTTGGTCTGATAATCTAGTTGATGAGCAGACAATCTTCTCTCTCTATTGGATCTTCTTAAGTTTTTTGTGCCGGCGACACCTTTTCTGAAATCCGTTCACAAATTGACACGTACTGCAGCCATGTCCGATCCCGCAGGCCAACAGGACGGGGATGAGAGCGAACACGAGGATGTTCACCTGTTCATTAACAAAAGAAACAATGCCTAAAAGGCACTCGAGACCATGACAGCGAACAAAGGAAATGAGGCCGCGGGTGCTTCCAAACAATGGCGAACTCATGAGCCGACTCCAATCCCGACAATGGCTATCCCACATGACCCAAACGCAGATGCTGCTTTGGCTTATATAGAATATGTCAAAATGATGGCTGAGGGGAATCAATACCTCATCTCTATCGGATTGCCGCCTAAGCCGATCAAATGCATGCCTACTCCATGTATTACTACTCTTGCGGCTCCGATAGAACAACCGGCTTCGGTTCCAATAATTAATGATCCCTCTTAGCACTCTCAACGATCAAACAGAGACGGATATTCCCAAAGAGAAGGAAGTGTTCAATCCTCTGATGGGCGGACGCAAATAAGAGGATCGGCTCCAAATCACCTCGGGCCGAGAAACGATGATCGTAACGAGCGTAATGTGGCTCCGAGGCAAGTAGGCCGAGGACGTGGCGCAGATCGCCAAAATATCAGAGAAAGGCTAGGGGATCGAGAGGCCGAGTCCCAAATCGATCAGAAAGAGAAGCTCGATCAGAGCACATGCTGATGTGATCCAAGATGAGACGTTTTGGCTTGTAGTCCACTTACGTTATCATTTTATTAGAATATTATTAGTATTTATTTATTTTATTTTAATTTCTGTTAAATAAGTTTGTCCCACATTGATTTGGGAGTAGTTTATGTTTTTTTATTCTAGCCTATAAAAAAGGCTTTAGTTGTAATCTTTTGAAGACAGACAAATTTTGATATATATTATATTTGAAGCTATAAGCTTTGGTGAGTTTTCTCACGTCGGTGTTTGGTGGATTCCAACGCCGTTGTTTGGTGGATTCCAAACGGAACTTATCGAGGTTCTGAGCAGACCTTGTGGCGTTCGTATACCAAGGTTCTTAGATACGGGTTATCTAAGGGTTGAGGTCATACCAAGGTTCTTAGTTACGAGTTAGCTAAGGGTCGCGGTGCTCGTTTTATTGGTGCCTTCAGTCGGTCCTTCGGCAATTTCGGGTCTGATTCGGTCACGGATCACATCACATGCCTAGACATTCCCCCGAACCTACGTGGAGAAATAAATTCAGATGCTCAAAAAAAGGCTTAAGAGTATGGAAAGGGTGAATCCTGATGGAGCAGCCAGACCGACTAAGGGAACTAGCGTCCTCTCCAAAAATATTTTGAAAACGGCACCGAAAGGAGGCATCCACTATCCAAATTTTTGATAGCCTATGTGAGATATGGGTAGGAGTTTACCATTACCATCTGCAAGTCCTTCAGAGCCTCCATAACCACTACTGACATAAAGATTGTTGATGTCAGAGGTCACATAATTGGTGGCACCACTGTCAAGGTACCAGCTAGGATCTCCAACAGTCTGAGGAGAAGCCATGTAAGCAGAGTGTTTTTTGGGTGGTTGATGAGAGTCAACTTTACTATGCTTCGGTGCATGTTTTAGCCCCCGTTTATGACACTTTTGGCTCATTCCGGGTACTTTTAGACCATATATAGGGCAAAATCACATTGCACATCCACCATGAGGTAAACTGTCATCTAAATGGAAAACCTCTGCATTTTACGATGTTTTGGCCCTTTTTCGAGACCTATTTATCTTGTGGAATTATGCTTGGTATGTGTTTGAATGTTTTGATACAGGAAATAGGTGACTCTTGAACCCATAAGTTAAGGCACGAGGCTTAGAAAGACGAAACCGAATCCCGGGAATGGAAACGGATCAAAAATAGTTGATGTTGTCGCCTTACATTCACTTTATCTGCAATTTTAGCAATTTTTAAGGCATTTTCTAGACTTGTGGTCTTCATAAAAGTTGTATATAATTGAATGAGCTTTCCAACTCATTTTGAATCACTCAAATCGGAGCTCTACACGCAAAGATATTGCCAGATTACTGAAGGTGTATCAGTCCAGATTTTTGGCGCGCGCTGAAGACTTTGGGGCGCGCCAAAGTAGAACACAGACCACAGAAAGTCACAGAAAAGCTTCAGCGCGCACCGAGGACTTTGGGGCACGCCAAAACTGCTCTATCTGCACATTTTTGGGCGCTTTTAAATAGATTTTTCACCCCCATTTCATAGGAACTGATACAAAGACTTAATTAGGACATACTTAGGTCGGTTTTCTTCCCTCTTTCACCTTAGATTAGCTCATCTTTCATTATTTCCCTTTTATTAAACACAAATTAGCATAGATTGTCTCTTTCTTTTTGGTGTTTTTGAAGTCTTCTTCCCCAAGTGACAATGGGTTTGGATGAAGATTGATGCAACTTCAATTTCCTGCGTTTTTGGTAACTAATCATTCCTCTTTCTCTTTTATGGTTTTAATCTTTTCTTTGATTGTTATTTCATGCTTTGTGATGAGTAGCTAGTTACTACATAGTCAAATCATGTGAAATTTGAATAAATCACTCCCTAATTGATGAAATTGGAAATGGGTAGTGCTTAATTGTTGTTGTATCGACGAATTCATGTCTTAAAACTTGTTCTTAATGCTTGAATTAGACTGTACACCTAGTTCATGAACTCGCACACCACTTTTATAAATGTATGTTGCGAAGGGGTGTGGGAAAAGGTGTTTTGAGATCATTTCTTATAATCAACTGAGTTGTTTAGATTGATTAGGAAGTGAGGTTCATTCGATTGTGAAATCAGGCAACTCTAGCGCGTTAATCTTGTTTCGGTCAGTTAAATCCTTAAAGGCGGACCGTTGAACCGGGCAAAGGGTGTTTGATTGTTGCATGGCGTCTTACACTAGCTTAGGAGTTTGCACCCATGAACGAGTCGATATAAACATTTGGATGGTTGGTTGGTAGTTTCCATTCCCGAATAATCGATTAGAGGGGCGAAAGTATTCAATTGGATCGTGATTTGGCATGCCTCTTTCTCTCTTTATCTCTAGTTTAAATATCGTTTTAGTATAAATTACCGTGAACAAACTTTGATTCGCCTAAACTAAGTATGAGAATGACTTTGGTACTCGATTGATTCCTCGTGGGATACGACATTGCTCACCTCTATAGTGCTACTGACCCGGAACTCTGCCGGTTAAAGTTGATCGCTACTATTTTGGTCATCAAGTTTTCTGGATTAGTGGTTGGACTTGGTTGTTGAAGTCTGTCTCATATCTATGCCAACACCCTGTGGCTATGTTACCTGAGTTGCCTCTTCCACCTCTACCATTACCTCTTGACCTGCCTCATCTGCCTATATTGTTGGCATTCTGATATTGACCTCTACCCCTATTACAAGAGAAATTACCTTGTTGATTGTTGTTCCTCAAACCAGAAGCAGCTAAGTGAGCAGAGGGGGAACCCATGTCAGATACAGCTCATGAGTTCAGACGAGCTATGAGACGTTTATGTGTCAAAAGTTGGACAAAACCAGGATACGAGCTGAGATTAGAGGAGGGCGGATTCCCAGTCAGGTGATCTTCTAGTTTATGACCACAAATGATTGGGAGAACCGTATAACGCCACAGTAGGTAATTCGTCCGATCCAGCTTAATAGTGCAAGTTTGATTAAAGTTACCTTTAAATGGAGCAAGAGGATATGCAATCGGCGTCGGAATGATCTTGAAAAACGGCAGTTGTTGTTCCTGTGAAGGAAGATTGAAGCCAACAACAGATTTGGACCATGCATCAGTGGGAAGAGAACCAGTCATCAAGGGAGCTCCGAACATCCATAGTTGACTCAAGACTCCGATAGGGATACCACCCACAGTGATTCCGGTGTTTCCTGCTCTAGATGTTGAAGGAGTAGCAATGTTTGATAGAGAAGCGGAGAAATGGTTAATTAGAGGTGGAGGATCACTAATCGGTGGTGGTGTTCCGCCGGATTCCATGGCGTCGGCCGTTTTGCTCCGATACCAAGTGAAATTGTAGATTCTCATTAGATTTGTTGTTCAGTGTACAATTGCATAATAGAGTACAACCTGACGGCTTCAACCCTAGGCCCACATATCGGGCCCAACTACAGAAAGTAAGTACATGGACTACAGAGATATTACAGAAATACAAAATACAAGCCCAGTAGAAATTAAGTAAATATTATTTTATCTAACAGTTTTAAGTCTCACGTCCGATGTATGACTAGTTGTTCTGAAAATGTGTTTAATTTGACGGCTAAACCAGTGAATCCAGACTGAAATTAGAATAATTGCGCCGGACCAAGTTAAAAAGGGCCTTGTATATGTGGGCTCTATATTTTTCTTTTCTTAGGGGGGTGGGTGATTTTCTATATAATAGAGAGGCTAGGTCTCTTGTCGGAGCTCTGAAGCTCTGCTATCGGATAAACTAAAGATCCAAAATTAGGGTGGGTTCGCCGTCTAATTTATTCAGTGACTGCGAAGATGAATCAATTGCTGGGGGCATCGGTTGCGGGGCGTGTCGCTGGAATCAAGTGCACACCTTACATGGTTTGTCCTTTGACGCGGATGTTAACATTGATACAGGCGAGGTCGTTTGTCAGTTGCAAGGTTTCTGAGTTCCCGGTTGGTAACTTGAGAATGGATGAGACCGGTCGTCAAAGAGAGACAGATTTTCTCTCATTTTTCACCAAGGAAGGGAAGGCACAAAGGGATACCGGTGATCGTACAGAGATATATCATGGCCCTGTTTTCACAGGGGACGTAGAAAAGAGATACCTTGATTATTTGGGAAAATTTGAATGGGAATCTTTGCAGGTAAGTTGATAAAAATTTGCGCTTTCTACACCTTACTATTTGGACATTGCAATATGCATAATGTATCATTTCATTTCTTTTTTTAGACTTAAAAGTTAAAAGTAGCTGTTTTGTTTGTTGTGCTAAAAGTATCATCCATGGGAAAGTTGCATTTTGAGCCATAATGGATTGGTGAACACAGTTGTTTTGCTGGCTGCTTCTTGATTTATTCATTGATTATCAATTGCTGATTTGATGATAACCAGCATCTTGTGGTTTGCTCGCGATGCGTCTTGTTACCTACCTGGTGTTTAGTGGAATAGATTGAAATGAAAGGAAAAGAAAAAGAAAAAAGGCCACAAGCCATCCACGTAAAGAACTGAATGTATTTTCATATCAATGGAACAGAATCCCCTTTACTCTATTCCATTATGTGGAGTAAAGAAAAAAAGTCTATTGCACAACCTGTTTCCATTCCATACACATTCAATCTTCCGTCTAACTTGTGTTTGTTTTTGTTGTTGTTGTTGTAGTAGAAGCACATGATAGATTATCCGAGAAGGCGAAGCGAGGATGAAGTGAGGCTGATATTTGACAAGTGGGCAGCACATTTTGGTAGGAAGTATCCCTCTGCTGAATTGAAGGAGATGAGATTTCCAACGTTTAAGGAAAAGTTAGCCATGTATGATAAAGTGAACTCAAAAGGCCAGTCTGCATTGGCATTGGAAGAGAAAGACGACATATCATGTTACCCTGTTTCCTGTTATCCACCATACAGTACTGATTATTGGGTGAAGGGCTTTAGAATACCCTATCGGTCATTTACACGACCAGATTTCTGCGAATTATCAGGCACTTATGATGATGATTATTACTCAAATCTAATTAAGAAGAGTGGGGAGCGTTGGCCCGCCCATAATCAGTATAAGATGTAATCCCATTGGTTGTGTTTTGCTTCTTCTTTTGAGACTTGTAACATAGCTTGTCTTTCCTTCATTTTGAGACTTGTAACATAAGTTGTCTTTCCTCTATGTTGGATGACTGTAATAAAGGCAGTTATTGTTTGAAAGGTCTAGTTGACATGTTCAAAGCCGATTTTCGACTTTTGATTGGTCATTTTGAAATCCACTGATCGAAAGTCGCTTCTGTGGTAAAAGAATAAACAAACTGGATTTAGAAAGGGGCCTTTTACCTTCGCCTCAACCTTTCTACCGGTACACCACTCTTTGTCCTCACAATAAAGTCCCTTTTTTTTATAGGACATTGTTATTGGCATCGCATCGAATTTACTTTCGGGATACCAGCCAGAGGGGTTTCGATATTTCCAGAGTCGAATTTAAGTTAAAATTTGATCTTTTCAGATTTTAGAGAGGTCGAAAAACGAAATTCTCCCTCTAGATTAGCGACAATAATAAAGGCAAATACTATATATTAATAAAATTTGAGACCATACACCGTCACTGCTTAAACTCCAAGGCTCTGTCGCCGGCACTGAAACCATTAGCTTCAGAAGCAATCAAATGCGTAAAATGAAATTTATTCAAGATTTTTGTTACCTTTAGCACTTGGTACACGAGTCTCCATAAGGAATAAGACATCCGGCTTATAGCAAGTCAACAGATCATTAAGATGTCGATAGAATAGCGAGGAGCCCGCTCCTCGACAGTTCCAAGATCGAAAGGATTTAATGTCTAGTGTTTGGTATTCCACACCGAAAAATAAAAGAAAGGGAAAAGGTAAAATTTGTGGAACAAAAGAGATTGTTGCTACTTGTTGGTATCATGTGATGTATACGAGTAGTGACAGTGATACGACAAAATAGACACAACGAAGTACCACAATACAATTTTGTAGAATTGGTTATGACGTGTGACCTATTAATTTTTATAGGTCCCATTGTTGTGTGTCCATCTTGTCGTGGAACAAACACTTCCCTAAGTATATATCCAATGACTAACCATCTCAAAAACAAGAGGAAGCATTCTAGATACTGCAAATCACAAAAGTTGGATTACTGAAAAGAAACTAACATTCCAAACCACAAAACATAACATGAGCAGAGATTGTTGCTAGTATCATGTAGTAGATGTCCAGCTAGCAATGATTAACCGTCTCAAAATTCTAGATACTGCATATACATATCAAAAGACATAGTTCAAACAGAAATAAACAACATGATAATCAGACCATTCTGCTTGCCACCATGATAACCTCCAGCTGGGCTCGCGCGATCACATCTTCAGACCAAAAAAAGAAGAAGAAACATATCAGTAATAGCACTAGACCAATAAGGTCTCTTTTGTGAACATAAAAAAAAGAGGAGGATAAAAGTGGAAAGAAGAAACAACAGTCCTAAATCCTAATGTAAGTGCACCACAATGAGGAAAGCATATATAGTGCTCGATTAGCCTAATTAAGCGCAGTGCACATTTAAGCAAAGCAACAAGACTTAAACCTTGGAATGAACAAACCAATTAGTCCACCGAATTATGTCCAAGCAACTAAAATGATTTCCTAACAAATTCCCAAGGCAGTTACTACTTAATAGCATATTCAACAAGCATGTACACCTATTTACTACAAAACATCTTTTCAGGTAAACCTATGGATGATCATGTAAATCACAAAATGATACTTTCCCACTAAATATACATACATTTCTAAATCACAACCAAACCAAACCATCAACAATGAAATATACATGATAAAGAGGGACCGGTATGGATGATCTTAAGAAGCTTTGCACCTGCACCAAGGAAAACATGGCAATTTACAAAAGCATGCGACTTCCTTGGTGCACGCCTCTTTTTCATTTGCCTTGGCCTAACAAACGGAAATCAAATGACAGATTCACACCGTGTGGCGTAAAGCACATGTCATTGATCGACAGCTTCATCACTATTCACTAATGGAGAAATCATGCCCAAAAATTCATATATAAGAATAGAACCAACAAATTAACCATTCTGAGATAATACTAGCTAGCAAGTAGTACAAAACATAACTTAGGAAAACTCAAGTGGAAAACAATACACACACACACACAAACACAACAACTTGAAGCACACAACATGATTGTGCTGATGCACAAAAACAACACAGGAACCTATGAAGTCTGTTCACAAAAGAAGACGAGTGTCATGGTGAGGACTTTGGAAAAATAGGAGAACCTTATTTGAGAGATTGGGGATTGGTCATTTTCTTGAATTTGTTTTATTATTTTCTCTCTCTATATATATATTTTATTTGAGAGAGAGAGAGAGATTCTTTTCTTTTCTTTTAATAATTTGTAATTTGTATGTTTGTTTAGATTTTTTTTTTTTAACGGTCAACTGGTCAAGATCCAAGTGGTCCATAATATTTTTGTTTATTTTCCGTGCCTTACTCCAATCCAAAAAAAAAAATATACATATGTGATGTATGTCTATAATTTAGACATTGTAAATTTTTTTTGGGTCTTTATCAATTGAAGTAACATTTTTTTTTGGGTCAATTAAATTTTTTTTTTTGGCTTTTCTTAACACATTCTATTACGTTAGATTGGATTAGATATATACGGTTTTTTTTTTAATCATGAATACGTAAATTCTACTAAATTATCGCGCTTGCTCACCGCTCATGGCATATATATGGTAATGGCCCTGGTTACACACACTGTGTTGGGAAGCATGAGTTCACTACAGACTTCATCATCTTGGATTTCTTGGATATTGATCTTTATCTTGGAAATTGGCTAGTTATCCACTCAATTCCTTCATCTAGACAGTCATTCCAAGGTGGCTCACTTCAGACCGTCACAAGAAAAGCATTTATATATATATATGTCTTTTCAGGGGAATCCACCACATTAGGGTAAGTTTTTTTTTTCTTTTTCAAAGGCGATCTTTATTTAATAACTAATGAGAATAGCCCCTCGGTGACATTACAATTGTGCTACAAAGAGGAAACGGATATTCAGCAAAGTAACAAGCAAATAGAATTAGTCTTCCACACCCCAAGCTAAGCGAAGGTCCTTAACCCTTTTAATCGCCTTCGAGATAAAAACTTGAGAGGATGGTCTGGTCAGAGATGGGTCATGGATCACCTTATTTCTCCAATGCCAGATTCCATAGCAAACCTCGCGAAAAACATATGGCCACTTATTCGCCGTATTGAGATTACTCGTGAGCCACCTTATTAGAGTACGTCTTTCATTTCTTCTATTCTTATCATTTCTGCTATCTCAACTATGCGCGCCCTTAGTTATTAAATAAAGTAGGATGAGGGCAGGGTGATAGGGCATAAATGCTTCAAACAATTCATGACATCCATTTATTTTTATTTTTTATTTTTTATTTTTTGCATATGGAAAGATTGTTTACAATTTTCATGATTCACAATACCTTTCATCGTTATCAAATGTGATTTTCTATTAAACAACAGTCTTATATATGTATCCATTTCTACTTAATAAGAAGACAATGCTTAACCCCTTAGTGACAAGTGGAATTTTTTCATTGGTTTTTTTTTTTTTATGCTCATCACCTCACCCAATTTTTTTTTATGCAATATCGGTCCAGGTTAAAATTTATTATTTTTACTGCTTCATCGCCCATTCATTCCGTTTTATTTTTATTTTATTACTGTTCATCGCCAATCCAGATTTTTTTTTTTTTAGAAGAAGAGTATAAGTTAAATTGTTCCATTTTGGAAACTTAATCAGATCATCTTTTAATGTGCGAATATATATAAAGAAATGTATGACTATTTTCAAAATATGGCGCCACGACTTGCTTCCGACACGATCTCAGATCATGCCAAAAAAAAAATTGTGTTTAACGCTTACATAAAATATTATAAATTTCTTAAAATAAATTCATTTCATAAAAAACATATCGTTTGTATGCAAGCGATATGACTATTTTCAAGATATAAACTATACGTCGTATTTCTTTCTGCGATCTTTATATCATGTCAAAAAAAAAATTGGGTTTGACAATTACATGAAATATTAACTTTCATGAAATGGTTTTTTTTCGTAAAAAAACATATCGTTTATATAAAATATTAAATATCCTGAAAAAAAAATTTGTTTCGGCCACAAATATTGTTAAACTGGCTATAGTGTATTGTTGATTTAATTTCTATGGAAAATCGGATTGTGTATTTTACCATGGCCGTTAAAATTACCCTAGATCTGATAATACAAAAAAAGGGTTCAGTAGTGTCGATTTTGTGTCGTGGAGTGTTGACAGTGTGTTAGATTTTAATTAAAATTTTGATTAATATTAATTTCATCAACCGACACCTGCTGATATGGCATCGGGGTGTATCGGAGCGTGTCGTGTTGTGTTTTTGGTAGAACACGCGTGTTGTTGCAAATAATGTCGAAGATAAACTTCATTTTTTCGGTTAAAATAGTTTTGAGTAGAAATTGAAAAAAAATTGTTCGGTAGTGTCGAAAAGTATCCATACGATGTTGGGAGCTGTCGAAGATGTGTCGGATATTCATTTCATCAACCGACACATGCCGGACATGCCATCGTAATGTATCAGAGCGTATCATGTCGTGTTGGTTGTCGGACACGTATCGTATACCTTTTTATAGTTTACTCGGGTTTATTATTTCAGTCCTCTATGATTATTATATTTGCTGATTCACTTTTGATTTTCGCATTTCGGCGATTATAAAAATAAACCGGCAGACCAATAATGCAAGCAAGAATGCTTTTCTTCCACCGAAGACGCTCCACAACAAGAAAAGATGGGCAAATATGTATGAAATGTGATTGACAAGTTTTCACAAGAAATTGATCTACCATCTGAAATTATTCAGCAAGAAGTTGCAGGTTGGAGGATATAAATATGTATTACCCTAAAAAAAAGGATATAAATATGTATAAAATGTGATATAGTTTTATAGGCCTGTTCTTATCAGTTTTGTAATGTATTGTTCCAGCTTTTTTCCTTTCGCCTTTACACATTCCAATAGCTTGTTAATTAGAAAATGTTTATTGTTTGTAGCTACACTTAACAAATCTTATATCTACAATTTATACAAATATTGCCTAGAGTTAATTAAATACAAACCGTGGCAACGCTCGTGCGGAGCACGATTGTCTACTTTCCTAGTATGTATTTATGTGCATGCAGTCAATGCCGTTTCTAATACTTAATGGGCCTAGGCAAAATTTAAAAAGGGTCCATATCTACTCACAAAATTAATCTTCATACAATTTACATTAAAGTCAAATCGAACTCAAGAAAATTCGAAATCTAAATTATCATACTAGTATCTAACAACATATTACAAATATCAAAATCAACAAATTATTGAATAAGTAGCAGGAATAGAGCAATAGTTGATATAAAAAGCACAGACAATCAAAACAACACAACTGTAACTAGCAACATCAAAAGATAACAAACAAACAATCTAATTATGAAAAGTAAAATTCTTCATGCATTTTTAGATACTAAATCATTAATAATTATTTCAAATTTTAACTCTCCAACATATCATTTTGTTCCACGGCCATGGGCGGTCATGTAAGGTGATTTTTCATTAGTATCATTATTTTATATATATTTTATGGTATTCATATATTATTACAATAAAATGATTTTTTAAAAAAGACAAAAATATGTCAAGAGTAAGAATCAAACTCAAATCAATATAAGTATATAAGCAATATTTATCCATTCGACTAGCTTATATTATTGATAATACATGCAATTTTGGGACCTATTTTATGGGCCTTGGGCGGTCATCCATCTCGCCCGGCCCATGGCTGGCCCTACATCCTGTTTAACTTAAAATTACAATTTTAACATTTGCAAATGAATGAACCTCTTTTTTTTTTTTTTTTTCATCGAACATATTGAGTTATTTTTTTTGTCATGTACATGTTATTTGTCTAGTTCTTGACATATACTACATATTCATATAGTGTCATTAAAGAGAATACAAAACATCAGAAGTTCGCCGCATCTCGGCGTTTTAAGTGCTCATACACTGAGAGGAAAACCGTTGTATTTTGAAAAATGTTTGTACTATTTGTAGACATAATGTCAGAGTAATTCATCTTAAGGACAGAATGTAATAACTCATCTCGATTCACATCATATTTTAATTTTGTACAACATTTTGTCTTCTTCGGTTGATCGATTATATGGTAGCACTAAAATAGCACTTTTACATTCTTATATAGCAACTTTCGTAACATATCTTTCATGTAGTCGATAGACATTATAAATTGTTAGATGTACTATTGTACTTGATATACCATTTTAGCTTATATAGATAGATAGGCACTAGCTTATCTCATGATGATAATGAAATTTAAATATTATAAATAATAAACGAATAGGTTTTTTTTTTGTTTTTGGAAGACGAAAGTTTTATTAAAAGCCGGAAAAACCGGACAAACGCCAGAAAGTACAGACAAAAACCGGAGCAATGCCCGGAAAATACATACTTACACTACTAAACAACACAAAACTAAACTAATAAACGAATAGTTTATCCAATCACTTTAAGTTAAAAACTTTCCCTAGAAAATAATCCTAATTCTGATGTCCTTCGGATAGTGATAATATGGACAAAGATAATGGCTAGGTTAATCTCTTCTGCCACCGGTATGGACGGATACTCTAACTTGGGGATGTACCTTGGTGTCCTTCTGATTAGTGATAGAATCACCAGTAAGACTTGTGATTTTTTGGTTCAAAAGGTGCAAAGTAGGCTTTTAAGCTGGAGGGAGAGGGTGCTTAATAGAGCTGGCAAACTTACTCTTATTTCCTCTGTTAATTCTCTTTCGGCTTATGTTATGCAAAATGTGTGGCTTCCTCATAAAACTTGTGAGAACTTGAATAGATTGAATATAAATTTTATTGCATTCAATTCTACCATTTTTCTTAAATGCCATAATTGGTGTAAAATCGGATCTTATTAAAAACAAAACCAACGCATGTACAAGCACCTAGTATAAGAGCACTTGCAGTAATAATATAAATTTAGAAATATGATACATTCCATTTGTAAATTCCCTAAGAAAATAATGTAAATTATTTAAAAACTATATTTTAGAGATTTCAAGATATACATTTAGAAAAAATAACATGATCGGCATTTTCTAAGTGTCCAATCTCACCGGCAGTGTACCGGGTCAACTGTAGCCTAAAATTGGTGAGTCAAGGTCGTATCCCATAGGGAATATGGTCGAGTACCAAAGTCGGTCTCGTCCTTAGTTCAGGTCAACACATATATTGAACGTGGTGATTTGTCAGATCACCGGTTCTACAAACTAAAATATACACAACACAAAGATTTTAAACTATATAAAAGAGATAGCCGAGCTATGATCCAATCAACTACTCTCGAACCCTAGCTCGCTTCCGAAGTGTTTCGACAAACTCTAATGTTCTCGGCATCGTTGAAGGGGTGTCGCCTCCTATTTCCGAAACTAAGCGCCAATTTCAACAACCTAGTTTCCTATGTCGAATTCAACAAATCACGACCGGATTTAACTGACCCGACACGGTCTACGCTCTATGAGACGCTCGTTAACAACGATATAAACCTCACACACGAAACCGAATCTGAACAACTACAAAACACAAGGCCATTTATGGCAATTTCTGAACTCATATTTATATATATATATGTACAACCCTTTTTTTTCTCATTTTTTTTTTCTTTTTTCCAACACCACAAAAACGATCAAAGGCCGAAACGCCACATAATTCCACCTCCTCCGGGATATACTCATTTTTACCGACACCACTCGAAAGATACGCCACTCCACCACCCCACACCATATCAGAAAATGTGAAAACAATAAGCTCAATCTTGCAAGGTGGTCAAGGAAACGTAGACCGTAATAAAAGCTAAGGGCATTGGTAATTATGAGTTAGTAGCACAAAAGGTTAGTTCGGGTGGCGGTCTTACCACCCTACAAAGGCTTAGAGGGGGAACTGAGGATATACATATAAGGGATGGAATTTGGCTCTGATCGGGTCAAATAAATGCCATAACCGTCATCCCGTACCTAACCAAGACCGACCTTTCTATTTCGCCTCGAAGTTACTAATATAAGTTCTAGGTAACCGGTCATACAACAACTATAATCGCCCACTAATCATGGTGATAAATGACGCCGGCTAACGTGATAAACTATTCGATTCTCAATACAAGATCTCAACTCGAATGAAATGCATATATACAATAACTAGATGTTTACCAAAACAATACCGAAGGCTCGATGTATCAAAATCAATGTCAAAGCAGTCAAAATTCTCAGAATCTGACTCATTTAAACTGAAGGAATAACAATCGCTAAGTATAACTCATTCGATATGAAAACGGGACATTTAAGCTAAACTAACCACCCCCTACTTTAAAACGAAACACGAAGGATAAGGGTAGAAAAGTTAGCTTACAAGCGGAAAATGGTGCGAGTACGATCATGTGGCATCCGTAGAAAGTCCTCCCAGGGTACCTGTGCTAATATCAACAAGCAACACAACATCCAAGAATACACAGGTATGGAGATATCGAAATGAAACTAGACGGATCCCCACAGCTTATCAAAAATCAAAAACACCAAAAACTAGCCCCCCCAAAACAAACTTCTTCGGGTTATATTACATCAAAGCTTACCCGAAGTATCAAAATACAAACTAAAGAAACACAATGAAACACGAGGGGAGAGAAAAGCAATAAAAGTACATTCTGAGTTTATAGTCCTCAGCTCGACTTTCTACCCCCAACTAGGTCAAGGATAGATGTACCAGAGGAGAGCAAACCTTTGCATCTCCCTACCAAAATCGTAGGAATTGAGCACCCCTCTAAATGAAATATGAGAAATACGGGGCTCAATCCTCACTACTACGATTTGTTCGATGAGTCCATTGCACAGAACAACGAACCACTTTCCCCGAAGGATCCATTAACTGCAAACCAAGGAAACAACACGAACACAATCACGGTATCAAGTCACTACCACTACCGGAGTAGATGGTGTGAAACATCAACAACAACAAAATAAAACAAACTATACATAAATAAATAAAAAACAAATAAGAAAAACGACCTAATCCTAAGAACTCAACTAACTTACAAGATATCAACCGGATTCCCCGGCAACGGCGCCAGAAAACTTGATCGGCCTTTTCTAAGTGTCCAATCTCACCGGCAGTGTACCGGGTCAACTGTAGCCTAAAATTGGTGAGTCAAGGTCGTATCCCACAGGGAATCTGGTCGAGTACCAAAGTCGGTCTCGTCCCTAGTTCAGGTCAACACATATATTGAACGTGGTGATTTGTCAGATCACCGGTTCTACAAACTAAAATATACACAAAACAAAGATTTTAAACTATATAAAAGAGATAGCCGAGCTATGATCCAATCAACTACTCTCGAACCCTAGCTCGTTTCCGGAAGTGTTTCGACAAACTCTAATGTTCTCGGCATCGTTGAAGGGTGTCGTCTCCTATTTCCGAAACTAAGCGCCAATTTCAACAACCTAGTTTCCTATGTCGAATTCAACAGTCCGCTGACCGGATTTAACTGACCCGACACGGTCTACGCTCTATGAGACGCTCGTTAACAACGATATAAACCTCACACACGAAACCGAATCTGAACAACTACAAAACACAAGGCCATTTATGGCAATTTCTGAACTCATATTTATATATATATATATATGTACAACCCTTTTTTTTCTCATTTTTTTTCTTTTTTTCAACACCACAAAAACGATCAAAGGCCGAAACGCCACATAATTCCACCTCCTCCGGGATATACTCATTTTACCGACACCACTCGAAAGATACGCCACTCCACCACCCCACACCATATCGTAAAATGTGAAAACAATAAGCTCAATCTTGCAAGGTGGTCAAGGAAACGTGAGACCGTAATAAAAGCTAAGGGCATTGGTAATTATGAGTTAGTAGCACAAAAGGTTAGTTCGGGTGGCGGTCTTACCACCCTACAAAGGCTTAGAGGGGGAACTGAGGATATACATATAAGGGATGGAATTTGGCTCTGATCGGGTCAAATAAATGCCATAACCGTCATCCCGTACCTAACCAAGACCGACCTTTCTATTTCGCCTCGAAGTTACTAATATAAGTTCTAGGTAACCGGGTCATACAACAACTATAATCGTCCACTAATCATGGTGATAAATGACGTCGAAGCTAACGTGATAGAACTATTCGATTCTCAATACAAGATCTCAACTCGAATGAAATGCATATATACAATAACTAGATGTTTACCAAAACAATACCGAAGGCTCGATGTATCAAAATCAATGTCAAAGCAGTCAAAATTCTCAGAATCTGACTCATTTAAACTGAAGGAATAACAATCGCTAAGTATAACTCATTCGATATGAAAACGGGACATTTAAGCTAAACTAACCACCCCTACTTTAAAACGAAACACGAAGGATAAGGGTAGAAAAGTTAGCTTACAAGCGGAAAATAGTCGAAATACGATCATGTGGCATCCGTAGAAAGTCCTCCCAGGTACCTGTGCTAATATCAACAAGCAACACAACATCCAAGAATACACAGGTATGGAGATATCGAAATGAAACTAGACGGATCCCCACAGCTTATCAAAAATCAAAAACACCAAAAACTAGCCCCCCCAAAACAAACTTCTTCGGGTTATATTACATCAAAGCTTACCCGAAGTATCAAAATACAAACTAAAGAAACACAATGAAACACGAGGGGAGAGAAAAGCAATAAAAGTACATTCTGAGTTTATAGTCCTCAGCTCGACTTTCTACCCCCAACTAGGTCAAGGATAGATGTACCAGAGGAGAGCAAACCTTTGCATCTCCCTACCAAAATCGTAGGAATTGAGCACCCCCTGAAAATGAAATATGAGAAATACGGGGCTCAATCCCCACCACCACGATTTGTTCGATGAGTCCATTGCACAGAACAACGAACCACTTTCCCCGAAGGATCCATTAACTGCAAACCAAGGAAACAACACGAACACAATCACGGTATCAAGTCACTACCACTACCGGAGTAGATGGTGTGAAACATCAACAACAACAAATAAAACAAACTATACATAAATAAATAAAAAACAAATAAGAAAAAACGACTAATCCTAAGAACTCAACTAACTTACAAGATATCAACCGGATTCCCCGGCAACGGCGCCAGAAAACTTGATCGGCCTTTTCTAAGTGTCCAATCTCACCGGCAGTGTACCGGGTCAACTGTAGCCTAAAATTGGTGAGTCAAGGTCGTATCCCACAGGGAATCTGGTCGAGTACCAAAGTCGGTCTCGTCCCTAGTTCAGTCAACACATATATTGAACGTGGTGATTTGTCGGATCACCGGTTCTACAAACTAAAATATACACAAAACAAAGATTTTAAACTATATAAAAGAGATAGCCGAGCTATGATCCAATCAACTACTCTCGAACCCTTGCTCGTTTCCGGAAGTGTTTCACAAACTCTAATGTTCTCGGCATCGTTGAAGGGTGTCGTCTCCTCTATTTCCGAAACTAAGCGCCAATTTCAACAACCTAGTTTCCTATGTCGAATTCAACAATTACGACCGGATTTAATCGACCCGACACGGTCACGCTACATGAGGCGCTTTCGTTAACAATGATATAAACCTCACACACGAAAACCGAATCTGAACAACTCGATCGGTTTTACACGGTGATCCTAGAACCCTTTTCCGCGCACCTCTCGCAAAATACATTTATAAAGACGATCGTGTGACACGATTATCGAGTCGCGAGTTCAATAAACGTCATTAGGCATAAGTTCTAGAACAAAAACAACATCGAGAATCTAACAATCAACACATCAAAACACTTCAATCAACGAGCTAAGGATTCGATTTCGAAGGCTATCACATATCTCGGCTATAAACGGATTAGTTACACATCAAAACAAGAAAAACAACAAGAAATCAACAATCAAAGGTAACAAAAGCAAGATTAAAAGCAAGAACAAAAGATGAAAACAAAATACCAAATATATTATGCCGTAGAAAATCGAGTCTCCGAACGAAATCCCGTCAACAACGCGTCAAACTATCTTCAAGATCCTCCGGATTACAACGATCTACGACTAATCTAAGCTAATATACCTCTAAACCTAATCTAAGCTAGAAATATGAAGAAAAACGCAGAAAAATTGCAGAAAAACCAGTTGGGGGAGATGATAGATCGAAATGAGGGTGTATATATGGTGTTTTTCAGATCCGACAGCGCCCACTGTCGATTTTTTTCACAAATTCTATCAAAGAATCGCCTAGCTGACACACCTTCATAAATCAGTCATAACTTTACGTGTAGACCTCCGAATCGAGTGATTCAAGTTGCGTTGGAAAGCTGATTCAATTGTCTACAAATTTCATGAAGATGTCCAGCCCAGAATATGCCTCTAAGGTGGATCAAAATGCAGATCAACGTAGGGTATGGTTGTAGTACCAACGAATTTTGATCCGTTTGAACGTTTAAGCTTCCGGCACTCGTTCCAATCCTCGTAACTCGCATTCCGGCCTTCTCGAACACCTAATTCCTGTACAAAATCACAACAAATACCACACATAATCCCTACAGGACACTAGGGTGACCGAGAGTATAGTAAATTACACCGAAAAAGACCGAGAATCCCGGACTTTACGTCCTAGGTCCCGAAATGATAACCAATGTGTAAATACATCAAAATACAACCAAATGTCTCCGGAAACATATAAAACGAGGTATAAACGGGGTATAATCACATAGAAAATGATAGCCAATTTGACTCTCATCATAACACAGCATCAGAATCTGATACTCTGTTTTTACTGTAAAATACAAGTTCCGTTAAATTTCCTTTACATCTACCGTATTCGTTCAGATTTTTTAAATTTTTCTTTATATCTACCACATTCTGTAAATTTAAAAATATGTATTTAAAACTGTAAATTAACGAGTTCGTTAAACATATCTGATGCAAGTGCTCTATGTTATCTTGTTTTTTCCGTTCTTTTTTTATAAAGATTTGGTCGTTTTAGTTCGCTTTTTCACCTAGTATAATTCGTCTTGATATTAAAAAATACTAACCCAAACTAAACCACATTACACCAAGAACCCCAACCTCACTATGAACTTACTATATAAATGGATCCTCTTCTCTATAGACAGGTAACGTGACTTCATTCTCGGTCATCCTCTTTTTAGTAGTGACAGAGGGTTTTCTCGGAGTAGAAATCCATGACCTCTATCGATTGATTTGTTTTGCAAGTATTGCTGCAGCTCGGATTAGCTTAATGCTTGCTTAGGAAGCTCATTCAACACCATCAACGGTCGGATCATCTTGGATGGTTTTCAGTACTGTCATCATGTAAGTGTTTGCACTTCAAATAAACCATTAATACGACAACGCAACAAGATTAAGCAAGTACATAAAGATTGATTGATTAATGAATGATCAATGATATTGCACTTATTTTTAGATAATTTGTCACGAAAAGAGACCAAAATTTCCAGAGAATCGGAGAAAAGAACAGAAATGGGGGAAATTCTCAGAATATAGAAGGAGGAGAAGAATAGAGAAGATAAGATAGTAGAAAAAGAGTATAGGGAACAATAGATTAGTTATGATTCGCATGCCCATCTCCATTACAAGCAGATTCCCTTATACTACCAATCTAGCAACAATCCCAACAGCAATACAAACAGAAAGGAAAGAGAAAGGCCTAGCTCCTAACAACCCAGCACCCCTGGTGAAGGCAACGACTAAAGCCCTTCCAAAACCAGCTCGACTTAATCTAACTTGTTAACCCAAAGTCAGGTTCAACCACTGGTCTAATTATTAAATTAAAACAGGAATAAAAACAACTCGAAATGTGACAAGTCTCCCCCCTTGAAAAGCTGCCTTGTCCTCAAGGCAATGTGAACTCTGGAAACTGTTTCTTGAGGTAAGTGAAGTCCTCCCAAGTAGCCTGCTCTCGATCTAGGTTGTACCACTTTACCAACCACTGCACCACAGGGAGATTACTGCGTTTGATTGTCCGAATATCAAGCCTCTCCTCAGGATAGAGGACCAACTGCCCATCCGAAGATGTAATTGGAGGTGAAGAGATGACTGGAGGTGATGTGCCTACAAATTTCTTGAGCATAGATATGTGGAAAACGGGGTGCAGCTGTGAAGTTACTGGTAGCTTCAGCCGATAAGCAACATAACTGATCTTCCTGTCCACCAGATAAGGCCCAAAAAACTTAGCTGCTAACTTAACATTTCTTCTCACAGCTAATGACGATTGCCTGTATGGTTGGAGCTTGACCAAAACCAAATCACCTTCCTGATATTCTTTTTCAACTCTCTTCCTATCAGCATTTGTCTTCATTCTGGACTGTGCCTGAACTAAATGGTCTCTTAGCTCTCCCATCAAAATCTGCTTTTGCTTCAGAAATTCATCTACCGTAGCAGATTGGGCAGTGTTGAAACTGCCTAAAGGCAGGCTAGAAGGAGGGTATCCGTACAGGGCTTCAAAAGGTGTTCTGTTGATGGAGGAATGATGACAAGTGTTATACCAGTGTTCAGCTAATGGTAGCCAAGCCTTCCATTTCTGGGGTCTGTGAAATGCCATGCACCTTATGTACATCTCCATGCATTGATTCACCCTCTCAGTTTGGCCATCGGTTTGAGGGTGATATGATGAGCTCATTTTAAGATCAACCCCTATCTTCTTCATCAATTTAGACCAAAAATCAGCTGTAAATACCTTATCTCTATCAGTAATAATTTCCTTGGGTAATCCATGCAACTTATACACATTCAGGAAAAATTCATTAGCTACCATTTCAGCAGTATACTGCTTGATTAGGGGAATAAAATGGGCATATTTACTGAACCTGTCCACAACTACTAGGATGACTTCCTTCCCTTCAGAATTTGGCAACCCCTCTACAAAGTCCATCCCAATACTCTCCCATGCTTGCCCTGGTATAGGTAGGGGTTGTAACAGTCCAGCAGGGTGCTGATGAATGTCCTTGCATTGTTGGCAGGTCAAACAACTCTTCACCATCAGTTCTACATCCTTTCTGAGATTTGGCCAGTAGAAAATAGATGACACTCTCTTATAACAGGCAGAAATTCCTGAATGGCCCCCAACTGGTGAATGATGAAGCTGGTGTAAAATCTCAGTCCTTAGCCCTCCTGTTATCCCCACATAAATCTTTCCCTGCTTCTTCAAGATACCCTGTTGAAAAGAAAAACCATCAATAGCATTGGCATCAATAGTCAATTTTTGTATAGAATCCTCAGCAAATTGATCTCCTTCATAGCTATCCATAATGTCCTGCAACCATTGTGGTATCAAAGTTGTGATAGCTCCCATCATTTCAATAACCCCAACTGTGTCTGGGGTGCCATGGACCTGCCTAGATAATGCATCTGCCACCACGTTATCTCTCCCCTTTTTATACTCTATCTTGAAATCCAGCCCTAAAAGCTTGGATATTCCTTTTTGCTGTAATGAAGTAGTTGCCCGCTGTTCCAGTAGGTACTTTAGACTCTGTTGGTCTGTTCTGATGATAAACATATTTCCCTGAATATAGTGCCTCCACTTAGACACTGCCATAATGACTGCCAAAAGTTCCTTCTCATAGGTTGATAGTCCTAGTTCCCTAGTTTTGAATGCCTTGCTGAGGAAGGATATAGGTCTCCCTCTCTGTTGTAATACTGCTCCAACACCGGTCTGACAGGCATCTGTCTCAATACAAAAAGGAATGGAGAAGTCTGGTAGGGCAAGAACAAGAGCTTCACACATAGCATTCTTGAGTGCTAGGAATGTTGTTTCTGACTCTTGAGTCCAATTGAAACTATCCTTCTTTAATAAGTCTGTTAGGGGCCTGGCAATGCTCCCATAATGCTTTACAAACCTTCTATAAAAGCCCGTAAGACCCAAGAATCCCCTTAACTCTGTTACAGTGGCAGGTCTTGGCCAATTTTGCATTGCCTCAACCTTCTTAGGGTCTGCCTGTACTTGGCCATTTTGGATGATATGACCCAAGTACTCAACTCTCTGTTGTCCAAATGAGCATTTACTGATTTAGCAAAAAAAATTATGCTCCCTCAAAACCTCTAACACTTCTTTTATGTGCTTAACATGTGAAGTCAAATCAGCACTATAAATTAAAATATCATCAAAAAAAACTAAAACAGATTTTTTGAGGAACTTTTTAAGGATACCATTCATGCACTTCTGGAAGGTTGCGGGTGCATTAGTCAGCCCAAAGGGTATCACCTTAAATTCATAGTGCCCTTGATGGGTTACAAATGCTGTCTTCCCTATGTCTTGCTCCCTCATCTTGATTTGGTGGAACCCTGATCTCAAGTCTATCTTGGTGAACCACTGAGCATGCCCCAATTCATCTAGCAACTCATCAATGATTGGTATGGGAAAACTATCCTTGATGGTGTGTTCATTTAGTCTTCTATAGTCTATACATAGCCTCCACCCTCCATCCTTTTTCTTGACTAGCAACATGGGTGAAGCAAATGGACTGTTGCTTGGTTGGATGATCCCCTGTTTGAGCATATTTTCAATAAGTTCCTCAATTTCTCCCTTTAACTGATGAGAGTATCTGTAAGGCTTCAGTTTAAAAGAAGAGGTACCCTCCTGTAAGTTGATATCATGGACCCATTCCCTGTCTGGCGGTAGGTCCACTGGCTCCTGGAACACATCACTATAGGATCGCAGCAGGTCCTGAATGACAGGTGCAATTGATGTCTCCTCTATAACCACAGACTGCATGGAATAAAAACAACCCAGCAGCCCATATGCTCCTTCCTTGAGTGTGTTTGTTAGGCCCTTATAACTTATGAATTTCAATTGTGCCTCATCCACTGTACTACTTAGGGTGATATCTTCCCCATCCTTTTTGAATGAAAGCTTTAGTTGTTCAAAATCAAACAGCATAGGGCTGTATTTCTTTAACCAGTCCACTCCAAGGACCATATCACATCCTCCTAATTTAATGAGTCTCACATCATGTTGGAACCTATGCCCCCCCATTAGCCATGGTAGATTAGGGCAGACAGAATTACTTGTCATGTGGCTACCATCAGCAACTGTTACTATCATAGATTTTGCAGATTCCATCACACATTGCAGGTCCTTTGCCAATTTACTGTCTAGGAATGTCTGTGTACTACCACTGTCAATCAGGATTGAGATGTTCTTCTTCTTTAGTTGGCCCTGTATTCTAATTGTACTTGCTGATGATTGACCAGTGAGGGTGTTAAGTGAAAGCTGTGAGAATTCACAAGACCCCTCATCAGTATTCTGGTTGTCAGATGATGGTGTTTCAGTGATAATTTCTCCCAATACTTCATCTCCATCAGTTAGGATGAAGTTCAGTTCCTTGTTCTTACACTTATGTCCTGGAACAAACTTTTCATCACATCTGAAGCAAAGTCCCTTTGCTCTTTTCTCTGTAATCAAGGCGGGGTAATGGATCTCATTAAACCCAACAAATTGAGTGCAGGAGGGGATCTGGTGCTCTATTTAGGGTGGTCTTCTGTGTAGATACAGGCTTAATCCCTCCTCTTGCCTTGGTCACTATGTAATCAGACATAGCCTCTTGTGACCTAGCAATCTCAAGAGCCTTGATGGTGGTCTTGGGTTCCATCAGCCTTACCAAAGGTTTGATATCAGCCCTCAATCCTCCAATGAACCTATTAACATAATAAGTGTCAGGCAGACCTGAATTGTTTTCTTTGACTAGGGATTTGAGGTCTTCGTACTTGGCCAAATATTCCTCCACTGTACCAGACTGCCTCAGCTTTTCAAATTCGTCCAACACATCCTCAAGTGCCTTGTTGCAGAACCTCCTGTAGATTTCTCTACTAAAGAAGTGCCAGGATACTTGTGGGTACTCGGGTCTCCATCCACCATACCATGCATCTGCTGTTCCTCTCAAATACAGCTCTGCAATTCCCACCTTATGATCCTCAGGAGTACGATTGATGTGGAAATACCTCTCGCATCTCCTAACCCAGCCCCTTGGATCAGCTCCTTCAAAAACTGGGAAATCAAGCTTAGGATGCTTTATCTCGTAACTTTCATAATCAGATTTGACAATCTGGGCATGTTGGTTATGCTTCGTTGTAGCAGAAGAAGGTGTTGGCAGTAGGGGAGGTGAACGGACTTCAGTTTCCATGGGTGCCTTATTCCTTGAAGGTTCTTCGACTGCTGCCAGTAGACGTTCTATCTTCGACCTGAAATCGTCCATTTCCTCTTTATGCTGAACTCTGAACTGGTTTAAGTCCTCCTTCATTTCGGCTCGAAATCGGAATAGTTCTTCATTAATTTTCGCTTGTGATTTAGGGATTTCTTCAGCAGTCTTTGAGCGAGTCCCATCGGCCATTCCGAGAATCGTAGAGCTCTGCTACCACTTGTCACGAAAAGAGACCAAAATTTCTAGAGAATCGGAGAAAAGAACAGAAATGAGGGAAATTCTCAGAATATAGAAGGAGGAGAAGAATAGAGAAGATAAGATAGTAGAAAAAGAGTATAGGGAACAATAGATTAGTTATGATTCGCATGCCCATCTCCATTACAAGCAGATTCCCTTATACTACCAATCTAGCAACAATCCCAACAGCAATACAAACAGAAAGGAAAGAGAAAGGCCTAGCTCCTACAACCCAGCACCCCTGGTGAAGGCAACGACTAAAGCCCTTCCAAAACCAGCTCGACTTAATCTAACTTGTTAACCCAAAGTCAGGTTCAACCACTGGTCTAATTATTAAATTAAAACAGGAATAAAAACAACTCGAAATGTGACATAATTCTTGTGACAAATTAAGCTTAGATCAAGTATGAAAACATGTACTTAACCTCTCCAGATAAAGTGTTATATTTGAAACAATCAAGATATATAATTTAATATTAGGGTCATGATCAAGACTTGTTATTTCTAGGGGGATTGAGGGAAAATGACAAAAATATTTACAAAATGAATAAATAGGACACATTCTTTTTTTCAGTTGCAAAAAGGACAAAAAAAAATTTCAAACGGACAAAATTACCTCTTAATAACACGGCGCGTATATATTCAATGTATATTCAGTTAACACGGCCGCATATATTCAGGTTTGTTTGTTTTTTTTTTTTTTTTTTTTCAAACACGCGTAACTTTTGATTTACAACTCTAATCATCGAAATTTTTTCACCAAAATTCATGTTTTTTTTGCTCTTCAATTTGAGGCCAAACACGATACCCTTCCGACGTATATTTTGAAAGACGAAAGAATATTTGCATTATACGGAGCGTTTTTCTTATAAACGACCGTAACTTTTGATTTAGAACACCGATCATCAAAATTGTTTCACCAAAGTTCATGTCTTTTTTTAATCTTCATTTTGAGACTGCGTTTGATACCCTTTCGACGTAGTATTTGAAAGGCGAATTTTATCGAACCGTTTACACCAACACAGTAACACAGGGGTAACACAGTAACACGGTAACACGGTAACACGGTAACACAGTAACACAGTAACACAATAACACAAGGGTAACACGATAACACAGTAACACAGTAACACAGTAGAATCGGTTCAATGAGAAATGTAACAAGACAAGATGCTACAGCAGGTACAAGAATTGTCATAAGACACTTTTCAATATTTAAGCACAGGATAATCACTTGATATTAGGTGAAATAATTAAGTAAAGGTTAACTATGGTTCAAGTTGTATATGAAAATAAATTTGGAGATATGAACCAAAAGCAGGTATGAAAAAAGGTTGCTGAACTTGATCAATTAAGTAACAACACATCATTCAACAACTTGCTAAATTCAAGATTTATAACACAAATATATATATATATATATATATATATATATATATATATATATATATATATATATATATATATATTATGTTATTACAACAGCCAATTAAATATAATACTTAACAAAGCAAATACTACAAGTTCAAAGAATTAACAATACTATAACAAAGAAAAGCGCAGGATGAAATGATGCAAGCTTAGATGCAATGTTCACAAAATGAAAACGCAGGTTCAAAGAACTGCCTAAATTAATCAATTACAACCTGAGACCGATTACAGATCAATTCGGCAAGTATATCGAAATCGAACTTTCAAGTAAGGATTAAGGAAGGATAGTCAAGTCAGTAACATCAAGATTATCAAGCCTAAATACTATATAAATCGAATACAATGTTCACTCTAAAACACTAATGCCTAAAAAGTCATACAAGTTGTTCAAGGATCACGAATCACAGGCTTAAAGGCGACAAACAAGATGCAACAAGATTAGTGCGATTAAGACAAGTTCGAGCAAGATATCAAGAGCAGCAGTAAATGCAAGCAAACAAGTTCAGCAGTCCAAAACAGGAGCATGATTCAGCAAGAAGAAACCAGAATTTGCAGGCACAATAAAACACATAAGGGGTGTTCATAAGCTTGATTAACAGTATCAATGAAGACTACTGATGATCAAGAATAGATATAGCATTTTATGGGAGTAATATCTAACGATTAAATTCAAATTAGATGGAAAAAAAACCCGTCAAAAAACTTGCCCCAGGTTAGTTAAAAAAACCTTGATTTTAATCAAATTCCTATGAACACAGTAACACAGGGGTAACACGGCAAGAACACAGTGTAACACAAAGAACACAAAGAACACAAGAAATACAGGGGTAACACAAGAATACAAAGAACACAAGAACACATGGGTAACACAAAGAACACAAGAACACAAGGGTAACACAGAGAATCGGTTCAATGAGAAATGAGAAATGTAACAAGCCAAAATGCTACAAAGAGTTCAATGAGAAATGTAACAAGCGACTTAATGTAAATTCAATTAACAGAGCGGTGCTCATTTGTACAATAAATAGGGGTTCAATTTACAAGGCTATTCAAACAAAATATGAGATAACAAAATCAAATTAATTTGAAGAACATGTGTTTGATAAACGGATGCATTTCTTGCAAAAACAACACAACAAGTTCAACTATAGTTGGACTAAACAACTCAAAGAAACAACGTAATACAATGAAATGTTCAACACTCGATGAAACCGAAGCCGCTTATAAAGAAAAAGAAGACAAGATTTTGAAGTCATTACATCGAAATGAGGTAAAGTACAAGCTTCTCCATCAACAAGCACTCCATCGCTCCCATTTTCTTCATCTGCACTTGAAAATGGCAGATTTTTCATTTCTTTCGGCGATGTGATGATGAGAAAGCGTGAAATTGATACTCTCACAAGCTTCGCATGTATTGTTCTTGAACAAATTCTCGCTCTAAATTGTTTTGGTTTTCCGATTCGGTTTTGCCATTTCAACTTGAATCTCGATTCCACAGGCTTAAATCTTTTCCATCGCTTTCTTGAAACCTAAGCCCGTGATTCGTAATCACTCTACTTGTTGTTTCTTCGATTTCAAGAAACTCAAAAGGTGACGGCAGCGATGATGATGCATCTTTGAATTTGGGAAAATTTCACCAGAAAACCCCCAAATGGGGAAAAGGGTTTGAAGGAGAATTTGGAACTGATTTTGATTTATCTCACTCGCCAATCAAAGAAAGTGAGTTAGGTTTCCGATCTCTGCAATCCGGCCATGGATTTGTTTGTGTTTTTCTCTCTCTACAAATACGACGGGAGGAATCCAAAGGAAATATAGCTAATATTAAAAGAAAGGGCAAAATTGTCCAAAGGAAAATATTTTGTCCTTAAACCAACAAAAAAATACAAACTGGATTAAAATTTAGTGTTATTTGTTTATAAGGACATGTTTTGGGACTTAATTAGGCACTTAGGACATCCAAAAAAGACCATTAGTTATAAGGACGTATTTTATCCAACTTTCCTAAATTACCCCCTTCTTGCTAACAGGGAAAATCATTTCTAACTGACCGACGGAAAAAAAAAATATGGGAATGGATGCTGGAGCTCTACATTCGGAATCGGTGATGACAGAGGCGGCGTCGACGGATGCTCCACTGTGCACCGGCTTCAAAGAATGATATCCGGTTGTTGGCATGGAGAATATTATGGCGATGCTTTAGCCACGGTGGCGGTTCATTCAATATAATATTTTCAAAACGGGTTTGAGGTCACAAATAAATATAAATTAAACTTCCTATCATGTCAATTGGTAAAGTAAAGGTGCTTATGGCATCGTCTTGTAAGAAACCATTAACCTTTTGGATTATCGATTGCGTGTGCGCCTTTATGTGTTTTTAATACACCGCCAACTATTTTTGCTTTAGCACTTTTATCTCTGCTTTTTTGTTTTTGGTAGTTGATTTGGATGCTTGTTCTCTTTGAATTTCCACTTATTTGCGGTTTGAGGATAACAGAGTCATTATTTCAATATTCATCGCCTTCTAGCTCTGTTGTTCATGATAATGAGCTTATCAAAGGTTTGAATTGCTATGACCGGTGGTTTTACATATACAAGGCTTGACTTTTCTTTTTGGCAATCACCTAATTGTTTAGTTATAAGTTATAACTACTGGTTCTTGTTTTTATTGTTTAATTATTGTATTGATTTTTATGATCATATAAATAGAAGGTTGATGTTGCAGTAAGACTTGTGCACATATATGACCAGAGGTTAAAGGGTTGAGACCAATTGTTTATTATCATCTGAATATTTTTGTGCAGGTTCAATGCGACAGATTTTCTGGACAGTGGGTTTGAATTTGATTTGGAAGAAAATTGGTGCAGTGACATGGCTTTGATGGTGGGTTTGAATATTGGAATAAAATGGATGCGGTGACATTGATGTCACTGTATATACATTTGTTTAGGTGTGCTTTTTTTTCACTGCTTTTAAAAGTGAGGACAAGTGTTTCTTGTGAATGCTAAGAGTTTTTCGGCTTTGGATTTTTAATCGGTTTGATCTGCTTAACATGCATTGTTTTTTTGTTGTTTAACAATGATGCTACATAGCATAAATTTGAGTTTGATTTGCAACATGAATTGTCTGTGGTAAAACAGTGTTTGCATTCTTTATCTATTCGCAAATTATTTTCAAGTGTATTCTGCTTTAACAACATATATTTTGTCAATGAATTTTTGTTTTATCATATGCACTTTTTTTCTGGATGATATTTTATTTTTTCCATTCTATTTTTGAGTAATGATCCGAACACAACTGTTGTGATGTCACTGCATAAAATGTTGATGTCACTGCATAAAATGTGATGTCACTGCACAAAATGTTGATGTCACTGCATCTGATTGCCGATGTCACTGCATAAATTCTTTTTTTCTTAACGTTGTTGCTTATTAAGACCTGTCTTATTTTGTGACTTATAGCAGTTTTGATAAAAGTGTGTCGAGTATAAAGAAAGCATATGGTGCAATCAGATTGAATCTTTAGTCATTTTTCTTACAAGGCTTGACCTGGTACTTTGGTTTTAAGTTGCGTTAAGTTCAACTTCGGCTTTCTATACATTACATGAAGGATTGATTGAAGCATAACAGAGGGAGAAACTAGTTTCAAGGGACCTTAGAGAAATTGAAATCTGAATATGGTTGTGCAATGGAAGAGAAAGAAGAAATGGGAGAAAGATTGATGAGATTTTGAGGATAAGAACTTGTTAGAAGAGTTTGATTCAATTATAATACTGATTAAACGAAATAAAGAGTGAGATTTAGAGGATTCATATAGAAAAGACGAGATTAAGAATGATGTTTCTTTGTTTCTTTGTCATAGCTTGGGAAGTGATTCCTCTTTAATTTGCGAAATCTTATCTTGGCTATTTGAGTTTTTGGCCGATTTTATCTTTGGATTTGCTGGTTTTTATGGAAGAAGTTTTGCTTGGTTTTCTTCTCTTGTTTGTGAAAGAATTCATATCAAAATGTCGATGCTTTGGATGCACATCAAGAAGATTGTTGTTATGGAGTCTTCTAAGCTTCTATTCCATTTTTCCGGGTCGCTTTTCTTTGCTTCATCATTACCTCGGATGCTCCAGGTTTGGTTAGTATTGCTTGTTTGGGCATTGATGTTGCTTGAAAATCTTTCTTCCGATAATGCAAATATGACTAATGAAACACATGTATTCTTTTACCGTTGTTTCATCCCGATCTTTATTTTGGTTGGCTTTGTTTCATCCAGGATGATCTTTTTTTTGCAAGATATAGTTTCGAGTGGATGATTCTCCATTGTTTCTTTAATGAAGTGACATTGATGTCATCAGATACAATTTGAGAAATCTGAGAGACCTTGTAATTTTGTCTGATAATTTCTCTAATCTTTTTTTGGGAGGCGCTGCTATTTTCTGTAATTTTTTGTGCTAGTAATTATATATCTGCATTGTTTTTGTTTCTTTCAAGCTGTACTGAACTAATTATTTTATCATATTACATTATAAAATAGTGTTTGCATTCTTTATCTATTCGCAAATTATTTTCAAGTGTATTCTGCTTTAACAACATATGTTTTGTCAATGAATTTTTGTTTTATCACATGCACTTTTTTTCTGGATGATATTTTATTTTTTCCGTTCTTTTTTTTGAGTAATGATCCGGACACAACCGTTGTGATGTCGTTGCATAAAATGTTGATGTCACTGCATAAAATATTGATGTCACTGCATAAAATGTGATGTCACTGCATAAAATGTTGATGTCACTGCATATTTGATTGTCGATGTCAATGCATAAATTGTTGATGTCACGCATACATGATTGCCGATGTCACTGCATATATAATTGTCGATGTCAATGCAACGCGGTTGTTAGTGCATCGAGGAGGTCAATGCATCACGGTGGTCAATGCATAAATTGTTGATGTCACGTATATATGATTGGCGATGTCACTGCATAAAATGTTGATATCACTGCATAAAAATATGAATTAAGATGAAAGATTTTTGTTGATCGTAGTTTTACATCAAAAGATATAGCCATTTGAAGTCGATTTGATGAAGAAAAGAAATCGATTTTATGAAATTAAGTCGGAAAAATATCAAATGTCACTGCATCCCGATGATCACTGCATCTCGATGGTCTCTACATCACGGTGTCTCTACTTCGGGGCACTTCATCACGGTGTCTCTGCATCGGGGGTGGCCACTCCATCGTGGTGTCACTTCATCGCGATGTCTCTGCATAGATGATTACCGATGTCACTACATAAATTGTTCATGTCATTCATATATAATTGCTGATGTCACTGCATAAAATATTGATGTCACTGCATATCTGATTGCCGATGTCACTGCATAAATTGTTGAAGTCATGCATATATGATTGCCAATGTCACTGCATAAAATGTTGATATCACTGCATATATGCTTGCCGATGTCACTGCATAAAAATATGTATTAAGGTGAAAGATTTATGTTGAACGTAGTTTTATATCAAAAGATATAGTGATTTGAAGTCGATTTTATGAAGAAAAGAAATCGATTTTATGAAATTAAGTCGGAAAATATCAAATGTCATCATGGTGTTGGTTCATCAAATATTATCGCATCCCGGTGTCTCTGCGTCGATCGTGGTGGCCACTTCATCGCGGTGTCTCTGCGTCGGGGTGGCCATCGTCGCAGCGATGTCGACTTCATCGCGATGTCTCTGCATATATGATTGCCGATGTCACTATATAATTGTTGATGTCATTCATATATGATTCTTGATGTCATCTGCATAAAATGTTGATGTCATCTGCGATATCGATTGCGATGTCATCGCATAAATTGTCGGTGCATCACGGTGGTCACGGCGTCGCGGTGGTTGATGATGCGTCGCGGTAGTCAATTATCGGGGTGGTCAATGTATCGCGGGTGGTCACTACATCATCCGGTGGTCACAACATCGCGCGATCAATCATCGAGTCTTTCACACCATCGCGGTGGTCAATGGTTCGTAAAAAAAAATTAGAAAAAAAGAAAAAAGTTTCAGCGCCTGCTTTCTTTAAAAAATAAAAAAAAAAAAAAAAAAAAAAAAACTTTCAGCGCCTGCTTTCTAAAAAAAAAATAATAATAAAAAAAAACACAGCAACTTGAAGCGCCTGCTTTATTGTTCCCAAATTTGAGCCGCCTGTTTACTATTTATTAATTGAGGGTAGATTAGTCCGTGTATTAATATTATGTCCTTATAACTAAGTGTTTGTTTTGAGTGTCCTTTTTGCCTAATTAAGTCCAATATGTGTCATTTTCAATAATTGTCCCTAAAATTTATATACAAGACGGAAAGTGGACTAAAACCTAATATTCCCTTATTTCTAAGCATATATATATTTTTTCGAATTGGTTTGGTTTTATTGAAAGTAAGAAGAACCAATCCAAGATTTACAACCGAAAAATAAAAAGATTTTGATTTGATTTGATTATTGGTTCGGTTTGTGTTGTTTTAAGTACGTGCGCTACGTTTTTTTTTTTTTTTTTTTTTTTTTTTGGAGGGCTTGCGCTACGTACTTAATAAAGTAATAAACATAAAAAAACCAAAAAATTAGGGTTGGACGTGGGTTGCAAAAAATGAATCAATTGCTGGGGGCTTCAATAGCAGCGGGGAATGGGATCAAGTGCAGACCTTACATGGTTTCTCCGATGACGCGGATGTTAACATCATTGGTACAGGCGAGGTCTTTTATGAATCGTAAGGTTACTTATATTCCAACTGGTAAAAAAGAGAAAGACTGTCCCACAGTTATGAAGGACGACGTAAAGCGGGTATGGTTTGGCTCAGCATTCACCGGGGAAGTAGAAAAGAGATACCTTGACTATCTGGGTAAACTTGACTGGGAATCGTTGGAGGTAACTACAGAGGAAATTGGCACTTTTGGGCATTAATTAATATATACATAATGGATCATATGATTTTCTTCTTTAGACTTAAAATTAGCTGTAATGGATCATATGACTTTCTTCTTTAGACATAAAAGTAGCTGCTTTGTTGATTGTGTTGTGTTTAAATTGTGATCCATAGCCTTAAGTTTGCCTCGCTAAATTCATAATCCTGTCCTGTTTTTGTCACTGACAAAGATAATAGCTTTTTGATTCACCAACAATTAATAAACATAATATATTTTGTTGTGAAATGTTCGATCCATGATATCATGTTTTGCTGTCTGCTTCTTGATTTATTATCAATTGCTGATTCAATCATGCGGTTTGCTCAATTGCTCCTGATGCAGCTGTTTGCATTGAATTTTGATTTTGCCGTGATACTTGAACATTATTTCAATTTCTTATTGATGCTCGATCTTGTTTTGCTTGTCAAACTTTGTGGGTTTTGTTGTCTGGGTCATAGGCTTTTGGATACCTATTGCTCCTCGCTTGTGTTTGACATGGCACGTTTAGGGAATAGTACAGAGTGAATTCTATTGCTGTCAATCACCATATGCATGTAAGGTGGGAAATAAAGCCTGATACCTTTCGTTCAGTGTATTATAGACTTTGAAAGTGCCCTGAGGCCTTTAGATAAATTTGAATTGAATAGTAAGGGCCTTGATAAACTCAGATACATACGAGGTCCTTTCTGAGTTCCGACTTTTATAACGAAAGTTCTGAAATCCTTTTGTAATGCCTTTTGGAATAGAAGGTTTGAGGCACGCATCATGGGAGCCTGGATGAAGCCGGAGAGGCCTTTGTTGGCCTATCCTGTAAGAAATCCGAAGCCTTAAATAGTGAGTGGTCTCCAATTGAGCTTTTGAGCCTGAATAAAAAATAAAGATTTGTGAAAAAATAATAGATCAGTGGCTTCATAGGTATCGGGAGGAAATGATCGAGAGGCCTCGATCTGTCAGGCAGCCTTTACCATAAGAGGTCCGTGGTGCCGAGAGAAACCGGATGAAAATGTCCCCCATTTATCAAGGACAAAACACAGGTACAAAAGGAGGTATTGTTTCGCTCAGTTTTCACGGGGGAAGTAAGTTGATTAAAATTAGCACTTTTTGAACATTACTACATACATAATGGATCATATGATTTCCTTCTTTAGACTTAAAAGTAGCTGCTTTGATTATGGTGTTAGAATTGTGATCCACAGCCTGTAGGCTTTATGTTACAACTCTTAACTCATATTCATTTCCTGTTTTTTGTATGGAGCGAATTCTATTGCTGTCAATCACCATATATATATATATATATATATATGTATATAACTAATGGCTTTTGTGTGTGGTGTGTATGTGCATGAGTGGGTGGAGGGTTGGGTGATTCTCCACATCCGAGGGTCTTCTATTGCTGTAGAGTTTTGCTTCCATTGATCCATAGTTGTCAAGAATTGATGTCTTTGCGTCTAGAAGGTAGGTGAGGTTGCCTCTACAATATGGTGTACAAAAAGAGGGTTGTGTGTGTGCATTTTGAAACTTTTGAGTACTTAGTACTCCTATCTGAGTTGGTGGATGTATGTTTATATCATTGGGGGTGGTTAGGACATACTGCATACGATGGCGCATGCATATGTTTTATGTCGTTAGAGAATATACTACTCACGAGGCGTATTTAAATATTTTGTTTGATAGTAGTTGGCCTTTATGTGCACATTTTCTGGTCAATTGGCCTCGATTTTTAACCTTTTCTATGATCATCTAGCATGGTCAGGCGAGCCCAGGCGACCGACCTAAGCTTGTCGAGGCTTTGCCTAGCGCTTTAACAACTATGGCATTGATCTATATACATGAATGGAATGTCAATCATGAACCTACACTCTAAGAATTTGATCTACAATTTGTTTTGTTTTGTTTTGTTTTGTTTTTGTCGGTGTAGAATCACATTATACATTTTCCGAGAAAGCATCGAAGCAAGGATGAAAAGTGGCTGATATTGGAGAAGTGGGCAGCACATTATGGCAGAAAGTATCCCTCTGTTGAATTGAAGAAGATGAGATTTGTACAGTTTAAGAAAGCATTGGCCTACATTGATGCAGTCAATTCACAAGGCGAGCTTGTAGTGAAATTACGGAAGGAATGCGACATATTTGGTTACCCTGTTTCTTGTTTTTTACCACCTATTTGTCGTTATTGGTTGAAGGGCATTCGAAAAGCCTATCATTCATTTACACCAACAAATTTCTGCGAATTAAGACGCACTTATAAGATAGATAATTTCTTTGTAAAGAAGAGTTTGGTAGGCCGTGATAATAAAGTGTTTGAAAGACGATAGGTTGTATTTGCTTCTTTTGAGGCTTGTAACATACAGTACATACAGTATTAGGGTGTCTTTCGGAAAGACTCTTTCCTCTAAGTTGGATGACTATGACTCGTAGTAATAAAGGCAGTATTATTATTATTATTATTATTATTATTTTTTATAATTGTTGTTATCAATAATAGTGTTTAATTTTATTGGGTAGAGAAATTATAGAAATAGTGGTTATTTGGTCATTATATGTTGGGTAAATTAGATAAACATAATTGTGGTGTAAACATCATCAGTCTTAATTTATTTTCAGCTTTGGAGAAATGCCGTGTGTGTACTGATATGTTAAAGTTGAAAATTTTTAGAGTTAAATGCATAATACATCCTTTAACCATCTTTAATAATGAAATGTGAAGATACATAGATTAACCAGTGCCATTATTAAATACTGCAAAATCATTCAAAAGCATCCCATTGTGCCACGGCGAAGAAGAGGTAACGGATAAGATAATTACATGAACTAAAAGCTGCGACAATTACTTAAATTCCAATGTTGATGGGTGATAATAGGATAATTGTGCTTCAGAAAATAGTAGTAATTAGTACTTAAATACAAATACTTATAGCTTTCATTGAAGATGATGATGAGGAGGAGTTCCCAATCCCCTGTATGGTCTCTTTTGTGAACCAAAACAAACAAGAGAATGAAAGTGGAAACACAACAGTAATCCTAATTAATGTAAGTGCACCACTGCTCGATTCGCCTAGGAAAACATGACAATTCACAAAAGCGTGCCACTTCCTCGGAGCACATGCCATCAAAAGATTCATCACTAAAGGAGATACCAAGCACAAATTAAAAAAATCACAGATTTAAGCACACAACCAAAGAACAATTATAAGATAATGTGGGAATGCAAGCACAAAACAGAAACTAGGAAACTCAAGTGGCCCCGATATACATGAGCTTTTAATACTATTTAGCCCTCATCATTTTACCATTATATGTTAATTTGCACTCTGCAGCTAAAACTTCTAAAGGTAGTCAAACTTCTAAATGTAGTCCTCATCATTTTACCATTATATGTTAATTTGCACCCTGCAGCTAAAACTTCTAAAGGTAGGTAGTCAAAAATAACATGACGTACACAAGAAGAAAACATATATAAACTACATGTTGATGTCCTTCGATTCGCAATCACAGCCAATTTTAAAATGCGTCCGAATAATGACCCAATCGCCTCCTCAAGAAATGACTAAGCCAAACAACATAATTGGGGCATGTCCTCTTTTCTACTTGAAAAGCATCGGAAATAGAGGTATGGATATCAAACAAGAAGGTGTTCACCCACATGGTCATTCTCATGCTCATCAATCCACTTAAAACGATGCGTGTCGTCTCTACCATTTCCTGCCTTTCAATTGAACACTGTTCCCAGATGAAAAGGAGTGTTATAGCGATCGAGGACATATATGCAACATAAGAGAAACTTATCAACATTATATATGTACTCTAGAAAACAACAAGCACATTAAAAAAAGTCCAACCACCACCAAAAAAGTACCGTACAGGCGTGAAATGGTCTCCACCGTGACCTTCTTCCAATCTTGGGATCGGTTTTTACGGCAACAATTTTTTTTTGTTTTTTAATTAAATAAGCAATCTAAACATAATATGTTTGTTTAAAAGCAATCTAATTTCATACTAATTAAAAATATTACCAGAAATCGGGTAGATTGTTGACTTAAAATACTGTGGCCACTAGCGACTTTTAAAAGGTAATGAAACGATAGTGGGAATTCGATTGCACGGCAATATTCAACATAACATGTTTATGAATACACCGATTAACAACTTAACACAAAATCTTATAAAAGCAGGATATTATCTAAGAAACACACGCACACACAGTTTTGTGTCCACTGGGATAGTGTCGGGTCATCCCTCCTTGGAGATACCCTTAAACACAACAAGTTCTATTTCAAGTTTCGGCTAACCCAAAGAAACGATCTATTTCACTATGGTTCAATTCGGGTAACTAAAACAAACGATTTGTTTAAGATCTTAACACTCATTAATTTCATTAATTGTTAGGTTTCAAAATAAAGATTTACCAGCATTATACGGGGAAAATCGTGTCGGGTTTATAGAGTCATTTTCATCTTCCGACCATGATAAATCAGTTCAACCATGATCATAACCTGCATAGATGAAGTCGAGTGTCAAGAAATAACATTCATAAATGAGCAGGTGTATTATAAAATATTAAAATCCCAACACAAAACTTATTTAAACACACCAAAAAAAAAAAAAAAATGGAAATGACAATATAAACTCCTATTGTCTAACTTTTACCATAAACCACCAACTACTTTTTACGTGCTCTCGCATATGCATCCCTCCATACAGCCATATTACTCTTGATCTGGTCAGGCTTGGCTCGATCTAGCCAGATCTGCCTCAATCTAGTCTGATCCACCATCAGCATTCAAATTTCTCTACATAATTAAGCGAAGAATGCTGTTAGAAGCTAGCTCAAAGTGAAAGATGGGATTGTTTATTACGAACAGCTGTGTGATGCTGGAAGAGAAGAAAGCTTGAAGGTGTAATGGATAGATGAAGAGGAAGAGGAAGGTTGAAGGGCTTGTGAAGGGAAAATATTTGTGTGGGAAGGGATTTTGAGGTGAAGGAGACGGTGAAAGAAAGGGGGTTGAATAGGACGGTAGTACGAGTCATGGTACAGGAGAAGAAGGTGAAGTATTAAATAGGACCGTACTACACACAAACATTCATTCATATGCACCTTAGCTATCCATCCTACTAAACTTCTCAAATTATTAGGTAAAGGCACGCATTTGACCTCCGAATATAAACTCAACGTTCGATTTTGCAGAGTTGGGATTAACGTCCAATTTTGACCAATGCAAACAAGTGTGATACCGTGTTAGATTCTTTGTGATGTTCTTAACATAACAAACGAATTTTTAACTAAAAACTAAAGCAAATGTTCCTCAAATAAAACAACAGCAACAGAGCATAATCATAAAAATAAAAATAAAAAACAATTACCAGAGGATGCAAGAACAATGCCTTCAAAAATAATAACAGCTTCAAATCCAATCCAACCAATTACAAAACCCCTCTCGTTCTCACTACTTTCTTTAATCTCAACAAAATCCTCTTTTCGTGAATCAAAACAGTGTGGTTTTACCAATGGAGCTCTGCGAATTATCTTTTCTTTATGTTTCTTCTTGGGAGTAATTTGGGTTGTTGAATTGGTGGTGGAATTACCAAAACCTAATCCGGCAGAAGACAGTGGAGATGGTGTGGTGGTTGTGGATTCTGAAGAATTTGAGCTTGAAGAAGATGGATCTTGGCATTTTATATTGACAAGTTTTTTGGAAATGAAAGTCTTTGTCTCTATGCGTGTATATATAATGAAGGAAAGAACTATTTAATTTTTCATTTGAATTTTGAATTTTGAATTTGTGGCGGGATCTTGGTTTTTCTAAAATTTGAATTTTGATATTTGAAATTTCTAAATACCGCCAATATTTTCTTGGCTAATTCCAAATGCATTAGAATGTGTATTGTGTCTTTCACTATACATTTTTATCATTATTAATTATAGTGTGATTGATATCACTTTGGCTAATACGCTTTAATATGTAGAGATATATTGTGTAGGCATACATGTTATGACACAACATGTAGTGCACAAAACAATTTTTTTTACTTTTGGTAATTATAAATTCATTACGGAAATAATGTACATCTTCCGTAACACTTTTTTTTTATCATCATTTGAAGAGATAAATATCAATGAAAGTTATTTGTTTTATAGTAACAATTGGTTTTATAACAACTGACATTACATTCTTCAAAACCGTAGATCATACGACGATCAATAGTTTAAAAATATATTTTATCAATTCTTATGACATAACTGTTGTGACAATAACATATTAATAAACTAAGAGTATTGGCAGAGGCACAACCAATTTGATACAACTTAATGTCTCGCCTTTCATTTTGATCAGTCTCGATTGATTGTGATTTAGATTCATCAAAATTAAAGATGGAAGAATATGTTGTGTCACACATTTTATTAAATTGGTTGTGCTTGTGCATCTCTCATTGCCGAATATACTTAAGGCCAGTAGATTGTACTATCAATAATGTATAGATACAGACAAAGAGATAGTACTGTGAAAATAACAATCCGAGACATGCATTTTTAATATGTACTATCTCCGTCTCATAACATAAGTCATCCTAAAGTTTTTCACACAGACTAAAAAAGTTGTTGAATGTCATAAATTTAAAGGTAGTGTCTATAATGCCCATTGACTGTAATTAATACAATAGTTGTTAAAGAATGAAAAGTTGTTGGATTGATAATAAATTAGGGGTAAGATAGAGAAAATGATAATAAATGTTGTATTAGTAATGTAGAATCAATCGAGTACCAAAGTCGTCTTCGTACTTAGTTTAGGCTAATCAAGTTTGTTCACGGTTTAATTGTACTACAACAATATGTAAACTAAGGATATTAAGATATAAAGAGAGAAACATAGTCAAAACATTATCCAATTGAATACTTTTGTCCCTCTAATCGATTATTCAGGAATGATCCAATCGCAAAGTGTTTTGTTAGTGTAACATTCCGACTTCTCAGAAAGGGTAAAGTGGTAATTGGGTATGACATAATTATTATTTATCCTCTTAATTTAACAAGGATTTAATTAAAAGGAAAATTATTAATTTAAAATGAAATAAAAGGGATTAGTTAAGTATTTAAGTAAATAATCCTCATTATTTCCTTCATAACTAATCACGCAAATTCTGGAAAAAAAAAGAGGGGAACCACGCAACAAAAAAAATAAGAAACGCAAAGTTTTTAGAAGAAAAAAAAGGGAGAACATAAACTTCAATCGCAGGGTCAATCCGTTTATCATTTTAAAATGCCGCAGTAGAGAAAAATGATCACCGCGAATAGACGCAACTTTTGAAAACAACATCTTATTTTTTTCGTAAGTTTTCAGTTTAGCCCAAGTTTTTTTGTAATCGTCGAGTTCGATTATTCAAAAATTCATATCTTTCAATCCGTAACTCTGTTTCGCAGCCATGAGTGGTTGAAACGATCGTCTTGGAGCGTAGATCGTTCTAAAAATAGTTTTACAGAGAATAATCTAGGTAATCTTCAGTTTTTACACACTTTTTCATTTCAGGTTTTTCAAGAAAACTAAGATTTTTAGGGTTTCTTGTTGATCAATTAGGTTTTGAGTTTGAGGTTCAAGAGTTGCAGCAGTTGCTTGGCATTTTTCCTTGAAGAGATCTTGCAATAGAGGTAAGAGCTCTTCCTAATGAGTAATTAGGTTTCACAATGTTTTGGTTGAGTGCTAGCGTTGGTTTGTAGCCAGGACTCATGTTTATATGCATTGTTGCTATGCTAGGATATGCTATAAGATGGTTGGAACATGTTTTGTTGTTGTTTTTCTTAGTAGATTGATGCTAAACGTGTTTGGGTTGGAGTGGAAATTGTTTAAGAGTAGAAAAACATGTTTTAGGGAGTTGCGGGTGGAATGCGTACACATCGGCTAGCAATGCGCACACATTGCTGGTTCAGGATGGTTTCTTTTGTTCCCAATAGGTGCAACGCGCACGCATTGATTAGCAATGTGCACGCATTACTGATGTAGGGTGGACAGATTTGCTTTCAGCAGGTCGAATGCGCACACATTCAAAGGAATGCGCACGCATTCAACCCAGATTGGGAAAAGTGTGGTTTTGAGCCACAAGTTTAGTTTAAATGTTAATTCTTGATCTAATAACATTAAATGAATATGAACAAGCTTTGATTGAGTTTCTGATGCGTTTAGTTCCGGCACCGAATGTACTCTTCAAGGGAGTTGAAGTTCGGGACCGTCGGAATAGCATGATATATAGGCTTGTGCTTTGATGAATTTGTATCATTAATGTCTGTGTAAATGCTAGGACTTTTCCGTGTCTAGTAGTCTAGGAGAGAGAGTAGTAGTTGTGAGGGAGCGTATTTGAAAATATTTAGGTGGCTAGATAATAAACTAATAATTAACATGCTTGTGTAGTAAAAAAAATTAAACATCATGTTATTCTTGTTAAGACACAAGTCTATATCGCGATGTGTGGGCGGTCGGTAAAAGCGAATAACTCTGCTGGCCTTTAAAAGGCACCCAGAGTAGAGGGACTTCGCAAGTGAATAACTCTGTTGGCCTAAGGACACCAAGATTAGAGGGACTTTACAATTGAATAACTCCGTAGGTTCATAAGACCCCAAGTATGGAGGGACTTCGCCGAACGTGTACACTATCGGGGCTAGCCCGTGGCTATTGGTGTGATCCACTAATGGGTTGCACCTAGATGTCTCATGGTGGGCAGCATCATGAGTAGTGCCCTTGAATACTGATGTAACAAAGGTAAGCTAAGCTAGAAACAGTTAGTCACAACACGTTGATGAGCATGACATGACCCCTAGAGTTGAGTCGGTCTCATAAAGATAACTTAATAATAATGTAAACCTTTCCGTTGTAGAATTTAATTATACGTTAGCTTATCACTCTTACTAAGTACCTATGTACTTACCCCTTTGCATGTTTGTTTGTGCTTTGAGGTGAGAGACGAACATGTTGACCATGGGTTCAATGATGATGATATAGGTTGTTAATGATGCCTTGATGATGAAGTCTTATCCGATGTATTCTTTCATTTCTATTGTATGTTGTTGTGGACTTGTTGTTTAGCTTCTGGAGTTAGTTGTTGTACTTTTATTTCTAAACTTTTGTGAGACAAGTTTGTAGCTTTTGTACTTCGTATTTTGTAAGGGATAGTTGTTGTAAATTTCTTTTCCATATTTAGAATAGTTGTAATCTATTCTTAGTGGCATTCATGTTTTACCCGAGTTTTTTTTAGCTTCAGATACGACGACATAGAGACTTGCGTATAATGTTAGATTTATTTAATCTTATATCTACCGAACGCTTCTCTTCCTGGATAAGAGCACCAGATCCTCAAATGCGCTGTTACAATTAGAATTTGTGATTTGTAGTCGAGCCTATATATATCTTCAACATTATGAATCCTGTTTAGTTTATTATGTTCTCAATTTTAATCTTGTTGTTTACACGTGGATTTATGGTGTAAATACATCCGTTGATTACGTCGTATATTGACGTCGATTCTTATCCACTATGTCGTCTTTCTTTGGGACTTAAATATTAAGAAACTAAATTGTGAACTTTGTGACTTAACTATTAAGAACTAATTGAGAGCTTTAATAATAAAGAAACTAACATGAATTAATATTTCACATGAAGGAGATAAATATTATATCTAATGGATATCCACATATATAATAATTGCAAGACGTATTCTGAAGACAGACGTCCACACATTATATGTTATATTTATAACATAAGTTATAACATGTAATATTTATAACACAAGAAGTATACTTGCGCTACATACATAATAAATGATAAATAATATAAACATAAAAATCCAAAATTAGGGTTGGACGTCGATGGTGTATTGCAAAAAATGAATCAATTGCTGGGGGCTTCAATAGTAGCGGGGAATGGGATCAAGTGCAGACCTTACATGGTTTCTCCGATGACGCGGATGTTAACATTGGTACAGGCGGCGAGGTCGTTTAGGTATGGTAAGGATACTTATATTGCAACTCGTAAAAAAAGAAAGACCGTCTCCCAGTTATGATGGACGACAAACCGCGGATATGGTTTGGCTCGGCATTCACCGGGGAAGTGGAAAAAAATACCTTGACTATCTGGGTAAACTTGACTGGGAATCCTTGGAGGTAACTACAGAGAAAATTGGCACTTTTGGGCATTAATATATACATAATGGCTCATATGATTTTCTTCATTATACTTAAAATTAGCTGTAATGGATCATATGATTTTCTTCTTTAGACATAAAAGTAGCTGCTTTGTTTATTGCCTTGTGTTTAAATTGTGATCCATAGCCTTAAGTTTGCCTCGCTAAACTCATAATCCTGTCCTGTTTTTGTCACTGACAAAAAGATAATAGCTTTTTGATTCACCAACAATTAATAAACATCGATATTTTGTTGAATGTTCAATCCATGATATCATGTTTTGCTGTCTGCATCTTGATTTATTATCAATTGCTGATTCAATCATGTGGTTTGCTCCTGATGCAGCTGTTTGCATTGAATTTTGATTTTGCTGTGATACTTCAACATTATTTCAATTTCTTGTTGATGCTCGATCTTGTTTTGCTTGTCAAACTTTGTGGGTTTTGTTGTCTGGGTCATAGGCTTTTGGATACCTATTGCTTCTCCCTTGTGTTTGACATGGCACGTTTAGGGAATAGTACAGAGTGAATTCTATTGCTGTCAATCACCATGTGCATGTAAGGTGGAAAATAAAGCCTGATACCTTTCGTTCCGTGTATTATAGACTTTGAAAGTGCCCTGAGGCCTTTAGATAAATTTGAATTGAATGGTAAGGGCCTTGATAAACTCAGATACATACGAGTTCCTTTTTGAGTTCCGACTTTTATAACGAAAGATCTGAAATGGGAGCCTTGCAAATACATACTCACTATTTAAAGCCTTTTGCCATAGAAGGTTTGAGGCATGCATCATGGGAGCCTAGATGAAGTCGGAGAGGCCTTTGTTGGCCTATCCTGTAAGTAATCCGAAGCCTTAAATAGAGAGTGATCTCCAATTGAGCCTGAATAAAAAAAATAAAGATTTGTGTAAAAATAAGAGATCGGTGGCCTCATAGGTATCGGGATGAAATGATCGAGAGGCCTCAGTCTGTCAGGCAGCCTTTACCATAAGAGGTCCGTGGTGCCAAGGAAAGCCAGATGAAAATGTCCCCCATTATTAAGGACAAAACACAGGCAGAAAAGGAGGTGTTGTTTCGCTCAGTTTTCAGGGGGGGAAGTAGAAAAGAGTTTCCTTGACTATTTGGGTAAACTTGACTGGGAATCTTTGAATGTAAGTTGATTAAAATTAGCACTTTTGAACATTACTACATACATAATGGATCATATGATTTCCTTCTTTAGACTTAAAAGTAGCTGCTTTGATTATGGTGTTAGAATTGTGATCCACAGCCTGTAGGCTTTATGTTACAACTCTTAACTCATGTTCATTTCCTGTTTTTTTGTATGGAGCGAATTCTATTGCTCTCAATCACCATATATATATATATATATATATATATATATATGGAATGTGAAGATAGATTAACCTACGTAGTTACTACGTAGTAAAAGATGAAGCAAGCAATGCCATGATTAAATACTGCAAAATCATTCAAAAACATCCCATCTTGGCTATGATGCTAACGGATAAGATAATTACATGAACAAAAAGCTGCGACAATTACTTAAATTCCAATGTTGCTGAGTTGATAATAGGATAATTGTGCTTCAGAAAACAGTACTACCTCCGTCCCAAAATGTAAGTCTTTTTAGCTTTTTGGTTTTGTCCTAAAATGTAAGTCCATTTAGAAAACCAACAAATTATTTATTACATTTTTTCTCAATCTACCCCTCATTTATTATATACTCAACCACTTTTTACTACCTTACATTAATACCAATGAAAGGTCATTTTAGTCTTTTTAATCTAAAATAATTACACATAACAAATTTAACTTTCTTAATAAGTGTGAAAAAAGTCTAAAAGGACTTGTATTTTGGGACGGAGGTAGTAGTAATTAGTACTTAAATACAATACTTATAGCTTTCATTGATGATGAGGAGTCCCTAATGGCTCGTTTGGATTGATGGAATGTAATTGAATGGAATGAATCTGATGGAATGGAATGTAATAGAATGGAATGATATCATTTCATTACTGCGTTTGGTAGTTAATGGAATGGAATCATTTCTATTCCATTCCAATGTTTGTTAGTGTAAGAATGGAATTGATTTTTTTCCATTCCATTGTTTGATACAACAAACCTTTGATGGAATGGAATGCAAATTAATATTAGTCTTTTTTATAATAAAAAATTCAACAATACAATCTTTACTATTTTATTCTAATAACATCAAAATTTTACAACAAGCGTACATCAACCAAACGGGTTTAGTAGCAAATTCGAAGCAAAAACGAAAGAACTATTCACTTATGCAATGCACCTTTTTTTTTTTTGCTCTCTCAACCATTTGACTGACCACTATAACCAAATGTGGTTTTATTCAAAGTCATTTTGTTATGCCATTTTCAAATCACATACATTGTCTCTTTCCAAAGATAGCACAAATTCATCATTCCTAGTGGTGCCCGTTTATGATTGGTCCAAAAAATATATTCCAACAATTCGGGTTTCATGGACATAATTAGTGAGAGTTGTATCTGGTTTAACTTTGGCTATTTCTAAAAAAGAGTTCATTACTAGTTTACAAATAAAGTTAAAAATATGAACACAACTTATGATAAATTATTAGCTAATGATATTAAATATCTGATATATTGCCTATAGTGTAGCAACATTGATTCATGATAGCAAAATAAATAAATAAATAAAACTCACATGATAAAATAGTACGAATGTAGCATTATTGCATGATAGAGTTGAAACTTAAGTTTAATTTACATAATAAACACAATGAAGGTCCAAAATAGTACGAATGTAGCATTATTGCATGATAAAATGGAAAAACTTATAGAACCTAATCCAAGAAACTACGTACAACCTTCACACTTCCATATCGTAGGTTAGTGAAATCAGAAAATCCACTTTGTCTTCATCACTCATTCCATAAAAGATATGCAGCCGATCTTCGTTCATGCCTATTTTCTGAACAAGACTCATTCGCTGTGCTGTTGTAAAGCCCCCAAGTCTCTTCAATTCATCCATCAGTTTTTGTTGCAGTTCAATTTTGTTAGTGTCCCGGATAGCTGAATACAAAACGTCTGCTGTTTTTTCAATCTTTTCACCAATCACCGTCATTGCTGAAGCAATCGTTGCCGATGAACAGTAAAAAACAAAAAAAAAATAAAAAATGGAGTGGGCCGATGAACTGTAAAAAAATAAAAAAATTAGGCCGGGCTTCTGGGCCGATAAACAGTAAAATGACGAACCATTAAAAAAAAACAAGTGTCACTAAACAACAACTTTTCCTTTCTTATTTAGATAGGAAGGATATATAATAAGGGCATTGTTAATGGCACCACACCCAATATACTCGGGTATCATAGCTGTGCGAAATTCGATTTTTTTAGGGGTCGAAATGTGTTATTTCTACCCCTGTAAAGTCGAAATGTGTTATTTCTACTCCTAAAAAATTGAATTTTACACTGGTATGATGTCCGAATATATTGAGTGTGGTGCCATTACCATTGCCACATATAATAATAGAAGGATTCTGCTACAGAATAAAACTAGGATCCAAAATATACAATCTCAATCTCAATTTTGATTTTTTTGGTTCGGTTCGTGTTTTCTAATAATTATATATATGAGAAAAATTATAGAAGGATTCTGCTACAGAATAAAACTAGGATCCAAAATTAGGGTTTTTTTCTTTTCTTTTGGGAAGATCCAAAATTAGGGTTTTTTTTATAATTTTAGGGAAGATCCAAGATTAAGGTTGGCCGCCTAATATATTAGTGATTGCGAAAAATGAACCAATTGCTGGGGGCTTCAATTGCGGGGATCAAGTGCAAAGCTTACATGGTTTCCCCGTTGACGCGGATTTTAACATTGGTACAGACGAGGTCAGTTGCCAATTGCAAGGTTTCTGAGTTTCCAGTTGGTCCAGAAGAGAGAAAATATCCCCCTTTTATCAAGGACAAAAGTAAGGCAAAAAGGGAGTTATGGTTTGGCTCAGCATTTACCGGGGAAGTAGAAAAGAGATACCTTGACTATTTGGGTAAACTTGACTGGGAATCCTTGAATGTAAGTTGATTAAAGTTAGCACTTTTGAGCATTACTGTATACATAATGGATCATATGATTTTCTTCTTTAGATATAAAAGTAGCTGCTTTGTTTATTGTGTTTAAATTGTGATCCATAGCCATAAGTTTGCCTCACTAAACTCAAACTCCTGTCCTGTTTTTGTCACTGACAAAGATAATACCTTTAATAATAAACATCGACCTTTTGTTGTGACTTGTGAACGGTGCAATCCATGATTCCCCGTAAGTGAACACAGTCGCAAAAGCTGGCTGAATTCTTGATTTATTCCGTGTGGTTGGCTGGCTGATGCACCTTGTTTCATGGTGTTTGCATTGATATTATGTGGAAGGCTCGTGACCTCTTTTGTTTCATATAAATAAAATGAAACAAAAACATCAATTTTCACAGTTTTATACTTTTGAACATTAAAGAATTTATTGTATTTTATACCAAAGGAATGAAACACCTCGTTATCATTCTATATGAGATCCAGGATGAGGTTGTGGCTATGTGGATCTTTTGTGATATTGTTAGCTGTCGGTCTTGGTCGCATGTTGAGACAATGGTGTCGAAGGCAGACAATGTCGATGGAGCTTTCTAGACTAAAGGGGATTCTATTCTATTACGTTGAGCAATGAAATGAGTCTATTCCACAACCTATTTTAAATATTAATTGTTGTTGTGTATACATCATCCTTATTTCAATTTCTTGTTGTTGCTCAATCTTGTGCTGCTTGTCTAATTTTGTGATTTTTGTTGTCTGGGTCATAGTCTTTTCAATAGCCATTGCTTCTCCCTAAATTTTTCTTATCTTTGACATGGCAGGGTTAACGAATAGTCAGTGTTCTAAAAATCGCTAGGCGAGGTCGGTACGCTGCAGGGGCGCCTAGCGCCTAGGCGGCGCCCAGGCGGTTCTAGGGTTTTAAGGGGTTTTAGGGTTTTAGGCGCCTTACACTAACTGAGTACAAGTCTCTTGAGTTCCAACATTCAAAGTAATAGCTTTTTACAGTTTGGGGGAAAACTCTAGAGTGTAATATCTTTACTTTGGATGACTTGATCCGAAGAATTCTAGTTTACAAAGCTTTTTCCTAGATGGAACCCTAATTTCCTAGGGTCGCCTAGGCGGCGCCTGTGTCGCCAGAGCGCCTAGAAGGGCCTAGAGCGCCAGAGAGCGCCTAGAGCGCCAGAACGCCTGAAAAATCGCCCGACACCAGTGTCGCCTAGCCGAGATCGCCAGAGCCAAGTCGAATCGCTTAGGGTGCGCCTAGCGCCTAGGCGGCGCCTAGGCGACAGCGTTTTGCGATTTTTAGAACACTGCGAATAGTACAGAGTGAATTCTATTGCTGTCAAACACAAAATGCATGTAACATACATATTTCACCATAACTAATATACCTTTCACCATAAATAATTGCTTTTGTGTGTGGTGTGTATGTGCATGAGTGGGTGGAGGGTTAGGTGATTCTCCACATCCGAGGGTACGTCTTGTATTAATTGTTATTGAGTTTTGCTTCTATTGATCCATAGTTGTCAAGGCGCTTGCCTAGGCATGTCTAAGGGAGTGTCAAGCTCTTATTGCCTCTAAGGTTGGTGAGGGTCGCCTCAGCAAGATGTTGTGCAAAAGGGTGTGTCCATGATGAAACTTTTGATTACTTAGTACTCTTGTCTGAGTTGATGCATGTATGGCTAATTTGATTTGTATCATTGGGTGTCTAGGACTGCGGTGCGTGCTAATGTTTTGTGTGGCTGGAGTATATTGTACTCACAAGGCATATATATGTGTGCATTTTCTGGTCAATTGGCCTCGATTTTTAACCTTTTTCCATGATCATCTACCATGGCTAGGGGAGCCCAGGCGACCATCCTAAGCTTTGTCTGGGCTTCACCTAGCGCTTCAACTACTATGCATTGATCTATATACATGAATGGAATGTCAATTATGACCCTACACTGGCAGAAAATAATCTTCCTTTTTAACTTCAATTTGTTTTCCCTTAAAAAAAAAACCTCAATTTGTTCTTTTATTTTGTTGTTGTAGAATCACATCATATATTTTCCGAGAAAGCATCGAAGCAAGGATGAAAAGTGGCTGATATTTGACAAGTGGGCAGCACATCATGGCAGAAAGTACCCCTCTATTAAACTGAAGAAGATGAGATATGCAACGTTTAAGAAAAGATTGGACATCAACGATGAATGCAATTCACTATGCGATTCTACATTGAAATTGGGTAAGAAATCCGACATATTTGGTTACCCTATTACTTGTTATGTACCATGTGTTTCTCCTTATTGGTTGAAGGGCTTTCGAAAGCCATATCTTTCATACACACCACCAGATTTCTGCGAATTAGAAGTCACTTGTAAGAAAAAGCATTCCTTTGGAAAAAAGCGTTGAAAGGCCCCTGGGAATAAATCCAATAACATAGGTTGTCTTTTGCTTCTTTTGTGACTTGTAACATAGGTTGTCTTTGCTTCTTTTTTGGTGTAATTGTTTTTAATGGTGTTTTGCTTTATTGGGTAGAGACCATGACAGTTTTTTTTTTTTTTTTTTTTTTTTTGAGTGGGACCATGATAGTTATTTGGGCATATGTTGTACTATAAATTTGATTATGTTATGAAATAAGGTGTAATTGGATGTTGATGTCAAGTGTCTTTGCAAACATTCATTATTCAAATGTTTATTATTCAATTTTGATCATGATCATGATGGAAGTCCCACGTTAATAAAATATAGTATAAAATTGTTTTGTGTAACTCAATTTGGCACAAAGATTTGCACCAACGAAGACATGACAATTCGCAAAAGCGTGGGACTTCCTCAGAGTATGAGCATGCCTCTTTTTTATTTGCATAGCCTAACAAACGGAAATCAAATGACATATTCACACCATGTGGCACAACAGATTCATCACATCATAATGGAGATATCCAAACACAAAATAAAAAAATAAAAAAATAAAAAAAAAAATCACATATTTAATAATGTAGAAGACAACTGAAAAGGTGATAACTTAGATGACAAGCCAAAATCTGCAACAATTTTGGGATATTACAAAATATATTCAATGATGCTCATCCCATCCCTAGGGTAATGTCTCCTTAAATATCCTTCATACCCTAAATGGACTAGTACGTTTAATTAAGCAAAAGTTAGTATTGGGTTGGGCCGAAACAAACAAGCCCAAATACATAAGTACAGAATTAAATAAATAGGAAAGAAGGTGGTCCATCGGGTTCAGTCAAACGGGCCTCTTCAGACTGGGCCGGGTCAGAACAGCTCGGGAGTATAGAGCCTGCATCATTTAAGCACAAAACCAATGAACGTTTATAAGATGATGATAATGTGGGCATGCAAAGCACAAAACAGAAACTAGGAAACTCAAGTTGGCCCATATATATATATATTCCTCGTTTTAAAGAGGTAGAGCTTCATCCTTTTACCATCAAAATGGTGGTCTCCATGATGATCTCCTTCCAATTTTGGGATCAAATGTTTCTGCAAAAAAAAAAAAAAAAAAAAAAAAAAAAAAAAAAAAAAAAAAAATTGAATAAGCAAGGTAAACATCATAATATGTTTTGTTGAAAAGCAAATCTGATTTCATATTAATTAAGAATATTACCAAAAATTGGGTAGAGTGCTGAGGTAAAAATGTCGCATCGACAAGCAACTTTTAAAGTTCCATCAGTACCATCATCTCTTCCCCATGAGTTCTTGAGTAGCCAATAGGGTTCACCATCCTCCTCGTTCCATCCAAGTCCAACAATTGCTACAATATGACGACATCTTTGTAGACCTTTTTTTCGAGGATATGTGATTGTTTTTATAATATCAACCTTCCTATTATACCACAATAACTCCATAAATACCGGGAATGTTACGGTAACAGGGTTCCACTTCAATACATCCAGAATTTCAAGTATATTTCCAGTATCCAACCATCGATATCCAATCAGAGGTAATGGAACAATGGGAACTTGATCATAGTAGTTGTTGTACGGCATTGTATACGGATAATCCTTCATGAGCGGAAGGCCTCCATTGAGCATAGCCACTTTATAGACCCACTGTGGATATCCAGATTTCCAACAACCTTTCCCCGGGCTATTATCTATGACATATTGTTCCGAAAAACTCAATAGTTTTCCGGTAAGGAAAAAATTTATAGCCTCCACGGGAACCATGCCTCCAAAACCCCAGCATGTATTAAATTCCCCTTGATCCTTGATGGGAGTTACGGCCCCTTTTTGAATCCAATCGAGTGGTGGGTAGTTAGTGGGGGTGAGTACTTTAGGGATACTCGGTGTGAGGATTTTTGGGCCCGTAGGAATGATAATTTTCGGACTACGGGGAGTGGTCGCTCTTGGGTTACTAGCACCACCGGGAGTGATCACTTCTTGGGGACTATATGTGTAAACCCCAGCAGGAGAACGTTTGAGAATTCTGGTTGAGAAAGTAAGTGCTTTAATCGTAGCTCTTGATTTTATATTCCTGGTGACACGAAACATTTCTTCCGATTACTTTTTGTTTCTCAAAAAAACCTTTGGAGATGGAGTAATCTACCTGAAGTAGAAAATTACATCCACAACAAAATTGACAGATTTAATGGCACAACTTATATTTTATTCTTTTGTCTAAAATAAAAAAAACTTATATATTATTCTATCAACAAAAAAAAAAAAAAAACTTATATTTTATTAATTTAAATCACACAATAATAATGAAGGGAGTAAATAGTAGATATTGTCACTAGTTATGTCAATTTCAACAGAAAGGGGTTGAACCCGGTCCAAGAAAAAGAATACCAAGTTAAAACAACAAATGACACAACCAATTTTTACACTATTGATAATCGTAGGACATGAATAAAGATACGAACACAACCATTGTAACACAAAACGGTATAAATATACGTTATGGCATTTATTGCTTGTGTCACAACGGTTTAGACATACATCAGTCAATATCTCATATATACATATTATCAATGATATTGGTTGTGCCTTTAATTAACATTTCTCGTCAACAAAAACAGGGCTAGCAAAGCAAGTATTATGAATGAAGCAAGAATTTTAAGTTGAAAAACAAAATACTATCACAAACGAAGTATACACCTAAAATCCTAGAAGAAATAAATTAAATGCCCAAAAAATCTCAAATGATATTATCAATTAAACAACGCTTTCTTCAAGTCCAAAAAGTAGTATTAAGACAAAAATTAGCCACACGTAAAGAGAAGAAAAAAAACAACAACAACAGAGAAGAGAAAAGGAGGTTCATGATGTCATACCCAATGATGGAAAGAGAGCCCTTGAGTCTCATATTGAAGAACCGATTCATCATTCCTTCAAAATAAAGAAATGAAGATGAATCAGTATCACTTAATCACTTAAAAGATTCAACTATACATTAACATTGGCCGGTGACATTCAACGAAAGTAACCCCTGAAACTCAAATCAGAGCCGGAATTTATATGGTCTTACCGGAGCTTTTTGTTCATCATCAAAATTCACATAAAAAGCTAAAGCATATTTTATCCTATCAGAAGCATATTCTACTATATATTAACATTGGATGACATTATTCAACGAAAGTAACATCTGAAACTCAAATCGGAGCCGAAACTTGCATGATTTTAAAGAGTCTTTTTTTTCATCATAAAAAATCACATAAAAAGCTAAAGCAAAATCCTATCAGAAGCATATTTTATCCATAACTTTCTGATCTAGTCCAAAAACTAAAAGAAATGAGAAAATTACTCCTAAGTTTTGTGAAAAAAAAAACCAGCTAAAGGTCGCCGGAAGGAGGAAACCCAAATCAGAAGAAAAAGTGTTGTTTCACCTCTTAAAAAACAGAAACAAACCAGATTGAAAAAGTGTGATATAATACAAGATTAAAAGGAACATGGAAAGATCAGGTTTTCTAACTCCATACCATACCCATACCTGTGAAAGAAAACCTCAACGGCGAGCAGAAAGAAAAACTAAATGGAGACTTTGGCTATATAGAGACAAATGAAAAAAGTGTGATGGGAGGTTTTTTTCTTTCACAGTGGCCAGCAAGAGCAGGAAGAGGGATTCTATAGATGATGACTAGCTGGGGGATGGCGGTTTGTGTTGCACTGGTGGAGAGAGAAGGGAGGTTATAATTAAGTTATAACAGAACAAGAACAAAAATGCTTCTTTAACGTTTGGGTAAATAATTTAGGGAAATGATATATCCATTACACAAGTGTGTATTTGCCACTACTTGCTTCACCCCTATTTTGATTAATGTAATAAGTTATTTATTGTGTTGGATCTCAATAAAAAATGTGGTGTTGATTGTATTGTGTAAGATGTTGCGGTGAAAAGGGTAGTGAATGTATCACTGCACAATAATTTATAAATTGTTATTATATGATATATTAATTTAAAACTTCTCATTTTATTTATTATATGATATGATATGATATATTAATTTAAAACTTGTTATGATCTATACAATAGTGGTAAATAAATACTTTATGTATTTAGCGGATATTAGTTATAAAGTAATTGTTAGAAACATAATCATTTAGAGACACTCAAAAACTTATTCGGTTATAAGGACGTTCTAATTTATTTTTTCTCGTCTCCTATATTTCCAAAGGCATTGTGACGATACCAAAATCGCTTCAATTTCCAATTTGTTCTCTCGTCGTCTCTGCAACCACTTCCTCACCGAAGGAGGTATGTCGGGTTAGTCGATGAAGAGTCGATGAAGCGAGAGGAATTTGATGGGAATTTAGGAGGACGGTGAGGAAGTCGGGTGAAGATTTCGATCGTGTGGTGATAAGAAGATGAAAAAAACGCCGGTGAAAAGTGGTGGTCTTGGCGCTAAAAACCACACCCGGCGCCGAGGAATTCACAATCGGTAATGGCCATGGTGGCGGCACCTCACATTAATGAAAGTTCCATTTACTCTTTCTGGGCTTCCCGGAGAAAGTTTCACGTCGGCGATTCCCTTCGTAATTAGTTCTTATAATTTTACTTGATTCTCTCTTTTTCATAAATAATGAATTTCTTCCCGTAATATTCGTTGTTTTTAGGAACTAAGACGTTTTTAATTTATTTAATTTGTAGGTTTTGTGTACAAGAGTGATTCGATTCAAGTAGTGGACAAATGGGGATATTATCACCGCAATTCAAGCCACCCAATTTCGTGTTTAGGGACGGCAACACGGTGGTTGTTCTTGATAAGGTCGGTTCGCTTACTTCATTAGTGGTGATCCTAATCACCGCAAAAATGAACAAATGTTGTTGATTGAAGGCCTCCCGCCTCATCCTCCTGTGTCTCTCCGGCGCCGGCCAAGCCACAACCACCGCACGTGGTCAACCCGCTCTTCTTTTCGCGGCTCAGCCGGCCAAATTAGTGGAAGGAGTTTTGGGAGTTCGATTTGATGATTAGGGGCTCGTGTATAAATTGTTGTGGTTGTTTATGTTTTAGGTTGAAGAACGTTTAGATTCATGATGTTTTCTTGTGTTTTTCGTTCTTTGACAAAGGGATGTTCACATATGCGACCAAAGAGACTCCAATAGTGCCATTAGTTCATTTTATTTTTCTTTCATTTGTTTGGTCGTTGTTGCAATTGGCCTTATTGAATTCCCTTGAATTGCTAGAACTTAAGATCAATTCGACTTGTATCTTGGATTCTCGATGTATTTATTGAATAATTTTTAACAGGTAGTATGGGTGAACTTATTATATAACATGTAACTAAATCGTCAAGAAAGAGATGAAAGCTCTGTCATATGATACATGTAACTAAATCGTCAAGAAAGAGATGAAAGCTCATCGTATGTGGGTCATAATCGGTATCTCCATTAGGCGTGGTGATTGGCATGCTTCGCTATTGTTGTTGTTTTTTTTTCGCTTGTACCGTAAAAGCGTTCCCGGATAGGGAACAATAGTTCTAGGAGGGTCGCCATCGTCCCAACGCGTCAAAATGCTATTGATTCTTCTGCGTAGCATCGATTCATCCGTCGGTCTTGAGTCGCCAATATCTAGCGTACAAATGTGACCATACGGCTCGAGAATGAAGAAGTCCAATGTAGTTAATGCATCCGGTATTACGATGCAGGGACATTGATTAATTATGCGCGATGACATTGATGTCGATCACGGGACATTGATGAATTATGCGCGACATTGATGTTTGATGCAAAGTGACATTGATGTTTGATGCGATCAATAGCTTTTCGATGTTTACTTACGGTCTAACTTGTGTTTATATGCATTTTGACAAAGAAGTGTAAGCTCAAGAACTACCGAAGTAAGAATTATTTTTCTGATTTACATGCTACTTGATGGAGTGACATTGATGACTTATGCAGTGACATTGATGTTTGATGTAGTGACATTGATGACTTATGCAGTGACATTGATGTCTGATGCAGGGACACTGATGACTTATGCAGTGATATTGATGTCTGAAGCAGTGACACAATAACACGTCTAGGAGAAACATTCAGAGCATTCATAGATTGTGTTTTACTAATTAGTTGACAGTGTATTTGGGTGCTTATAATAGATTATATAGTCCCTTTTGCTTTCGCAAAGACAAGTCACGATCTATGAGGCTCTTTATTACCTTCTTATGGGGTTTCACTCACCATGGTGGCTTACAATTAAGTCTTTTGGGTTTTACAGTGCGCTTATAATAGATGTGGATACTCATAGTTTGGGGTTGTTTTTCTTTCTCTTATGGTTGTCTTTGTCCTGTTTCTTGGGTTGCAAGTTGATATAAGTGCTTTATGGCATTTGGCTAGCGTGGTTTCTATATTGGAGCCGGTTTATGAGCTTGCAACTATGAAAAAGAGCTATCAATTGTTAAAGAGCAGGACCATGATAGCTTTCGACCTTGTTTTTGTGTATATGGCTATTTGTGGACTGATCACACTATATTCTCATCAGTTGTGGTTAATGGTGGGGATAATCATGGTGTGCTTACAACAATTATGGTTGGTGGATTTTTGGTTGGTTTGCTGGTGATAGTTAATCTGGATGGCCTATTAGTGTAGAGTGTGTTTTACTATGTGTGCAAGAGTTACCATCATCAAGAGATTGACAAGAGTGCCCTATATGATCATCTTGGTGGTGCGGGCTTATCCAAAGACATTCTTGATTATCAGTGACATTGATGACTTATGCAGTGACATTGATGTCTGATGCAGTGACATTGATGACTTATGCAGTGACATTGATGTCAGATGCAGTGACATTGATGTCTGATGCAATGACATTGATGACTTATACAATGAGATCTCACTGATCAAGGTTGTCAATGGATCACGGTGGTCAATACATCATTGTATTCAATGAATCGCGGCGGTCATTGCATCGGGGTGGTTAATGGATCCCGATGGTCAATACATCGGGGTAGATGGTCAATGTATGATGGTGATGAATACGCCACGTAGATTTTTATGAAGAAAAAAATTGATTTATGAAATTTATTCGGAAAAATATCAAATTTGATTTTAGAATAAAGAAGAGCGAAAAATATGAATTTTAGTGAAAAATTATGATGATCCGAGTTTTAGATCAAAATATATGACGTTTATAAATATGATGAATTTAAAAATAAAAATAAAATAAAAACCTGCTGTCGTTCCTTTTTTTTTTTTTTTTTTTCTTATGCAGTGACATTGCTGATTATGCAGTGACATTGATGACTTATGCAGTGACATTGATGTCGATCGCGATGACATTGTTGACTTATCGCGATGACATTGGTGTCGAGATCGATGGCATTGATGACTTATACAATGAGATCCACCGATCAAAGTTGTCAATGGATCGCGGCGGTCAATACATCATGGTATTCAATGAATCGTGGCGGCCATTGCATCGGGATGGTTAATGGATGTCGGTTGTCAATGTATGACGGTGATCAATACGCCACGTCGATTTTTATGAAGAAAAAAATTGATTTTTGAAATGTATTCGGAAAAATATAAATTTTGATTTTAGAATAAAGAAGATTAAAAATATGAATTTTAGTGAAAAATTATGATGATCCAGTTTTAGATCAAAATATATGATGTTTAGACATATATGAATTAAAAATAAAAAAAAAAAAAAACTGCTTTGAACGTGTGGTGTTTTTTTTTTTTTCTTTGAGAGCTTCTTTTTTTTTTTTTTTTTTTTCCATTTCTTCCCATTTCTTCCTTTTGTTTTTCCTTCTTCCTCTTTATTCACTAAAATTAGAATGTCCTTATAACTAAATAAGTTTCCTTTTAAAATTAGAATGTCCTTATAACTAAATAAGATTTCGGAGTGTCCTATTACCCCTAATAAGTTGAAAATCAGTCCTTTTAAATAATTAGCCCATGTATTTAATACATATAATAATTTTTACATAATGCTGTAAAAACCTCCGAATTTTAGGAGGAGGAAATGTTATTTACATATATGTATCTTTATTTACATATATGTATTTTATACAGATATATATATATCTTGCTCAGAAGATATTTATTGGGTAGCTTTTTAATGCTAATTTTTGCATGGGGAAATATTTTTTACCGGGGTAAAAGAAAGGATGTACCCACCTTTTATAACATGCAACTGCTACATGCTGTATGCTACGGGCTGTATGCTACAGGCCTACGACTACGTACGTACTACATGGTACTATATATACCTTCTGAATGAATCAACTTGCATTGTTTTATACGTTCATGTTTTTATATTTACCTTTTTACCCTCATCAATGTGTGATTTAATTCTCACTTTTACTATTATCAAAAAAAAAAAAAAAAAAAAAAAAAAAAATCTCACTTTTACTTTAAAATAAAAGTGCATGTTTCCATAAAATTTATTGGTGCTCATTTAAACTATATATATATATATATATATATATATATATATATATATATATAACTTACAAATAGAAATAAAAACACATGGTATGTGAACTATAGTTTATTTATATCACTACTTTTATCTATATGTTGTTTTAGATTATCAAGGAACACTAGCAAGCAGACTCTCTTATCAACAAATTAACATGGATACATAAATATAAAAGTTAATTAGTTTTTCGAAAATAATCCCTCTTATAATAGTTATGCATTTGAGTTAGTAAGGACATTTAATAACAATAAGTGAATCCCAATTGGACAGAAAAATATTCCATTCTTTTACTTAAAGGAAACAGCAAAATAGAGAAAGAAAGTACTACGTACTTTAGTGTAACATTTCAAGGACCTGAATATATGTTTGGGAACTTTTTATTAGAACCAAAATAGAATGCAATTGAGTATTTGCAACAGAGATTCAGGCGGCGCACAACTGCTGTTTGTCTGTTGTCTTTCTCTCTATGCATGTGATCTTGTATAAGGTACAAAAGAAAAGAGAAAAATTGTTTCAGTACTAGTCTTTCTTCTCTTTTGCTGAGTAGTAATTAATAAAAAATGGAATATTGTACTTATATATACTGAATTAAATGTGCATAATAGCTACCTTCAACGTATATTGTTTAAGTGGTGGTTGTTGGTTGTTGTCCACCGTGTACGGTGGTGCATGGTCGGAACTAAGAAAATAAAACTCTTGTTTTCTACAGAGACATGACATGTATAGACAGCCAGCCCCACGTGGAGAGATCATACCATCTTATTACTCTAATATTGTATATATACTATTATTAAGAACTACTGTATATATTTATTATACTGTTGAAAATGGTTACCCAAGAGAGAATGACTAAATAAATAAATAAATAATTCTACACTTATTTATCTATTCAAATTATTAAATTTCAGTAACACAGAGATAACACATCGAAATGTTTCATTTATGACTCGTTTGGATTGATGAAATACAATGGAGTAGAATGAATCTGTTAGAATTGAATGCAACGGAATGTAATGATATCATTCCATTACTACGTTTAGCAGGCAATGGAATGAAATCGTTTCTTGTTGCAGGATTTATTTTTATCATTCCATTCCCACCATTCCATTGGATTTTTTATAGAATGAAAATCATCTATTTTCATTCCGTTGCCAAACACATCAAATTGATAGAATGAAATGAACCATTTCATTCCATTATCACAATTCAAACGTGCTATTAGTTTTTAGTATTATAATTATCCTTATTCATTATTTCATACCAATTTGACCTATAAAATTGTTGAATAAGTAAATAAAATAGTGACATAACATGTATAACATTGTTGATTATGATGGACATACATCATGAATAATGATGAGTGATACATAAATTTTTTTTTTTTTTTTTTTTTGCCCAAGGACGAAAGTATTCATAAACAAAAATTAAGTTGTACATAACCAAACCGGCGCGCATCCGTGCCAGTAGATTCCTACGTCAGATCTGAAAGAGTAAGCAGCAAGATTATGGACTAACTTGTTGCTTTCCCTTCCACAATGCAAAACATGACAGGAATCAAAAAGAGAGATCTCAACGACTTAATATCTTCTAATACGATAAAGAGTCAAACGGGGTGGCTTTGTCAAGCTGCTCGCAACGATTAGCTAGAGACAGATTATCGTAAAAACAAATTAAGTTCTTAATGCCCATGGAAGGACATCTACCGAGGCACCAACGTAAAGCAAGAGCCTCCTCTCTGCAAAGACGGAATCGGTTGCCGTTCTTGGGGCGCCAGGCTTAAAATCGTATCTCCCTCCCGGAAAAGAGCCGCACCAAAGCCAGCGAAGCTAGAGCCAGGCTTCCAGGCTGCATCGACATAGGCCCTGACCACGTCCGAAGCAGGGTTTGATCGCTGCAAGTCAGGAGAGGAAGAAAAAGTGTTAGTATTTGCCCTCTCCTCGTGATGTGCTTGATCAAAGTCTAGCCACGCCTCGTTAGCAAATTTTGCAGTCTCCTGCGGGGACCAATACATAGAGTTGAAATATCTGTTACATCTAGCTTTCCATATAAACCACAAAATAAAACACGAATAAAGAATCCGATCCATTAACACTCCGTGGGAGTGCTTTACCGAGATAACATCCCACCAGTGACAGACCGAGGCGTTTGGCCCCGAAAATGCATCCCAAGAAATACCTGCAAACTTCCAAACCATTTGTGCAAAGTAACAAGAAATGAAAAGATAATCAATAGACTCCGAGGTTTCCCCACACGCCGAACACATGCGAGTGCTAAATCCAAAACGCTTATGAAGGGCTTCCGAAGTAGGCAACACGTGTCTCAACAATTTCCAAAGGAAGTACTTAATTTTCAGAGGAAGGGACAATGCCCAAATTCTCTTCCAGTATTTCTCATTTAAAGTAATCGCGCACCCGGAGTGACTACTATGGGTTGCTTGACTTTGTTGGAGACACACATCATAAGCCGACTTCGTCACAAAGTCTCCGCATTTCGAGAAAACGCAAACTCTTTTATCCGGAGAGTCTCGTACACTAATAGGTATTTTAACTATTTGATTTACATCTATTTGCCAAAATGACTCCAATAATTTTGCCTTGTTCCAATAATCGTTACTCTATATATCTCCATTCTCTACAACAAAAAATAACAAAAAAAAAAGTTACACGCGATTTTACACAATTGATTATGTGACACATCTTAATTAATGTGTGGTCTATCATGATTAGTGGTATAATTTTTTTTTTTTTTTTTGAAACCAACACATCTTATTACGTACTCTTTATCCATCAAAGCTGTGATCAAGATTACATTCCAGAGAGGGGAATGACCCCAATCTACATCATCAGTTAGTTGAACGCCTTCTTTAGCTAGGTAATGAGCCAGTAATTCCCAACTCTCCTTACAAAGGAAAAATCAACCGAGAAAAAACCATGCAACAAATTTCGACAATCATCGATACACTTTCTAAATATGAGAAATCTTGAATCCTCCGAAACACGGTAAGCGAATCTCATTCGAAAACAACTCTCGGGTATCCCCATATAATGGTGCGAGACCTCTTAATTAGTGTGTGTAAAGTTCCACATCGGTAAAGTAATAGTCTGTTCATCCTCATATAAGTGTGAGTCATAAATGTCTTGTCAATTCGGGTTAGCTCTTTTAGACCAAGAGGACGACGGTCTAAGCAGTTGATCGGATCATTTATGACTAATTTAGCTCTACCAAGGTCCGGGGTCTGAGGACGTTACAGAATGGTATTCAGAGCCGACTGACGGACTTAAGTGCCACACCGTCTGAGACGTTGAGAGTCATCTCTAGATTCCTTTGGTAGTGACGAAACTGGGACAAATCCAGTGGGACAAATCCTGGCGATGACGTCAGTCCCTTATAAGTGGGGGAATGTAAAATCCCACATCGGTAAAGTAATAGCATGCTCACCTCATATAAATGTTAGACATAAATGTCTTATCAACTCTGATTAGCCCTTTTAGACCAATCGACGACGACGGTCTAAGCAGTTCACCGGATCATTTATGACTCGTTTATCACTACACGGTCTAAGCAGTTGACCAAATTATTTATGACTTATTTACTCTACTGCACTGGTCCTTGACACATATTAAATTTTTTAAGCCAGCATTATGGCGGGCTCAAACAATTAATGAATCATTGATATTTAGTTTAACGCTACACTGGCCTTCAAGCATTGTTCGAATCATTTATCACTTATTTAATTTCTACCAAACCCGCCTCGGCGTTAGAGTGTGGGTCGATGATGATATATTGTATAAATAAATAAATGACATACAGCTATCATTTTCAACACAAAGTGCATGCTGCATGGCACTATTTATGCGCGGAACCGTACGGAAAACAAATTGTCACTCTCATAAAATCAATAATGCAAACAACTCTTGATATATATATATATATATTATTCCAGTAGCATTTATTACTTAAGGGCTTTCAAATGGGAAGTTATCACACAGAGCGCTTTTTTTGTGAAGTAATGAGTGAAACGATCGAGCAACACACAAATAATACAGAATGAAATCGCGTGGTCAGTATCACGCTTCTTGCATTACCACGTCCGCATACGTCTATACCAGGGAAAAAGCACCCCTTTCAAATGGGGCAGTGATCATGCAAAATATAAATTATGAAATTAACATTGATTAAAGGGAATAATCAAGATTAGCTATTCATTGATCAATTTTTTTGTTTGCGTAAGTGTAAACTTGAGCACAAAAGAAACTAGGTAATTAGGTGTTACTTGATAATTGGATGCATGTATTGATGTATCATCAAGCCTAATTAGAAGACAAGTGTCCCGCGAGGGGCGGCTTTAAATGGAGAACGCGGAGTGCGTATTTCTAAAATAAAAAAATTATGTATTAACAAAGAAAGAATTTTTTATAAACACGATATCTATGTGTAATTGATCCCTTTATTTTTATACATTAATTTCTATTTTTATCTATTACTCTATAATTATATGTATAAATTAAATATACAAATATATGCGTGATACGGAAAAAAATAAATTTCAATTCATCTACCTAAATTCCTCATAGTACCGCCTCTTGCGACACTTGTCACGCCTACATTGCATGATAGTAAAATAAGATACATTATAATTTATTAATTAATTGTAGATTCTTTAATACAGTTAACAAAAGTTACAATACCTTTTATTTCGATCTTCCTAAGGTTCTATCATTTATTAAGTATTATATTAAATTAGACACAATACTTTGCAGGAATAAATGAACTTATAATTATTGTAATGTGATTAAATATTAATGTTTTCAATGAGTTTGAGTTTTTATATTTGTTTGAAGCATTTTATATATATCACTTATATAAGTATGATTACTTTTCATTTTTCTCAAACCGAGTGGTTTATCGAGTTAAAACTTTACTTAATATTTTAAAAAGAAGAAAATAGTTTCTTTTTATTCTGTTTAATTTGAAGGGACTGTTTTTTCTTTACGCAAGTGTATGAATCTTAATTACATCGTGGAGTCCGGAGATTTTCTTTTCTTTCGATTTTTGGCTCACGAAGGTAAGTTTTAACTCAATATACCACTCGGTTTATCGAGTTTTGTTAATTTGTGAATGATGCCGCCTTACTTGTTGTAGCTGTAAGAAAATCCTCGCGTACTATAAGAAAAGTGTAAGGTACACGATATTGATCGAATTCATGTATACTCTTCATATAGTGCGCTAGGATTTTCTTACTAGATACAAGTAAGGCTGCACCCAGTGACGGACCCATGAATTTTTTCCAGTGGGGGCCAAATTCAAAAAACATGTTTAAAAAAATGCAACAGTCGGGTTTTGAACTAGTGACCCAGTGAATTCATGTATACTCTTCATATAGTACGCTAGGATTTTCTTACTAGATACAAGTAAGGCTGCACTCGTGGAACCCTATGTATAACCGTAATAATTCTAACCAATTGAGCCAAACAAGCAATTACACTAGAATTTGTCTGAAATAATATACATACACGATATCAAATATTATTAGAGGGGTATTTTAATAACTTCGCACGAAAAGTTGAGTGGGGGCCATGCACCCTCCCTTTTCTACATTGGGTCCGTCCCTGGCTGCACCATTCACAAGTTAGTTGAAGCCTTATGAGCGTAATTACCTACCCATGACCCTCGAGTTGGCACAAGTGGTCTTTACTTTGATCAAGATCTCGTGACAACACTTATATGAAGTTACTTGTGAATTCTTCACATATCAGAATAATGTGTCAGAATCAGGGATTTTACAGTATTGACAGCATACGGCGTTCCAGTGGTTGCAGTACACTTCGATAGCAGGAAAACTGTCTCTGAAGGCAATTGGCTCCACACCCGCAGTGGTGCTTCTTTCCGTGGATAGTGTTTGTATGTTCGATTTCTGTTATAGTTGTTTAATTTTCCGTCTGTTGTGTCTCTTCACTGTTGCAAATTTAACGCACCTTCTTTATGTTGTTCATTTATCTATGTATGCATGATATGAACGTTAATTACTTACGTGCTTAGTTATCACGAGCCAGACACATGACGAACAAATCTTTTCTATTTAATTTGCCCCTTACTCTAGCACCAGGCAGTTTCATGCAGTTTTAGTGATAAACGACGATGATATTCGTGATTATGTCGCGTACATAGCCACTGTTACGTGACAAAAAAACCTCAGGTTTTTTTTATTCAGACATTAAATAACTAACTGTCTATTTTTTAAATTCAGGAAAAAATGAAACCAACCAATCGTGTTGTGTTTGTTTCTTCAAATTAATCATATATTTTTTATGTTGCTTGATGTTTACCTTCAAAAAGAATTAATCATGTTAAAAACAATGAATATATATTAAAAAGCCCTCTCAAAAAATAATAATTAAAAGCAGTAGTAAATTGGAAATAAAAAAGTGCTTTGAAAATGGTACTAGTATATATATATATATATATATATATATATATAGATTGAGGGTAAGTAGGAAAATATTTTTACAAACAAAAAATGGTAATATCTCCCCTCGATAGGCATGAGTTTTCTTTGGCACATGGTGAGCTTCCACTTGCTTGAGTACGTGGTGGTTGTAGGCACTTATAGCAAATATTCACATGATCATTTAATTCTATTTTTGCATGGGAATTTTTTTTTTACCCCGGGGTAAATTATAGGCGCTTGGTATGGACACAGCATTTTACTTCCTGCCAGGGCCACTTTCCCCCTCTTTTTATTAACTCTCTATTCTACCCTTTAACCCTTTAAATGGATACACCAATGGGCCAGCTATTTTTTTAGTTGCATCACGTCATCATGTTTGTCTAGAAAAAGAAAACCACATGTCATAATAATAATAATAATAATAATAATAATAATAATAATTTTAATGATGATGCCTGAGAAAAAAATAATTATAGGTATAAAAATTGCGTCTCTACTGTTTATTAATAGTTGATCAATTAATGACATTTATGTTAATAAACTTTATTCGTCATTATTAATGATATGCTATTTTCGTCTTTTAATATTGTTTCTTTTAAAAACAAACCTATAAAAAGTTTTAAAAAACCAAAACATTATAAATCTTTTTAAAAACTTTTTTTTTTGAGAAACAATATTTTTAAAAACTGCACCATTAAATCTTGATAAATCTTTAATATATTTAACTTGTCATAAAAGAATTGTGGAAATTATATACATATATATATAAAACCAAAACATTATAAATCTTTTTAAAAACTGCACCATTAAACCCTGATAAATCTTTAATATTTAACTTGTCATAAAAAAATTGTGGAAGTTATATACATATACATACATATAATAATAATAATAATAATAATAATAATAATAATACAAACGTCATTAATCAATGAAGTTTCCGAGATTAATTAATTAATGAATTTTAAATAAACAATAAATATCTAATTTTCTTAAACAAAAAGGTCTTTAATATTATTCTTATTATTAACATTAACCCTATCAATAATATTTTATGAAGCAGCCGCCGTGAATTTTTTTTTAAATAAAAAGAACCAAGTGATTTGATTGTTGTGGTACTATAATAAAATAACAATAGCTGGCCCATTGCTGTATACACACAAAGGGTAGAATGGAGAGTTAATAAAAAGAGGTGAAAAGAGGCCCTGGCAGGAAGTAAAATGCTTTGGCCATACCAGCTGCCTAAATTATAGGGTGCACACTCTATTTATAGTAATAGCATGCATTTTCTGGATGCATACAACTAATTAAGGCTGGAGAGCCTACAACTCTAATTTTTGTTTTATCTGTCGCATGTTTTAATTTTTAAAACATATGTAACCTCATCAATATATGTGCATGATAATTAATTCATACTTTTACTCTAATTTTTTTTTGCATAAAATTTATTAGTGTTCATTTGAACTATATATATATAGCTTAAATATGAGGTAAAAACACATATATGGTACGTGAACGTATAATAGCTTATGTATCACTGCTTTTTAATTTATATGTTGTTTTAGATTATCAAGCAACACTTACTTGCAGAATCTTTTATCAACAAACCCATTTCTCAATCCAAGTGGTATTTTAATGACAACACATTAAATCTATCGTTATTAGTAGGATAATAATAATCAAAAAAATTCACAATCGATTCTCACCTTTAAAATAGGCTTTTCACGATCGATTTTATTAAACTATAATTATAGAATTGCAGCCGTATGACCTTGGTTGAAGCAATTATATATAGTGTAGTTGATGAAGAAATTGATAATGTGGTGAAGAAATTGTCTGAGAATTTTATTACAATTTAAATCACACTTTGTTTGATTACAAGTGCTGTCAATATATAGATACAGAAAAACCTAACTTAAGCCCTAATCCTTAGAATTTCCGAAAATGCCCTCTTCTTAGTCGAACTATCCTACCAATACATAAGAGAATATGTTGCTCTTAAACTCTTGATTCACCAATATCTTGCTCTTAAATTCTTGATTCACCAATATCGCATGTGATCAATCAACCTTATCTCTCCAATCCTTCCTTATCTCTCCTTGATCACATTTAATTAATTATTTTGATATGTGCTGCGCTAATAGTTGAGAGTAATAAGTTAGTTAGAAGTTTTTTTTTGACATAAAGTTAGTTAGAAGTTAGTTACATATGAGTCGGTTAATCAAACATGTTATAACTACCTTCCTACTCCTAATCACTGATGTGCATGTTTATTAGCTGTGATTAATTAGAGAAGAAACTAGTTGAATAATAATGAGTTGATCTTAATTTTGCTATAGAGTACTTGTAATTGCAGTTACCCAAAATTCCTTTTTAATAAAATTCAACTTCCTCCACTTTGAATCTGCAATTCATCTTTATTAATTATACTGTTGTTTTACAAGCTTCAATCAGTTAAAATTCATGATTTATGTATCATAAATTTCTTCAGATATTAACAAATGGTCGGATGAAAAAGTCGATCCTATAGGAAAAAAAAAACCGTATTTTTCGACTGATATGAGAAACCGATTTTTCATACAATATCTCTTATTGTGGAAGATACATGATATAATCACAAATGATATACCAGTACGAGTATATATATATATATATAAAAGAGTACATCATATCTATTTGAAAACAAACCGACAATATTCAAAAGGGAAACATGCAAAGAGAGATTTGAGCCGACATAATAGTACCTCCATTTGGATCCAAGAAAGAGAAAGAATTATAAAATATAGTGAAGTAATGATGATAAAGTTGAAAAGTTGTATTGAAATTTGTGTAGTTAAAGTAATGATTGTTGATTTGAAATATTATATTGAAAAAGTAATGGTTAAATAGTGTAATGAGTGTATAAAGTGATGAATTAATATTATTTTATTTGTTGATATTGATTGATTGATGAAAGAATTTATAATAAAATAATAGAATTAATAAAATAATAATAAATAAGTTAGTGGGGTGAATAAAATATTGGTTTGGGATCCAAATGGATCAACCTAGTCCCAAACCAAACAAGGGTCTTGAACCAAAAAAATTAAAAAATATCTGAACATAAAGTTAAAGGCCGTACAAAAGCTTACAACAAGTCAACAAGAAACCCTTGTAAAAGTTAGTTTTTCAAAAATAACCCCTGTAAAAGTTAGGCATATATGTTAGCAATTTGCATTTATGGATTACTGTGATGATATATCTATTACGCATATCAGGATATGCATTACATGATTTACATCTTTCACGATACACTTTTATCACCGTTAACGACTCGTGCATTTAATCAAATGGCGAGATCCTACGTAGTGATACACATTATGACATAATGTGTTGTCGTTTGCTATGAATTGTTTGTAATGTTATAATAGTTGGATACATAGATGCAGAAGATATTCTTAATTAAATAAGAACTTTAATGAAACTGTAATTCATTCGGTTAACGTGTATGATAAGCTTTATTATTTCTTTCGAGTTTCGACATAAGGGACTTAAATGGGGAATTAATAACGTATCGAATGTCTTATAATTAGTAAGTTTACGAGGAGAGTAGTAAATCAATAATTTAGCTTAATTAAGTGTGAGTATGTACTATATAATATACATGCCAAGCCCAGACGGATCCAAGAATTCTTTTCAATGGGGTCATCGGATAGTAAAACTACATTTTTATCTCAAATTTTGTTCGAGAGAGGTCCCCTGAGTCTAAAACTACATTTTTTAACAACAAAATGACACTTTCTAAAAAAGCAAACTATATCGTTTTAATCTTAAGTTTTTTTCTCCAAATCTCAAGTAGGATTACATGAGTCTCCTTTGAAATACATACATCCGCCCCTGATGCCCATGTTTAGAAACTCAAATTTGATAGACGTGTTGAAGTCAATGGTATTAAATGTGTAATTATTCACCACTTCAAAAACTTAAGTTTTAAAAAAAAAAATGGTAATTCAACAACATTTTATACAAGTTTGATATGTTTAAAAGGGCTAGTTGAAAAATATCAAAAGTCCAAAAAAAAAAACTATTGGACCATGACATAGCTAGTGTAACTACAATCAATTATTACAGGCTTATGAACCATTAATACTACTAGCAAAGTTTCACCGGGAAAAAAATAATCATACGTTGAATTTACGTCTAATATCTTTGAGGGAAAAAAAAAAGTTTCAACTTAAATTTCATATTGAATGTGTAGATGGATCCCTATATATGTGCCCGGGTGTTAAAAAAAAACCGGAAACCAAACCAACCGGTCGAATCAAACCGGTCCAAACTGAAAATACGTAAACCAAGGTTTTTTGATTGGTTTTTGTATTGTAAAAAACCAAACCGTAAATAACAATTTGGTTTAGGTTTTCTATGATAAAAACTGGACCAAACCGGAACCAGGATATATATATATATATATATATATATATATATATATATATATATATATATATATGTATGTATGTGTGTGTGTGTGTGTGTGTGTGTGTGTGTGATGTCGACTCTATTAATTAAGAGGCGTTTATTTACGCACCACACCAATCCACTCGTGTCTGCCTTTACACGTATGCACCACAAGAAAACAGACTTTTAAATCGATTCGTTGTAGGAATCGATCATCACAAATGAACCAGAAACTTTTCTTGGTCCTCCAATCATCACTATATTAAAATAACTAATATCTCACCCAGCGATTTATTAATACTTAAATCAACTACCTCACACACGTAGTTTGACGCCCATCCTAATAGGACCTATGACAAGATGAAATAAAACATTTTACATGGTTTTATATGATCATCTTAATTGGAAAATATGATTAGATAATGTTGTGTGCTGGCCTTCTAAGACGCACACGCACGCGTACACACACACACACACACACACATATATATATATATATATATATATATATATATATATATATATGAGAGAGAGAGAGGACCTAGTGACATTCGAGTTATGATGTATGGTAGATGGAGATTGAGAATCTTGTTTGATTGTTGTATGAATGAAGACATGAATTCGCTGAACCGTGATAATTTTCTTTGAGTGAATTATTTGTAAAAAAAGAGAGGACTAAAAACCGGAAAAAGCCGCAACCAAGTCGAACCAAACCGGACCGGATAAAATGGTTTTACCTAGCTATGGTTCGGTTGTGGTTTGTAAATTTTGAAACCGTAAAAAATGGTTTGGTTTTAAAAGTGGTTAAAAACCGAAAAACCGGACCATGTGCAACCCTGCCTGTGTGCATCATAACCTTCGGAAAAAAAGCATTTAGAAAATCAGATCCGTAACACTCAATTAATTGAAACTAAAAAAGAAAACATGGTTGAACCCCAACCTAAAACTTCGTGGACGGTGTGGATCGAATGTTATGCTTTAGTTATCCAATTTTAAACGCCGTTTGTACACCTCTGATCAGTGATAGAAAACGACTATTTATATAATTGAACCCCTAATCCATATCAAAAGCAGGGCTGTCACTACAACACTCATATTATTTATCCATTGAATTGTGTTCTTGGGGCTATTCATGACTACATGCATTTAACTCGTGAAATAGTTTGACTCAATTCATTATTTTTTAAGTTTAAATACGAGTCGAGTTATTCGAATAATTAATCGAGACGATCTCAAGCTTCATAATCAAGTAGTTTTTAAGTTAATGGAGCTCTATTATTTAAATATATTTTTAAAACTTAACATTAAGTCATATTTTGATACCCATAAAAAAAAACATCAAGTCATATTTCATATATACATTAATTAAAAGTCGAGTTGAGTATTAGACGAATCGAATCGAATTCGATCTTCTCACATTCAATAAAAGTTAAATGAATTTTCATGAAATAATCAAGCTCGCAGGCAGAGTCGAGATGTATTGAATCTTGCGAGTCGAGTTTGATATTGCTTTTTAATAACTCGCTTGATCGAGCTTGAATCAAGTTTTTAGTTAAATCGAGCTCGAGTATCGACTCGACTCGACTCGCTCGGTTAAACTTATTCATTAAATCATTGCAGCCTATTATCTAATCAAACGAACATCGGGAGTTAAACTTCCTCCCCACACCGACGTGACGGCGAACGGAAGAGCTGCTCGGTTGCCGGGCCTCGACAGTCTTCTTCGTAGTAATCGGTAAGAATCCCTAGGTGTTTGGTTAAATTTTTATGGTTGTAGGGAGGGACTAAAAGAGATCTATCCCCCTTTTAAAATCAGTTTTGTTTCAAGCCATGTTTAATGACAAGTTCTGTATAGATTGAAATTGTTATAATCATTGATTTTTCTTTCTGCTGTGTGGAACAATGTCTCAATGCCAATGTCTGTAGAGATTTGTTGGTTTTGTGTTGCACAATGTATACTTTTTTGAATTGGCTACTGTAGCTGACCATGATATTTGCTTATTGTCAACGTTTAAGTATGAATTACTATCAGATGCAGAATCCTTTACGTCAGGAGCTTTGTTATGTTGCATTTTGTAGCATATGGCACATAATTAGTTGTTTATGTTGTTTGATAGTTGCCTTCTTGGTTAACAAACTGTTTGTAGCATGTTTGATTCCATGTGTCGGTTTTGATTGAATGAAAGCAGATAGAAACTGTAGAAATTTCCCCTATTTTTTTGTCCATGTTTTATCTGCTGATACATTCATTCATCTCTCTACTAACTATAACTAAACGACCATGCATTTTCAGAACACCCTGAATTAAACAAAGGTGAGGAACCTAAGGAAAGCGGTTTAGAGTTGTCTAGGCTAAAATGGAGAACAAGCAAAAGATCCATAAAGAAAATTGACTTTCTTATTTGTGATGCCGTTTCTAAAATTAGTAAAAGTTATCGTGGTGCTTCAATAGATCTGCAGTGGCAGGTGTTGTGTCCCCGATTTAGATGTCCAACTAATATTGGTGTGCTATCAATAAGGATATAAAAAAACAGGGTGTTTAGGTGCGCTAGGGTTAAAGGGGTATTGGTGTATTCAGTGCTAGGGTTTGAGTTTTGAGGAATGGTTATCATAAATTATCACCTAACATCAGAAAGGAGAAATCTAAGACTGATCCAATTCTTCCCTTACCACTCAAACTTCCGAGAACAATGAAAATCACTTCTAAAATTGTTTCTTTTTTTGCTAAGGGGGGGAAATAATAATAAGAAGAACCATAGAAGTAGAAGATGATGGTGGAGTTATATCTGCAAATGGAAGGGCTGAAGACAGCAGAATTATGTTGATGGATTGGGAGGAAGATAGTGGGAGTCGTACAATTTAACCAATTCTACTGATTATCCGTATGCCGGAGAAGATAGTGGGAGTGATGGTGATGGTGACTTAGTGATGAATTTGGTGGCTGGTGGAAATGATGTGCATGTGAGTGACACCGGAGAAGATAGAGGGAGTGATGAAGATGATAACCTTATCATAAATATGTGGCTGGTGGAAACAGTAAGAAGTCTTTCTCGGATATTAGAGACAACCCGACAATATGGATATGAAAAACAAGAAAATCAAATCATCGAAAGAAAAGGAGGAGAAACAGAAAAGTGATGATGTTGTTGTTCCCCTGAAGTAGTAGCAGCAGAAAATAAGAAGGTGAAGCGTAACTTGTGGGTGCAGAAGTTGTCATGGATGCAGCTTCTCGGTGAGCCAAGTAACGGCTCCTTCTGTATTTCACAAGTTTTGTCTGGTTCAGCTGGTGGTTTAAACATGGAAAACCAAGACCAAGAGCAGCTACTACAAATGAAGAAATCTAATGAATCGAGTACAGTGAATGACGAGGACGAGCATCAGAAATCAGGGAAAGGTTATATTAGTAATTTGCAGCAGGAGGATGTGAATGTGTCCTTAGGGCATACTCAAAGTATCATCAACAACAATTCAGACTACAATACCCCTCATTCAAAGCAGCAGCAGCATCTCTCCCGGGACCTACTCCTTTCAGTAAAGCCGTCGTTACAGGAAGGTAGTAATAATAATATAGACACTAATGATGCATCTCCCACTACAACACTTGCTAAGAGAAACCAACCAAAGCTGCAGAAAGTTGACCCGTATTCCTTCGTGAGGTCTGCTGCTTCGATGAAAGAATGGAAAAAGGCTAAAGAAGCTTTGAGCCGATCTGGCCGCAAATCCACATAAGCTGAGCTGTTCGGGGATGGGTTAAAATTTACTGGATTCGAACTATTTGGCTGTAACAAAATATGCAATGTTTTACCCAGTAGATCTGGTATTTTATTTAATAATGATGTTAGATGTAGTAATTTTGATAACTTCTTCCTGGGAATGTTTAGACCTCAGACCAGCTTTCACAAATCCTCATGGTTAAGGGCCTCAAGTAACACTGATATATTGATAATTTTCCTTTTTATTACTTGTGTCATATTGTGGAGCCATCGTATCGCATGAGTGTCTCTTAACGCGATCTATTACCCATTTTATAAACTCAAACATAATTACTCTTTTTCAATTTTACAGAAACTCTGTTTTTGTCAAGTGACTCAGAATCTTTCTATAGTATATAATAAAATATTTACGAACCATAATATTAAGGTAGACCTAGTTGTAATATTGTTGGTACTGTTGTGTTAAGAGTAATAGCATTTGGGGTGTGAATGAGCATTTGGGTTTGCTTGAATAGTTTGGTTTTACACCGTTCGAGATTGAATAGGCCCAACTCAAATACTATTCGAATATTAAACAATGCTCGATTCATTAGCTTGTCAATAAACTCGAATTATATAAAATATGTTATATTGATCTTATACTTCATAAATAACAGAACGTATTTTGTTGAGTGCAAACTAAGATCGAGTTGAACTCGAGTTTGGCTTGAGAATAAGGTGTTTCGATCGAATTTGAATTTAATAGTCATATCAAATTGATAGTAAAATTTGAATTTGTATAATTTGAAGCACACTCGACTTGACAAGCTCAAAGCCCGACTTGGTAAGTTCAATAATCAAGTCTCCTTGAAATTAACATGGGAAACTCACTAACATTGGAAGTTAAGTTCCTTCACGGACCGACGTGACGGAGAACAGAAGAGCGAGTGTCACAATCCAACAAATAAATTATAGAAATTTGCAGAAAGAAAGAACAGGAAGGAAGAAGAGATATAGAGGAAAAGAGGGGAGGAGAAATGCAGAAAAATTGGAGATAAAGATGAGTGTAATTTCATTCCATAAAACTCTAGTCTGTTACAATTTTCCATCCTTATACCAACATTCACCACCATCCTAGATTCTAACAGACATGAAAGAGTACCAAACAAAATCTAATAGCTCTATGGCGTCAATAAACGACCCAAATGACCTCATCCCTACCAAAAACAGACTTATTCGATCGAAAAGGAAACTCAGCTTCAGAATTACAACTTTACTCATGACAAACCCTCCTCTTAAAAACAACCTTGTCCTCAAGGTTGTATAAATCAGAAACTTCTTTTGATGAAAGAATAGTCCTCCCAAGTGGCCTGTTCCGCATCTAAGTTGATCCACTTAATTAACCACTGAACCACAGGATCTGTTATAGCGTTTGATTGTCCTGATAGAGAGCCTTTCTTCCGGATATAATACTAACGGCCATCTGGGAAGTGATAGGAAGAGATGAAGTGGCTGGGGTGCCATTCCTATGAACTTCTTGAGCATGGAGATGTGAAAGACAGGATGAATTCTAGAACCAACAGGAAGGGTCAGCCTATAAGCAACTAGACTGATCTTTTTCTCAATCACATAAGGTCCAAAGTATCTTGCAGCAAGCTTAACATTGCGTCTAATTGCCAATGAAGACTGCCTGTATGGCTGTAGCTTGACCAAGACACTATCCCCCTCTTCATATTCCTTGTCAACCCTCTTCTTATCAGCATATAGTGTCATTCTAGCCTGTGCCTGAATTAGATGATCCCTCAATTCTTTAGTAACAGCCTGTTTCTGGAGCAGAAAATCATCCACTGATGTGTTAGATGTTGGGGCCAAACTCCCTAAGGGCAGTGCAGCAGGGGGGTTGCCCATACAGAGCCTCAAATGGGGATCTACCCATAGAAGAGTGAAAGTTTGCGTTACACCAGTGCTCTGCTAATGGGAGCCAAGATTTCCACTGTAAGGGCCTGTGAAACACCATACAACAAAGATACATTTCAAGGCATTGATTCACCTCTCTGTCTGTCCATCAGATTGAGGTGATAAGCAGAACAGATTAAGCGTGACCCCTATCTGTTCCATCAATTTGGACAAAAACTCAGCTGTGAAGACCTTATCCCTATCGGAAATAATGGTTCTGGGTAGACCATGTAACCTAGTGAGCCCCAAAAATCCTCTCAATGCTGTCACATTAGCAGGTTTTGGCCATCCTTGCACAACCTCTATCTTTTAAGGATCGGCTTGGACACCCCCATTCTGAATGATATGCCCCAAATATTGAACCTTATCCTGTCCAAAGGAGCATTTGCTGACTTTTGCATAAAACTGATGCTCCCTCAACACCCCCATAACTTCTTGGAGATGTTTGACATAGGACTTTAAATCTGAACTGTAGACTAATATGTCATCGAAGAAAACGAGCATTGACTTCCTTAGGAACTTTTTCAGAATCCCATTCATACATTTCTGGAAGGAAGCAGGTGCATTAGTTAGCCCAAAAGGCATCACTCTATACTCATACAGCCCTTGGTGTGTGACAAAGGTTGTCTTCCCAACATCTTGCTCTCTCATTCTAATTTGGTGAAACCCATTATCTCAGATCAATTTTTGAGAACCACTTAGCCCCTCCTAATTCATTCAACAACTCATCTATGATTGGTATAGGGTAGCTATCCTTGATGGTATATTCATTAAGCCTCATGTAATCTACACATAACCTCCAAACACCATCCTTCTTCTTAACTAATAACATGGGAGAGGCAAATGGGCTACTGTTGGGCTGTATAATGCCCTGTTTCAGCATATTATCAGTTAGTTTTTCTATCTCACCCTTCAAATGGTGTGAATATCTATAAGGCCTAGCCTTGAATGGATCAGTGCCTTCTTTAAGATTTATATCATGTACCCAGTCCTTATTAGGAGGGAGTCCTACAGGTTCTTGAAACACATCCTGGAAATGATCCAGCACATCTTGTATGATTGGAGGGGTAGGACTCACTTCCTCCCCCACAGCCACAGTTTGGACATAATATAGGCATCCTAGGAGGCCACAAGAGCCCTCTTTGATTGACCTTTTAAGACTCTTACAATTCATGAATTTCAATTGTGCCTGCCCCACACTTTTGAGAATTATATCTTCCCCGTCTTTCTTGAAAGACAGCTGTGAGTTGATCAAAATCAAACATCATGGGACTAAATTACTTCATCCAGTCCACACCTAGCACCATATCACACCCACCCAACTTGATCAACCTTACATCATGTGAGAACCTATGCCCCCATTAACCAAAGTAAATTAGGGCATATGATGTTACTCATAATGTGATTTCCATCAGCTACAGATCACCATCATGGCCTTGGCAAGTTCAATCACACATTTAAGCTCTTTTGCTAAATTGCTATCAAGGAAGGTTTGAGAGCTTCCACTATCGATCAAAATGGAGATATTTATCTTTTTAACAGGCCTTGAATTCTGATAGTACTAGCTGAGGTCTGTCCAGTGAGGTATTCAAGGATAATTGAGTAAACTCACATGCTTCGCCATCCTGCACCATGGGGCTATCTTCTATAGTGGTGATTTCCCCAAACACATCTTCCCATCTATGAGGATAAAGTTCAATTGTTTGTTTTTACATACATGGCCTGGTGAAAATTTCTCGTCACATTTAAAACGGAGGCCCTTTGCCCTCTTCTCTTGCAATTGTGCTTGAGGGTTATGCATCTATTGAATCCAGCAGATAATTTAGGATTTGGATCAGCTGCTCTGTTAGTCCCAGTTTTCTGTATTTGTAGGGGCTTTGAAATGGATTTGGCTTTGAGTATTATAGAATCAGTTGTTGCTTCTTGTGCTCTAGCAAGTTCTAATGCCTTCATGGGTGTTTTTGGCTCCATCATTCTAACCAAATGCTTGATATCATTCCTTAGTCCTCCAATAAAGCGATTTGTGTAATAAGAATCGGGAAGGCCAGGATGCATTTCCTTGACTAGTGATTTTAGATCTTCAAATTTGGCCTGATAATCTTCCACAGTACCATGCTGAGTCAATTTTTCAAATTCTTCCAACACGTCTTCAAGGGCCCTATTGCTAAATCTCCTGCAAATCTCCCTACTGAAAAAGTGCCATGATACTTGGGGAAAATTTGGTCTCCAGCCCCCGTACCAAGCATCTGCCCTCCCTCTAAGGTATAGCTCTGCCAAACCAACCTTATGATCATCTGGAGTTTTATTTATATGAAAATAGCGCTCACATCTCCTGATCCAACCCTAGGGTCAATCCCATCAAAAGAGGAAAGTCAATTTTGGGATGTCTTACCTCGTATGTTTCAAAATCAGCTTTGACAATCTGAGAATGAGAGTTTTGCTTTGCTATTGTTGAAGTTGGGGTAGGAAGCAACGGGGCGATCCGATCTTCCGGCAATCTAGTCTCCTTCCTAAATCGTTGTTCTGCAACAGATTTAGAACCTTTTCCATTTGTGAAGCTAATCCATCCAATTGATTCTTCATACCGGTCATTTCTATGCGTGATTGAGCTCTCTGCTATGCATAATCGGTCAATTCTTCTCTAATTTCATTTGAAACTGCAGGAGTTCCTTATTGAACTTCGTCTATGCTTCATTAATTTTTGCCTGGTTTTTGGTACTTCTTCAACTGCTTTTGAGCAGCGTTCCGTCAGCCATTTCAAATGATGGAACCGCTCTGATACCACTTGTCACAATCCAACAAATAAATTATAGAAATTTGCAGAAAAGAAAGAACAGGAAGGAAGAAGGGATTTAGAGGAAAAGAGGGAGGAGAAATGCAGAGAAAATTGAAGATAAAGATAAGTGTAATTTCATTCCATAAAACTCTAGTCTGTTACAATTTTCCATCCTTATACCAACATTCACCACCATCCTAGATTCTAACAGACATGAAAGAGAACCAAACAAAATCTAATAGCTCTATGACGTCAGCCAACGGCCCAAATGACCTCATCCCTACCAAAAACAGACTTATTCGATCAAAAGGAAACTCAGCTCAAATTACAACTCTACTCATGACAAGCAGCTCGGTCGCCGGTTCCGACAGTCTTCTACGTAGTAATAGGTAAGAATCTCTAGGTTGTTGATTAAATATTAATGCTTTTAAATTCAGGTTTTGTTTCAAGTAGTTCTGGATTCATTGGAAATTGCAAGAAGCATTGAGTTGAGTCTTCCTTATGCTGTGTGAAACGTGCTTAGTGGCAATGTTAATTGAAATTCATGCCCTTCAGCTTCAGGCTAGGGCACAAAACTGCAATTTAATAGGTGAAAAAAGAGAAACACCTTAACGCTAAGTAGTACTGACCCAAATCAGAAAGCAAAGGAAGTGACCAAAATAAAAATAAAAAACAAATAAATAAACTTTTAATTACTCGGGGGGATGCAATCTTTTAAGCTGATAAAGGGATCAAAGACACAGAACTGAAGAACAATACTGTTTTCAGCACTTCCTACTGCCAGACCGGATCACCAGCTTTTGAATCCCAGCTTCTCCCCTACTTTAGGGACGTGGCGTGATCATGGCCGTCTAAAAATTATGTGTTCTCTCTCCCCGATTGGAATGGGCGGACATGATCTCTGCAGCTTGTTTTTCCTATCGATTTCTTCAGTTTTCTCAAGCTGAGCAAAGAGCCAAACTTTACCCCATTAATTTCCGATTTTGGCTTATTTAAATGGATCAAATTGAGGAGAGAAGAGATAGAGGAGAGAGATTTTGCAGAAAGAGAATTATATAAAAAGGACATTATTCGATGTCTATTTTCAACCTCTATAGAAATCGAAACTTCCTTGAAATACGGAATTACGATATGTTCATCAGCAGATAATGACAATAAATTTTTATAGCCAGTGATTATTTGTTGTAATTGTTTGTTGAGAAAGTAACATTAGGTAGGCCAAAGAGGCGAGCCTCGGACTCCAAAATATTACATATTTTAAGACTCCCTGAACACTGCATCAATTTCCCCCCCCCCCGGAAATTCGCCACCTTTTACATCCTGAACACTGCCTAGTCCCAGGGAAAGACGATTACTCGAGGATCCGTTGTAATTAGTGTCAAGAGAGTGATGCAATAAGTTATAGATACTCGTGCGACGCCGAGGAGTGTACTGCCATATTAGATATTCCATGTTCTAAGGGGAGAATCGTCTTTGTAGATTCTGGTATTCACCAACTTTGCCTACTTTGATTTTAAAAGTGGACTAGGGAGCTTGCATTGCTTGTGGCAAAATGGTGCGATCAATTTGCCTTCTGTTGTCTAAAACGCGACTACTATATACACGATCACTGCTTTCCCTCGTTACCATACAAACCATCAAACATGAGTTTCACTGTGATCCCCTGACTCGATCTCACTCGCTCAACAATCGGAGATTATCTTGATCAGGACATCGAAGAAGCAACAGAGTTCTACAGCTTTGCTTGTGAGGGACCAAGAAATTTGTACCAACGTACTTACTACTCCCAACAATATGCTTAAACATGGTTAAGTTAGTTTAAGTGATGCTACGATCGACCATATGCGGTTGTGGCACAACATAGTTTTACACATTTGATGATTATGGTAGACCTACATCATGATCAATGGTGCAAAAATATGCTGTGATGGTGACATTTCACTTCGTTGTATATTGTGTATGGAACTTTTGATTAGGAGCCTTTATTTACGTCACTACAATGGTAAATCACACCTCCCGTGTGCCGTATTGAATCGATCTTTTAAACGTCGAATCTTGAGTCAATAAACGATTTTCCGAAGGTCGATCCTCACCTTCGACTTTCATGTGTAGTGCTTAGGTTGTGTGGTGTATAGTAAATTCGAACGGGGTAAGTAAAGGCCCCCTTTTTTAGTTAAAGATGTTATCACAAGAACATTTATGGTACAACCATTTACGCAACACAATGTACATCATTCATCACCATTCACATACAAATTTCTCTTTAGAAAAAGGCTAAAAGACTAACCAATGATTAAAGGAACCCAATAATTTCTGATTTTAAATCATAAGATTGGTGCGTTCTTATTTTGGTCATCGATACTTCCTACCAACATGTGCTTTGCCCACTTGTCAAATATCAGCCTCACTTCATTCTCGCTTCACCTTCTCAGATAATCTATAATGTGCTTCTACATATGGGAATGAAAAAATATCAACTTCAAGGACTCATTTGGATTGTTCGAATGCATATGGAATGGAAATAGGTACTTTGATCGTTGTTTCTATTGAGATGATTGCTACTTTTTCTTCCTTTCATTTCATTACATTTTACATTGGTTTTTTTCATGGCATCTCTTTTCTATCCCCCGTGAAAACAGGGCCATGTATGATCACCGGCGCCATTCCTTTGTCTTTGTGCCTTCCCTTCCTTAGTGAAAAATGAGAGAAAATCTGTCTCGGTCTCGTCCATTCTCAAGTTACCAACAGGGAATTCATAAGCCTCCTTGCAATTGACAAACGACCTCGCCTTAACCAATGTTAGCATCCGCGTCAAACCACGGAGAATCGATCCAGGTAAGTTCTGCATTTGATTCCAACTGATGCCCCCAGAAAGTGATTCATTTTTCGCAATCACAGAATAAATTAGGGCGGCGTACCCTAATTGTTTGGTGTTTATCCGGTAGCAGAACTATATATATAGACACAACTCTGACCCTTCACAATACATATCCTTCTAGTATTAGTGTATTTACATGAAATGAATGGAGAAACAGAGAGATAACACTCTGATCATGAACTCAATTTTAAATCGATGGCTAATGTATAAGCTAAAGGACATTGAACTAAAGCGGAAGAGCTTAATTGCCTTTCGGTGGGGGAAAAACAATGGCGGTTTGAATTTGCAGAATAAGGTTCCAATCCAAAGGGAAAACAGTAGACTGAACTAAAACAACAGATGAGATCATCTCTAATTGGTCACTTTTCACCCCCATTCAGCTTCAGCCCAAAGAAAAAAGAACCCATCACAGAGCATGATAAATGATCGAAAACAAATTATTAACATATATAATGTAATACCAGATTCAAATTCTACCTTGACCGACTTTGGAGACTATGTGACAAAAAAAGAAGTTTGGTTTACTGTGACCCATGATTCATAAATAAACTTCAAATCAAAATACCTCAATAAGGGCATTCAGACAATAATGAAAATTAAGACTGATGTTTCCGAAACAAACTTAGCCGAATAAACTAGTGACGAGAAGGAGAAAAGACGACCTATGTTACAAGTCTCCAAAGAAGCAAAGACAACTTTATGATACAAGTCTCAAAAGGGCCTAACCCAATGCCACTTTCCAATGAAGTAATTATTTCTACGAGTGTAAATGAATGATAGGGTTTTCATAAGTCGGATGTTTAGACGGTGGGCCACAAGTAACAGGTTAACCTTCTATGTCGGAATCCGCCTTCAATACCGATGTAAACTCGCCTTTTAAGTTGCCTTTATCAATGATGGCCAATCTTTTCTTAAACGTTGCAAATCTCGTCTCCTTCAATTCAGCAGAGGGATACTTTCTGTCATAGTGTGCTGCCCACTTCTCAAATATGAGCCTCATTTCAGCATCACTCCGCTTTCTCGGAAAATATATAATGTGATTCTACAACAACAAAAACAAAACAAAACAAATACAAGGTAAAAGAAAGATTGAATTCTGTTAGTGTAGGTTCATAAGCGACACTCCATTCCCGAGGGTACAATGAGAAACGTTCCGATATCTCTTAGCCAGATAGATTCATGCATATAGCTCAATGCCGCGGTTGTCAAAGCGCTAGGCAAAGCCTATGCGAGCTTAGGTTGGTCCCCTAGGCGAGCTAGGCGATCATGGAAAAAGTTAAAAATAGAGGACAATTGATCAGTAAAAGCACACATGAAGGCCAACTCGTATCAACCAAATATTCAAATATGCCTTGTGGGTACGGTAGCACGGTATACTCTAGCCACATTTAACATTTACTTGCGCCAGCATATATAGTGTGTCCTAACCACCCAATAATATAAAATATCAGTCATACATGCATCTACTCAGACAAGAGTACTAAGTACTCAAAAGTTTCATCATGGACACACCACGCAACCCCCTTTTTGTAGAGCATCCTGTCGAGGCGGCTAGGCGCTAGGACCTCGAGTCAGGCTTAGGTTGCTAGGTGAGCACTTTGACATATGTGGAGAATCATCCAACCCTCCACACACTCATGCACACACACTCCACACACAAAAGGAATTATTTATGGTAAAAGATATATGTATATGCATTGGGTGATTGACAGCAAAATTTATGGAGAAGCAATAGGTATCCAAAAGCCAATACACAGACAACAAAATTCACAAAGTTAGACAAGAAACAAAAGATTGAGCATCAACAAGAAATTGAAATAATGTCGTTGAACTATACACAGCAAAATCAAAACTCAAAAGGTGAATAAAAAGGTATCATCTTTGTCAGTGACAAAACTTGATTCCATCAGAAAACAGGACAGGAATATTAGTTGTAGTGAGGTAACATAAAGCGTCAACTATGCATACTGGAATGTCCAAATAGTAAGCAATATGTTTCAAGTGTCAATTTTTCTCAACTTACCTGCAGGGATTCCCAGTCAAGTGTTCCCAAATAGTCAAGGGCTCTCTTTTTACTTTGTTGCTGCAATCTTCTTCATCAGAGTCTATCCATTGATCCCCTTCATCATCAAACTGTATTTGTTGATGATAACCGGTTTTCATTTGTGCGTTCCTTCATTTATGAAATATGGGGAAAGTTCTTCTGTGTTTGTGATGACCGGTATTTTCCTTCTTCATGTTTTACCAACCATGCAATTGACAAAGCGACCTGCGCCGTAAACAATTTTACCATCTGCATCAATGGAGAATCTAGGTAAGGTTTGCACTTAATACCGCGGCAACACCCACTGCAACACGCCCAGCGGCGATTGATGCCCCCAGCAAGCGATTCATCTTCGCAATCACAGAATAAATCAAGCGGTAAAAACCTAATTGTGGATGTTTATGTTTACTATATGGAACTCCGATTCTCTATAGTAACTATCTTCTTGTTTTATACTCTCTCCCTTATTAATAATACTAGATGGGAAGGCCGCTGCTGCGCGGCTTGTACACACTGTTGGATATGAAATGGGGATACATGGTTAGGATAAAATCTTTGGAATATGTTATAGGAATATATTACAAGATGTGAGCGTTGATCGTTTCAAAGTACAAAACATATTATACAGACAAAAGCATATTATTATACCTCTCTCAAGAAGGATTCCAATTTCAGTAGGTTAAGGTTTGTAGGTCTGTAGAGAGGTATGTGCTTTCTTTGCATGTGTTTTATAAGACCAAAAAAAAGAGATCTCGATGGAAAGCCAAATAACATGTAATTAAATTGGAATCGGATACATCTTAAGAACAACACACATAATAAGATTAAGAATAAATTAAAGCTAATGTGTAGATTAAAAATACAATTGAGTCCTCTAAAATGGAACAATTTAACTCAAACCCTTCACCTCAAAATTAAAATTAAAAAAAAAAAAAAAAAAAAAAAAAAAAAAAACAACAACAACAACAACAACTTTTTTCTGGGCTGGGCCGCCCAATGAACAGATAAAAAAAAGAAAAAAAAAACACGTGGAGTGCTTCTTTGACATTTCCCAACCAAAGATTAAGAATAAATTAAAGTTAATTTGTAGATTAAAAATACAATTGAGTCCTCTAAACTGGAACAATTTAACTTAAACCCTTCACCTCAAAAAAAAAAACATTTTTTTCTGGGCTGGGTCGCCCAATGAACAGTAAAAATAAAAAGAAAAAAAAAACACGTGGAGTGCTTCTTTGACATTTCCCAACTAAACATTATATGTGTCAAATAAGATGGTTTGCATTGTGTAAAAGAAACTACAATTAAAATGTTAAGAATGTAGTTTGGGATGTTGAAGTACATTATGAGAAATAAGTTCAAGTCATGCATGAGACAATGTTAATAAAATGTAGGTAGAATGTGTATGAGCCATGAAGTTCAAATGGTTTAGACCATGTTAAGAAAATGCAGGTAGAATGTATAGATCAACACGATATCAAATTTAACATTTAATTCCTCCAAAAGTTATCAGCATTTAACATGTAATTCCTCCAAAAGTTATCAGCTTTATAGATACATTTAGGAATTAATATAATTCAGATTAAATGTGCGGAACATGTGGGGTACAAAACAAAAAGATGTAAAGAATGCAAGAGAAGAATTTGTTAGATATCATCAAGGAAGTCGAATCCCTTATTCACAAGGCGGTTTGAAATAAAATTGATGCCGGAGAAGAGAGTACCTCTACAATGTCCCTGCTAACATCATTCGATCCTTCAGCAGAGTACACCCAGAATAAGCGTACCACTCCATTTCCGGAAGGAGGACCACCTTTCTGATTATTCATTATCAACTCATGCATCAACTACCAAGAACTTGTCCTACCACAAATCAATTTCCCTGTTAAGGTAAAATCCATCTAAGCAATGGAGACCTTTTGCATACCTTCAAGCTGCAGATGAGGCTCAAACCTTAGTCCAGAATTCAACTACTGAGAGCTTCAAGTGGACCTTGCCCAATGAGCACAACCTCAGAGAGGAAATCCAGAGCTCATATTAGCATACTTCCATTTCAAGAGACATTCATTATGTATAAGCGGAACATAAAGATCATCCCAACCTAGCATAAAAACACATTAAAATTATCGGTTTACTTCTCCATCACACCCTCATTGTCTATGTATGGGAGTGGGGCAAGAGAAAAAAATAACATAAGATTGAGGATCTGAAAATGATACTTGAAAAACTGAACCATCTGCATAATGAGAAAGCTTGGGTATGACCTCTTTCAGAAGTTTGGGGACAGTAGACAACAACCAACAATCCTTTCTTCTAACCTGCCAAGCTATGGCACATTAAACCCCAATTCCAGGGAGGAAAACTATCCAACCAATTATGGGGAACGTCTATCCACACAAAACATACCTTTAAAGGCTCGAGCTCATATTGGTATGAGATTCTACTCTAATGTGACGCTCATAATTCCTTGGTTCAATAATTTCTTCCCAAATCTTTTTTCAGCAGTAATGGAAAGCTTTCTGATAAATCATTCAACAGAAAGATATAAATCTTTCTGGTAAGTCATTCAACAGAAAGATATAAATCAAACTCAGAGAAAGGAGATGCATGACAATCCTTCAACAAAGAACAAAAGAACAGACAAGTATCACAAGCATAGTATTGACTAAATCGTGTCTGATTCAGAAGAAAAAAAGAAAAGACAAACCTTTATTTTCGGCATTGGCTCTTATTGGTTTCTTCTCCATATTTCACACATACAAAACGTAAGAAAGCCATCATAATCGAACTGAGGCGTGTCTCATAAAGCAGCAATCCAGACAAAGGGGTTGATAAACAACAATGTACAGACACTACATACACCATCTCCATATTTAGTAAACCTCGGAGCATATTAGCATTGCTAAAACCTGCATCCCAAAGAAAAGATGTTACCGATCCATTCAAAAACATTACGGACCAACATAAAATGCTACAGGTCCAACTCAAAAAAACATTACGTACACACTACCCACACAAATAATAAATGGAAGTAGACATGTTAGTCTAAACACGAATCAAAATTTTCACTACTGTGCTAATTTACTGATCAAATATAAAATATAACAGGGCTTAAATCCCTAAACAAAAGAGGACATCTTGTGATTGTTCCATAAACGCTAAGCTAACAAGAAACCTCATCGCAGGCATTGAACAATTGGGTAACATGCATTCTCGGAAAAGGAAAATTTTAGCTTCTACACCTGGGCGAACCACATACAAGGGAAAAAATGAACTCTGCATACAAAACAAGCTTGCCCAACTTTTTAACATACTGCAACACACTATCATCTCTACTAATAATAAATTCTAATTTCTCTTAACAAAGTCGTTTTTGGTGAACTGCGCTTTTTATTCTTAATGGGCGTGCGAAATAAAATCCCACGCTCAAATTAAATCAACAAGGCGTCGACGTGTTTCAGTTGAAGGAAAAATGCACAGCTTCTATATAAGTAAGGATACCATTGCCTAGCAGAATGGAAGAAAATCCCAGCTACACACATACATAATGTGAACTCTAGATAAAATATAGTAGCATAGATCTGACCTTAGTAAAAGTAGAGCTCATAGTAAACAAATTCAACAACACCGTTATCAAAACCAAGTTTTCAAAAGAAAATAACGAAATTAAAAGTGAACTGCAGTTAATTACCGAAATTTTTGCCAACAATGCAATGCCAAGTAGGTCCGTGCTTCTTATCAAACTCTTTCTTTATGTACTCATCTACATCTTTCTCCACAACATTCTTCTCAAACGCCTATACATAACACAAACTTGAATAATTTGACATCCATCTTCAAATTTTCAGCAGGATTTATAAACCGAACAAAGAATGTTGGAGATCAAAGAGAGTTACCGAGATGGAAATGTCGGCGGCTTCTTGCTGCTTATCTTCCTTCATATCAGCACTTTTAATAATAAACTTCTTCCCGTCGGCTACTTTTGCTGCCAGACCATCAGAGGACTTCCGATCATCGGGTGAGGCTTCGGTAACACAACTCCTCCTCCGCCGCCGCCAACCATTCGCTTAGATATGAAGGAAGAGAAGATAAGAGATGTGCGCGGCTGAAGAATGAGAGAACCTTAGGCCATGACAGTTGGAGAGATTGTAGCTGAGAAAGAGCAGCAGCCGATTGTCGTAGGGTTTGGAGGGATAGCAGCTGCCATTTCATCAGTAGACGAAAAGTAAATGGGCTAAAATTTGGTGGACCTTTTCTTACTGGGTTGAATAGAAACATAAGCCCAGATGCGAAATAATTCAGAAAACCATCGACGTGGACACCCTTGTTGGAGTTTCACAAGTGGTTATTATAAATAGGTATATATTAGCCTTTGAGAAATAATACAGATTAAAAAAATGATTTATTGTGTTGACTTTCATTACAAAGTATTAAAAAAAAATTCAAAAAGTGTAGTGGTAATTGAATATAAAAATTTGATTGGTTAAATAAGCTTAAAAGTTGAAATGTAATATTGAAAAGACGAAAGGGTAATAAATATGTATTGAAATCTAACTACGATATATAAATAAAATTTTGATTTTGGTCAAATGCGACATATAAAAGGAACGAGGGAGTATAGAAAATTGATACAAAAAGGCCTTTTTTTTTTCCCTTCCGGGATCGCCCAGCTAATTGGAGATTCGGTTTAGTTCAAGTCGTGTCTTTTTATTTTATTTTTTAAAACCTCCGCTATCAGGGTCTCTGTTCGACTAATACGAAATTCGATTCAAGTTGTGTCTGTGGAGTCCGAGTATAATTCACTTGTAAGGTTTGACCAAGTGCTATTTCAACCTTAGGAGAGTGTCGGGGAGTGTTGACAGTGTGTCGGATATTAAAATTTTAAATAATATTAATTTAATTGGTCGACACGGCGTGTGGACAGCGCGTCAAAGCGTATCAAAACGTGTCGTATCATATCTTTGTGTCGGACCGCGTCTTGGATGTCCGGATTAAAGTGTCGGTGGATCATAGCCGAAATATTAAATAGGACGGTATTACACACAACACAAACATGCTGCAGCCACTGGTTATGAATCCTTAAAAAATAAAAAATAGAAATACGTAAAAGGACCACACACATTTTTCCATTCAGTGATATATATTCTCAGTTCCTTAATCATTTGCATTGTATTTATGGGTGATTCTAACAGTGCAACGTTTGTATCACAACAGGTCAAATAGTATATTTTAATACGGCTATTTATGATGAGTTAAATCACAATCAATATATGCGTCATGTCAAAGATGAAAATATGTGTTGTGTAGCTCATTATAATATGGCGTTGTCTTGTAATATTTCTTGTTCACGAAAGCATTTTTCAATCCGATGGTCACCAACTCACCATGTGGCATGTGCGAGGTGGCAATCCGATTTCAAGATCCGTGGAAAAGCGATAATTGGTGTAAAATGATTTGGAGTTATATTTGCACACATAGAAAATTATCAAAAATCGATAATGTATTATATCATACTCTACTTTTGAAGATCGAATTTGAGTATCGATCCTTGGGCGGTCGATTATTGGCTTTAGAGTATATGCATTGATTTTTCAAAAATCAATTATTGAATCGAAAATCGACTTTTCAAAGATGAAATGTGAGAGTCGATAATCAATTATAGGGGACTTTAATTTGAAGGATGGTTTTCTGTTCAAGGGACCCCGTTTGTGCATTCCTCGATCGTTATTACGTGATCATTTAGTTAAAGAGTTACATGAAGGCGGCTGGTTGGCGGCGGATAAGACCTTGTCCTTGCTTGGAGAAAGATTCTTTTGGCCACGCGATTGAGCGAGAGATACCAGTCGTTTCGTTGAACGTTGTGGCATTTGTCAAGCTGCCAAGGGCTCCGAAAGTAATGCAGGTTACTACATGCCACTGCCCATCCCTTCTAACATTTGGGAGGATCTTTCAATGGATTTCATCTTGGGCTTACCAAAGACTCCGAGACATTTTGATTCCGTTTTTAGTTAAGTGGGTGCTTGATAAAAATGGCACATTTTTGCCTTGCAAGAAGGTAGCAGATCGAGTTACATTGCTCACCTTTTTTTTAAGGAGGTAGTTCATTTATTTGGGTTACCGAAAACTATCACGTCTGATCGCGATGTTAAGTTGATGTCACATTTTTTGCGTGAATTATGGAGGCGTTTCCAGACGAAATTGCAATTCAGCAGCGCTTTGTGAATCCTCCTTCGTCATAAGATTAACAACAATGCATATTCTGTGAATCCTCCTTTCTACTTGGAACATGTCTACCACCTTTAATGTAGCTGATTTAACCCCATATCACGCCCCTGATGATGCACCGGTTCAAGTCAAAGCGTTTGAGGACGAGCCCGGTTTTGTTGGAGGGATGGAGATGATGTAGGGCCCAGCCCATTTGGACAATGCTGAGAGTAGTTCTTGATTGTTTCAGTCTTATGACTTTAGTTTTGGGCTTTATTTACTGGACGGACCTTTCTATTTTAGAAGCCTGTTAAGTATTATAAGGCTAGTAAGTGTTTTGCTTTTGTAAGGGAGATGCCATGGTATATAAAGCTCTAAACCCTACATCCTTGACGTTTTTGGATATTTTGACAAACTTCATCTTCTAAATTAAGAAAGCAGAGCACCTTTGGCTCTTTTCTGTTTGTCATTTATTGACTCTTACGTCAGGAACTACAATGGAAGTCATGTAAGTTGTAATGGTAAGAAATTTGGAGGCCTTCATCAAGGCGAAGATGGTAGGTTCAAGACAAACGTAGAATCAACCATTTAGAAGTCGGAAAAAAAACATGATGCCGCCTAAAACGATATCATCATATGTTAAATTCCTACCTAATTCGACCCCTTTTTGTTTTCGTTGGATAGCTGTTAGGGTGGCTTGTTGCTGCACCGTTCATCATGGCGGTCCTCTACGTAGTATTCCTGCCTGTCTTTACATGTTTGGTACGCAAATTCAACACCGTACTACCTTTGAGTACCAAGAGTCCCACTGTGTTCTATCCCAGAAGTCAAGCTAAAGATGCACAGGGATCTATGATCAAGTGTATAGCACTGTACTTGTGTATACTACTCTGTATTGTACTATTGTATATTTACAATATAGGATCATGGGGTGTGTGACATCAAATACCTTTTCATGTACTTGTAAATAAGATATATATATATATATATATATATATATATATAGATGTGTGTGTGTGATATGCAGTACTACAATTACAATTACATGATTTGATACATTGTGCAGAAAACTTAACTGTAAAATTCCTAGGTGATGATGTCTGAACAGAACTTCAGGATTCAGATCCATATTTCCAAGATTATTAGATTTAGATAGACCACATAATCTGATTATCTCACAAGACAACAAAGCACTAGCAGGTTTGTGCTCATATCACTGATGTAAAGGACCTGAAACACAGGATTCTACAAACCAACCTTTAAGACAAAAAAGCTCATATGCTTAGTTGACTGAAACACAACTTAGACAGATGCACATACATATCCAGCTGACATGTTTTATTTATGGACCATTTAGTTACTACACTGATAAGCAGACAGAACCTTATGACAGATTCAAAAAACATATCACAACACAAGAGCTAGCACCTAATCGGTTCATGTACTACTTTAACTACAATTGAATGAAATTTGAAACAAAAAATCACACAAACAAAAGAAAATATTATTGAAAATTCACATACCCTGCTGCCTCATTTCCGAGATTTGTAGCTCTGTCACCCTAGAAAATTTTACACAGAAGAAGAGCTATATCAGTTCGTTATCTAGGTTGCCCATACGATAAATGCTTGAATCAGGACATTAGGAAAAATAGGAGAAATTTATGATCAACAGTAATATAGGGTCAATTACATGAGCCAAAAAATTACAAAAAGTAGAAAAAATAAAAACAAACAAATACAGTAGCATACAAAATGATGAGAATCCTGGCATCCTCATAACCATGCAAAACATCAACAACAGAAAAGTAAAAAAAAACTACTATCCCTAGCTAGCTCTTCACTTCACAGTGGACAAAAATTTACCATTGTGTGAAGCTTTCTCTCTTTTGGCTTGGGATCTCGGCCTTTCGGTTTGCATAAACCGACTTGTGGATCTGTAAGAACATAAAACAATTATCGAAAAAGCAATCTAAACATAAAATTTTATTAATAAGCAATCTAAAATCAATAATATTATTATTATAGAATGGTTGGATTGTCGAAGTGAAAATCTTCTCACCGCTGAGAAATTTAAAGCACCGCTGAGAAATTTAAAGCGCCCCGGGTATGGGTTCTGTACCACAAAATAGTGTTCTTTGGCTCGAAGTCCAATCATACCCAACTATTGTAGCAGCTTTCGAAATTTTCTTATAACATCTCCTTTGTCACAAAATAGTGTTCTTTGGCTTCGGTCCAATCATACCCAACTATTGTAGCAGCTTGAGTTTCTTGGAGAGGCTTTCGAAATTTTCTTATAACATCTCATTTGTACGTGAGTAATTCCATACGTTGTTTGAATGTTACAGCAACAGGTAGCCGCTTGACTGCCTCCACCATCTCCAAAACATCACTGTGATCCAACTCGTGATACCCGTCCAACTCGTGATACCCTGTGATCCAACTCGTGATACCCGTCCAACTCGTGATACCCGGTTATGTATAGGTACATGATAGAGTTATTCAAGGGCAATATATAGGAGCAATCCTTCGAGAGTGGAAGTTCACCCTCGCATATTGCGATGTCGTATACCCACCTCAGTACGCCCCAGGTACCTTTTGCCTTTTCACGGAAGCCACATCAATTACGTCTTGGTGATAGATCAAGGAGTTCTCTTGTACGTGGCTAGTGAGTTCTCTTGTACGTGGAAAGTGTTGAGCTTCCAGGGGAATCAAGGCTGCCATAACCCAACCAGTTGGGTAACCCTTTGATCTTTGATGGAGCTAATGGCACCTTTCTTTCCCGGATTTTTAGGCTTTGCGGTTTATATCTGAGGCAGCCATCCAGAAAATTTTTACGGTTCATGCCACTTGCCCCAACCCCAACCCTCCCCCCCCCCCCCCCACATCTTGCATTGCCCTCATCCTAGCACTAATCCTTTCCACTCTTTTATTTACTATATTACCCTTATTGGTGGTTGGAGGAAAATAAACGGCAGTTTCATAGCCTATCCTGCCCCTATAATTATTGTTTAGCAATTTTCGGTCCCAACACTTAAAAAAAAAAAAAAAAAAAAAAAACCTCTTTGAATGTTCTCTCTTCCGTCCATCATAATCAAAAAAAAAAAAAAAAAAAAATATCTGTTATCATATGACCTTCGCACCGGCGGTAGCAATATTATTATTATTATTTTATTTTTTTTCTTCTTTGTTAATTACCTACTGCTAGTTGCCGTATGACCCAAAGACAACAAGAGGTTGACTACTTGTTTTCTTTTAATTTGTTTATTTGATTTATCTGAAGTGCGGCCAAAGTATAAAAATAAAAAAAAAATAAAAAAACTCTTATTAATTTGGGCCGGCCGACTTTTTAGAGAGAAAAAACAGTCAAAAAAAAAACAGCCTCTATCACACCCAGGAAGACACTTTCTGATTTTCGACAAAAAAAAAAAAAAAAAAAAAGGTGCAGAGGATAGTTAATGGCACCTTTCTATTGCTTGTTTCACTTCTTCCAGCATCTCAGTTTCCAGATCGCTACCCCAGCTAGCAGATCGCGATCCTCAGTTTCCAGATCGTCATCCTCAGTTTTCAGATCCTCCGGTGTCTTCAAAGAGTACTTTTACGTTCCAACGTTGACCCGATTAGCTATGTGCTTGAATAATCTGCTCTGTTCACATAGTCTATCGCGTCGAGATCTTCAATTGAGTTGACCTTGATGGAGTGAAACTTCACCATACGATCTGCCAGAGCATCCAGCTTCCTACCGATTTGACATGACCGGCGATAACATTCCTTCTGCAGGCTACTCATGCGCTCCCTCACATCCTGATCGATTCTCCAAACCTTCAGCATCCTCTCGACATGTATCACATCAAACTTATACCGAGTCTTCTTCACCTTGTGTGCAATTGATTTGCGGATCTTCCTCCGCCTCTCGGGGATCTCCGTGGAAGGCGAATCTCGGGTTTTGTGGCGTGAGCTTTTTGTGCAGAAATGATTATAACACATTCCCTCCTTCCATTTGTGGGCATGGATACCCATCACCTTCATCATCTTCATAGTCTAAGTAAATAATTTTTCCTAGCCCATCCATACCAACAACAACATCAACAAACTCAAATCCGTTTATATGATTTACAAGATTTCCAACTATCATATGCTTCTCCAAATTCCACATCAAAATCCAATAATCCCAATAACCTTGTGACACTTTGTTTAAAGAACAATAAACTACTCTACCATATCTATCTTACATGCCAGAGTATACCCCTACCCCAATTGATGACCGATTTCCGAAACTGAATTGATGGCTAAGACGTGCCATATTATGGACTTAAACACAATCCAACATGAATTGAAACGTTTTACCTTCTATATATATATACCGATAAGCACTCCATCCTGTCAGTGATGTTCAGCGAGAAACTCATGATCTCTTTGCCGATGGGAGCAATAACTCAAATTTATAGGGCTTCTTTCAGATTTACCAATACATTTTACGAATACAGCAATGCAGTTCGGCTAGTCCTTTTTCTTTCTCCGATACGATCTAGAGCTCCTATGCGCCGGGAAAACAGATCGGAGGCCTTTCGGCACCTGTCAAAAAGCAGCTGCTGGCGGCTAGGTCGAAGAAATGGGGATGGATGCAGTCGTACTAGATAAATAAATAAATAAAAAAATATTGAATTAATTTTTAATTTTATTGTGTTTATCTGGCTCGAATTATATTAGAGGTCAAAATGAGAAAGTTATTGGTGTATTACGATCTAGAATATATCGTCATATTAAGTCGCGAGATTGTCTCCGCGAAACGAGAATAAGTGATAGCGAGGGTCGAGTTCTGGGTTGAGGCATCGACAATGAAACGATTAGAGAGAACAGAGGCGATGGGCGTCTCGATACTGTGATTGGAAAACTCGGGGCGCGGACAAAGTCCACTCTAAACACGCGTGCCCATTATCCATTCTTGGGGGGGCTTATGGCGATGCAGTTTTTAACCTCCAAGTGTCGTCCTCGGTTGGACCTCACGGTATAAACATGTGTTAAGGCATCCATATCGGCTCACCGACTCGGGAGTCTGACGATCGACTTCGAGGCGATGTAGGGCGAGTTCGGACTCGATCACCCCGGTCAGGCGGTCGGCATCGGCGGAGGAGTCCACGCCCGACTACGATGGCCCATTATCCACGAGGATAAGCTTGGGCAAAGGCGAGACCCGTTTAAGGGTAAATAAGACAACGGCTTTAAACCGACCTATTATTAGGGTTAGGATATGCATTGTCAATATAAATACCATGCTCGAGGAACTATGTGTGAGCGATTCGCGGAACATGCGAGGATCGTAAACAACGCGAGAGAGACTCTCGAGGCTCGATCTAAAATCACCCCGAAATCATCGCCCGATTCGTTCATCCTGAGATTAAATTGACCCGAAATTATACATGACAAAATCCAGCGTCGTCATTGGCGGCTAGAAGGAGGGCCTTATCGGTGATGGATCAAAGTGGTGGTGATCATGTTAATGGCAAAATAAGGCCAAAAGCAGTGAGAACCACTAATTGGGAGCGAGGCAATTGGCGACTGTTGCCGCCAATTGAACCGTTGGAAAAACAATTCCACGGTCATAATCAAGGATTATCGATGAAAGAGTTACATGAAGCGGGTGGTGGCGAGGATAAGACCTTGTCCTTGCTTGGAAAAGATTCTTTTGGCCACGATTGAGCAGAGAGATACGGTCGATTCGTTGAGCGGTGTGGCATTTGTCAAGCTGCCAAGGGCTCCAAAAGTAATGCAGGTTACTACATGCCACTGCCCATCCCTTCTAACATTTGGGAGGATCTTTCGATGGATTTCATATTGGGCTTACCAAAGACTCAGAGACATTTTGATTCCGTTTTTAAAATAAAGTGGACGCTTTAGTAAAATGGCACATTTTTGCCTTGCAAGAAGGTAGCGGATCTGAGTTACATCGCTCACCTTTTTTTTAAGGAGGTAGTTCATTTACTTGGGTTAATGAAAACTATCACGTCTGATCGCGATGTCACATTTTTTGCGTGAATTATGGAGGCGTTTCCAGACGAAATTGCAATTCAGCAGCGCTTTGTGAATCCTCCTTCGTCATAAGATTAACAATGCATATTCTGTGAATCCTCCTTTCTACTTGGAACATGTCTACCACCTTTAATGTAGCTGATTTAACCCCATATCAGGCCCCTGATGATGCACCGGTTCAAGTCAAAGCGTTTGAGGACGAGCCTTAATCTTCTTACGTCAGGAACTACAATGGAAGTCATGTAAGTTGTAATGGTAAGAAATTTGGAGGCCTTCATCAAGGCGAAGATGGTAGGTTCGAGACAAACGTAGAATCAACCATTTAGAAGTCGAAAAAAAAACATGATGCCGTCTAAAACGATATCATCATATGTTAAATTCCTACCTAATTCGACCCCTTTTTGTTTTCGTTGGATAGCTGTTAGGGTGGCTTGTTGCTGCACCGTTCATCATGGCGGTCCTCTACGTAGTATTCCTGCCTGTCTTTACATGTTTGGTACGCAAATTCAACACCGTACTACCTTTGAGTACCAAGAGTCCCACTGTGTTCTATCCCAGAAGTCAAGCTAAAGATGCACAGGGATCTATGATCAAGTGTATAGCACTGTACTTGTGTATACTACTCTGTATTGTACTATTGTATATTTACAATATAGGATCATGGGGTGTGTGACATCAAATACTTTTTCATGTACTTGTAAATAAGATATATATATATATATATATATATATGACGATACGATATGCTGTCCCTCCACGTGGAATTATTTGAGTGGCCCAGCTGGAATGTGGAGAGAGTCCAAATATGACAAGGATGTCGAGTCGGTGAACCATCTCGACATGATCATGATCATATGTATGATAAACTAATTATATTGAAGGTTTCCACATCGGCATGACCATGGCGATGACCATCAATCGATATCTACGGATGCATCGATCCGATATCGATGAGTAACTTGACGAGGAAGCAAGGTCATATTTGCCAATAGACTAAACCGCCCTTTAATTTAGAGGCGGAAGAATGACATGTGCCTATAAATACATACATCCAGGGAACTACGTTGGGCTTGATTCTGGATTCCAAAGCGAGAGATCGTAGGCAATTCAAGATACATTCTTGAACCCAGCCGTACAACATAAAAACTATCATCTTTCCATAAAAGGCTCCATCTTATTCATATTGCATCCTCTTTCTATTTCACCCTAGATTCCAAACAACCTTGACATCATCAGTGTGCTTTATTTAGCATCATCATTAAGCCCCAGATCGACAAAGCCTCTACAGTATCTTTGAAGTTGGATCGAAAATTTGAAAAGACATTCGATCTGAGGCCTTCTCTTGGCGGGATTTGGGCTAATGCCTCGAACCGCCATAGGTCTCCGTAGGGTGGCGTCGTTACGCATCGAAATTAAATGGCGCGCGAGGAAGCGAAGCGTTTTCATTGGATGGAGCCACTTGATACACGCGATATTTCCTTTATAAGCGCCCAAAAACCGTCCTTTCAAATCATTTGGAGATTTTCAAGATAAAAGGAGTTCAAGCGGTGAAGAGTCATTCCATCCACTTTCCACTGTCAAACGAAAACCACAAGTAAGCTTTGAACTCCTCGGTTTCTTTCTTTTTCATTGTTTTCTTTGCTTTTCCTATTCCCGTATGCGTGAGTGAGGCGATTCTCAAAATCGAAGAAATCACCGTGTCACGAGGGCGAATCGCGAGGGTAACGATTTACGAGCAACTTGATATATCCGGCGAGAAGTTTACGGAGAAGAGGAAGAGGAGGAAAGAGGGAAGAAGAATCGACTTCCCGACGTATCCTTTAAGCGTCAAACCGAGAATGAAGGGTTAGGGACCATATGGGTGCATATACCCCTTTTAACAAAGGAAAAGGTTAAGGCTTTATGCCAAAGATTTGATATTCCGTATTCATCGATAATATGCAAGTCCTCGAGGCCAAAATCAATTAAACTTGTGATCCTCATCCTGGTTTTTTGCGCCGTGTATGAAGCGCGATTAAAGAAGGGTTAAGATATCCTTTCGACCCATGTCTTATCGAAGTGCTTGACCTTTATCGGATATGTGTTGCTCGGTGGCTCGAATGGTATTAGAAGCCTCGTGGGCTTCGTCACGGCATGCCAGTGGCTAAAGTCGAATTCACTTTGTGCACTGTTCCGACAATATTACTCGATCCAAGGATTGCAAGACGCCGGGTGGTACACCTTTCAGAAACGTCCCCTGGTCCCGGAATTTGTACGGAGGGCCATAGCGTCCCATGGTGACTGGAAACCTAACTTCTTTTTTATCCGACACGGTCTTGGTGACCTCGATATACACACTTGGCACAAAGACCTAAGAAGTGGCATGACAAGCTTGACTCGATCCACGCATCGTGTGGAGTGCTCGAGCAAGTGCATCCCGATATTACAACTTTCGACCTCGAGGCAGCCAGGCCAGGCGCTATATGGAACTTGAAATAAGTCCGGGCTTTGTGTAGGACTTTCGTTAATTTTATCGGTGTTACACTTCTTTACATTTACTTATTTCCATCTCGATTATGTACTAAAAGTGACCTTTATTCTTGCAGTGGAATATTTCTCGGAGATGGATTCGTCTACTAAGATGCCTGACCCCAGGAAGGTTGACCCCAAGAAGATACAAGAGCTAGTGGGGATCAAATCGAAAAAATCTGTTTCCGTTTCGATAGTCTCTGGAGGTAAGAAGACTCCGGCTCGAGCACCCACTCCTGCATCAACGTCGAATATTCTTAGAGACCTACCAGACGATGCACTGGTGGAGAAACAGCCGGGAGAAGGTGCCGACTCGAGGAAGCGGTTGAAGACCACCGACACGAGGCATGGGATAGGAAAAGAGGCTCGAAACCTCCCTCACCCAAAGCCGCACACTATCGATTCGATCCCAGAGACTACAACTTTTGGAGCTTATGGCTGACAGGCGAACAAATATATTTCCAAGCTTGTCCGAAGTGTAAGCCTTTATAATCTAGAAATTGTATTAGTCAGCGAATCGATTTAATGTCTCTCTTATTGCGAGTTAAATCTTTCCCTTTGAGGTGGCCACAAGCAATTGGATCTCCTACCTCTGCTTTGGCTAAAAAGAGGAGACTATAAAGAGGCAGAAGTCAAAGATCGAGAGCCTTGAGACCAGTGTACGAAAATTGGACGGTCGACGTTTGACCTTGGAAGCTGATTTAGAGGTTTCTCGATTCAACTTGACCAAAGCAGAGAAGGTGCTAGAAGAGAGGGAGGCGGAGTTGGTGGGGTGAAGTCGAGCTCGAGGCAGTGAAAGTGGTGGCGGATGCATCAAGGCTCGAGGCGACCTACAAATCGAGGTTGTGACTTGGCGTCTCGCATGGAAATGGCCAAGAAGGATTTTACGGCCTCGGCGAGCTTAGAAGCCCGAAATAATCTTTGTTGATGACTCTGCCAAACCAACCTTATGATCATCACGGAGTTTTATTTATATGAAAATAAGCGCTCACATCTCTGATCCAACCCACAGGGTCAATCCCGTCAAAAGAGGAAAGTCAATTTTGGGATGTCTTACCTCGTATGTTTCAAAATCGACTTTGACAATCGAGAATGAGAGTTTTGCTTTGCTATTGTTGAAGTTGGGGTAGGAAGCAACCCGGGCGATCCGATCTTCCGGCAATCTAGTCTCCTTCCTAAATCGTTGTTACCAATGATTTAGAACCTTTTCCATTTGTGAAGCTAATCCATCAATTGATTCTTCATACCGGTCATTTCTATGCGTGATTGAGCTCTACTGCTATGCATAATCGGTCAATTCTTCTCTAATTTCATATTGAAGCTGCGGGAGTTCCTCATTGAACTTAAATCATGCTTCATTAATTTTTGCACTGGTTTTGGTACTTCTTCAATTTGCTTTTGAGCAGCGTTCCGTCGACCATTTCAATGATGGAACCGCTCACGATACCACTTGTCACAATCCAACAAATAAATTATAGAAATTTGCGAGAAAAAAGAAAGAACGAGGAAGGAAGAAGGGATTTAGAGGAAAAGAGGGAGGAGAAATGCAGAGAAAAAATTGAAGATAAAGATAAGTGTAATTTCATTCCATAAAACTCTGATGCATTACAATTTTCCATCCTTATACCAACATTCACCACCATCCTAGATTCTAACAGACATGAAAGAGAACCAAACAAAATCTAATAGCTCTGTGGCGTCGATAGCGGCCCAAATGACCTCATCCACTACCAAAAGCAGACTTATTCGATCAAAAGAAACTTCATTTCGAATTACAACTCTACTCATGACAAGCGGCTCGGTGGCGGTTCCGGCGATCTTCTACGTAGTAATAGGTAAGAATCTACAGGTTGTTGATTAAATATTAATGCTTTTAAATTCGGGTTTTGTTTCAAGTAGTTACGGATTCATTGGAAATTGCAAAAGCATTGAGTTGAGTCTTCCTTATCTTTGTGTGAAAGCGTGCTTAGTGGCAATGTTAATTGAAATTCATGCCGCTTGACTTAGGCTAGGGCTAGGGCACAAAGCTACAATTTAATAGGTGAAAAAAGAAAACACCTTAACGCTAAGTAATCTTGACCCAAATCGAAAAGCAAAAGTGACCAAAATAAAAATAAAAAACAAATAAATAAACTTTTAATTACTCGGGGGATGCAATCTTTTAAGGCGATAAAGGGATCAAAGACACGAGGCGAAGAACAATCATTTTTTGGCCTTCCCTCTTGCCCGGACCGGATCACGACTTTTGAATCCCGGCTTCTCCCTACTTTAGGGGCGTGGCGTGATCATGGCCGTCTAAAAATATATGTGTTCTCTCTCCCCAGATTGGAATGGCGGACATGATCTCTGCGACTTGTTTTCTATCGATTTCTTGATTTTCTCAAGGTGAGCAAAGAGCCAAACTTTACCCATTAATTTCGATTTTGGCTTATTTAAATGGATCAAATTGAGGAGAGAAGAGATAGAGAGAGAGATTTTGCGAAAGAGAATTATATAAAAGGACATTATTCGATGTCTATTTTCAACCTCTATAGAAATCGAAACTTCCTTGAAATCTGAATTACGATATGTTCATCGAATGAGATAATGACAATAAATTTTATAGCCAGTGATTATTTGTTGTAATTGTTTGTTGAAAGTAACATTAGGTAGGCCAAAGAAGCGAGCCTCGGACTCCAAAATATTACATATTTTAAGACTCCACGAACAACTGCATCAATTTCCCCCAGGAAATTCGCCACCTTTTACATCCTGAACCTTTGCTAGTCCAGGGAAAGGCGATTACTCGAGGATCCGTTGTAATTAGTGTCAAGAGTGATGCAATAAGTTATAGATACTCGTGCGGCGCTTGAGAGTGTCTTGCCATATTAGATATTCCATGTTCTAGGGGAGAATCGTCTTTGTAGATTCTGGTATTCACCAACTTTGCCTACTTTGATTTTAAAAGTGGACTAGGGGCTTGCATTGCTTGTGGCAAAATGGTGCGATCAATTTGCCTTCTGTTGTCTAAAACGCGACTCTATATACCACGATCACTTGCTTCCTGTTACCATACAAACCATCAAACATGAGTTTCATTTGTGATCCACGACTCGATCTCACTCGCTCTCGACAATCGGAGATTATCTTGATCGGGGACATCGAAGAAACAGCGAGTTCTACGACTTTGCTTGTGAGGACCAAGAAATTTGTACCAGCGTCTTTTTACTCCCAACAATATGCTTAAACATGGTTAAGTTAGTTTAGTGATGCTTTCTCGATCGACCATAGCGGTTGTGGCACAACATAGTTTTACGTTTGATGATTATGGTAGACTACATCATGATCAATGGTGCAAAAATATCTTTGTGATGGTGACATTTCGCTTAGTTGTATATTGTGTATGGAACTTTTGATTAGGAGCCTTTATTTACGTCACTACAATGGTAAATCACACCTCCGTGTGCCGTATTGAATCGATCTTTTAAGCGTCGAATCTTGAGTCAATAAGCGATTTTCGAAGGTCGATCCTCACCTTCGACTTTCATGTGTAGTGCTTAGGTTGTGTGGTGTATAGTAAATTCGAGCAGGGGTAAGTAAAGGCCCTTTTTTAGTTAAAGATGTTATCACAAGAACATTTATGGTACAACCATTTACATAACACAATGTACATCATTCATCACCATTCACATACAAATTTCTCTTTAGAAAAAGGCTAAAAGACTAACCAATGATTAAAGGGAACCCAATAATTTCTGATTTAAATCATAAGATTGGTGCGTTCTTATTTTGGTCATCGATACTTCCTACCAACATGTGCTGCCCACTTGTCAAATATCAGCCTCACTTCATTCTCGCTTCACCTTCTCAGATAATCTATAATGTGCTTCTACATATGGGAATGAAAAATATCAACTTCAAGGACTCATTTGGATTGTTCGAATGCATATGGAATGGAAATAGGTACTTTGATCGTTGTTTCTATTGAGATAATTGCTACTTTTTCTTCCTTTCATTTCATTACATTTTACATTGGTTTTTTTCATGGCATCTCTTTTCTATCCCCCGTGAAAACAGGGCCATGTATGATCACCGGCGCCATTCCTTTGTCTTTGTGCCTTCCCTTCCTTAGTGAAAAATGAGAGAAAATCTGTCTCGGTCTCGTCCATTCTCAAGTTACCAACAGGGAATTCATAAGCCTCCTTGCAATTGACAAACGACCTCGCCTTAACCAATGTTAGCATCCGCGTCAAACCACGGAGAATCGATCCAGGTAAGTTCTGCATTTGATTCCAACTGATGCCCCCAGAAAGTGATTCATTTTTCGCAATCACAGAATAAATTAGGGCGGCGTACCCTAATTGTTTGGTGTTTATCCGGTAGCAGAACTATATATATAGACACAACTCTGACCCTTCACAATACATATCCTTCTAGTATTAGTGTATTTACGCAGAAATGAATGGAGAAACAGAGAGATAACACTCTGATCATGAACTCAATTTTAAATCGATGGCTAATGTATAAGCTAAAGGACATTGAACTAAAACGGAAGAGCTTAATTGCCTTTCGGTAGGGGAAAAACAATGGCGGTTTGAATTTGCAGAATAAGGTTCCAATCCAAAGGGAAAACAGTAGACTGAACTAAAACAACAGATGAGATCATCTCTAATTGGTCACTTTTCACCCCCATTCAGCTTCAGCCCAAAGAAAAAAGAACCCATCACAGAGCATGATAAATGATCGAAAACAAATTATTAACATATATAATGTAATACCAGATTCAAATTCTACCTTGACCGACTTTGGAGACTATGTGACAAAAAAGTTTGGTTTACTGTGACCCATGATTCATAAATAAACTTCAAATCAAAATACCTCAATAAGGGCATTCAGACAATAATGAAAATTAAGACTGATGTTTCCGAAACAAACTTAGCCGAATAAACTAGTGACGAGAAGGAGAAAAGACGACCTATGTTACAAGTCTCCAAAGAAGCAAAGACAACTTTATGATACAAGTCTCAAAGGGCCTAACCCAATGCCACTTTCCAATGAAGTAATTATTTCTACGAGTGTAAATGAATGATAGGGTTTTCATAAGTCGGATGTTTAGACGGTGGGCCACAAGTAACAGGTTAACCTTCTATGTCGGAATCCGCCTTCAATACCGATGTAAACTCGCCTTTTAAGTTGCCTTTATCAATGATGGCCAATCTTTTCTTAAACGTTGCAAATCTCGTCTCCTTCAATTCAGCAGAGGGATACTTTCTGTCATAGTGTGCTGCCCACTTCTCAAATATGAGCCTCATTTCAGCATCACTCCGCTTTCTCGGAAAATATATAATGTGATTCTACAACAACAAAAACAAAACAAAACAAATACAAGGTAAAAGAAAGATTGAATTCTGTTAGTGTAGGTTCATAAGCGACACTCCATTCCCGAGGGTACAATGAGAAACGTTCCGATATCTCTTAGCCAGATAGATTCATGCATATAGCTCAATGCACGGTTGTCAAAGCGCTAGGCAAAGCCTATGCGAGCTTGGGTTGGTCCCCTAGGCGAGCTAGACGATCATGGAAAAAGTTAAAAATAGAGGACAATTGATCAGTAAAAGCACACATGAAGGCCAACTCGTATCAACCAAATATTCAAATATGCCTTGTGGGTACGGTAGCACGGTATACTCTAGCCACATTTAACATTTACTTGCGCCAGCATATATAGTGTGTCCTAACCACCCAATAATATAAAATATCAGTCATACATGCATCTACTCAGACAAGAGTACTAAGTACTCAAAAGTTTCATCATGGACACACCACATAGCCCCCTTTTGTAGAGCATCCTGTCGGCGGCGGCTAGGCGCTAGGACCTCGAGTCAGGCTTAGGTTGCTAGGTGAGCACTTTGACATATGTGGAGAATCATCCAACCCTCCACACACTCATGCACACACACTCCACACACAAAGGAATTATTTATGGTAAAAGATATATGTATATGCATTGGGTGATTGACAGCAAAATTTATGGAGAAGCAATAGGTATCCAAAAGCCAATACACAGACAACAAAATTCACAAAGTTAGACAAGAAACAAAAAGATTGAGCATCAACAAGAAATTGAAATAATGTCGTTGAACTATACACAGCAAAATCAAAACTCAAAAAGGTGAATAAAAAAGGTATCATCTTTGTCAGTGACAAAACTTGATTCCATCAGAAAACAGGACAGGAATATTAGTTGTAGTGAGGTAACATAAAGCGTCAACTATGCATACTGGAATGTCAAATAGTAAGCAATATGTTTCAAGTGTCAATTTTTCTCAACTTACCTGCAGGGATTCCCAGTCAAGTGTTCCCAAATAGTCAAGGGCTCTCTTTTTTACTTTGTTGCTGCAATCTTCTTCATCAGAGTCTATCCATTGATCCCCTTCATCATCAAACTGTATTTGTTGATGATAACCGGTTTTCATTTGTGCGTTCCCTTCATTTATGAAATATGGGGGAAAGTTCTTCTGTGTTTGACGATGACCGGTATTTTCCTTCTTCATGTTTTTACCAACCATGCAATTGACAAACGACCTCGCCGTAAACAATTTTACCATCTGCATCAATGGAGAATCTAGGTAAGGTTTGCACTTAATACCGGCGGCAACACCCACTGCAACACGCCCCGCGGCGATTGATGCCCCCAGCAAGCGATTCATCTTCGCAATCACAGAATAAATCAAGCGGTAAAAACCTAATTGTTTATGTTTACTATATGGAACTCCGATTCTCTATAGTAACTATCTTCTTGTTTTATACTCTCTCCCTTATTAATAATATTAGCCTTTGAGAAATAATACAGATTAAAAAAATGATTTATTATGTTGATTTTCATTATAAAGTATTAAAAAAAATCTCAAAAAATGTAGTGGTGTATTGAATATAAAAAATTAATTTGTTAAATAAGCTTAAAAATTGAAATGTAATATTGAAAAGACGAAAGGGTAATAAATATGTATTGAAATCTAACTACGATATATAAATAAAATTTTGATTTTGGTAAAATACGACATATAAAAGGAACGAGGGAGTATAGAAAATTGATACAAAAAGGCCTTTTTTTTTTTCCCTTCCGGGATCGCCCAGCTAATTGGAGATTCGGTTTAGTTCAAGTCGTGTCTTTTTATTTTATTTTTTAAAACCTCCGCTCTCAGGGTCTCTGTTCGACTAATACGAAATTCGATTCAAGTTGTGTCTGTGGAGTCCGAGTATAATTCACTTGTAAGGTTTGACCAAGTGCTATTTCAACCTTAGGAGAGTGTCGGGGAGTGTTGACAGTGTGTCGGATATTAAAATTTTAAATAATATTAATTTAATTGGTCGACACGTGTCGGACACGGCATCGAAACGTATCAAAACGTGTCGTATCATATCTTGTGTCGGACACGATGCACGGTGTCCGGATTAAAGTGTCGGTGGATCATAGCCGAAATATTAAATAGGACGGTATTACACACAACACAAACATGCTGCAGCCACTGGTTATGAATCCTTAAAAAATAAAAAATAGAAATACGTAAAAGGACCACACACATTTTTCCATTCAGTGATATATATTCTCAGTTCCTTAATCATTTGCATTGTATTTATGGGTGATTCTAACAGTGCAACGTTTGTATCACAACAGGTCAAATAGTATATTTTAATACGGCTATTTATGATGAGTTAAATCACAATCAATATATGCGTCATGTCAAAGATGAAAATATGTGTTGTGTAGCTCGCTATATATATGGCGTTGTCTTGTAATATTTCTTGTTCCTTAAAGCATTTTTTCATCCGATGGTCACCAACTCACCATGTGGCATGTGCCGAGGTGGCAATCCGATTTCAAGATCCGTGGAAAGCGATAATTGGTGTAAAATGATTTGGAGTTATATTTACACATAGAAAATTATCAAAAATCGATAATGTATTATATCATACTCTACTTTTTGAAGATCGAATTTGAGTATCGATCCTTGGACGGTCAGTTATTGGCTTTAGAGTATATGCATTGATTTTTCAAAAATCAATTATTGAATCGAAAATCGACTTTTCAAAGATGAAATGTGAGTCGATAATCAATTATTGAATCGAAAATCGACTTACAAACCTCAAACTAAGTCAAATAACATTAAATCACATTGGTGATATAATCACCAACAATCCTCCCCCATTTAGTGTAACCCTTGACTTAGTTAAAACTTTTCATCACACAACAATTCATCTTTCAATGATAATATCACGCAGATTGAATTCCCATCTAGTATATTACACGTTCCAAAATATTCGAGTATTGGGGTGTGACTAAGCATTGAACCCCTTTACAATTTGAATACTTCAAAGATAATATACAAATGTATCTAAAGACAACTTTTATAGCTTGCTTGACACTCTTTATCCAGGCCTCGTGTCCATATCAATTCATGAGCATATAGAAAGCCAACCCTAACTTTCTTGAAGCGGCCAAACTTGAAACTCATATAGGTGAGTCTTATCAATCGTGTACACAACAACAACACTTTTTCATAAGACTTATTAAGATATATATCAACCTCACATGCAGTCTAGCACAAACCTTCGGGACTAAATATATGTGCCAAAACTAAGTCATCAGGCCTTCCTCATTGAATTCATTTCAATGTCATATTAAGGGGAATTGGGTATCTAATGCAAAGTTTCAATGGGTTGTAGACCCGTCCGACAACCGACTTGATAAACAAGTCCTTAGCCAATGCCTTGGTCAAATGATCGGCTAAATTCTTTTGAGATCTCACAAATGCAAGCGATATCACCCGTGAGTGATCAACTCACGAATCGAGCTATGCCTAACTCCATATGTCGCGATTTTCCGTTGTATACTTGGCTATAACATTTAGCCAAGGTATTTTCACTATCCCAATTGATAGAAATTGGTGATATCGGTTTTGGCCACAATGGAATTTCGTAAATCAAATGTTTAAGCCATTCTGCCTCTAAACCGGCCGAAGCCAAGGCAATGAATTCCGATTCCATTGTCGAGTTTGCATTACATGTTTGCTTCTTGGAAGCCCATGAGATGGCACCTCCTCCATGTTGGAATAGTGTCCTAAACCCAATCGGGTTGGACCGGATCCGACCGGGTCGGATCATTTATACTATTTCTTTATGTTTGTACATATATTAAATGGCTTTTATGTTGTCATATATATGTTCTTTTAAAGAACCAATTATGAATTGTTATGTGATAACGTCCTTAGTATTAAAGCGTGATAGAAAACCATGATAGGCGATTATGGTTGATGAGATCTCTAATCACTTTAATAAGTTTGATACTTAAATGTCTACAGGTGATGTCTTATTAAACGGGACATTGATAGTATAAGCAGACTAGCGTATATTAGATGTCTTACATCTTTAAGGCGAGGATAGATCTCGTCTATCGAAGTGTAGAGACACTTGGGTATGCGTGGGCGTGTATTAGAGAATGCGTGCGTTAGGCGACCCCTTACACGAGATAAGTGTCACACTATGTGGCGGTTGTGTAATTATCCTTTTGACCGAGTCTTCGTGGCATCACGGTGTGGATTGTCATGCTTTGACACTATTGAGGTTTCCACAGCCACGGGGCGATCATGCGGTAGTGATTGGGTGTGATCTTTGAAGCATCACGGAGTATACATGATTGGTCGATCCGGGAATCGCGTATCTATGATTGGGATCGAATATCCGAAATGGCCTTCTTATAAGGAATGTCTTACTCTGTGAATCTTTGCAAAGTGGGAGTAAGCGAGTTACTTGAGAGAGCATGATATCAGGATTATAAGATCGATCGTTGATGTTTTGACACTCGACTAACGACCGTATGGATATTATTACAATGATAGGATTGTAAGTTACACGGTAATGCGCATTTCACATGAAAGGTAGTAGTCATTGCATTTGACTCTTCCGATGATTGGGGGTCACGGTGTGTTGCTTTGAGCGCTATCCCGTGATCGTTAGGCATGAAGGGCATTTTAAGTAATTTGCACTTTGTGTCTACGGCCAACATATTCGGAAGCCTATCGGGTCACACACATATAAGAACATCTAGCGGATTAAAATGTGGTTATAGATGATAACCAAATAAGGAAAGTTTATCTCGAGACTATAAAGGTTATAGTGGTAAATTAATATGGTGGTATTTATTTATTATGAATAAATTAAATACAAGATATTAATAATATTACATTAATTAAAGAATATTCCGGATGCCAATTTATTGGCTAAGGGTGACGCAAATTTGGAGTGTATAAGATACACTTGGATTGTGCAATTTAATTAATGGTATTACCATATATTAATATTAGATATTAATATTTATAAATATGTACATACATGCGTGGTTTGCACATATGATGTGCATGTGCACACTTGTTTCCAAAGTATATATATTATATAGATTTATTTGTGTAATATATATGTGATATATACACATGTGTAAATTGATTTATGGTAATAAAATAAAGATAGTCAATATTAGATATTGACAATATCTTGGAGATATTCAATATAAGATATTGACAATATCCTAGATTTATTTAATATAAGATATTATAATAAATGAGATAAATCAATCAATTATATTTTCCTTATTTTATTGGGAAAAGGTTTTCTTCTCCTCCACTCTTCATTGGGGCGCATATTACACTATAAATATAGGGTGGGTGTCAAGCTCTTTTGTACATCACAATTCCAAGAACTAATAGTTCTTGTGTAAAATAGAGAGCATCCTATAGAGAGTTGGAGAGAGGGGAAAAAGGCCGGTCTAGCAACCGGAGTTTTCCAATAGCAATCCATGATGGGATTCGGCGGTACATTCGTGTGTGGACTAGCGGTGAGGGCCGAACACTTGGGCGGCTCTATGCGTAACTACTCTCCTTAGACGGTCAAAGCGTCGATCTTTTAGATCAACCAAGATAACCACCGTCTACTATCTATTTGTTTATTGCTTAAATGAAGTCGATCTTGGGTCGATAGAAATAAATTTTGAATTCATTGCGTTCCCGCGTAGATTTCCTAACACTCCAGCGAAACACACCCACCACTCGTTGATGAATGATTCTCATTTGATATCCAACTAGCATCCGAGTAGCCTTCTATCACCGAAGGATGTCCGACATAAGTTAAACCAAAATTTTTGGTAAACTTAAGATACCTTAACACACGCATTACCGCATGTTAAGGGTGATTTTATACGTTTTATAAGGATATATTTTGTAACAATTCTCTCCATATTCGTATGTTTCTCATAGAAATCGAGCTTTATATTGAAATATTGAGCAAATGAGTTTTAGAAGTATTAAAGTTCAAAATCGGGTTAATTATGTGATTTTATTGGATAAATATCTTTAGATGTAAGATGTTACATTTTGCATGGTTTTATCGTGATGTAGATGCGCTTGCATGAGGTGAAAGGAGCTTAAAAGATGTTCAAGTGATGATTTGCATGGAAGGAAGAGATAGAGATGAAGTTGGAATGAAGATCAAGATTAATTTGGAAGAAAAGAAGTGAGCGCACGTCCAAGTCCCGTCCAAAGTGGTGGCGTCCAAATAAGTGGTGGCGTCCAGGGAGGAGTTTTGATTCGAGAGTTTAGACGCCATAGCAAGCGGGCGTCCACTGCGTCGAGAATTCTTGGGCGGCGCGTCGGTAGTGGGCCAGGCGTCCACGGCCGACATATCTTGAAAACCGACCTATTTCTCCTATAAATAGCGGTAGCGATTTCAACCCTAAAACACACATTATTCGATCTCATTGATACACCATCATAAGAGGCAAACCACTAGCGGCCCCTAGCCCCGTTGGGAGGGAGGGGTGGCAAGTCGATTAGGTTTTATTTTGCTTTTACTGTTTCTTTGCAACTGCGATGTACTCCATGCTTGAGAGTGCAATTGTTCAAACAATTTGAATCTTTTTCTTGAGTTTTATCTACTTTTATTTAAGTTTGTTTTATGATTTTATCTCAAAGTTGTATCTTTTCTGTCGATTATTTGTTATCGGCGTATATCGGAAGATGGTTGCTTATCGATGTTTGATTTTGATGGAAGTCATGTTAAACCTTAGATCACCATAGGAAAGATTGGATTTTTAACCTTGACATAACGGAAGTTGATAGGGTGATTATCTAGGGTGCTAGATTTGAATAAATCTTACACCTTGTTTTGATTGATGAGCGAATTATCTACTGAGTAGGATTCATACTTTTGATTAGGTGAACCACATCTTTAGTTAATCATCACAAGATAACCTTAGATAGAGATAGAGGGTTTGAAGGATTGGATGATTTTGTTTGTTCATTGTTAATCTCCATGTTCATCTTCTTGTTTATTTCCTTTTATAGTTAGTAGTTTAGATTTAGTTTTTATCGCTTTTATCCTTCCTGGCTTTGGACTGACAATCCTCTGTCCAGTTTATTTTATCTTTTTTTAGTTTCGTTTTAGTAGTAACAACCTTAGGAAAATTAATGAACTAGATACCCCGATTCCCTGTGACCGACTCCGGTATTAATCGCTATACTACGATCCCTACACTTGGGGAAATACCGGATCTATAAATTTATTACTTGTTGTTTTGCATAGATAAAATCCGTGACACCGCATGCCAATGAACACTACTTGGATTACTAGTATATCTACTAAGTTTTCCAACCGCATATGCAATGTCCGGACGAGTGCTAGTCATTGCATACATTAAACATCCTATAACTCGAGCATATTCAAGTTGAGACTCCGGTTTACCCGAATTCAACTCAAATTTCTCATGAGGATCCATGGGAGTTCTTGCCGGACAGAATTTTCACAATTGAACTTCTATAACATTTTCTCAATGTAGTGAGATTGTGTCAAAGTAATCCCTCGGTCATTCCTTATGATTTTTATACCAAGGATAACATCCGCCTCCCCCATGTCTTTCATTGAAAAACTTGATGACAAAAATGATTTACATTGGTCAACTTGATCTTGGTTTGTACCAAAGATCAACATGTCATCAACATATAGACAAATGATTACACCATTTCCGGTTTCATCAAATTTGCTATACAAACATTTGTCCATTTGGTTAAGCTTAAAACCATTAGACAAAACAACTTCATCAAACTTATTATGCCATTGTTTGGGAGCTTGTTTGATCCATACAATGATTTAACGAGCTTACACACTTTATGCTCATTCCGGGTATCACAAAACCCTCCGGTTGTTTCATGTAAATTTCCTCATCCAAATCCCCATTTAAGAAGGCTGTTTTAACATCCATTTGATGGATAACAAGATTGTTAATGGCTGCCAAGGCAATCAACAATCTAATAGTGGAAGATTCTCGCAACCGGGCATAAGTATCAAAATAATCAATGCCTTCCTTTATACTAAAGCCTTGTATCACCAACCGGGCTTTATACCTTTCAACGGATCCATCAATTTTCATTTTCTTTTAAAGATCCATTTGCAACCCAATGGTTTACATCCACGTGGAAGGTCCGTCAATATCCACGTATCATTGCCTAAAATGGAATCCATCTCATCGTTAATGGCTTCCTTCCAAAGGCAATATCCGAGACTCATAGCCTCTTTATACGTTCTAGAATCATCATCAATATGATAGCAATATGCATATTGAAATCCTACTTCATCTCTTGTACCCTCCACCAAATAAGTTTGGAAATCGGGACCAAAGATTTTCTTTTCTTGCCACTTTTGCTTTTCAAGCACCAAAGGCTCATCTTGTGATTCCACACCACCACAACTTCCACTCATTCCAATAGGAACAACATTTCTAGGCCTTGATATAGAAGAAAATCGACTTTCATCAAAGATAGCATCCCTTGATTCAATAACGGAATGAACCGCAACCGAATCATTTGGCTCTATAACATAGAACCTATATGCCTTGGAATGCAACGCATATCCAATAAAAATGCAATCAATGCCTCTTTCCCCCAAGGTTTTAATGTTGGGATTGGGTAGTCTTACGACTGCTCTACATCCCCAAACACGCAAATAATGCAAGTTTGGCTTCTTTTTATACCAAAGCTCATATGGGGTAATATGACTCTTTTTATTAGGAATCCTATTCAATAAATAACAAGCTGTCAACATAGCTTCTCCCCAAAAACCCTCACTCAATCCTGAGTAAGAAAGCATAGCATTCACCATCTCTTTTAGAGTTCGATTCTTTCTTTCAGCTATGCCATTTTGTTGTGGTGTATAAGATGTAGTTATTTCATGTATAATCCCACAAGATTCAAAAATGGTGGATCAAAGTATTCTCACCTCTATCCGTCACGAAGTTTCTTTATTTTAGTTTCAAGTTGTAATTCCACTTCGTTTTTAAACACTTTAAACTTTTCCATTGCCTCGTCTTTAGTAAATAGTAAGTAAACATAACAAATACGAGTGCAATCATCAATAAATGTGACAACATACTTTTTGTTTCCTAAAGATGGAGTAGAGCCAAAATCACAAAGATCACTATGAATAAGTTCCAAAATAATAGACGACCTTTCAACACCTTTGAAAGGTTGTCTTACAATTTTAGTTAAGTTACAAGTATCACACTTATTCATAGTTGTACTACAAACAGGAATTAAGTCATTTTTAGACATTTACAACATTCTTCTAAAATGCACACGACCTAATCTCGCATGCCACAAGTATGATTCATCAACATTAACGATCATAACATTCATATCAACATTATCATTCAAATCATTACGAATAATGTTAAGCATAAACATACCACCATTTAAATAACCAAATCCTACAAATACACCATGCTTAGTTAATACATAACGAGAGGACTCATATACTTGTTTGTAGCCCTCTTTACATAAAATACTACCGAAACCAAGTTTTTCCGGATTAAAGGAACATGTAAAACATTGTTTAAGGTTACATATTTTCCGAACTAAATTGCAAATTTACAATGCCTCTTCCAACAACATTAGCTTTAGACTCGTTTCCCATATGTACAATTGATCCATCTTCAACTTTTTCATATTTTGAAAACCATGATCTATCCTTGCACACATGTCTAGTTGCTCCCGATTCTATCCACCAACTAACATCATCATCCTGCAAATAACATGCTTCGGAGATCAGTGGTACATAATTCCTCTGCCTCTCGGGGCTCTTCGTGGAAGGCGAATCTCGGGGTTTTGTGGCGTGAGCTTTTTGTGCAGAAATGATTATAACACATACCCTCCTTCCATTTGCGGGCATGGATACCCATCACCTTCATCACCTTCATAGTCTAAGTAATCCGTTTATATGATTTACAAGATTTCCAACTATCATATGCTTCTCCAAATTCCACATCAAAACCCAATAAACCCAATAACCTTGTGACACTTTGTTTAAAGAACAATAAACTACTCTACCATATCTTCTTCTTGGACATGCCAGTATACCCCTACCCCAATTGATGACCGATTTCCAAACTGAATTGATGGCTAAGACGTGCCATATTATGGACTTAAACACAATCCAACATGAATTGAAACGTTTTACCTTCTATATATATATATACCGATAAGCACTCCATCCTGTCGGTGATGTTCAAATGAGAAACCCATGATCTCTTTGCCGATGGGAGCAATAACTCAAATTTATAGGGCTTCTTTCAGATTTACCAATACATTTTACGAATACAAACAATGCGATTCGGCTAGTCCTTTTTCTTTCTCCGATCGATCTAGAGCTCCCATGCGCGGAAAAGCAGATCGGAGGCCTTTCGGCACATGTCAAAAGCATTTCTTGGCGGCTAGGTCGAAGAAATGGTGATGGATGCGATCATACTAGATAAATAAATAAAAAAATATTGAATTAATTTTTAATTTTATTGTGTTTATCTGGCTCGAATTATATTAGAGGTCAAAATGAGAAAGTTATTGGTGTATTACGATACCGAATATCGTACCTCCACGTGGCGTCACAAGATGGTCCTCCTGAACAAGAATAAGTGATAGCCCAAGGGTCGAGTTACGGGTTGACACTACAAAAAACAGACCTTTTCGTGACAAACAAATTCGTCGTGAAAGGTAAAGATTTTCGTCAGTAAAGGTTTTCGTGATAAATATTTTTTGTCGCGGCGTTTGTTGCGTAAGCAGCGACGCTAAAGGTGCCTCTTGTGACGATCGGTATATTAGTCATTAAAAGAGTTCATTCGCGACAAATCTTATATTTTTGTCACCAAAGCTTTTCATGACAAACCTCCATCTTTCTCACCAAAAGGTTTTTCTTGTGACAAAACTTTTGTCACAAAATAATGAACATTTTCTCACTAATTCAGTGTTGTTGTCACCAAAGGGTATAAACACATTGTTACATTAATGGTTAATATTGACAAAGGCTTTGTCACTAGTAGTCATATTTCAATAATAATAATAATAATAAATAATAATAATAATAATAAATATTTGAATAATAATAATAATAATAATAATAAATAATAATAATAATAAATAATAATAATAAATATTTCGAATAATAATAATAATAAACAGACACAATACAAGTCATAATCAATAATAATATCCTACAACCATAATAATTAATAATAAATATAATAATAAATAGACACATTAGAAGTCATAATCAATAATAATACCCTACAACCATGCAACAATCCTTTTCACCATACATTATTCAACATACAACATACACCTTTACCACTACACTACATCAATTAAGTATCTTCAACTTCAACACTGCATTAACAAAAAAAATCAAGGCAATCAATTTCATGACAACGAGTATAATTAATCTGCAAGCAAGGACCTGAACTAAAGACAAGACACTTAACATACTGAACATCAAAACTCAAATGTGAAACCTAAGCATAAAATCTTATTATAACAGAAAACATTAAAATCTGATTTAATGCAAACCACTTACTCATTTGGGTTGAAATCCACCATGATTTAATGCAAACCACTTACTCATTTGGGTTGAAATCTGCAAGACCAAAGACCGTAGTGATCTGTTCATTTAGACATTTAACAAAATAAAATGGGAGAAATGAAATGCATCATGTTGAACAGTGTTCTAGCAGACTACCATGCAACAACTTCGAGTAAATGGAGTTTTCTGGTGCATGGTAGGTGTAGTAGTGTGACAACTTTACTTCGCCGACAAATGCTTGGGCAGAACAACACCAAGAGAGTAGACATAGGGGCTCAAATAAGCAACTCGAGATAGCAATGCTGCTGATTTTACCTTGTCTATCTGTCTCCTCTTTCGAGAAAGATGTCAATGCCATCAATGTCCCTGCGTATATTAAAATTATTCATCATTCTTAGCTCTCAAAATTGGAATCAATCTCTCTTTGTAAACCTTGATACATGAGATGTGAATAAGCGAAATTGGAAGGCAAACAAAAATACACCTTTTATTCTTCAATAATTTAAGACGGCACTTTGCACTTTCCTTATCAATCTCTTGCGCCATAAACAACTCAAACAAGCATTAATATAGGATCATTAAACATAAACATAATGATAAGTAAATTCTAAGGAATTTAAAACAGGGAATCAATCAAGATTACCATTTAGAGGCTTTATCCACCCAAAGAGTACGTCAAACATGTCCAAGTTAAACTTCCAAAGTGCCTTTGCATGGTAGGAGGAACATGATCTTTTCCTTCATTGATATATAGGTGGTTAAGAAAACATCATGTTGCAAATAAGACTTTTATAAACGTAACCAACTTAGCAGCAACAATCAAGTCACCTAACTTATATCAAGTCACTAAAGATAATGCAAACGGGGACAACAAGCAAAAGCGCATCTCGGTTCCGATTTAGGCGAAAAAGCAGAGCAAATCAGGTTGACTACTTCTGCTAACTAACAAAAGTTCACATCCAATGCTAAGCTTTTCTTGGTGGAGATAAAAAGATCATTAAATGACAATACAGCAATTGATATGAGTGCAAAATTTACAGCAATTGTTCTTGTTCTCTTTCTTTTGTTTGAGACCATTTCGATTCCAAATTTGATCATAAATTTTGGGCGAATAGATATTAACCAAAATTTGTTTCAGTAAATAAGAATTTACAGCAATTGATATGAGTGCAAAATTTACAGCAATTGTTCTTGTTCTCGTATCTTCACAACTCATAGTCAATGATACATACCATACAAATCATTTACACATAACCCCATCACTTTCATCATTATTTGTTTGTCAAGGAAAAATATTAACCAAAATTTGTTTCAGTAAATAAGAATAAATCCGAAATAACTCATGTTCAAACGAACCCTTTTTGTGATTTTATCAACCACGTTGAATTGGATAAAACCATATTCATTTCTACAAACCTAGCTAGCAAAGTAGCTAATTGAACCGAGTATATTTACAACAAATAACAAATAAATAAATGCATCTATTCTTATTTTATATCATACCTTGCTTCTGGAGTGCTTTGATGTAATAAGATTAGGCAGACTTGAGTGTACCACCAAGTGGCTTCTTCTCTTGATGAAGCCAGAAGCTCAGTAGAAAGGAGTCCATGATGATCTATGTATATAGTAACAAAATATATTATCTCATCAGATACATAACCCTTTCTTTTAAAGAAACACGACGGGACCAAAAGAAAAAGAAAAACGGCTTTAACCTGCAACAGATACACATGGAAGAATGAGCAAACCAGATTCACCAAAGGCACCACCGTTACCATCACAGGCAATGTTTTCTGCAAAACATTGCCACAAAAGATCATACACTTGTTAGAGCTTTTTTATAATTCATAAAGAAGCAAACAGAAGTATTCTTAGTCAGATGCTAGTGACAAAATCATTAAATATATATATATCCCCATGAAATAAGGTGTATCACCTGCACCATTGAGATTGGAATCCCCGAATGGACTGGAATCATTAGCATATCCAGAAATATTCTAAGACCTTAGCTTCTTACAATTCAAAAAGCTGATCCAATTTTCCGAACTCGGCTGGGATTTGACCAACTAGTTGTTTGTCATTCGGTTGCCTAAATACATGGAACAAAAAAATTGATAGAAAGCAAAAGCTAAAAAGGACAAGTAAAGATCAACCCTAAACTATGACCACTTACAAATAACTAAGCTTCGACATATTTCCGAGTTCAGGTGAAATTAAACCCGTAAGCTTGTTACCATGGAGATACCTGAGCAAACCACTGAGCATACATAATTCAAGAAAAGAACCATATTAGATGAAATCAAATAACATAATTAGGGTTCATAAAACCGATATATAAAGGTGCATCTTTGACTTACAGATATTACAAAACTTCATTCCAGAATATCAGCCTTGGTATCTCACCTGTAAGCTGGTTAAGAGCAAAGTCACTGTCACATTCAGCGCCTTCTGTTAGTATAAATAAAGGGAATATACTTCATTAAAACCAAAATTGCAAAGGAAAAAGATACCACTGTATGCTTTAAGAATATGGAAGTAAATGAAATACAAGGCATAAGATGTCGACTTACAAAAATTTAAGGTTAGGAATTTGTGTATGTCGCCATCATTCAAGCTGTTTGAGCTTTGAGATTGAAAAGGGTATGTCACCATCAAGCAAGTTATCAGAGAAATCCCTGCATAGAGAAGACATGCATTAAGCTTGATTAACAATTTTTTGTCTAAGTTAAAAAAGGCTTGAACACAAGAAATTAACATAAACTGGTAGTTTAATCATGATTACAGGTAGTTTATAGATGCACAATTTCCAATCTCATCAGGAATTTGACCAGTTAATTTGTTCCCCTGCAAATCCCTGCCATAAAACACACAAAATGGTGAATCAGTTTAGCTCTTTCTCTCCCACTAGCACTCTCCATGGGATCCCAGATTCAATAAAAATAGAAAATAACAATAATAAATAATAAATATTCAAAATATAATAATAGAAAAATAGAAAATAATAATAATAATACAGTAGTAATGGGCACAAAAAGAACCTACTACAGTAGTAATAATCACAAAAACCACTTAAAGTTACCTGGATACTACAATCATGAACCCTCAAGTGTACAACATTTCCATACTTATCTGCCAACACCTGTAGAAGTGTAGATATATAGATGTTAGTCAATAGATGCCCAAGACAAATACACAATTACAATCCATTGTGTAAGTTCAGGCTTTCATTTCGAAACTACTTGATGCAAGATAGGACAGATGCCACATACCAAAGACAGTTCATGCAAACATGAAAAAGCCAATTGACAGAAGACAATTTTCCAACAGTGGCTTAATCATTCAAGGAAATCTTAAAATAACCAAATATCATTCAAAGGCCAATGTCCAAGTAATATCAAAAGTCACTGCAGAAGTAGTTTATGATCGTTTTGCTAAACATGAAATGTAAAGAGAAGAACCTCATGACAAATATTAGGACTAAAAACGAAAAATAGAATATTTGAAGCCCTAACCAAAAGCAAGGCTGAAAACAAAAAAAACACTAAGCGAGGACTAACAAGTAGCTTGGCTTAACATAACACAGAAATTTTGGCTCAGTTCAAGACAAACAATAGGTGGTATTCAAACAGAGATCAAAACACTAAGCGAGGACTGATGTAAACACATTCTATTTAGCACGCAAAACATGACCTGAACTGAATGAGAATATAGAAATTGATGCACATCAAGCATACTGGACAAGCTGAACAAAGGAACTAAAGCGTAATGAGTAAGTCGTGATGATCACCCAAAAATCGATCTCTTTGAGATGCTCCAGTGAGGAGATGCGCTTGAAGTTGCTATAGATGTGAGATAAGAATATTCCTTATCAGAATTAAACATAAATAACCCAAGATTTTACTAAAAGAATATGGCTACAAGCAGATTAAAAACACACACAAAGAAAGAAGCACTTGTAAAAGTTCGATATTTCGATCCAAATACTTTATCATTATTAAGGCAATTACATGGAATTATGAAACTGAACGATTCATAAACAATATTATCCCACCGGGAACAACTACATATAGTGACTTCATGCAACTATTAGACATGAGAGTTCTCTTAGAGCCAGCGAAAGAGCAAGAGGATGATGCAAAACACAAGCACCAAAAAGAGCTTACGATCACGATTTGCTATGAGATAAACAGGACAATAAGCATCTTAAAACAAAGTCAGCAGAAAGACTAACCTTAAGATGTCTCTCACTATTTTCATCGTGACATCTAACTAAATATGCCAAAATAGACGTGTAAAGTAGAAGATCAATTTTTCCAGCATAATTCACGTAAGTCTCAGGTAATGGCTTGGCTGGCTCATAAAAACCATTCTTCATGCATGATTCAAAAAGAAACCAATTGGAAGAAGTATCTGTGTCTGCCACCTTAGTGGAATGAGTATCAAAAAGAAAAACTATAAACAACACTCTCGGGCCTTATTCATCATTTCGAACACCGAACACCTGCACCGACTGTTGTAGTGCACAACTGCACATGCATATTTAGCTAATTAAAATGAACCAACTATGGACAAGAAATTACCCTTCATTTGCTCTGCCAATGCCCATACGGATTCGAAGTCTGTTTATTTGGAAAATTTGCAATGCCTCGTGGACAATCGAGTCAACTTTGAGAGATTTATTTCTTTATTGTTTCCTTCCATCCAGAAGGAAAATCAGCTATTCCAAACAAGAAAGTAAAAAATCTAAAATAAATGCAAAAATACATGTAACAAATTCAATATATGATAAACCAGAATATGGGAGGAAATGTGACAACAACAAATCACAATGAAATCAAAATAGAAAAGATACACCTCAGAATCAATTGCAGGAATTTCAATCATTTTCCATATAATCCCCAATGTCAACAGGACATTGTGTCCATTTCAGCTATGTCACTGTCTTTTGCAGTAAGCCAGCATAATCTTCGTATCATTTCTGTCATTGCTATTGTCTTGACGCTCTCCTTTTCCTCAGATCAACACTAGGTATGGCTCCAGCCATCAAGGCAAGGTCATCCTCATGATGATTTCACCAGAAATCGAAAATAATTCAATGAAATCAGAAATTGAAGTGAATAATACCTGCAGTCCGAATCGATTTCCGTTCTGGAGCATTGCTCAACGCCGGCTATTTGAAGTCAGAATCGATTTCCGATCTCAACACGATTTCACCTCATCATCGAACGTTCGCGCAGAAGGAATGAAGTACAGCGATAGAACAATGATGACCTAGGGCGAATTCAGAGAGAAAATGAAACGCACCTTCAGATTTTTCTTTTCGTTTTTTAGCGGTTTCCTTTATATTTATTTTTAATTTGAGGCATTGGTAAGTAGAATTCTACTTGCAGCATACGAGTTCTCTACTTCAGATATTTTTATGGGTATCGAGCCGTGCCGAGCCGGGTTGATATTTTCTAGGACTCGAGATTGACTTGATTATAAGAACTAGCGCTCGAAACTCGTTTCAAGTTTGAACGAGGACATACAAGGGCAAGATTGAACTCGATTCGTTCAATACAAGCTATAACCCGACTCGACTCATTATGATAAAGATAGTTGTCACCAAAGCCTAATCTTAAAATTTATCACACGATGTAAAGCTGAGATCATTCATTTTGTGACAATACACTAAACCTTTCGTGACAACATATTCTTTTTGTTGCTAGTTAATACAAGATTTTTGTGAGAACCAAAGTTATTGTCACTAGAAGCTAACTTTTGTGAGAAATCTACTCTTTGTCACCAAAAGTTTGTCACAAATAGATCTTTTTTTTGTAGTGTGAGACATCGACAACCGACATGATTAGAGAACCGAGACGATTGGCCCATCTCGATACCGCAGACTGGAAAACTCGGGGTGCGGACAAAGTCCACTCTAAACACGCATGCCCATTATCCATTACTGGGGGACTTATGACGATACCGGGTTTTAACCCTCCAAGTGTCGTCCATCGGTTGGACCTCACAGTATAAACATGTGTTAAGGCACCCATGTCGGCTCCTCAACTCGGGAGTACGACGATCGACTTCGGGCAGTGTAGGACGAGAGTTCCGGACTCGATCATCCCCAGTCGGGCAGGTCGGCATCGACGGAGGAGTCCACGCCAGCTACGATGACCCATTATCCACAGGATAACTTGGGCAAAGGGCAAGACTCATTTAAGGGTAAATAAGACAACAGCCTAAACCGACCTATTATTAGGGTTAGGGTATGCATTGTCAATATAAATACCATGCTCCAGGAACTACGTGTGACTTGATTCCTGGAACATAACAGGATACGTAGGCAACCTGAGAGAGACTCTCAGGCTCAGTCTAAAATCACCCCCGAAATCATCCTTGATTCATTCATCCCTAGATTAAATTGACCCGAAATTATACATGACAAAATCCAGCATCGTCATTGGCGCTAGAAGAAGGGTCTTCTATCGGTGATGGATCAAAGAGTGGTGGTGATCATGTTAATGGCAAAATAAGGCCAAAACGCAGTTAGTAACCCTAATTTGGAGCAGAGGCAATTCAAACTTATTGCCGCCAATTGAACCGTTGGAAAAACAATTCCACCGGTCATAATCAAGGATTATTAGTAACTAACAAGACCTAAAAGTTTCAGGCCGATCAGAGTTGGTTTAGTTACCCGATCGTCGCAAAGAAGTTGCTGATGTATTAATTTAATTGGTCGACACGAGTGTGTCGGATATTAAAATTTGCCCGAGTGTCGACAGTGTGTCGGATATTAAAATTTTAAATAATATTAATTTAATTGGTCGACAAGTGTCGGACACGGCGTCGAAACGTATCAAAACGCCATCGTATCGATATCTTTGTTGACACGCGTCGCGGTCCGGATTAAAGTGTCGGTGGATCTTAGCCGAAATATTAAATAGGACGGTATTACACACAACACAAACATGCTGCAGCCACTGGTTATGAATCCTTAAAAAATAAAAAATAGAAATACGTAAAAGGACCACACACATTTTTCCATTCAGTGATATATATTCTCAGTTCCTTAATCATTTGCATTGTATTTATGGGTGATTCTAACAGTGCAACGTTTGTATCACAACAGGTCAAATAGTATATTTTAATACGGCTATTTATGATGAGTTAAATCACAATCAATATATACGTCATAATCAAAGATGAAAAATATGTGTTGTGAATTTCTTATATATGGCGATTGTCGCCTAAATATTTCTTGTTCCTTAAAGCATTTTTTCAATCCGATGGTCACCAACTCACCATGTGGCATGTGCCGAGGTGGCAATCCGATTTCAAGATCCGTGGAAAACTGATAATTGGTGTAAAATGATTTGGAGTTATATTTGCACACATAGAAAATTATCAAAAATCGATAATGTATTATATCATACTCTACTTTTTGAAGATCGAATTTGAGTATCGATCCTTGGACGGTCAATTATTGGCTTTAGAGTATATGCATTGATTTTTCAAAAATCCATTATTGAATCGAAAATCGACTTTTCAAAGATGAAATGTGAGAGTCGATAATCAAATTATAGGGGAGTTTAATTTGAAGGATGGTTTTCTCGCTCAAGGACCCCGTTTGTGCATTCCTCGATCGTTATTACGTGATCATTTAGTTAAAGAGTTACATGAAGGCGGGTTTGGTGGCGGGATAAGACCTTGTCCTTGCTTGGAGAAAGATTCTTTGGCCACGATTGAACAGAGATACCACTCGATTCGTTGAACGGTGTGGCATTTGTCAAGTTGCCAAGGCGCTCCAAAAGTAATGCAGTTCTTACATGCCACCGCCCATCCTTCTAACATTTGGGAGGATCTTTCGATGGATTTCATATTGGGCTTACCAAAGACTCGAGACATTTTGATTCCGTTTTTTCGTCGTGGACCGCTTTAGTAAAATGGCACATTTTTGCCTTGCAAAAGGTAGCGATCACGAGTTACATCGCTCACCTTTTTTAAGGAGGTAGTTCGTTTACTTGAGTTACTGAAAACTATCACGTCTGATCGCGATGTCACATTTTTTGCGTGAATTATGGAGGCGTTTCCAGACGAAATTGCAATTCAGCAGCGCTTTGTGAATCCTCCTTCGTCATAAGATTAACAATGCATATTCTGTGAATCCTCCTTTCTACTTGGAACATGTCTACCACCTTTAATGTAGTGATTTAACCCCATATCGTGGCCCTGACGATGCACCGTTCAAGTCAAAGCGTTTGAGGACGAGCCTTAATCTTCTTACGTCAGGAACTACAATGGAAGTCATGTAAGTTGTAATGGTAAGAAATTTGGAGGCCTTCATCAAGGCGAAGATGCACTACAAAAAATAGATCATTTTGTGACAAACATCTAGTGACAAACGCCAAATTTGTTACAAAATGAAAGCTTCTTGTGACATCAACTTCATTTGTCATGGAAATATGTATTTATTAGTGACAACGTTAGCATATTGTCACAAAGTTTTTCCTCTTTGACACCAATACCATGACCTTTGTTGTCAATGTATTATTCATGAGCCTTTTGTGACAAGCAACGATGTAATCGAGCCGAGTCATATAGATTATTTCTAGAGCTCGAGTTTGACTCGTCTAAAAAACCATAGCTCAAAACCAACTTGAGCTCGATCAAGCCATAAAACGTCAAGATTAATTTCGACTCACTAACTATTCGATATAATTCGACTCGGCTCGATAGCAATTATTTGTTTTATTATTATTATCTTGTAATGAGCTACGGTGACAAACGGTACAACAAAGATCGAAGGTTTATATGAAAAATAATTTTCGTTGGCGCTGCTTTAGCATTCTAATAAAAACTACGAGCCGGGAATGTAGGTTTTCTCTCGCCAAATTGAAAGATTCTTCTCCTTCGAGCACAATTTCTTCTTCTACTTAGATCAATTTTTCTTCACATCTCTTCAGTTTTCTTGGTTTTTCTTCACATCGATTCAGTTTTCTTGGTTTTTCTCACTCGATTAATTCCGTCATGATACCAGTAAACAATTTCCTGACCTAATCTATTGGAAAAAATCTTAGCCATTTCCGATGAAGGTTTGAAGTATTCAAATGTTGGAAATTCGATAAAAAGGTTAAATCTATGATGATGAATCTGAAATCTTCAAATAACTTGTTTCGATTGATTTCTATCGAACGATTCAAAAGACTTAATAAGGAAAAATCTCCTATCTAGGTTTTACTTGCCAAGAGAATCGTCGATCGGCGGATTCGAGATCTAAAAGATATTTCAATCGCAGTGTTCATGAGGCCAATGAAGAAACGTCGATCAAGCGACAAGCGTTGTTAAAGAAAAGAGAGGTGAACGGATGCTTTATCATCGTGATTCACTAAATAAGCCTCCACTTGAATTTTCTTTTGGATTTGAAATCTAGGTTACGGCAGGATGCGAGAGAAAAAGTCGATATATTGAAAGTTCTCGACGTGAGAACCGGTCGAGTAAATTCTACTTGTTTTCATTAATACTACACACACGCTTAATTTTCTCAAATATAACTAGAGAACATGTTGCACGTAATTTTCCACTTAACTTTTGAATAATTGTCGAACTTTTGACCATTGAATTGTTAGTTACTGCTTAGATTTCACAAAAATAGGTTCTATGACAATTTGAACAAACCGATGCACGGCAGAAGGCTTTCCACCCACATTGTTTACATTCAGTTTTATATCTCCAACTATTTCAGAGACGAAAACACAAGATTTGATGTTGAGCTAAGTACTTTCTGTTGTATGTTCGGATAAACACTGAATTATGTTTTTTATAAATATGCTTTTAGTTATTATGTTGGATGTTTGGATAAACACTGGATTATGTTGTTTAGAAATCACATTCAAGAACTGTTATGTTTCGTAGTAGTATTATTTCCCACAGTCTTTAGGGGTGGTGTTGGAGTGGGTTGGAATGAGATTTTCGTTTAAGACCATCTACTTGTAGGCATATACGGAAAGAATTCCAAAGAATTTATATAATGCCAAAGAGAAAGTCCTTACAATATTTCAAGCATCGTTTTGTTATTCTGTTGAATATCATCACAATAGTTGTTAGAGCGATGCCGAGAGGTGAGGTCAGAGGTGGTGTCGTTTTTTGATCGTTTATGAACTTGACTTCCCTTTTTCATAGAGGATTCTTGTTCTTGAAGCTACAAAGAAGCTAATGTCTCTCTTGTTGCATCCATTAGGTTGCACGAGCGGGCTTAAACATTGAGATTGCTCTGGATCCTATTGCAAATCAACTTAATGTCCGAAATGGGGCACTAGTTATACAGGTATATTCCTGGTTTTAGTGTAGTTTTTCTGTATGGTGTTAATTTTCGAGTGAATATAAATGCTGCTGCTTATGCATTTGACTTTTATTCTGCACAGAGGAAAGAGTTGACATGGCGAAGGTTGATTCGGTAAGGTACTCTCCAAGCACCTGTAGCACCCGTGTTGATCTGAGTAGAAGTTTTAAATGCCAAGCCATCTTTATTTCTCCCTGAGCAACGCATTTATTTCTCCTCTCACAAGAGATCATTTGATGGTATGATGGGTAATTCTTGGTTTGTATCCCACCGGCGGGAGCGAGATCTTACTCTTGCCTGTTTTCTATTTTGGTGCCTTTTTCATGAATCGAGCTCATATTTCATATATTTTCACCTTATTAGCTACCGTTTAGAGGTATATTGATCTTGATAATAGCAATTGGCATTTTTCAGTCTTCATTTGACCAAGCATGCAAAATGTCGAATCTGTTTAGCAAGAATGTAGATGTTGGCACGAGGAACTTAAGCGGTCCAAGTATGTACGGGCACTTTTATTGGATAAGGAGGAAGAGCTCCAAATAATGCGGTAAGACAATAGTTGTGTAGATGATATTATTATTGGCTGAATTCTCCAATTTATGCTTTTGAAAGTGGAAGCCAAACTCATATCTCAAATCAAGCCTCTCACTAAAATGTAAATCGGAGACTAAAAACGTGTAGTTGTGTAGGTTTGCTTGGAATTTCTTGATTAAGCATTAATTTGTTTCTTCCGTATCTTCAACCGAGGCGCCAAGCATTTTCCAAGATCTTTGGAAGAATGATTCAACAAGTAGGACCCTTTTCGTTGGAAATATTCCGGGTGATGTTCGTGAAAGGGAAGTTGAAGATATGTTGTATAAAGTGTACGTGTTTTCGGCTTTCTCCCAGTCACACATTTCCTTATTATTCGGAAATTTATTCAATTTCGGGGTTCCCGATTTTGTTTTGATTGCGCTTAAATTTTGTATTGTTAGTCTGATTCAAAATTGGAATGCTCTGTTCTTTTGGGTTTTTGCAAACTATGGCATTCTTGGCGCTTTACATGGAGTCATGAGTCATTGAATCAGTCTTAATGGTATATGCACCTCTCGAACCGTGGATGGACTTTAACAGGATTTCTTTCCTTATTTTCTTTTCTTTCATTCTCCTTGGCTTTATTAGTCTTTCCAAAAGTTGTCTGAATTTGTTTTTGTTACTTTCATTTCATATACGGTTTTGACCTCGAACACAATAATCGTAGTCTTTAGAGAACTTAATATGCTTCTTCGAAACTACAATTGATTTCTTTGAAGTGGCGGACTCTCCAAAGACGGTGCTTATTTTAACGAAACCGATTTCAAATATGTTCAAATCCTCTGTTCACAAAAATGGTTAGGTAAGTCGGATATTTTGTCGTTTGTGTTTCTGTTTTCGTAGAGTCCATTTGATGTAGTACATTTTCGTTGTGTCCAATGAGTAGTAACTTTCTTTCTAGTATATATCATTCAGCTATTATCGCTATCAAAACACTATGTACATTATACAAATAGAAACAAAAACATCAAATTTTATCATCCAAAAGATCCTAAATGGGATCCTACCAACATACATGCAAATAAAAGATCATCAGAAAAAGTAAGGGAAACAGGCTTCATCTGATCACATTTGGAATGCCGAATAGTAAATTACTTTTTGGTGATACAGAAAAAAAGGTTTTCAATATTGATTGCGTTATGCTTATCATATGTTCTTAACCATTTATGAATGCATTTCTATTTCTCTCAGGTGGTTGAAAGAACAAAAGAAGCTCAACATCTTAGTCGAACCTCGAGTGCGGTCTGAACTTTTGAAAGACTCATCAATCATCATACTATGACTTCGTTGAAACCTGTCAGGATGGTAAGCTGTGAGAGATCTTTTGCTCATTACTTTGCTCAATACTCATTCTTCTTTCCTTGAACTCTTGTTTACTCTTGTACAATAGTAAAAGAATATTAAGCCTGGTTTCCTGTTGCTTTTAGAGTTCAGGTTTGTATCAGATCTCTGTATTCAGGTCTATGTGCAATCAGTAATCGTTGGTATTCTCCTTATATGCGCTTGAGTTCTGTTGTTTCTAAGGTATCATTTTTCGTATGTACTTTGTATATAACAGTCTACTTGATTTTTCTTATAACACCATCCAATAACTATTTAGACACACTACCATTGCTTTCCAAGTTACTGAGTCCGTTGTGTCTCATCTTACATCTTGGTGTCTTGCACTTTTCCAATGTGGAATACTGAACTTGTCATATTTTCAATTTGAGTAAAGGTCATGGGTAAGACTTATGATTAACTTCTATTTTAATATGATTCAATTGGCCAATATATTAATTATTGATTGCATTTCTTTGAAGGTGAGATCTGAAACAAGCCCAGAGGATGTTGGGGGAATGCACGCCACTTCGGGATCCTAACGACTAGAGGGGGAATGACATCTCATATGCGGTGGTAGCTCGTGGTCGGGAAAAATGTTGTGTTTCTGGTTGTTCGACATATGTGTGGATGATTACGAAAGGTAAAGATGGAGGCCATGTATATCTTCATGTTTTCCACTTTCATGAGTATTGAAGCATTTTTCAGGTCTTCCGTAACAATCCAGCTTATTAGATCCTCATTACATGATTTTTTGCGGAAGGTGACCTACAACAGATTGTAGGAGAGCTAACAAATTGATCTGAGAAATGATCAAGATGATGTTTATTCGAGATTCGAGAAATTGTCGAAGTGAACCCAATGGTTGGATTCCGTGGATGCAGTTTAACTTCTTTTTTCAACTTTTCGTGGAATTCTTTTGGTCCGACTTCGCATGTTGAGTCCCAATGCAGAGAAAGTGTGATTTGTCGTTGTGACTTTGTATGTGGACAAAGCATTTGTATCGTCAACCAGAAACTCTTTTGTCATGTTCCTCACTAAACTTTGTCTATATACATTGCATGGGGAATGCACCCTGCTACTGAGTTTATAAAGGCATCTGACATGGACGGCTTTCGGGTACATCTCTTAACTCTGCTCATCTATGAATAATGGTATATTGTAATTCCCTATGACTTGTTGTGCCTCTGCTTTACACAAGACTTGGTGTGCTGAGTCTAAGTTGATGACAAGCAAAAAAAAAAGCTCTCTTTTACTATTTTGTTGAAGCTGAATTTGACTTGTTGTGCCTCTGCTTTACACAAGACTTGTCATGTTCCTCACTAAACTTTGTGAAATTTTTGCTGAGTTTTGCTTTTTTTGATTGCCTTTATGGCTAGGGACAATTTATTTAATTTTTTAAGTATTTTTTGAAATTTTCAGAGTTGATGTTAAATTTTTGTATACTTGCAAAATGATTGTTCATAATTATTTAATATTTTATTGTGTTGTATTATTTTTTTATTCTTCTGTAGGGTATGTGTATATTTTTTTAGGTTGATTATTAATATTATTATTATTTAATTAAAATTTTCAATAATAATAATAATAATTATTATTATTATTAGTTTTCTATTTTTTGAATATTTATTTATTTATTATTATTATTATTAAAATATGACTTCTAATGACAAAGCTTTGTCAATATTAATCATTAATGTAAAAATGTGTTTATACCTTTTGGTGACAACAACACTGAATTAGTGATAAAATGTTCATTATTTTGTGAGAAAAGTTTTGTCGCAAGAAAAACCTTCTGGTGAGAAAGATGGAGGTTTGTCATGAAAAGCTTTGGTGACAAAAATATGAGATTTGTCGCCGTTGAACTCTTTTAATGACTAATTCACTGATCGTCACAAGAGAGACCTTTAGCGTCGCTGTTTACGCAACAAAGGCCGCGACAAAAAAAATTTGTCACGAAAGCTTTCACTGACGAAAATCAGCACTTTTCGCGACGAATTTGTTTGTCACGAAAAGCTCTGTTTTTGTAGTGATGGTAGGTTCGAGACAAACGTAGAATCAACCATTTAGAAGTCGAAAAAAAAAATGATGCCGTCTAAAACGATATCATCATATGTTAAATTCTACCTAATTCGACCCTTTTTTGTTTTCGTTGGATAGTTGTTAGGGTGGCTTGTTCTTTTGCACCGTTCATCATGGCGGTCCTCTACGTATCTGATATTCTGCTGTCTTTACATGTTTGGTACGCAAATTCAACACCGTACTACCTTTGAGTACCAAGAGTCCCACTGTGTTCTATCCCGTAAGTCAAGCTAAAGATGCACAGGATCATGATCAATTGTATAAGATCAGTACTTGTGTATACTACTCAGATATTGTACTATTGTATATTTACAATATAGGATCATGGGGTGTGTGACATCAAATACTTTTTCATGTACTTGTAAATAAGATATATATATATATATATATATATATATATATATATATATATATATATATATATATATATATATATAATGTGTGTGTGTGTGATAAGCGTTACTACAATTACAATTACATGGTTTGATACATTGTCTGCGTAAAACTTAATCAGTAAAATCATGCATGATTCTTTGAAAGCGTACATTAGAATAAGAGTCACGAGTTATATATCAAACTTTTATCACCGAGTAAGAGTCGAATTATGTGACCATCGCCTGAGACCGAACTTGAATTAGTTGAATCAATTAATCTCAAACACCATACATCGCCCAAATGACATGTTTTATATATAGACCATTTAGTTATAAGCGGCGGAACCTTGTTGACGATGACAAATTATGTCACCTTAAAGATCTGGACTTTTCCTTATATTATTGATGAACAATCAAGAACCCTAATGCCAAAACGAGCAGAGGGGTTTTGTCTCATTGCGGTTAGAGTCCAAGTGGGATTCTTAGAGTGCCTACGTATCTCGTTATTATTCCAGGAATCAAGCCTTACGTAGTTCTGGAACGTTGTATTTATAAGGACAATGCATGACCTAACCCTAATATGAGTCGGTTATTAGCTATTGTCTTATTTACCATAATTGGGCCTTACCCGCTGCCCCGGTTATCCTGTGGATAAATGGGCTAACGTGGCTAGTGTGGATTCCGTCCTCGACTTGGATCTCGCCCGACTTGGGGTGATCGAGCCTGGACTCTTGTCCTGCATCGCCGTGAGTCGATTGTCGTATCCTCGAACCTCGGCTTTGCCTTGGTCTCGGTGGTCGACATGCTTGCCATGGTCGCCTTGTCGATAGTTCGACTTGCATGCCTTATCCGGCTTATGTGCCTTTGATAAGTATTCAATCCATAAGGTCCACTCGATGATGATATATCGAGTGCGTAACCCGGTATCGTCATAAGCCCCCCAGACCTGAGAGAGGCGACTTCCGTTGTCCGAGGTCAGATCTGCCAATTTGAAATCGTCTTCGAGTTGGACTAAATGTTGGGCGGGAAATGGTGTAACCGCTCCGTGTGCCACCTGTCTCCCCACCAATCGTGGCCGTCCCATTGTGACGTCAGAGCGCACTATCTCTTCGTCTTCTGCCATAAATGATGTCACCCTTGATTTTCGCGATTCATGGGGAGTTATAACTGCTAGTAACCCCCCTAATCACGTCTTTTCACTGTCATTTGGCATTAGCAACGCATAAAAGGGGGAGAGAAGAATCAGACGGTGAAATCATTTCTGCCTATCCATTTCTCCATTTTCTCTCAGAAAATACAAGTAAGCATCTTTTACAGTATTCATCTTTCTTTTGTTCTTACCATTCCCGCTTGAATCCATCCATGTCTAGTAGTGCTACACTTTCTCGATAGGGTAGAGAGTCTCCTTCCGGCGATCAAACACCCATATATCCGCCCTTCCGATCAAATCCTTCCTCAAATCCTAGGGAACCCTTAGGAATTATCGGGGAACCTATGAAAGTCGCTCCCACAAGAATGGACGGAAAAGGGGCCTAAGGGTGCACTTCCCGCCTCACCATGGACGATCTCAACCAACTACGGCAGAGATATATGGGCTGTCTAGCCTCAACCGTGGCTCGACTTCCTTCCGGCCACCACCACCATTCGCGATGAGCCCCGTAAGGTTCTCAGACGGTCTACGAGGCCCGGTATTGATGGGGCTCGATTTCCCTATGTCCGGCCGGTCCAGGTATTTCTTCACCACTACGAGATCGGTATATCTCAATGGGCCCGAATGCCATCCGGACCACGATGGGCTTTCTAATTGCCTGCCGAGTTGCGGGTATCGGGTTCACTGTCCCTTTGTTCCGATGGTGGCACAAGATCTCTGCGATGCCCGACTCTGGGTGGTACACGTTTCAGAAGCGTGCCAATCGTCATGAGTTTGTGTCGAAAGGACCTTCATCTCATTCGAATTGGAAGCCTCGGTTCTTCTTCCTTCGACACGGGTCGGATAACCCCTATGTCGGGCTATGGAGGTCGAGAGAGGAAGAGATGACAAATCGGGTCGTGAAGCCGCACTGCGAGGCTCTTACTCTCTCGAGAGATTTACCTTCGAGGTGGTTACACAGGACTGAGTCTCCTTTATGACCTTGCCCGCCTCGAGGAGGCGGGCCCCATCTATACATAGCGCTTCATCCTGCCGATCAGAAAATTGTATGAACCTTGGTTATTTTGTTATCAAGTCTTAATTCTTTTTGAAGTTGTATCTCTGCTATTCCCGATCATCGACTCCTTTTCATTTTGTGTAGTGGGTAGATTCTCGAAGGTCATTGCCTTAAGGCTTCATGCTGCATGGTCATTTCTTTCTGTCGCCGCCTCAGTCGAGAGCTACTCCTCCGGCACCCGAGGAGAGACTGCTCATCTTTGCCGACCCGACCGAGGGTGTCGACACAACTACCCCTGTCACACAATCAACCCCGCCTTCCACCTCGGGAGGACTCACCCATGAACACCGGTCGATACGCGAAGTAGAGAACATTATCGACTTTACTGTCGGAGGGGGCGAAGAGCCTTCTGGTGCTGAAACGGCTCGGTTGCAGAAGAGGAGGTCGGGCCTCGAAGAGCTGGTGAGAGATCAGCAAAGGCTGGCTAAAAAGGCCAAGGTCACGAAGGCTTCTCTCGACCTTTACGCCACGAGTAGGATGTCGGCCGAAGATGTCGAGCAGCTGGACGACCAGGTCCTGGCCTCTTCCCTCCGAGAGCTGGGTCGCGTGGTAAAGGCTAACTCTTGTCAATTTCCTGTCTTTTTTTTTTTTTTTTTTGGACTCACCACGCCTATGCCTTAATTTTTTCCTTTTTGGCAGCATTACTTTATGAGCCGAGAGACCTCTCGACGTATGAGCACGCCGTCCAAGAACGAGGAAGAGCTGAAGACGCAGATCCGGAGGTTGAATGACAGGCTTGCTATCGAGTCAGCTAGCGTCACTGGTCTGGAATCGCAGCTTAACGTTTTCAAAGAAGAAGCTGCTGCTGAGATAGAGAAGATCAAGGGGGAGCGGGAGGCTATCATTGCCGAGCTGAGAAGAGATCTGGCCGCGCCGGCGAGGAGGAGGCTCACTTTGCCAAAGTAGCTCGAGGAAGAAGCGGCGCGGGGAGCGAGCGTATGGCTTGAGAGAGAGATCAATTGAAAGCCGAACTTGATCAGGTTCCTGGGCAACTTGAGGAAGCAAGGACCGCCGCGATACTCGAGTATCGGAAGTCCGACGAGTTGGGTAGTGACCTTGACGTAATCATGCAGACGGCCATACTTGGAGGATTCACCAAGGCGGTGGACCAAGTGAAGAAGGCCTATCCGGAGGTCGAGATCGACCAGCTCGAAGAGCCTGGCTGCTATGACCCTAACTCGGAGGCGTTGTACGACCTGTACTTCGAGGAATTCCAACAGGGTATATCCCTTGCTCAGAAGTATGGTGGCCCCATAGTAAGCCCGACTCCCGATAATACGACTTCCCGCTGCTACCGCTCATGCTCCGACCCACAAGATCTTTGATCCGACCCCGACGCTTCTATTTAGTTGTCTTGTTTATTTCCGACTTTGATGCCTCAAACTTTAACTTGCAATCCTTTGTAAATTTTATCAACTTGAGTAGACTTGGGTGAATGTTCTATTTGCAATGGCTGGGTCTCTTCGACTGGCCTTAGTTTGTTTTGAAATTTCGCCTTTTTTGCCTCTTTGTTTGTTATTATTTACTTACTCATTTATTACTGTCTTTGGCTTTCTTGCTTGTCGAGCCTCTGCTCTGTTACGCTTCGCTTATCGATGTAATATTGCCCTTCCCCCCCCAAGTGTTTTATTAACTTTAGTTCATAATGCACTTGGGTTCTAAATGGCGTCTAGGTCGATCTATTTGCCTTGGCTTTTTAGCCTTATAAGCTTGCTAGATCTTCGAGTTAGTCCGACATTGCGAACTGTCCTTGTCTCGGTCTATCTGCCCCTTGGGCTGGTTAGACTTCCGATCGACGCTTGGCCCGACCATGCGAACCGTCCTTTGTCTGCCTTATTCGGACCCTTAGGTGCGTTAGGCTTTTGACTTGGACATCGGACCCGACCTTGCGAGTCTTCTTTTTGCCTTCGCATTATATGCTTGTGGCGTTGTCGGGAGTTCCGACTCGCGGATTGCTCCATACTTTGTCGATTGCGACTTAATCGTCCTTTTGGACTTAGAATATTACGAAAATACTTAACAAAATAGTAGAAAAAGAAATCATCGTTTATTATAATAAAGATAGAATTGTCTCATGGACTGATTACAAATCTTATAAAATAAGTAGAAACAAACTGATCGACTAAGGACTAGACGTAAAATTTCCTTAAGTTATTCGCGTGCCATTGTCGAGGGACTGTAGTTCCGTCTGCTCGACCTAGTTGATATGAACCTTTAGGGTGGACTTTTAGGATCTCGACACGGGCCTTCCCGGTTCGGGAGAGGGCCCCGATCTCCTTTGCCGACTTGCTTCGTTCTTTCTCAAAACTAGGTCTCCGACTTTGAAATATCTGTATTTTACCCTCGCGTTGTAATATTGAGAGATCTTCTGCTTATACCTTGCCATTCTGGCTGAGGCCATTTCTCTCCGCTCCTCGAGATTATCCTTCTCTTGTCGGATATCGGGATCATTCGTCTCAATATTATACGCTAACACTCGGCGGGAAGGGACGCCGATCTCCGCGGGATAATCGCCTCGCACCCATAGGTCGTGGAGAAAGGTGTTTCACCCGTTGATGCGTTTGGAGCCGTCTGTATGACCACAGGATGCTCGGGAGTTGCAACGCCTGATCTCGCCCTTCAGACTTGAGCCTCTTTTTGATCCGAGTTTAATCTGGCCGATTTGTTTGCTCGACTTGACCATTTGCTTGAGGATGCGCGATCAAGTGAAGTCTTGTCGATCGATATGATATTCGCCAACCACTCTCGACTCTTCGGTCTTCAAATTGAGTGCCGTTGTCCGAGATTAGAGCCTTCGAATACCATACCGCATAAGATATCGACCCATGTGGAATTTCTTGATTGTAGTCGCTTTGATGTCGGGTAAAGCCCTGGCCTCTACCCACTTAGTGAAATAATCCACCGCAACTACTACAAACTTATTGTTCCTGGGCTCGCGGTAGGGGCCCCACAATATCGACTCCCACACGTCGAAGGGCCATGTTGACGAGATGACATTCATTTCTTGTGCTGTTGATGAGAGATGTTATCGTGAATTTGACAAGAATTGCACCTCAGTACTAACTCGATCGCGTCTCGTTGCATTGACGGCCGAAGTACCAATGAGCTTGCATTTCCGAGCTAGCATTCTAGCCCCGCAATGATTCCCACAAGCTCCCCTATGGATTTCTTCGAGAAGATATTCTCCTCTGCATCTCGATGCATCTCAACCATGGACTTGTGAATGACCTCCGATAAAGTATGTCGTTGAAGAATGCGTGATCGAGCCGATCAAGTCGGACCTTTCTTGACTGCACCTTATCCTGGGTAATGTTCCATCCTTTAGGTAAAGGACAATTGGATCCATCCATGTAGCCCGGGCCGAGATATCGGCCGGGCTTCTATTTCTTCATAGCTTTCTCTCATTAGCGATTCTACTAACACCTTTTGCTGTAGAGACGAAATTCGATGCTAACTTGGGCAGAAGCGTCGGCCCTCTTGTTCGAGTTCGAGGTACTGCTCAAATTGAATCGAGTTAAATTTCGGCTTGAGGCCTTGAACTACTGCCAAATACTTCTTCATAGTTTCTTCCTTAGCCTCATATTCCCCTTTAATGTGATTAACAACCAATTGCGAGTCACTGTAAACGTTGAGATCTTCGACCCCCAGCTTTAGGGCGAGCTTTAGACCGGTGATGATTGCTTCATATTCTGCCTCATTATTAGTTGCCTTAAAATCGAATCGGAGGCGTGTGGGAACTCCTCCCCTCGGGTGACTAATAGAGGCTCCTGCACTCGCCTCCTTCTTTGCTCGAGGCCCCATCGGCATGGAGCATCCATCGTTCTTTGTGACTTTCCTTTTCTGCTCAAGTTGCACTGATATACCTTCGGCTAAGAAGTCTGCTAAAGCTTGAGCCTTGATCGCGGTCCGCGGTACGAACTCGATGTCGTATTGAGCCATCTCGATTACCCACTTCGCGAGTCGACCAGATGTGTCGGGCTTCGCCAGAATCTGCTTGAGTGGTTGGTCTGTGACTACCACTATAGGATGGGCTTGAAAGTATGGCCTAAGCTTTCTCGATGCGTGTACCAACGCTAATGCGAGCTTCTCGGTGAGTATCGGGCTTCGGGCCGTGCGAGCTTTACTTACAAAATATATGGGCACTTGGCCCTTTCCTCCCTCTCGAACCAAGACCGAACTCACTGCTTCCTCGCAGACTGATAAATAAACTAGCAACCTTTCTCCCTCTCGAGGGGAGGTGAGAGTAGGTAGTTCTGAAAGATATGCTTTTAGTTCCTCGAAGGCCGTCGACATTCGTTGTTCCAAAGGGAAAGTGGCTGGGTTTTCAAGAACTTTGAAGAACGGTAGCGCCTGGCTGGTGACCGAGATAAAACCTATTCATCTTTGCCATCCGACCGGTGAGCCTCTCGAACTTCTTTCATGTTTCGAGGTGCCGGCATGTTCTTTAGTGTGTCGATCTTGTTAGGGGTTGGCTCGAATCCGCCTCTCGACACCATATACCCTAGAAATTTGCCTGTCTCACCCGAAGGTGCACTTTTTTGGATTAAGTTTCATGTCGGATCTCTTAGTACTCCAAATACTTCCTGGCGTCTACCGTAAATTGCTTCATCGATCGGCTTTTGATGAGTAGATCGTCCACATGAACTTCCATATTTCTACCAATCTGCTTCGCGAAAATTCTGTTGACTGCCCTTTGGTATGTAGCTCCAGCATTCTTTAGTCCGAATGGCATGGTAACATAACAAAAGGTGCCAAACTCTGTGATAAACGCGGTCTTCTCCGCGTCTCGAGGATCCATAAGAATTTGGTGGTACCCTTATATGCATCAAGAACGCGAATACCTCAAAACCGATGGTCGAATCGACTAACTGTCGATCTTAGGTAGCGGATAGGAATCTTTGGGGCACGCCTTATTCAAATCCGTGAAATCTACACACATGCGCCAGCTACCATCTGGTTTCTTTACTAACACTGGATTGGCAAGACATTCTGGATAGAGCACTTCTTTTACTATATTTGCCGACAGTAACTTCCCGACTTCGACTCGATAGCTTCCAATCGATCTTGCGCGAAATTTCGCTTCTTCCGCTTGACCGGCTTTACGGCTGGTCAATCTCGAGTTTATGGATGGCGATGTTAGCCGGTAGGCCTGGCATATTGGCCGACGTGGCCTTTTCTAGTGCTAATACTGCCCCTTAACCGGCGATGTATCGGGTCAAATCAGTAGTGCTAGTATGGTGAGTCGTGTCGAATCCTCGGGAACTTGGTAATTTATTTTACGTGTGGTTAAACACCAAAGAGTCATTATTAACTCGATCTAAATCGCAATTTTATCACACAGATCACTACTATTCTAGTTAACATAAAATAAATATGTAATTTAATAGTTATTCTAATATAATATATATAGATATATAAATATATATAGATGTACATAAATTGCAAAATATATATATAGATATAAATATATAGGTACCAAGATATTAATTTTAGAAGAATCACCAAAACTTATATAATTGGTTTATACGATCTTTTCGATTAATTGAAATGTGTTCGATCTCTCCTTTTATTTTAGGTCCAATTGAGTAAGTGAAACGGTGCACTCCTCGAGGTAAACAATTCCTCCTCACGCGAGCGTATGAAATTGTCATATGTCCATTGTCATCACCCAAGATCCACAATCTATTACGGTAAACTAATTAATCTAAACAGTCCCGAGTACAAATCTACCTTTAGATAAAAGGAGTCATTCCGTTCACAAACGGTCAATTTTATTTTAAAGGCTCCGGTTGTCAAAGCCGGACGATTCAACTTTCCGGTTTAAGTTTCAATTAAACTGATGATTTAACATTATTACGATCTCGAGTACAAATTATAATAAAATTCATTTCTCCCAAAACAAATTTACCCCGGTTAGAAATCGGATTCCGTTATCACGTTGTTCACACGGCCAATTTTACCCTCCGGTTTTTCTATCTTTTATTTCAAATTCTGACTACGAGGCGTCAATTCATAATTAGATTATGAATTCCTCAGATCTATTAAATATGTCAATACGAATATGATCAAAATAGAAAAAGATTCAATTAACTCAATTTTAGTCATTTTAACTTAACAACATTTCTTTAACGAAAAGATCGAAATAAAACCGATTACATAGTTTTGGCCAAGATATATTTAGCCTAAAACATTATAACAACAAAAATACAAAAACAAACATAAATACTTAAGAAAAGTTACCTAATACGGCAGTTGATTCAGAAATCGTATTTTCCGGACATTACAACTTCTTTAGCAAAACCGACTTCCGAGATTTTCTCGAGCATTACAACGATACTACATTATTACGGCGTAAGGCCTTATTTACTACTAAAAAAGAAAAGAAAAGAAAAGAAAAGAAGAAGGAGCAGATATATATATATATAGACTGTTATATATATATTGGTACATCCTCGAGCTGTTGAAATGAGCTCCTTTATATAGGAAAAACTTCCAAGGCCGGACCGGTCCGGTATTAGGCCGGATCGGTCCGGACTAATGATTACTTCCACCTTCTTAAGTAATCAGCATGTGCGGTATGAGATATTTATATATATATAATTATATATAACTTGTAAAATTCATATCTCGAGTTCGGACCTCCAAAATCGCAAACGAAATGCCAAAATTAAGATCTCGAGAAACTCTACAACTTTCATGAAGGACTCTTCTCCAGATAACGTTTTTGATGACCTCGTGTTCCTCCGAAGCTTTTACGGGATTTTTTCTTAATCCAAGTCGATTAGCCACTTGATCACTGTTTAAGTTCTAGACCTCCAATCTTCATAATTCAAATTGCATTGGAACACTCTTGGAAAAATCTACAACTTTTGTGAAGAACACTTTTTCTGAAAATATCATTTTGATGAGCCATTCGTGTGTCGAAGATATTTCTCTATTATTACTTATCCGGATTGATTGGCTACTTGTCCACTTAAGCTATTCAATTGACCATTTAAACTCGTGGCACTCTCTAAATCATTCCAAAGATATGATTAAACTTCAAAATGTCGATTCTCGGGGTCTTGGTTTATAAATCTGCAATAAAACATCACAAATACCCACGTAAATCTGACACGACACTCCGATTTACTAAAATCGGTACAAAATTACAACTTTTTATTATTTTTATTACTAAACACTCTAAATTATAAAGACTAACACTTTATACCATAATTTCATATATTTTATATAGAATTTGTTGATAAAACATAATAATATAACATATTTTTAATCATATAAAATAATACATCAAATTACTCCCACTTAAAACTTGATCGTCCCCGAGCAAAAATAAGCGATAATAAAAGATAGTATAATTTTTCGATTATAATATATTTTGTCAATATTATAAATATATTATCTATCTTAATTTAAAATCTTAAGAGAACAGAAAGAGATATAAAGCGAAATAACTTGTACATTAAATATTATTTAGATAAAATTATATATGTAATACTTAAGAAGTATAAATAAAATATCAGAATTATTTTTAATCGCAACTATTATGAAATTCTGGAATCGGAAATTTTAGTAAGGTAATCGACAAAAATGGCTTATAGAGTTTAGGTTCAAGATGTTGGTAAATCGGAAAAGAAATCAAAAAGAGAAAGAAGCGAACAAATGACGTCATCTACATCTTCATATTTTTGAAAAAAACATATTCTCAAGATCTTTTTCATTTTTCTCTTTTTTTTTTTTTTTTTTTTTTTTTTTTTTTTTTTTGTAAGATTAAGAACTAAAAGCGTGAGTGTTGTGTAGAAAATCAAAATTACAGTATCATTGCTTCATCAAGATTGATCGGAGTACTTACTTTTCGATCGAAAATTACAAGTCCGGTTTCTTTAAACTTGTAATAATTCCTGAGATCTTATGATTCAACTTTTCCTCTTTCATTTTATCTTGTGCCTTCATTCCCAAAGAATAGGACATTTCGTGATAATACCCTAGCTGGACTACTATCATCAGGCAATCGGGAGCTTAATTACCTCATAGTGATATAGGACATTTCGTGATAATACCCTACTCACTCCAATCATTGGTAGCTACATCCGATTTGTGCTTTTTATTTTTAAGTTGTTAATCACGTATAAGGAAGATACGATATTTGATTAATTACATTGTAAATATGGTGCTTCGTTCTTAATTAATATATCCGAACTTATTACCAAAATCGGCTATGTTGCAAGTGTCATGAGGTAAGATCGAATATACTACTACTTATTTAATTTTTCCAATCTCAAAGATATACCAAAATTTAGCTTTTACGCCACCATCTCTTTTATCAAGACGCATAAACTTGCGGTATTTCAAGGAAATGTAGACCAAAATAGCTAAAGCTCGGTTATTTAATCATAATTGACAATTTCGAGTGAGGTCTTGATCACTCTAATCAAGGCTGAGGTAGGTTATTTGGCTATAGTTATATTTTTGTGGTGCCAAAAATCAATAAACTTAATCCAATTCCAAATTCATAATTCGTATTGAAAATGATTCTAAAATTTTACTTATAAATATCAATCATACTTATATAATTTTATAAAAACAATATCTAATATTAATTACTCCATTATATAAACTTAAAATCTTCTTAAAATCTAAATTAGACATATAATATATATATATATTTTTTTTTTTTTTTTTTTTAAATTTTAATGAATTTTCTAACCTAACTCTACTCCCCACTTACGAAGTGGCATCGTCCCGATGTTCAATAAGTAGTAAAGAAGTAGGTTCAAAATAAAATTAAAATTATCTATCAACGTTATTTTTCCGAATTTATTTTAGCGTATATTAATTATATCATTAAATAAAACAAACAACTTAAAAACTAAGACATATATATTAAACAAGATACATTATTACAAACTTAACTAAAGGATCGCAAACTTAACTTAAATTAACTTATTAAAACTTAAATATTACCAACAAACCACTAACAACTCTCTGTAGATAGTAGATTTAACAACCCGGTGTATCAACCGGTAGCAATCCAAACCGACTATCTCTGACGGAAAAATTTCATCCGTCTCAAATCTTACACTCCATTGAGAAGAATACACAAACGTGATATCAACCAAGAATTAGGCATAGGTTTCCCCCTACTACCTCTTGTGATCCCAAACTCCAACACTGTCCTTTGAATCAATATACCCCAATCAACAAATACACCGAATGCCAAAGCAAAAAGTAGAAGCATTTCATTCTCGGTTAAACTTCCAAAATCCCGTGGGATAAACTCGAGAATTTATAAAATGCTTCCACGCTTTCGATGTGGAAGTAAAGCTCGTGTAGACATGTCGTGATTTGTATCAAAAAGCGAAATGACATTGGAAAGACTCGTGTACTTTATTCAAATGATTAGAGGGATTTTGTAGTCCCCATTGCAATTCAAAATGTGGCATAAAAAGCGGTGGAATTTCAAAAATTTGGTTGATGATAGATGAAGAGAAGTGAACACCACTCACTCTTACCGTAACAATGCAGGTAGACTCTATCATAGATGTCGTCATTAGCGCAGAATAAAATTCTCGCACTATCGAGACATTTACCCTTCCTCTCGGTGTACTGACAAATTTTTTCCAACCGAAACTCCTAATGAGAGTTTTACCCCACTGATCAATTTTATCAAAATTCAAACCTTTCTCCAATAGGATTGGAGAATTAGCAAAACGAGGGTGTAAATTTATACTCTCATTAGAGGCTTGCGATTCCGGATGATCCGGTGTATTAGGCTCGTAAGAATTTACAGATGGTGAGGAGTGGTTCGACATTTTTAAAACTTGATAAAAATAAAATTACAGTTGGAAGTAGATAGGCAGTGAAAGAAATTTATATGCTTTCCTCATTCCCCAATCTCCTTTATATAGATAGAAAGTAATACATACGTGGATGAACGAGATGGACTCAAAAAATGAGTCATGCTTTTTCCCTTCACGGATCGGGCAGTAGTATAGGCCGGACCGGTCCGCCTCATCCTCGCTTTTAATTGAGGGACGAGGTAAAAGTCAATTTGATTTTTGGCTATTTACTTTCACGTGCCTCTTGCTAGCTCTTTCCTCGAAGATACATTATAAAGTTAATTTAACTTGATACGAACGGATAAAACGACACATTATATTTTGTAAAATGACATAGTAATTATACGAAAATTATTTTTGGGTTTTTTTTCTTTATAGTTTTTATAAAAACTTAACCGATTTAAAATGCAAACCAAAATTTTATAAAATCTATTGTAACGTTAAAGTAAACTAAAATTGAAAACAAACCAATAGTTAAATGACAAAAGTCGAATGTGTAGTAAACATGTTTCATCAAAAATTCAATCTTCACCATAATCTTCCTCCGGATCAACTTGAAAACTCGAACTTGGAAACGACTGAGAAGCTGATGGATAAGCTGAAGTCGTGGTCCTGACTGAACTATCAAGACCCATCGAACTCATGCCAGATGTAACATGTGCAAACTCGCGAATCCTCCCCAACTCGACATCGCCGGTCTCTCGAACACTGTCGAAAATACACCGCCCTTACTAGATTGGCTTCCAAAAGGATAAGACGATGGATGAAAGCTCGATTGTGGTGGAATAGGTGTTTCCCAACGTGGTAAGGTATATGGATCGGATCGACAAGGTGGATAGGCGGATCATCAAAAGTAGGATTACGAAGCAACCGCCGTTCTTTCTTAAACCTCTACGAATATCATCACACCATCGCTTAGTACTCTCAAATGAATAAAGCCACATTGGCTTGACCACGCGCAACATCATCATCACTAAAGATTGAAACATGTCATATGTGATAGTGTTGGAGAAAGGAGTTTGTTGAGGCCGACTAGAAAAAGATGGAAAAGAAGAAGATGTAAAACTGGTGAGCCGGGCCGAGTTTGACGTCTCCTAAGCAAAGAGCTAATACTACCATCCGGAAGACTAGTCAAACTAGGTCCAATCAGATTTCCATCGGCCGAGATAACTTGTCATTAGGCGGGAATGGTACTCCCAACCTACGACATAAATCGAGAGATAAAACAAGGGAAGTAAAGATGACTCCTGGTGCAGCGATGACAATACTCTCAAAAATCCTCTTAAACATGACCTTTCCAACATCCACTCTAACATCATTTACCATAGCCTGTGCAATACATACATCTTCCTTTCCAAAAGCGGTGTGTTTACTTAGAAGGATAGAGATTATGGCTAATAAATCTTTTAATCGCCTCTTAAACCTCTAAAACAGCCCCGTAATTAAACCGATTTTCAACCCACACCGCGGTCGGGTCAAAAACATCCTGGGCTCTCGAGGCGATCCTCTTCAAAACTAGCAGGATCATCTAAATTATAGACTACCCTATAATCCTCCTCATCAGAAAAACCTCAACTCCTAAAATTGCATTAATGACGGCAGGGTTAAAAGGAATATTTCTAGCTCGTAAAGGTACAGCTTCCGATCGAGTAAGTCGTTTCTTCCGACATAGTAGATAAAACCGAATAAAACTCATTTACTATAGTCGTGTTAATCTCACCTTCCTTTCTCGTCGCTAAATCTAACCACCGACGCCTTCTAAAGATATTTTTGACTTCATCACCTAAGTCATCCAAATCTAAACCTTTTTCAACCAAAACATCACACTTACTATAAATTTTTGCATACGCTTTCTTAGCCTCAGGTGATGCGGTTCTTTCAAAACTTACAGATTCCTCTTCAGGTGATAAAATTATCATGCCTCACGACAGAGTTGAAATTGGAATTTTTGATTTTCTCTTTCTAGAGACTCTAGTACTCGACTCAGCCATTCTTATAGTGTAAAAAACGTTGAAAAGTAGGCCGGAAAAGTGTTAAAGTCGCCGGAATGAATGGAGCTTGTTCTTGACCCTTTTTTGAATTTTCCACTTTGTGTTGAAGAGAGGAGATGATAATGAGAAGAAATCAAGTAGTGGTGTAGTGTGAGATGAATTTTTGTGGAAGGAATTAAAAAAATCGTAATGTGGGGTTTGGGTGTGGGGTGCGGCTGTTAGAAAAAATTAGGGAAGAAGAAGAAGAAAAGAATGGTCCCCGTCTGTTTTATGTTTTCAGACCCCGGACCGGTCCGGTATTAAGGCCGGATCGGTCCGTGAACAATTTTTTCTGTTTTTCGATTTTTTTTGTGATTTTTGAATAAAACTTATACAAATTCTAATAAAACTTAATTAAAGTCTTAAAAATAAGTTTATAAAATTTTCTTAAAATAAAATTTGAAGGAACTTTTATAATTTCATAACAATTTCTAAAAATTTAATAAAATCCTTATAACACTTTAATAAAAAGCTTATAAAAATTTAATAAATTTATATCAACTCTTATAAAACATCTAAAAAAAACTTTTATAAAACTTTTATAAAACTCCTCAAATTTTATAAAGATCCAATTTTATGAAATTCTCAGAAGTTATGCGAAAATTTTATAAAATAAAATAAAAGACTCGAACTTAAGGGGTTCCTGATTCTTCGATTTCTAAATCCTCCAAAGTTCTGATATAACGCCGATCAACCTAACTCCTAAAATGAGGCATTTGAATTATCTCTCGAATTCCATCGATTTTCGGATAACCACCTAATCGCTCCTTCCTAACAATACTCAAACACTCATCCCGGATCTGGTTGTGTTTTTCCCACAAACATCAACATGTTCACTTTTTCCACAGATTCTCGCATCTCATTAGAAACTTTGCCCTTCTTTTATCGCACTTCTGATGTCCCATTACATACTTCTCTTAATCTAATCTCTCTCAACAATTTCTTGTTTTGTTCAAAAACTAAAGCTTCTATAAAAACGCGACATCTTTATCAAGGCCTAATTTCAAAAGTAAAATAAAACTCCTATTCTATCTAAAAGACATCCAGCTTCTTTTACGTCTATCCGGTAAAAGACGAAAAAGTTTAAACATAATTAAAATTACGAGAAAAGTAGAGTAAAGATAGATAGCACTGGTATTTGGTGATTCCGCTTTCTCTGCTTTTCATTTTCATTTTTTTTTCTCTTTTTTTACGCTTTTTCGCTTTGTCGGGGATCAATCAAGAGCATTATTTCTTCTTTCAGATGTGATTCCTTCTCCTCTACAAATAACTTTACTCGTGTCCATTGGCTATAAAAGTTGTATTTCCATCAGCTAGTCCAATGACTCCAGCTTTGTAAACCCGTGTTACTTTAAATGGACTGTCCCATCTTGATTTAAGCTTACCTCGAAACAACTTTAAACGTGAATTGTACAAAAGCACTCGATCACCTACATGGAACTCACGCTTAAAGATTCTCTTATCATGGAAGGACTTCGTGCGCTCTTGTAGATTCGAGCATTTTCATAAGAATCGAGACGAAATTCTTCTAGTTCACATCAATTGAAGCAATCTATGATCACCGACAACCTTAGGATCGAAATTTAGAAATCTAATAGCCTGTAAGGCTCGGTGTTCTAACTCAACCTGAGATGACAAGACTTACCAAAGACTAGCTTATAGGGAGAACAACCTATTGGTGTTTTAAAAGCTGTTCTGTACGCCCATAACGCATCATCTAATTTAATTGCCCAGTTTTTACGATTTGAATCAACTGTTTTTTCCACGATTCTTTTGATTTCTCTATTTGACACCTCTACCGACCACCGGTTTGCGGATGATGTATGCCTTCTAGTTTATGTGTTACACCATATTTCTCAATTAACTTAGTAAATGGTCTATTACAAAAGTGTGAACCTCTATCGCTAATGATCGCCTTGAATGCCATATCTAGTGAATATGTTCTTTTAAGGAATCGTATGACAACCTTGGTATCATTAGTGGGAAGAGCTTCACTTTCTACCCATTTTGAAACATAATCTACCATTACTGTAATAAATCTTTTTCCAAACGATATAGGAAAAGGTCCCATGAAATCTATACCCCAAACATCAAATAACTCACATTCTAAAATAGGTTGCATAGGCATTTCATGTTTTTTAGATACATTTCCCCATTTTTGACAAGATTCACAAGATTTAACGTATTTATAAGCATCTTTATATAATGTAGGCCAATAAAAACCACATTGTAAAACTTTAAAAGCAGTTTTCCATCCTCCATGATGTCCTCCTGCCTCACGATCATGACAAAATGATAAAATACTTAAAGTTTCATTATCAGGCACACATTTTCTGATTATCCCATCAGAACATTTACGGAAAAGGTCTGGTTCCTCCCAGTAATAAAATTTTAAGTCATAAAAGAATTTCTTTTTCTGTTGCCAAGTCCAATGAGACGGAATATAATCACAGGTTAAGTAATTAATGATATCTCCAAACCAAGGTGAGATTTCCTTAGAGGGAATCCTATTTTTTAATAATTGCATGGTTGAAGGAGTATCTATTCTAAATAGTTGTTCATCGTGAAATGAATCTTTAATTTCATTCCTATCTCTTCCTCGCCTCCATTCTACTTAGGTGATCTCGCTACTACGTTTTCACTTCCTTTTATCTTTAATTTCAATATCAAATTCTTGTAGTAGGAGAATCCATCTAAGAAGACGTGGTTTTGCATCCTTCTTACTCAAGAAATACTTTGAGTCGAATGGTCTGTGGTAGACTATTACCTTAGAACCGACAATATACGATCTAAACTTATCTAAGGCAAAAATCACAAATGAGTTCCTTTCAGTAGTTGCATAATTTAGTTGAGTGCGTTTAATGTGTGGGATGCATAGTAAATAGCTTTGAGAATTCTATTGTACCTTTGACCTAAAACACTCCTACAAATAAATCACTAGCATCACACATAATTTCAAAAGGTAAATTCGATCTGGTGCTACCAAACTCAGTGCAATAATCAACTTCGCTGTGGTCTTAAACGCTCCATACATTTACTATCAAAGTTAAAAGATACTTCTTTTCAAGCAAATGACTTAACGGCTTTGCTATCTTTGAAAAATCTGCAATAAATCTCCTATAAAATCCTGCATGTCCAAGAAATCCTCTTAGAGTCCTTAGATTAACTCGGTGGCGGTAATTTTTCAATCACCTCGACTTTAGCTTTATCAACTTCAATTCCTATTTCGTAGATTCTATGACCTAAAACAATTCCTTCCGATACCATTAAATGACATTTTTCCCGCTTAGAACTAAATTGGTATCCTCACAACGTTGTAAAACTCTTTCTAAGTGCGACAAACACTTACCAAAAGAATCTCCATAAACACTAAAGTCATCCATAAAAATTTCTAAGAATTTCTCAACCATATCGTAAAATATAGACATCATACATCTTTGAAACGCGCAGAGCATTACATAAACCAAACGGCATTCTTTTATACGCGAAAGTTCCATAAGGACATGTGAAAGTAGTCTTTTCTCTATCTCCTGCTTTGCAATGAAGATCTCAGAATAACCTCGAATAACCATCTAAGAAACAAGAATACTTATGACCACTTAAACGCTCCAACATTTGAACTATAAATGGAAGTGGATGATGATCTTTCTTAGTATGATCATTTAGTTTTCTAAAATCAATGCACATTCGATATCCTGTAATTTCCCTTGTTGGAATCCATTCATTCTTATCATTTTCTTTCACCGTGAAACCTCCTTTCTTTCTTTGGTACAACTTGAGTTGGACTAACCCATTCACTATCCGATATAGGAAAGATTATTCCCATTTCTAATAGCTTAATGACCTCTTTCTTGACGATTAATCAGAATTGGTTGAGGCGGCGTTATGGTTGAATACAAGGTTTAGCATCCTCTTTCGAAATTATCTTATGAACACAAATCTCGTGGCTAATACTCGAATATCGGGCAATCGTCCATCCAAAAGCTTTCTTATGCTTTCTTAACCTTATTAATTGATCTTCTTGTCGCTTTCGCTTAAAGTAGATGATATAATAATCGGTAATAGATTATCGCTTTCTAGAAAAACATATTTCGATTTAAAGGTAACGGTTTCAATTCCAGATTCTTTGGCGGATCTTCTATTGATGATTTAAGAACCGGTCCTTCTAGTTCTAATTCCAAATACTTATGCCATGGTGGCTTAAAAGTAAGGCTTCCTTTATCTAGAGAAAGGATTATCTCTTTCATTTCAATGTCTTCCTCATCTTCTTTATAGATAGATGAGTTAAGCATTCTTCTAACTTTGTCTTCAAAAGTTGGTAATCGATTATCATAAAATGAATGAATATCTTCTATAAAAGAACATGATTCTGGTGATGTATATGGATGGTTCATAGCTTTAAAAATATTGAAAGCAACTTCATCTTCATTGACTCTCAAAATTAATTCTCCTTTATGAACATCGATTAAAGTTCTTCCTGTAGCTAGAAATGGACGACCTAGAATAAGAGGCGCTGAATATCCTTCTTCCATTTCCATAACTACAAAATCTACTGGAAAATAGAATTTGTCTACTTTAACCAAAGACATCCTTAATCATTCCTTTAGGGTACTTAATCGATCTATCTGCCATTTGCAGAGTCATTTCAGTCTTAGTAAGCTTTCCTATGCCTAGCTTTTTATAATCCTCATAAGACATGAGATTTATACTAGCTCCAAGATCACATAAGACTTTCTTAAAAGAAATCCTCCAATTTCACATGGAATTGTAAAACTTCCGTGATCTTTCAGTTTAGGTGGTAACTTATCTTTGCACTGCAGAACATTCTTCATTTAGGCATATATTCTCGTATTCCTCTAGTTTTTTCTTATTTGATAGTATCTCTTTCGTAAACTTTCCATAGGCGTATATATTAATTAGAGCTTCAATAATGTGGATATTAACATGAAGATGACGAAAGGTATCAAGGAAACGAGCATACTTCTTATCGCTTTTGCCTTTTGATTTGATCTTTGGAGGGTAGGGTAAAGATTCTAAATCTATAACCTTTGGCTCATTAGTCAATTTCTCTCTTCCTTTTTCCTTAAACCTTTGAGTATTAATTAGTCGCAATGTTTCAGGTTCTTGAATTTTTTCCTTTAAATTGTTCACTAAATCAATCTCTGCTTCAGATTTTTTCAATTCTTCCTGCTTTCTCATTTATTCTAACATGTTCCTTGAATAAATTCCTTAAATCTTTATCCATAGGGTCTTTCAAAATCCTAGGATTTTTACCCAATTTTCACCTTCATTTTCGTGTTCCAAACTTCTATTTCTTTTCAAGAAATTATCTATAATTTCTTCTTCCTCGTCGTTGAATTCATCTTTATCTTTAGTTTCATCATTCTTTCCATCTAAATCATTTTCTACTTCATTATTCCCAAAGTTTTCTACTCCATTACTTCCACTAAGCTTCCTACTTCTCGTAACCACAACATTTACCTCTCTTGGGTTTACATCGGTGTTGCTTGGTAATCCTCCCTGGTCTACTCATTATTACGTTCACCTTCCCTACTCAAATGATCTTCCATATTCCTTAATGAGGCTTCTATTGTTCTCATTCTCGTATCATGTCCACTCATAGATGTTTTTATTGTACTCATATCTTTAGTATTTGTACCAATAGAAGTCATCATCGTTTCCATATTCTTAGCTTGAGTAGATACTACACCCATCATATTTTCCATTAGTTTTTCCCATTTTTCAACTCCTTCCAGCAGTTGAGTTGAACTCGAAAGTTACTTGGTATACTTTGAGTGGTATGTTGAGGATAGGATCTTGGTAATGATTGTAAATTCTGATTAGATGTACTTTCTTGATAAACTTGGTTATTATTCCTATATGGGACTGGATATGGCGGTTGTCCTGGCTTACTAGGGTTTTCAGACCATCGATAAGTAGGATGATCTCTTCTAATAGCATTGAATGAGTTTGAGTATGCATTGTTCAAATTCTATGTTTCAAGAAAACTCACCTCCTCCCTTGAATATCCTGTTGGTTCTTCACTCCCTAATGCCACATTATCATGACTTGAGTATTCATTTGGTGTACTATTTTCTGAATTTTGGTTCTTATTCTGTTGTAAACCATCAAATTTCCTACTCAAATTCTCCAAGTGTGCTAGAACTTCCGTATTAGACGTACATTCTCCTGCAAAAGCTACTTTTCTGGTGCTAGAACCGGTTTCCCACATTCGTTATTTTGGAAATCTTTTCTATAGCATCGTAAATCTGCTTGAGCTTCACTCATCATTAATCTAACCACCACATGCATGATCTACATCCGCACGTGAGTCTTTTTTCTCAATTTACTGACGTAAGAGTTGAATTTGCATATCTAAGGAATAACCATGATCGGGACACGCTCTTAACAATTTTTAAACCTTTCCCACGCATTCCCAAGTGTTTCTTCGAGATCCTTGTCTAAAGTTAGCAACCTCGACTTTTAATTCCAAATTTCGTCCAGAGTGAAATATTGTTTGTAAATTCGAGTTTGAATCTCCTCCCAACTAGTAAGTGAATGATGTGGAAGAGACATAAACCAATCTCGGCTCTGCCCTTTTAAAGAAAAAGAAAACATAGTCATTCTCGTTAATTCCTTATGAGCACCTTGACTTTTGGTCAGATGTGCACAGTTCTTCAAAAGATAGAGATGATGATGTGGATCTTCATCATCCTCTCCTAGAATTGGGCTCTTGCGTCAATTAAACCAAAAGATGAGATTTAATTTCAAATTATTCGCTCCTTCATTAGGTAAAAGTATGGGATTATTAGTCCGGTTTCTTCTTACTGCTTGATCACATATAGTCTCGGGTTTGGTGGATTATTACGATTATTCTCGGTTCCGATTTTGATTATTTCGATTATTATTATTATTAGGGTTAACGGGGTTTTGTCCATGCCCTGAGCATGTTCCAAATTCTTGTTCAGGTGTTTCATCACCGATTTCACCATTCTCGTATTTACTGTTTGAAGATGATTCTTGGCCAGGATTTCCTCGACTAGTATGACCGCGTTTACTCTCTACTTAATCGCTTTTCGTAAGTGTTTATGTCAGGCTTATAAGAACGAGAGGGCCTTACCACTTCGGGTCATCAACTAACGAAAATAGAAAATAACACGAAAATTGATAGTAGTAAAATTGGTAATTTTCCTAAAAGGTAACAACCAACGAAAAATAAAAATAGAAATGAGATAAGAAAAGTGTTGACTTATTCTCTAGAGTTTTAAGCTAATACAAGTAGTAACCATGACACATAAAAAAGAAATTAGCGACGTTCCCGCAACGGCGCCAAAATGTGTTGACGTGGCCTTTTCTAGTGCTAATACTACCCTTAACCGACAAAGGTATCGGGTCAAATCAGAAGTGCTAGTATGGTGAGTCAGTGTCGAATCCTCGAGGAACTTGGTAATTTATTTTACGTGTGGTTAAACACCAAAGAGTCATTATTAACTCGATCTAAATCGCAATTTTATCACACGTATCACTACTATTCTAGTTAACATAAAATAAATATGTAATTTAATAGTTATTCTAATATAATATATATAGATATATAAATATATATAGATGTACATAAATTGCAAAATATATATATAGATATAAATATATAGGTACCAAGATATTAATTTTAGAAATCGCCAAAACTTATATAATTGGTTTATACGATCTTTTCGATTAATTGAAATGTGTTCGATCTCTCCTTTTATTTTAGGTCCAATTGAGTAAGTGAAACGGTGCACTCTCGAGGTAAACAATTCCTCCTCACGCGAGCGTATGAAATTGTCATATGTCCATTGTCATCACCCAAGATCCACAATCATTACGGTAAACTAATTAATCTAAACAGTCCCGAGTACAAATCTACCTTTAGATAAAAGGAGTCATTCCGCTCACAAACGGTCAATTTTATTTTAAAGGCTCCGGTTGTCAAAGCCGGACGATTCAACTTTCCGGTTTAAGTTTCAATTAAACTGATGATTTAACATTATTACGATCTCGAGTACAAATTATAATAAAATTCATTTCTCCCAAAACAAATTTACCCCTGGTTAGAAATCGGATTCCGTTATCACGTTGTTCACACGGCCAATTTTACCCTCCGGTTTTCTATCTTTTATTTCAAATTAAACTACGAGGCGCCAATTCATAATTAGATTATGAATTCCTCGATCTATTAAATATGTCAATACTGAATATGATCAAAATAGAAAAGATTCAATTAACTCAATTTTAGTCATTTTAACTTAACAACATTTCTTTAACGAAAAGATCGAAATAAAACCGATTACATAGTTTTGGCCAAGATTATATTTAGCCTAAAAACATTATAACAACAAAAATACAAAACAAACATAAATACTTAAGAAAAGTTACCCAATACGGCAGAATGATTCGAAATCGTATTTTCCGACATTACAACTTCTTTAGCAAAACCGACTTCCGAGATTTTCTCGAGCATTACAACGATATTACATTATTACGGCGTAAGGCCTTATTTACTACTAAAAAAAAAAAAGAAAAGAAAAGAAAAGAAGAAGGAGCAGATATATATATATATATAGCATCATTATATATATATTGGTACATCCTCGAGCTGTTGAAATGAGCTCCTTTATATAGAGAAAAACTTCCAAGGCCGGACGGTCCGGTATTAGGCGGATCGGTCCGACTAATGATTACTTCCACCTTCTTAAGTAATCAAAGCATATGCGGTATGAGATATTTATATATATATAATTATATATAACTTGTAAAATTCATATCTCGAGTTCTGGACCTCCAAAAATCGCAAACGAAATGCCAAAATTAAGATCTCGAGAAACTCTACAACTTTCATGAAGGACTCTTCTCCAGATAACGTTTTTTTGATGACCTCGTGTTCCTCCAAGCTTTTACGGATTTTTCTTAATCCAAGTCGATTAGCCACTTGATCACTGCTTAAGTTCTAGACCTCCAATCTTCATAATTCAAATTGCATTGGAACACTCTTGGAAAAATCTACAACTTTTGTGAAGAACACTTTTTCTGAAAATATCATTTTGATGAGCCATTCGTGTGTCAAGATATTTCTATTATTACTTATCCGGATTGATTGGCTACTTGTCCACTTAAGCTATTCAATTGACCATTTAAACTCGTGGCACTCTCTAAATCATTCCAAAGATATGATTAAACTTCAAAATGTCGATTCTCGGGTCTTGGTTTATAAATCGCAATAAAACATCACAAATACCCACGTAAATCGACATTTACACTCCGATTTACTAAAATCGGTACAAAATTACAACTTTTATTATTTTTATTACTAAACACTCTAAATTATAAAGACTAACACTTTATACCATAATTTCATATATTTTATATAGAATTTGTTGATAAAACATAATAATATAACATATTTTTAATCATATAAAAATAATACATCACATATCGGACGCCTTCCAGGCGAAAACGTCCTTGAACTCTTTCAGCAAATCGATCAGTAACCGCTTTTCCTGAGTCGGGATCCAAACCCCGACTTGGACACTCTGATCAGTTCCATCTTCCCATAAGCTGACATTTTCAACTGCTTCACTCGAAGCCCAACACTTCTCTTCCTCCTCCTCCGGAATGAGCTCCTCGATGAGGACTTGTTGTACCGCCATCTTACCATTCATCACTATCGAATTGCAGCTTCTGGCGATTTCAATATCCCCTTTTACTTCGTGGGAACCATTTCGAGTCGGGAATTTCATGCTGTTATGGAACGTCGAAACTATAGCTCGTAAATCTCGAAAGCGGTGGGTCTACCCAAAATAACATTATACGCGGAGGAGCTTTGACGACCACGTAGTTTAGCTCTAGCGTCCTCCCTCTTTCCCCATCACCTACTGTCGTTAGTAGCTTTATGGAACCCATGGGATGGACTGCCTGACCTGTGAAGCCGAATAGTGGAGAGGCTATGGGTGCTAAGTCTTTCTCTTTGAGCTTCATTCCTGGAATGCCGAGTAGTATAAGATATTCACAAAGCTACCATTATCGACGCATACCGACACTCTGGCGCGACGACTTATAATCGCTTCAATCACCAACCCTCGGCGTGACTTGTCAACTTAGGAACGCCGCCTCGGGGCCGTACCCGACTTCCGTAGTTAATCTTGATCGCTTACGCGCCTCGAATCGTCGTCTGGTTCTCGATCGCTCTGCTTCTTCTCTTCTCCCCGCCCAAATATCATATTCACATAATTGTTTGGGCGATTATCGCCATAGCGATCCTCGACCATAGTAGTCCCTATCGTTATCCTGAGATCGGTCTCGCCTCAGGGGATCGATCTCTTCTTCTTTGATTCTCCCGACTTCGACCTCTATCCTGGTCGATTTCTTCTTTGAAGTCTCACGCCCTGGGCTCATTGTAACGCTGATCGGTCTATGACCTCATCCACTTTCCTCCCGGATGTGAGCCTCGATGTCTTTCTTTAAATCGAAAGCAGATCCTCTCGTCCGAGTGACTCCGTGTCCTCATGGAATTCACAATACTTTGTCGACCTTCGCTTTTCTCGAGGTTTTTTGATCGGAGGTGGCCTCTTGGCCAAATTCTTAGAAACCATGATTGATAAGACCTCTCAGACGGGGACCGGTTGAGGGAGTAAAATCTTTATCCTTTCTCCCCTTTTCTCTCGACCGCCCGAGGAGGCGCCGATGCGATCCCAAACAGACGTTTTCCTCTCCACATCTTGTTTGCCGAGGCCGATTCTTATTTCCTCCTCGACCTTCTTTCCTCGAGTCCCCATCCACTCGGCTTGGGTGTGCCTACGCACCGCCTCTTCGCTTTGGCAAAATCGATGTACGACATTCACACACTCGTCCATGTTTGAGGAGGTTCCCCGCTTAACTTCTCATACAACTTTGTGTTGCGCAGCCCCTACGAATGAAGTGATCAAGACTCGATCCTGAGGATCCCGCACTGCATGGCCTCAAGGTTAAACCTCTTCGAGATAATCTAATACCGACTGTCTCTATGTTGCCTCACGCTTGTGAGGTGCGCCTCGCTTCAATCGAAACTTTTTGTTGACGATGAAGGCGTCTCTCAATTTTCTCAAGCGAGCATGGTGAAGTCGGAGATGGATCTGGGTTTCAACTTGGTAAACCACTCTCTTGCTCGTCCTACAAGTAGAGTCTCGAATGCCCGGCATCGCATCTCGTCTGGGGCACATTCTAGCCTCATCTGGGATAGATACCTGTGAAGATGGTCCTCCGGGTCGGTGGTGCCATCATACGGGTCTATCTTAGGTATTTTAAACCCCTTGGGTTTAGGATAGTCTTCAATCTCCTTGATGAAAGGAGACTCTAACCACAACGGGCCCTGGGTTTTTCCCAGGATTACATCTAACTCCTGCCTAACGCTGTCTTCATCGATGCGTATGTGCTTCTGTTGTATTTCTCGCTTCCTCCGTTCGACCGAGCTTGAGGAAGCGCTGACCTCTTCAAATTGATCTGGCTTAGGATCATTGGTGGCGTTATTCAGGCCGCCTTCCGCCTGATGTTGCTGTCTCTGTCGATTAAAGGCTTCCGCCATTATCCTTCTCAGGGCATTATGATCTGTCGCCGCCAACTGATCCACCATGGCTTGATACTCTGGGGCAAGGCCCTGAGTTTGTTTTGGCGGATTTTCATGGACGGTCTCTAAAGCTGGATCTTTTTCCCCGGAGGATCCGCACTACCGCTTTCACTTGTCTCATGGATTCTCGCGATCCACGCTTTTGGAGGTGGTTCTTCTTGCGTTTTTTCCTTTGGAGGCATGATGATCTTGATGTATTCAACAAAAAAAGGACCCTCCTTCTAGCGCCAATTACGATGACAAATTATGTCACCTTAAAGATCTGGACTTTTCCTTATATTATTGATGAACAATCAAGAACCCTAATGCCGAAAACGATGAGGGGTTTTGTCTGCATTGGCCGAGTAGTCTAAGTGGGATTCTTAGAGTGCCTACGTATCTCCGTTATTATTCCAGGAATCAAGCCTTACGTAGTTCCTGGAACGTTGTATTTATAAGGACAATGCATGACCTAACCCTAATATGAGTCGGTTATTAGCTATTGTCTTATTTACCCTTAATTGGGCCTTACCCCTTGCCCCAGTTATCCTGTGGATAAATGGGCTAACGTGGCTAGTGTGGATTCCGTCCTCGACTTGGATCTGCCCGACTTGGGGTGATCGAGCCTGGACTCTTGTCCTGCACTGCTCGTGAGTCGATTGTCGTATCCTCGAACCTCTGGCTTTGCCTTGGTCTCGAGGGTCGACATGCTTGCCATGGCTGCCTTGTCGATAGTTCGACTTGCATGCCTTATCTGGCTTATGTGCCTTTGATAAGTATTCAATCCATAAGGTCCACTCGATGATGATATATCGAGGTGCGTAACCCGGTATCGTCACTTGTGACAGATTCAAAAACCAGATCACATCACAACACAAGAGCTAGCACCTAATCGGTTCACGTAGACACGCTGTTCATTAACCAAACTTTTTATGCACATTATCAACCTTTTTTTTTTTTTTTTGTTTTTGTTTTTGTTAACAAACAGAACTAAAAGCACAAGTTGTACAAATATAAAGTATAGAGAGAGGCCTGCAATACTTTAACATTGACACTACTTAACTACAAGACTGCCTATGAATCACTTGACTCACAGTCTCACACTCCAAGGAGAGATCATTGGAACTGGAAAGCTTTGAAAAAGGTTCTAACATATATATATATATATATGTATATATATCAATCAAAGGAAACATCTTATGAAAGAAAGCCAATACGTCATTCCGGAGAGATAGAAATACCGAATACGCGCTCATACAATAATTAAAATAAAAATAAAAGAAGCTTACCAGATCCACACAAAACACAAGGAAATACTCAAAAAGCAGCTTGTTGATTCCATATGTGATAAACTTTCCCCAATTCAAGCTCCTGCACAAACCAAAATGCATAAGGTCAGAAAAAGCTCCCAACTTCAGCATAATATGATTTCTACATACTACTATATCAAGACCATCACTGAGCATTACACTTTTTTCTGGATTGATGTTAAGATGACTACAAAAAAATTGCTCTCCTCTGATTTGCAAACACCACATTCTTTGCATTCATCTAGTTGCAGCTCACTCCCACCTTCTTCGCCATTATTCTCCACAATCCTAAATATCCAAAAGCGCAATTTTGAACATATTAATTGAATAAAATTTGAAACAAAAAATCACACAAACAATATAAACTATTATTGAAAATTCACATACCCTGCTGCCTCGTTTCCAAGATTTCTAGCAATAACAGGTCTCTGACCCTAGAAAATTTTACACAGAAAAAGATCAGTTGGTTATCTATGCTGCCCATACAGATACTCCAAATCAGGACATTAGGAAAAATAGGAGAAATTTATGATCAACGGTAATATAAGGTCAATTACATGAGCCAAAAAAATACAAAAAGTAGAAAAATAAAAATAAACAAATACAGTAGCATACAAAATGATGAGAATCCTGCATCCTCATAAGCATGCAAAACATCAACAACACAAAGAAACTAGTATCATTGTGTTAATCTTTCTTCCTTTGGCTTGGGATCTCGCCCTTTCGGTTTGCATAAACCGACTTGTGGATCTGTAAGAACATAAAAATAATTATCGAAAAGGCAATCTAAACATAAAATTTTATTAATAAGCAATCTAAAACCAATAATATTATTACCATAGTATGGTTGGATTGCTGAGGCGAAGATCTTCCCACTGCTAAGAAAATTTAAAACGCCCATTAATATCGCATTTCGTGGGCCATGGGTTCTGTACCACAAAATAGTGCTCTTTGTCTTCGTCCACCCATGGCCAACTATTATACCAGCGTGATTTTCTTAGAGATTATCTCAAGGCTTTCAAAATTTTCTTATAATATCTCACTCGTACGTAGTAGTCCCATAGATTTTTTAAATATCACTGCAACAGATAGACGCTTGAGTGCCTCTACCATCTCTTCAAAAAATTATTGTGGTCCAACTGGTGATACCCAGTAATACATAAGGGTTGTATGATACATGATCATCGATAGAGTTATTCAACGGCAAGATATACGGATAATCCTTCTAGAGAGGAAGTCCACCTCGCGTATTGCTATGTCGTATACCCACCCGTCGTACCTTTTTTACCCTTTTCTCGGGCTTCTATCAATTACATATTTGATTGAGCTAATTATAGTTTTGGGGAGTGAGTTTTTTTGTGATATGAACGGTTTTGAAGTCTTGTTGGCCCAATAAATGAGTTATAGTTGGCAAAGGAGACGATATTTCCAATTCCGAATGAGCGACGTGCTCTTAAATAATATTCATCTGTAAATAAAATATAATAATAATTAATCTTAAAAAAATTAAAAATAAAAATTAAACCCAATAATATAAAAGAATATGATTGTGATTGAGTTTGAATATGATACTCATGTCACGCTCCTATTTGGACTGACTCGAGTTTATAAAATTCAATATACATTCGACTTATAAGATTTAAAAAATTGACTCATCTTGATTTATTAATTACACATTGCATACTACATAAACTTAATCACTTAAAACGCAACTAATTCTATTTCAAGTTGCAGTTAACCTAACCTAACCAAACCATTATTAACGTAGCAATTTGCATTATTAATACGATTCCTATATATATCTACCTATCTATAAAGAGAGAGCACCAAGCTCATACAAGCAGCCACGACATCCTTTTCTAAACTTGAGGAGAGCTGCCCTCATGCCACCTGGTAAGCTTATATTCTTTTTTGCTGTCTTATTCAAATTTTCTTTTATACTTCCTATAAAAATATCTATAAAAGAGAGAGCACCAAGCTCATACAAGCAGCCACGACATCCTTTTCTAAACTTGAGGAGAGCTGCCCTCATGGCACCTGGTAAGCTTATACTCCCTCCGTCCCATTTTATTTGTCCATGTTTCTTTTTGGTTTGTCCCAAAATAAGTTATCCACTTTATCGATTAATTGTTAAATTTCTTCAATTACCCTTCACTTTACAATATTTACAATAAAAAGTGTGTAGCATTAAATCTTTCCCAACAACAATTTAAAGGCGTAAGTGTAAAAATATTGGATTATTTAATGTGATTCAAAGATTAACTACACTTTTCTTAATCTGTGTGAAAAGTCAAACAGGACAAATAAAATGGGACGGAGGGAGTATTCTTTTTTGCTGTCTTATTCAAATTTTCTTTTATACTTCCTATAAAAATAAATAAATAATATTGCATGTATTACAAGAAAATGGGGTGAAACTTCCTTACTTGCCCACATCCTTCCATTGAAAAAAATAATAATAAAGGAAAATATATTTTACAAATGGGTTCATGGTGCGGGGGAGTGTCGATGCCGCGTTGGGAAGTGTCAACAGTGTGTTTGAGGCGTGCCAGATATTTAAATTTTAAATAATGGTGTTAGGGCATGTCGGAGCATGTTGTGTCGTGTCTTACATTGGACATGACGCACGTCGATTACATTGAAGTGTTGATGCATCATAAACAGATATAAATATAGAGATGTCTCTTACAATGTAAAGTTATTTCCAAAATGCTTGGGTTTAAGAGTATCGTGGTGTGTTCGTGCCGTATTGGTGCGTGTGTACAATGTGTTTGAAGCATGTAACGTATTTAAATTTCATATAATATTAATTTAAACACCCGACACACATCGAACATGGGGTTGGAGTGTGTTGTATCGTGTCTTAAGGTGAATATGACATGGTAGTGTATATATATAGTCAAAATGTTTTCCTTCTTTTCCTTTCTTCCGTCTTAGTATATTAAGCAGGTAAAATATAATGTATAATAGCTATTATTATTATTAAGAGTCAGATTATGTTTTTTTTTTATTATCAAAAACAAATATACATTCCCCTAAAAAAAAAAGGACGGGAGTTGTTTTTCTTTCCCTACCGGTGGTTGAACCTCTTTGCCTTTCTGGTCGTCGCTCGTCTGCCCCTGCCAATCCGATTTGATCTACTCCAGGTGGAAAGATGGTAGTTTTCGTGGCTAGATACACGAATTACTCACGTGTGCGTCTGAGATTCATTCCTGATGGTGCTGAGGTGGAGGCGAAATCGAGTATTTTGGCAACCCTTCAGAGAAGTTGGCGAGAAATGACAGTTTCCTGTAGATTTGGTAAGCCACGCTGTTTGATATGAAGGAAATTGGTAATTCATTTGTCTGAGGTTGCGTTTTTACATCAAACAGTTTTTTTTTTTTTGTGGGGGGGGGGGGTGATTTTCTGGGGCTGTAGCTAAAATGGCCTTTAAATAGGACAATCAGTGATTTCATTACTCTCACCCTATGCTTATGCCATTTCGTGCCCGTATTTCATTTATTTCTCCAGGTTCTTGTTCTAATCTTCAGTATTTGCCTGGTTTGTGTCGTTCTTCTCTTGCATGTGGTAGTTGCATCCTAGGAAAGGTCTTTATGTGTTTATATTTGTATTAGTTGTGTTTATATGCGGCCTTCTTCATTCATAACTAACCAAGAAAAATCATTATTGAAGTGATGTCTTAAAGGACATTAAGACATTCTGAGTAATTGATTTTGTCACAAGAACCTCCTAATACATATCCTTTATTTGTGTATGTATCCTTTATTTGTGTCACCAAAACATAATTTCAATCATGTTTTGGTGTTGGCTGTTAAAATTGATGTTACTAACAGTGATAACCATTTCATAGTATAAGGTAGTGTAGTTATGAAGAGTAGCATGTCATTTATGTAGATTTATTTTACGTTTTTTTTTTCCTTTTTTGGTGTTCTTGGATCAAATTTCCTTTTCCCCTGTTGTGGGTGATTCAGGCAAGGTACATAGTTTGATTGTATGCCATTGAGATATTTGTTTGGAGCATTTCTTTCCAGCAAATCATGTTTTCTTATTAGTAAACTTCTTAGGCTAAAAAGGGTTTACTAGATTGCATTTTCCAGCAAATCATGTTTTCTTATTGGTAAATAATTCTGTCTTTAGTGGTTTTATTGTGTTGAGGTTTTCTCAGGTGTATTCTTGTTATTAAAAAGTTTTTGTCTCCAGTGTTTAATGGTTTTATTGTGTTCACGAGTTGTCAAGTTTGGGTCTTTAGTGGACCGGTAGTTATTGTGTTGTAGCTCTGTTGTTTTCATCTTCATTAGGTTTTTTGCTTTTGGATTAATGGATTCTTCATAAAAATTTACCAATAGCCTTTTGGGGATCTTGCATTATGTTCATGAGTTCTCTGCCACAATTTAAAGTTGTAAGGGTTATTGAATTTTTAGTATTATGTTCCAGCTGTGCCTGCACTTAATGAGAGATTTAAATATTTGTTTAGGGAGTTGTATAAAAGAAATAGACACCCAAAAGATGAAGCGTGGTTATTGATTCATATAACCATATAGAAATTAAGTAGAAGAAGAACTTGAGTAAAAGAGAAGAAGAACTAGAGAAAAATATAACTCTGTTATTGAACTTAACCCTTTAAGGGCATCTCCAACAGTTTGGCACCATTTTTTACACCAAAACACTAAAATAGTGTAGAAGCTATATCATTTTGCTCCAATCATTTTGCACTAAACTTTACACCAAAAAAGAATATTCCAAAAATATTCCATACCAATCACCTTTTTTTTTTTTTAATAAAATAAATATATTTATATCATTAGATACTAATAAAATACAAACATTTAATAATATTGCCACCCCTAAAAAAAAATTACAGAAATAAAAACGTTTAATAATATTACCGAAATACAAACATTTAATAATACAACCGAGAAAGAAAACTTTAAATTACACAATGATAAAAGAGCAATTAATCGTCCGAGTTTGTGTATTCATTCCACAAATGATCAATCAAGGCATCACGGTGCAAAATGCGCTTCTCTATTTCTTATACGCCTATGCCGCTTCGAAATTGCTCAAACCGAGTATTTTCATCCACCATTTCGACGCTCGTGGAGGCGCTTCCATTGCTTCTTGAATTGGTACATCCAGATCACGCTCATCGTCAACTATCATGTTGTGCATTATTATACATGCAGTCATTATATTGTGTAAATCGCGTTTGTGCCAAAAAGCGAGCCGGTGCGACCACAATTGCAAATCAGGCTCAGAAAGTTCCAAATGCACGTTTCTACGCCTTTTCTATACGCTTCTTGTTTCTTTGCAAAACATCGTTTCATTGAATGTTGGATTTTTAGAAAAATAGTCATTAAACAACTTACGATCAGCTTCTTCTCTCTCACGGTTTATTACTCTACGGCCAGGGACTGAACCTCTACGAATGCTTGGCTCTTGTTGATTGGTGAGTAATTGACCAATGAAATCATTACACTTTGCGAGATGTTTGAACAATTTCGCCATCTTCACCTTCACCAACCAAATATTTGAAGATGTTCAGACATACTGAATGTAACTTTGAAGAGTGAATAAAATTTTTGAGTAGTTATGGATGCTAGAGTTACTTTGCATCCCAATTTTATAACCAGAACTTCTATCCATAACATTTTGATTGATTCGATCTTGGCCGTACGTCGGATTACATTGAATCCGTGCCATTCAAATGTTATCTAGATAAAGAGGATAGTTTTTTGTGGATAAGGTACCAACAATCTACTTAGATTTGATCTTTCTTGCACCCGTCCATATTACGTTACATCTCGATCATCCGAATTTTATCTACAAACGAGGATATTGTTTTACGATGTCAACTCGCGATACAACGATACCCTACGATAATACACTTTTCTCTACCACAATTATGAGAATATTACTTTTCTATTCCATCACTCTTCCAACTTTGACCATTTTTCAACCACAACTTGAAAAAATATACAGCACGCTTCCATTCCTACAAGCCTACTTTTCAACTCCACCACATCTTTTCATCTACCCTCATGTTGCATAATAAAAATTCACTACATCTCTTTTCTATAGATACCAAGGCTTTCATGCCAATTAAAACACACCTCATCTATCTAATTCTATTTTTCCTCACAGATAAATATATCTAAGTTCGTATTCATGGCACGACAAGGAAGGACCACTTCTTAATTACCTGCAGAAGATGAACATCTATGCCGTGTTTACATAGATATTAGCCAAGATGCGATAAGAGGTAATGATCAGTCTAGAGATCGATTTTGGAAAGAAATTGTGCAAGAGTACAACGCCACCAAGCCGGACACGATAACTAAGGAAAGAAACAAAAGATCGTTGCAGTCACGTATGAGCAATATCATACGTGAAATTGGAAAAATGAGGGGTAAAGTCCGGCAAGTGGAAAATCGAAATCCAAGTGGTGCATCTGAAAAGGACATCGTGAGTAGCCAATTATTATTATGTTACTTTCATTATATGTCATTTATTAATACCATAATTCCTTATTTGTTGTAGATGGTTGAAGCCAAAAGGATGTACATTGATGATCCAACCTGTGATAGAGTGTTCAAATATGATCACGTATGGCCCATTATGAAAGATCTCAAAAAATTGCAAAGACACGACGCGGTGATAGTTCATCCAACAAAGAGCCGTAAACAGCTTGCATCTCCCGATGTGCCGCTTAATATCAATTTAAGCGATGATAACACCGATGCTTCTACATCCATAAGTTCGCTTCTAAGTCAAAAAGAGCGCTGGGACCAAGACTACCAAAGCGAAGAGGGCACACGATGAGACCATTGTAGCGTGTGCAAAATCCTTAGCAAGTAAAACCACATCAATGACCGAGGCAGTTCAAAAAAAAAACATCTGCAATGGAACGACACACTGATCTTAAAACAATGATGATAGATGTGAGCACCATTTCCGATCCAGTTAGACGAGCTTTTTTTCAAGCTGAACAAGAAAGGATTCTCCAGAAAAGGTACGGGGTACAATACAATCAATCTGTCAACAATCCAGGTCCATCTTTTAACAATCCAAATGCATTTGGTAATCCAGATCAATCTGCTAACAATCCAGAAGGGTTCGGTGACCTTTTCCAAGACATTGGACCATCCGGAGGATGCCTATCTAATTATTATTCGCTTTAAAGACGCGCGCTATTATTTTTTTATGTTTGCTTTGTGAGTTTATCTTATGTTATGTGAGCTAATCTTTATTTTAGTCTTCTTTTTTATGTAATTCAATATTCCTTTTTTATGTAATTTAGTGTGTTTGTATTTCTAATCAATAATAAAATGTATGATTTATGTGTTTAAATTTAGCTAAGATGTTTATCGTATTTATCTACTTATATTTTCAGTAAAATTTTACTCATATTAAATAAAATAATGATAAAAAGAATTTTATTATGTACTACAAAATTTTGACATAGTTTTTTTTTGCATGATAACAAAATTAAGCTACAAAAGAAAGAAAGAAAAGAAGAAAAAAAAGCGTCAAATGGTGTTTGGCGTCGGGTGACCCAACACCAAATATAGTGCAAAAAATAGTGCGACATCAAAATAGAGTTGAATTTAGTGTGTCATTGAGCAAATAATTCCACCAAAATGGTGGGATAGCGCCGGGTTGTGCAGCCGCTGGAGATGCTCTTATATTAAAAGATTCAACGTAACATGTTCACGAATACACCGATTATCAACTTAACACAAAATCTTATAAAAGCGGGATATTACCTAAAAACACATGCACACACAGATTTGTTTCCACTCAGGATAGTGTAATCGGGTCATCCTCCTCCTGGAGATACCCTTAAACACAATCTATTTCAAGTTTCGGTTAACCGAACCAAACGATCTATTTCACTATGGTTCAAATCGGGTAACTAAAACAAACGGTTTGTTTAAGAACTTAACGCTCATTAATTTCATTAATTGTTAGGTTTCAAAATAAAAATTCAAAATAAGTTAATCAATTAAACAAAGATTTATCAGCATTATACAGGGAAAATCGTGTCGGGTTTATAAAGTCATTTTCATCTTCCGACCATGCTAAATCATTCCAACCTTGTTTATAACCTGCTTAGATGAAGTCAAGTGTCAGAAATAACATTTGCAAATGACCAAGTGTCTTATAAAATATTAAAATCCCAACACAAACCAAACAATGCTTATTTAAACACACCCAAAAAAAAAAAAAAAAAAAAAATCGAACCATGTTATCGTCTTAAAACACCTTAAGATACAAAGATGCTTCTATATAAAACGGATCTTGAGCCATTCATACTCAAGTTTTATCTTCCAAACACGAACACTTGTAATAAAAAAGGGAAATGACAATAAAATTTCCAAGATCATGATCATCTTGGTCAAACAAAGGTTTTACAAAGATTAGATAGACCACATAATCTGATTATCTCACAAGACAACAAAGCACCAGCAGGTTTGTGCTCATATCACTGATGTAAAGGACCTCCTGAAACACAGGATTCTACAAACCAACCTTTAAGACAAAAAGCTCATATGCTTAGTTGACTGAAACACAACTTAGACAGATGCACATACATATCCAGCTGACATGTTTTATTTATGGACCATTTAGTTACTACTTACTACACTGATAAGCAGACGGAACCTTATGACAGATTCAAAAAACATATCACAACACAAGAGCTAGCACCTAATCGGTTCATGTACTACTTTAACTACAATTGAATGAAACTTGAAACAAAAAATCACACAAACAAAAGAAAATATTATTGAAAATTCACATACCCTGCTGCCTCATTTCCGAGATTTGTAGCTCACACCCTAGAAAATTTTACACAGAAGAAGAGCTATATCAGTTCGTTATCTAGGTTGCCCATACGATAAACGCCGAATCAGGACATTAGGAAAAATAGGAGAAATTTATGATCAACAGTAATATAGGGTCAATTACATGAGCCAAAAAATTACAAAAAGTAGAAAAAATAAAAACAAACAAATACAGTAGCATACAAAATGATGAGAATCCTGGCATCCTCATAACCATGCAAAACATCAACAACAGAATAGAAAGAAAAAAAAACTAATATCCCTAGCTAGCTCTTCACTTCACAGTGGACAAAAATTTACCATCATGTGAAACTTTCTCCCTTTTGGCTTGGGATCTCGGCCTTTCGGTTTCCATAAACGGACTTGTGGATCTCTAAGAACATAAAACAATTATCGAAAAAGCAATCTAAAAATAAAATTTTATTAATAAGCAATCTAAAATCAATAATATTATTACCATAAATTGGTTGGATTGCATCTCACTGCTGAGAAATTTAAACCGCGCTTTAGTACCCTTATTCGTGGATATGGATTCTGTACCACAAAATAGAGTTCTTTGGCTTGAGTCCAATTATACCCAATTATTGTAGCAAAGACCTTGAGTTCCTTCGAGAGGCTTTCAAATTTCCTTATTATATCTCCTTTATAGGTGCGTAACGACAACAACAGCAGCCGCTTGACTGCCTCCACCATCTCCAAAACATCACTCTGTCCAACTCCTTATACCTGTAATACACAAGGGCTGTATAGGTACATGATCGTGAATACAGGGGTAATCCTTCAAGAGTGGAAGTCCTCCCTCGCGTATAGCGATCTCGTATCGTGAATACAGGGGTAATCCTTCGAGTGGAAGTCCACCCTCAGCGTATAGCGATCTCGTATACCCACCTCACCCTTTTCCGGGCTTCTATCAACGACGTCTCGAGGAGATAAATCAAGGAGTTCTCTTGTACGTAGAAACCGTAGAGCTTCCAGGGAATCAAGGCTGCCCTAGCCCTAGCCCAATCCCAATCAGTTGGGTAAACCTTTTGATCTTTTATGGAGGAGATGGCACCTCTCTGCGCCCAATTCACTCCAGGATAGTTTTGTGGTGTGAGCGAATGTTTTTGACGTGATCTTGTTGAATGCTTTTGAGGATAGTTAAATGGGCTATTGTTGATTAAGGAACGGATATTTCACCAACTCTTGACATCTGTAAATAAAATATAATAATTAATATTTATTTTCTGAAAAAATAAAATAAAAATTAAACCCAATAATAAAAAAAGAATATGATTGTGATTGAGTTTGAATATGATACTCGTGTCACATTCGTACTCGGACTCAAATTTGTAAAATTCAATATACGTTCGACTCATAAGATTTAAAAAATTGACTGGTCTCGATTCATTAATTACACATTGCATACTACATAAACTTAATCACTTAAACACAACTAGTTCTATTTCAAGTTACGGTTAACCTACCTAACCAAACCAAACCATCTATTGACGTAGCAATTTGCATTATTAATACGATTCATATAAAAGGTATATGCTATATATATATATATATATATATATATATATATATATATATATATATATGTGTGTGTGTGTGTGTGTTTTTAACAACATAAATACAAAACACATTTTACACTATTAACTTTTGATTATAGTATAACATCCATTGATACGGTTGTGCCGGTGTTATATTAAAAGATTCAACGTAACATGTTCATGAATACACCGATTATCAACTTAACACAAAATCTTATAAAAGCGGGATATTACCTAAGAAACACACGCACACACAGTTTTGTCTCCACTGGGATAGTGTCGGGTCATCCCTCCTGGAGATACCCTTAAACACAATCTATTTCAAGTTTCGTTAACCGAACCAAACGATCTATTTCACTATGGTTCAATTCAGGTAACTAAAACAAACGGTTTGTTTAAGATCTTAACGCTCATTAATTTCATTAATTGTTAGGTTTCAAAATAAAAATTCAAAATAAGTTAATCAATTAAACAAAGATTTACCAGCATTATACAGGAAAATCGTGTCAGGTTTATAAAGTCATTTTCATCTTCCGACCATGCTAAATCATTCCAACCTTGTTCATAACCTGCATAGATGAAGTCAGGTGTCAAGAAATAACATTTGCTAATGAGCAGGTGTCTTATAAAATATTAAAATCCCTACACAAACTTGTTTAAAAAAAAAAAAAAAAAAAAAAAAAAAAAAAATTCGAACCATGTTATTGTCTTAAAAGGAATTATATGGCTTACGTTTATAAGTTATAATCTCAGATCTATTATTAGTCATGCATAAAACACCTTAAGAAACAAAGATATTTCCATATAAAACAGATCTTGAGCCATTGATACTCATGTTTTATCTCCCAAATACAAACGCTAGAAATAAAAATGAAAATGACAATATAAACTCCTATTATCTAACATTCACAAAACAAGAATAGCATTCTGCCATAAACACCAACAAAAATATTTGCAATAATAGAAAAAAAAATCATTTTTGATTCTTGTACTTTAAAATCGAAGTGAGGGGAACGAAAAATTATACCCTGCAGCTTCAAAAAAAACCCCAGAGCACAAGATAGAGTAAGCGGGAAGAAACGCAGAAGAGAGTTGTTTTTTTGATACAATATTTAAAAGAGAGTTACATACTTCTTATGCCTGATGTTATTAAAATTAAATTACATTAGAGAAAAGGAATAAAATACGTTCACAAAAAAACGAGGGGGGGGGGGTGTTTGCAATTTACTCCCTCCGTCTCGAAATGTTTGGGACGTTTGACTTTTCAACCGCTTACGAAAAGTTTAATTAATCCTTCGAAATTCATCAAATGATCTAATACTTTTTACATTTATATACTTTAAGTTTCACTTTATCATAACCCTAATAATATTACACTTAATTAACGAAATTCCAAAGATTAATTGGACTTTCGTAAAATGGCCAGTAAAAAAATGTCCCAAACATTTTGGCAGGCGGAGAGTAACTCCTATTATGTTACTTTTACGATAAACCACTATCCAGTTTTTACCTGCTCTCACGTATGCATCTCTCCATACAGCCATATTACTCTTGATCCGGTCAGATTTGGCTCGATCTGGCCAGATCTGCCTCAATCTAGTCTGTTCCACCATCAGCATTCAAGTTTCTCTACATAATTAAGCGAAGAATGCTGTTAGAAGCTAGCTCAAAGTGAAAGATGGGATTGTTTTGTACGAACAGCTGTGTGATGCTAGAAGAGAAGAAAGCTTGAAGAAGGTGTAATGGATAGATGAAGATGAAGAGGAAGGTTGAAAGGCTTGTGAAGGGGATTCCCTGGGACTAAAAGCTTAGAACAGATGAGAGAGATACACCACTTTCAAACTCTTGATGAGGGTTAATTAACTGAACGGGAAAGGAAATAATGAAATGAGTATAATTGCAGATCAAGAGGGTGGCTTTTCAGATGAGATAGCATTAATTATCACATGGGGGTTCATCCTAAGATGAGGGGAGGGGAGGGGACGGTATTGCTCTGTATAAACCATGAGCCTGGGAGGGGAGGTAACTTCCTAGAAATTTCTGGATAAAAAATTGATACGGAAATTCCCAAGAATACCCTCGTTTAGGGATGCAAACGACCCGAGCCCCTCCATGTTCGGCACGTTTAATGTTTGCTCGAATATGATTTTAATCGAACTCGAGCAATTTTATACTTTAATCGACATGCTCGCGAGTCTTATCAAGCATTTTATGTTATAATAAAACATATAATAATAAAATTATTATTATTATTATTATTATACTGCTGCAGCTTCTTATTTCACGCAGATATCTTAAAGATTGGCAAATTTTATCCTGGGTCCACCACAAGTATGATTTTCATGGTCCTAATCAATCACAAACACTTATTTTAATTAGACCCCACTTGTTTAGAAAATAACCTCCATGTTTAAAATTTTTGATTGGTTTAAAAGATGATGACAATGTGGTCCTGGACCACCATAAAACTATTGCTTAGCATTTGTACCATTTAAACTCAGAGTTCGACTTTGTAAAGTTAGGATTAACGTCTAATTTCGACCAATGCAAAAAAAATGTGATACAGCGTTAAATTCATTGTGATGTTGTTAACATAACAAACTTATTTTTAACTAAAAACTAAAGCAAATGTTCCTCAAATAAAACAACAGCAACAGAGCATAATCATAAATATAAAAATAAAAAACAATTACCAAGAGGATTCAAGAACAATGCCTTCAAAAATTATAACAGCTCCAAATCCAATCCAACCAATTACAAAACCCCTCTCGTTCTCACTCCTTTCTTTAATATCAACAAAATCCTCTTTTCGTGAATCAAAACTGGGTGGTTTTACCAATGGAGCTCTGCGAATTATCTTTTCTTTATGTTTCTTCTTGGAAGTAATTTGGGTTGTTGAATTAATTGGTGGTGGAATTACCAAAACATAATCCGGCAGAAGACAGTGGAGATGGTGTGGTGGTTGTGGATTCTGAAGAATTTGAGCTTGAAGAAGATGGGTCTTGGCATTTTATTGACAAGTTTTTTGGAAATGAAAGTCTTTGTCTCTATGCGTGTATATATAATGAAGGAAAGAAATATTTAGTTTTTCATTTGAATTTTGAATTTTGAATTTGTGGGGGGTTCTTGGTTTTTCTAAAATTTCAATTTTGATATTTGAAATTTAAAAATACCGCCAATATTTTCTTGGCTAATTCCAAATGCATTAAAATGTGTATTGTGTCTTTCACTACATATTTTTATCATTATTAATTATAGTGTGATTGATATCATTTAGGTTAATACGTTTTAATATGTAGTCATATATTGTGTACGCATATGTGTTCTGACACAAGATGTAGTGCACAAAACATTTTTTTTAGTTTTGGTAATTATAAATTCATTACGGAAATCAATTACATCTTTCGTTACACTTTTTTTTAATCATCATTCGAAGAGATAAATATCAATGAAAGTTAATGGTTTTATAGTAACAATTGGTTTTATAACGACTGGCATTACATTCTTCAAAACCGTAGATTATACAACGATCAATAGTTTAAAAATCTATGCATATAACTGCAAGTGTGACAGTAACATATTAATAAACTAAGAGTATTGATAGAGGCACAACCAATTTGATACAACTTAGTGTCTTGCCTTTCATTTTGATCAGTCTCGATTGATTGTGATTTAGACTCATCAAAATTAAAGATGGAAGAATATGTTGTGTCACACGTTTTATTAAATTGATTGTGCTTGTCTCATTGCCGAATATACCAAAGGCCAGTAGATTGTACTATCAATAATGTATAGATACAGACAAAGAGATAGTACTGTGAAAATAACAATACAATCACATTCATTTTTAATCTGTACTATCTCCGTCCCATAATATAAGTCATCCTAGAGTTCTTCATATAGATTAAGAAAGTGGTTAAATGTTATAAATTTGAAGGTAATGTCTATAATGCCAATTGACTATCATTAATGCAATAGTTGTTTAAAAATGAAAAGTAATTGGATTGATAATAAATTAGGTGTAAGATATAGAAATGATAATAAATGTTGCATTGGTAATGTATAATCAATCGAGTACCAAAGTCGTCTTCGTACTTAGTTTAGGCTAATCAAGTTTGTTCACGGTTTAATTGTACTACAACGATATGTAAACTAAAGATAACAAGATATAAAGAGAGAAATATAACCAAACCATGACCAATTGAATACTTTTCGCTTCTCTAATCGATTATTCGGGAATATCCAATCGCAAAGTGTTCTGTTAGAATTTGTGATTTGTAGTCGAGCCTATATATATCTTCAACATTATGAATCCTGTTTAGTTTATTCTGTTCTCAATTTTAATCTTCTTGTTGTTGATTTTGATTAATTTTTTTTGGATTTTGAGTAAATATTTTGAGTTCAATAAGCAATTCAATAGACTAACGATGAATGCATGTTGGACATTTCTTGCTTTAGCATTGTCTTTCTGAAAAAACCTTTGATTCTGCTAAAAATCCATGGCTCTGGAGTTGGACATGCCTTAGGGCATTCGCAGTGAGCCTTATTGTTAGTGTCTATCCTTAAAACAAGGATAAATATAAGGATACCACCGTAAAGTCTTATAAAGCGAGTCTCTATCCCTATTTATTTTTTAAAGGATATGAACAGTGCATAGGATGCACTATTCACGTCCCTAAATATATTTAATTATAAAAAACTATAGGGATGATGATAAAGATGTTGTTGGAAATAAAATAATAAATATTTTATGTATATGAATAGAGTTATGAGATAGAGTATATATTATTTAATAAGATTTGAAATGTTATAGGGATAATGATAGGGATCTTTGCTATTGAGTGTTTGAAATGAGATGTTGTAAAATAAAGATACGTATTATTTTATTTATTTTAGGGATAAAAAATGGTGATTACGATGTGAATGCCTTAGCTCCCTATGCTAGAGTTGCTAAATTAATAACTTTGTCCGGGACACTGGCAGCAGTGGTAGAGGGCACAGTCTTTGTAATGGCAGTTGGACCAGGAGCTGGAGTGTAGATGTTTGAATCCCGTAAAGTGACGACTTCTTTCAAGATCTTGGTATAATGGCGATCCACGACTACAAATCACTAGTGCTAGTTCTGATTAACATCTCCATTCATTATGTGGACGACAGAGGTGTGAGCTCTTCTGTTAAGGTTTTTAACTGTTACTAAATTATTAACTCTCCCAATTGTGTTTGAAGCTGTAGGAAGTAATTCATACATAATACAATGTAGCACTTCTGTTTCTGAAGCAAAACTGTAATATAACTTGTGCAAACGGTGAAGCAAATCCATGTTTCTGTTTCGTAATTGTTTGGTACATGCTTCTAGTAATTGTTTACCCAATTCTGACAGTAGTCATGTTCAAACACAAACATCTGTTCGATTAGCTGTGTTTGGATGATTTTGATGCTATTGTTTGAGAAGTTTCTACAACTAGTTGTGTTTGTTACCTTGTTATGCCAAGAATGAATGCAGGGCAAGGTGAACTATTGCTTGTAATCTGTGTTTTTATGATGTGAATTCGTGATTGACTTAAATTTTCTATACAATAAGTTAAACATTGGAACTTTGAATCTGTACAAAGCAGATGAGTTTGTAACATCCCGACATTTTAAAAAGGGCAAAGTAGTAATTGGGTATTTTTATTAAGACCTAATTATTATTCGTCCCATTTAATTAATTAAAAATTGATTTAATTAAAAGAATATGAGATTTTTATTTTAAGGAAACTAATTATTATTTACCTTATAAATAATCCTTTAATATCCCTCATGTCACACATCACGCAAGTCTGGAAAAAAGAGCACAACGGCAAGAAGAGGTGCGACGCAATGTTTCAAAAAAAAAAAAGGAGAACGTAATCTTCAACCGCGCGCGTCAATCCGCTCATCGCTTCAAGATGCCGCAGATGAAAAAAATCGATCACCGGATGAAGATGGTCATTACCATACTCTTCGCTTTCCAAATCGTGAGTTTTCGTTTTAAATTTCAAAATCGTAATCATGATCGTTTTTTTAAAAGTTCGAGCTTTGATTGTTTGAATAGTTGCTTTGATCGTAGAGTATCGTTTAAATATCGTAGTTTGGTTGTAGGAGTTGTGAATCGAAGGATTCAAGCCTTGCATTCGCTTTGGGATCGGTTTTGCTTTGCGCAATTAAGGTAAGAACCTTCTTCCTAATAAGTAAATGCGGTTGTCTGATGTTTAGATTGAGTGTTAGTGTTAGATTTGTATAGTGATGATTTATAATGTTTGATAAATTTTTGGTGCCCTTTTTGGGTTGATTTGATGCGAGTGTGTAGGTTTTTTTTTTTTAGTACTTCTTTGGTGTTGCCGAAAGTTTGTACAGGGAATCAAATAAATAGATGACAGCATTAGTATATTATTATCTTTTATTTAAAAATAATAATAATTAAACAAACATAGCTACAGTAATATTACACATATATGTGGAGCCTTTATAATGTTTGTTGTCCGAGGGAGCAGTTTTTGTACAATATCTTAGCAATTTAATTCTTTTTGACGGGTTTTGATCATGTTATTTTATGCAATTAAATATAGATATTGATGGCACTTTTGCTAGTATGTTATTTAAATTAGGCAATTGGAGAGTTTTGCAAATTCTTTAAATGAATGGGTAGATAACAGAGAGCCCTTCTTTGAAAGTATACATATAAGTATATAAATAAAGTACCAGAGTTCCGCAAGTTACTTTGCATGCACGTTGATATATATAAGAATATATATATGTATATAATTGAGGCAGACAAGAATCATGGTTAATTATAAAAGGCGTTGTGTTTTGATTGATGTCCTTGAGGCTTGGGTTAACTCGTAGCCTTTCTATTTGACTTAAATAACATTAAATGAACATAAACAAGCTCCAATTGAGTTACGACGTTTGTTTGGTTCCGGCACCGACGTATTTTAAAGGAGTTGAAGTCCGGGACCGTCGGAAAGGCATGAAAGGGCTTGTGCTTTGATGAATTAGTATTCATCAATGTCTGCGTGTAATTCTTGCGCCTCGTTTATGTCTAGTGGTCTAGGAAGAGAGTAGTATGTGTGAGGGAGATTATTTGAAAACACTTAGGCGGTTAGTTAACTATTTAATAAATACGTACTTGCTTAGTAAAAGGTTAAACATCATGAGAGCTTGGATAGGCACAATACAATATCGGCAATGTGAGGTTTGGCGAGATAAAGTGGTGATGATCACCGCCGGATTCTAGACCCGCCAGAGATAAAGTAGTGATCATTCCGTCGGACAAACTCACGATCGAGATAGACATTCACCGGTCGACTCTCTGTGGTTGGCCGGACAAAGTGGAATGACTGTCTCGAATTTGCTAGAGATTTATCTCTATAGGGTTGCGCGTCTTTTGTCTTAGTGCATATCTCACTAAGTGTAGTGCCCTCGCAAACATCTTTGTAACAAAGATAAGTTAAGTTAGAAGCGTTTAGTCATGACATGTTGATGGACATGAAGTGAACTCTAGATTGAGTCGGTCTCATAAGGAAATTTAATAATAATAATAATAAAAGAACCTTTCGTTGTATAACTTAGTTATTCATTAGCTTCTCACTTTTACTAAGTACTTTGTACTTACCTCCTTTGCATTTTATTTTGTATGCGTTGTGGGGTGAGAAGACGAACAGTTGACCAAGTGTAGATGATTTGCTTTTGAAGACTTGAAGTCTTGGAGAATCTTTTAGTTTGTTCCTTTATAAAGGTTGTACTAGACTAGTTGTATTTCGTTTCTTAGATTTGTTGTACTTCTACTTTTAAGACTTCGTATTGTATAAGTCTTTGGGTATTTCGTCGTTGTAGTTTAACTATCCATCTTTAGTATGGTTACTTTCTATTCATTGTAGCATTTATGTTTTTACCCGAGTCCTTTTAGCTTCCGTTTGCTTTTATTTGATACGACGACGTAGAGGCTTGCGTATAATATTAGATTTATTTAATGCTATACGCGCCGAACGTTTCTCTTCCGGATAAGAGCTCGGTATCCGGGAGCGGGCGCGTCTGATTGGTATCGTGAGAGAAGCGTCCTTTCTATCCTAGGCTTCCTTTCCTCTAAGAAAAGTTTCCTTAAACCGTGGTTAAGTTCCACTAGGACCAAGTGAAGAGTCTTCTTTGACGAAGGTTAAGTTGAGTTCTCTGTTCACATCTTTTATGTGATCACCTCATGTTTTGTTCCTCCTAATATCCTTAGTAGAAACTTTTTCTTCCTTTGAGTTTCCAAACCATAGCTTGTCATATAGGGTTAAGTGAAACTCATTTAAGTAAAGCTTTGGGATCGGAGTCTTATGCCTACGCCTTAAAGTCGAGGTTCTCTTGGTTGATTTCCTTTTTCCTTACTTTCCTATTGGAATCTCTTCACCTTCTCTACACGAATGTCTAAGTTTACTTTCGTCATGTCCTAACATTGTAGAGAATGCTATTTGATTCAGCTCTACTAGTCCTCCACTTTCTCTTTTCACTATCATTTAGTTTGAGTTCATCAACATTCTTTGACCTTTGCTTTGCTTGAGACGGTTCTACACGAACTCCATGTGTAACTCTATTTTTCCAAGTACTCCTCAGTCGTTTCAACTCATAGTGTTAAAGGTCTCTTACTTTGGCACATACTTTTCATCATCCTCGTGTTTGGATTTACCCAACATGAGTGAATGCTTTTGTTTCCGTGTTTTCCCTTTAACATAAGACTGTCTCTCCATACTCCAAAAATTCTGCAAATTTTCAGCAAAGTAGACATCTGTCTTATCTACAATTTCTCTTTTCACACCAACTTGATAATCATTATGCATTATTCAGAAAATTCATGTTTATGCCGGACACTCTGTCCAGAAAATCTGCAGCAGTACTTTCACTTATTCTTCTGTTTTGGACATGTTAAACACCTTTAAATGACCTGAATTTTTTATATGTTGCAGACAAAACTTTTATCTACAATTTTCCTGTTGGAATTAAGTTCAGATTCTTTTTCGTTTGATCTCGATTCGCAATGCAACTCAGTGTTTATTAATCTGGAAATTCTGACAGCTTGTGCAATCGTCAGAAATAACTGTTATTGACCGACCTTATCTCATTCAAAAATTCCAATATTTTTACATCACCTGGAAAACTCCAGTATCTAAATCTTTTCTCTTTGAATCGTGCTCAAATTCCTCTTCGTTGGTCCTGTAAAAATTGATAATGTCAGATCCGGAGTAAATATCATACACATCAACCTAAAAGGGATTTTCACCTCTTTGACTTGGGGTTTGGGCTAAGAGGGTAGTAAGTTATAACTGTTATGTTTAGGAGTTCCCCGAAGTTGATATATCCTTCTGAGTTAAACCTTTTAGTAGAATGCTTGTAAAGCTAACATTATAGTTCTTTTGCAGTTGCAAACAAGAACCAAAATGCTATCCTCCAGCATGCCATGTTTGATGTTCAGACCCTTTTCGTGCCCTTTTGTAATTATACTTTTATTGGTAATTTGTTTCTCATGTATCCCTCACTTGAGATCTTTAAGCTCAACAAATCCTCTCTGCTAGTGGTCATAAATTACCTCAGAAACATATCGCCTTAAGCCCTTCTTTTTAACAAATTCATGCTTTCTTACTTTTCAAATCAAGAAACAAATTCTCTTCAAAGTTCTGAATTGTTGCACTCCAATGATTCATTTCAAATTCAAGTTTGGCTAAGCCTTCTGATGTCAGAACATTGTTCTTACTTGTGTTCATTCTCAGCTTCCCTCCTAAGGGTAGTGTCGATGTTGTAACTTTCCACCTAATGCTGCTTTCTTTTAAGGTATGCATATCCATTCTTGCCAGTCAAATTTTTTAGCCGACCGTGGCCCTCTTTTTCTAATTACTTACCCTTAACATTCTAGCAATTTATGCTAAACTAGTTTCAAGCAGAAGGTAGTCTTTGCCAAGGTGCCTTCCGAACCTAACTAGCCGATAACTTTTGAGTTTCTGAACTTCTAATCTCCAGTTCAAATTAATCTACCTTCTACCCTTCAGTTTTAACTCTCTTTCAGATCATTTAGAGCCATGAACCACCATATACACCTTTTTGACCCCCCATCTTCTTTTTGGCGTTTCTATTACCATTTTGATACACCGGTTGAACGCCTTTTGTTTTAACTTTTCCTATTCCCTCATGAGGAATAACCTCGAGCATTTTTTTCCTTGGCAGTGTACTATTCCTCTCGATTAGTGCAACCTTGAACCTTTTATTTGAATCGTCAATGATCGTTAAACTTCCTTTGAAGGTTTGAAATAATTCTTTGAAATCAAACCTTATCCGACAATTCTTAAGTGTCGTTTCCTCTCCACTTAAAATCTTGTTTGACTCTTATTTATTCGAAATTTTGATATTCTCTTACAATTCCTTGAGGATTTCTAATTCTTTTAAATCTCTCGAAATAACCTCTCTTTGACTATTGTAAACTTGGACACTTCTTGACAAGTGTTTGTTTTATTCGAGATCTTTTGGTATGCTCGTTTTATCTCCATGACCCTTCATGTTGAGATTCTTACTCTCTTTTGATTTCTAAATTCTTTTTCTTAGTCCTTCTGGTGCTTGACCATGCACCTTTACTTGTTTTTCTGTTGTGTGATGTTTCCTGTAACGTCTCCACTTTCTAAAGGTTTCTATGAAAGCTTATTACCATTCTTTCAAGTTGCCTCTGAAGTCTCTCAGAGACCACCGTATCTTGCAATTTCACTCTCTCAAAAGAACTTCATCTGCAAGATAATCATTTTTATTTCTTCTTTGGTGGTCAGCCACCGTTTGTATTATGATACAATGCCACATTCTTCATATTGGAACCACCTTCAATTTTTCCCCAACACGGAATATCTTGTTTTGCTTATAACCTAAGCAACCTTTCTTATTTCAAGTCGTTGTACCTTTCCTTGGCTTACCTGGTTGACATACCACCCTGGTACTCAACTTGTCACTTTTCAACTTCATGTATTTTCCAATCTAGTCATAATTGGCATAAGGATTAAATCAGACCGTCAGAGGGAGAAAGTTTGGCAAATGCATGATCCCTTTTCCCTAAGAAGTCTCAGAAACCCTGCAGCCAGAATCCTTGCAGTTCTTCCGCAAGTTTGTGGTGCCATGATGGAAGTTGAGGTCGAAAGAAGTCAAGTGTGCCAGAAGTGTGCTTTCGGCTGGGAAGATTCAGCTTTCCAGGTATAGGGCAGCAGGAGCAAGCAAAGAGTGTTGAACCGACGATTTCAAGATTGAGGCAGTTGGTGAGTTCATGAAGGAACAAGACAAGGATCCAGTTGTCTCCGGTTATAGTGAGTGGTTGGAGCCCAACCAGCCATTGGTCACGAGTTAGATGAAGATGGCAACCGTTGGCATCGGAATCAACTTTGGGTTCCGAATGCAGAAGATCTGGAAGGACAATGAAGAATGAAAACCACGAGATGGCATTTGCAGTTCATCTCGGAACGACCAAGATGTACAAGAGTTGGAACAGTACTGCTGACTATCTTTCATGAAGATAGAGATAGAAGAACGCGAGTTTTCTAGGATGAAGTGGAGCGACGAAGGAATACGAGACCAGATTTGATACAGCAAGCCAACGAGAAGATTGAAGAGGATCGTCGCAACCTCAAGTTGGCTCAAAACAAGCAGAAGAGTTGGGAAGATGGAAGAAGAAGAAGACTTAAGAGTTATGAGACGAAACGCTTTGCAAAGTCCAGAGTTCAAGTACACTCAGTTACATTCGAGTTTCGAGGACGAAACTCCTCTTAAGGGGGAAGGAATGTAACATCCCGACATTTTAAAAAGGGCAAAGTAGTAATTGGGTATTTTTATTAAGACCTAATTATTATTCGTCCCATTTAATTAATTAAAAATTGATTTAATTAAAAGAATATGAGATTTTTATTTTAAGGAAACTAATTATTATTTACCTTATAAATAATCCTTTAATATCCCTCATGTCACACATCATGCAAGTCTGGAAAAAAAAGAGCACAACGGCAAGAAGAGGTGCGACGCAATGTTTCAAAAAAAAAAGGGAGAACGTAATCTTCAACCGTGTGCCCAATCCGTTCATCGTTTCAAGATGCTGCAGTAGAAGAAATCGATCACTGGATGAAGATGGTCATTACCATACTCTTCGTTTTCCAAACTGTGAGTTTTCGTTTTAGCCCTAAAATCGTAATCATGATCGTTTTTTTTAAAAGTTCGAGCTTTGATTGTTTGAATAGTTGCTTTGATCGTAGAGTATCGTTTAAATATCGTAGTTTGGTTGTAGGAGTTGTGAATCGAAGGATTCAAGCCTTGCATTCAGTTTTGGGATCGGTTTTGCTCGCAATTAAGGTAAGAGGCTCTTCCTAATAAGTAAGTACGGTTGTACAATGTTTAGATTGAGTGTTAGTGTTAGATTTGTATAGTGATGATTTATAATGTTTGATAAATTTTTGGTGCCCTTTTTGGGTTGATTTGATGCGAGTGTGTAGGTTTTTTTTTTTTAGTACTTCTTTGGTGTTGCCGAAAGTTTGTACAGGGAATCAAATAAATAGATGACAGCATTAGTATATTATTATCTTTTATTTAAAAATAATAATAATTAAACAAACATAGCTACAGTAATATTACACATATATGTGGAGCCTTTATAATGTTTGTTGTCCGAGGGAGCAGTTTTTGTACAATATCTTAGCAATTTAATTCTTTTTGACGGGTTTTGATCATGTTATTTTATGCAATTAAATATAGATATTGATGGCACTTTTGCTAGTATGTTATTTAAATTAGGCAATTGGAGAGTTTTGCAAATTCTTTAAATGAATGGGTAGATAACAGAGAGCCCTTCTTTGAAAGTATACATATAAGTATATAAATAAAGTACCAGAGTTCCGCAAGTTACTTTGCATGCACGTTGATATATATAAGAATATATATATGTATATAATTGAGGCAGACAAGAATCATGGTTAATTATAAAAGGCGTTGTGTTTTGATTGATGTCCTTGAGGCTTGGGTTAACTCGTAGCCTTTCTATTTGACTTAAATAACATTAAATGAACATAAACAAGCTCCAATTGAGTTCTGATGCGTTTGGTTCCGGCACCGGACGTACTCTTAAAGGGAGTTGAAGTCCGGGACCGTCGGAAAGGCATGAAAGGGCTTGTGCTTTGATGAATTAGTATTCATCAATGTCTGTGTAATTGCTAGGCCTCGTTTATGTCTAGTGGTCTAGGAAGAGAGTAGTATGTGTGAGGGAGATTATTTGAAAACACTTAGGCGGTTAGTTAACTATTTAATAAATACGTACTTGCTTAGTAAAAGGTTAAACATCATGAGAGCTTGGATAGGCACAATACAATATCGGCAATGTGAGGTTTGGCCAGATAAAGTGGTGATGATCACTGCCGGATTCTAGACCCGCCAGATAAAGTAGTGATCATTCCGCCGGACAAACTCACGATCGAGATAGACATTCACCGGTCGCCTCTCTAGGGTTGGCGGACAAAGTGGAATGACTGCCTCGGGGCTGCAGAGATTTATCTCTATAGGGTTGCGTCTTTTGTCTTAGTGCATATCTCACTAAGTGTAGTGTCCTCGCAAACATCTTTGTAACAAAGATAAGTTAAGTTAGAAACGTTTAGTCATGACATGTTGATGGACATGAAGTGAACCACTGGGATTGAGTCGGTCTCATAAGGAAATTTAATAATAATAATAATAAAAGAACCTTTCGTTGTATAACTTAGTTATTCATTAGCTTCTCACTTTTACTAAGTACTTTGTACTTACCTCCTTTGCATTTTATTTTGTATGCGTTGTGGGGTGAGAAGACGAACAGGTTGACCAAGTGTAGATGACGGCTTTTGAAGACTTGAAGTCTTGGAGAATCTTTTAGTTTGTTCCTTTATAAAGGTTGTACTAGACTAGTTGTATTTCGTTTCTTAGATTTGTTGTACTTCTACTTTTAAGACTTCGTATTGTATAAGTCTTTGGGTATTTCGTCGTTGTAGTTTAACTATCCATCTTTAGTATGGTTACTTTCTATTCATTGTAGCATTTATGTTTTTACCCGAGTCCTTTTAGCTTCCGTTTGCTTTTATTTGATACGACGACGTAGAGGCTTGCGTATAATATTAGATTTATTTAATGCTATACGCGCCGAACGTTTCTCTTCCGGATAAGGGCTCGGTATCCGGGAGCGGGGCGTTACAGGGAACCCAATATGGAAAAATCCAGAAGTGGTCAACTAGATACATCTTTATATTCAATCACTATCATTGTGTTGATTTTAGATTTTGATTTGGTGCAAATTGCAAAGCTGAATTCTCATTTGATTTGTAGTTGAATTCAAATAAACACTCAATAAGTAGCAACTCACATCCTCACACATATATGTTTTTTTTACAGGTCCAACCACTACAAAGTCAGAATGGAATTCTAAGAGTTTCAAGCATCGAAATACTTAAATTTACGCATCTATAATATCAATGGTTGAGGCTGAGTATGATTTTTTTATCTTAAATCTTATTCACTTTACTTAAAACAATTGTTTTCAATTTTATTTAGATTTTGTACAAAAAGATCAATGATTTATTATTCTTTTTTTTACTGAGTCACTAACATTATTATATTTTGTGTGAATGTGTATTTGTAGTTCAATAGAAAAGAAATCACCGGTCCTCTTTGACCAAGAAGTGGATATTGAAATGTTGACTATTGATTGTGAAGAAGGCGATAATTCACAACAACCGGTTTCGAGTCAAGCACAATCTAACCGACAAGCCTCATCTTCCTTCTTCAAAATGCAAGGTGCCCTCCAAAAGCCGATCCATCTAATAATGTCAGCAATAGGCGTAGAACTAAGGTTTGGAATCATGTTCTTGACAGTCCAAATTCTACGCCTTTAGCCCCACGAGCACTCTATAAGTATTGTATGAAAGAGTACGCATGTGATACTAAAACTCATGGAACCAGTAGCATGCGAGGGCATGTACTTAAACTTTGTACACCGCCTAAAAATCCTTTTACCACTGCCCGTATGAATGGAGTTTCAGAGGCATTAGGACAATCAAAATTGTATGATCAAGTAAAGCTGGATCCTAGTTCTTTTGATGGTAGTAAAAGTGCCGTTAAGCATATGTTGTTTTCCCAAGATACTGGTAGGTTGCATTTGACGAGAATGATTATAATGGATGAGCTACCATTTGATTTTGTGGATGGTGAGGGTTTTAAGAAGTATCAATATTATATGCAACCTAAATTTGTTATTTCCAATAGGTTCACTGTTAAGAGAGATGTTATGAATATGTATAGGGAAGAGAAAAAGAAATTGAAAAAGTTGCTAAAAAATGAAAGAGTGTGTCTCACCACTGATGCTTGGACTTCAATCTAGAATCTTAGTTATATGTGTGTGACTTGTCACTGGATTGATAGTAACTGGGAATACCATAAACGTATCTTGAACTTTTGTTTGCTCCCAAGCCACAAAGGAGAAGATAAATTTTGTCGGTTAATAATTTGGGCCCTTTATCTAGTGGTAATCGAATCAAAGTAGAAAAAAAGGTGGAAAAAACTTAAGAATAAGGGGAAGATTTTTCTAGGGGTGATTTAGACCGAGTCTGTGATTTTTCTCAAGTTCGCCTTCAGATTCAATGTGTGTATTGGAATCAGTCTTACGTAGTTCATTAGGGATTGTTTATATAGAAGGCTTTATGCCCTAATCGTATGCGTAATCTTGTGTCCATAGTAGACTCTATTTTCGTGTTCCCTAAGGAATGGGTAATTGTGATTTTATCCCCTTAATTGTAGGAGATAATCTCGGCATTAAATGATAATAATCAGATTCTTAACGGTTTAGGATTCTTTCCATAATTATCCTGATATGTATTTATCGCTACCAGCTATAGCCAACCTACGGCGGGTCAACCAAGGTCCGAACTACCGAGCCGAATAGGTCTACCTCTGCTTCGTTGATGAGAGTCGACTCGACTGTCATTTTCTATGTGTTTATACCCCGTTTATACCTCGTTTTATTTGTATTCGGAGACATTTAGTTTGGTTTTATGCATTTTTACACCCTGGTTGTCATTACGAGACCGAGGACGTAATATCCGAAAATCTCGATGTTTTAGGTGTTTTGATGCATTCTCGGTCACCCTAGTGTCCTGTAGGGGGTTACGTGTGGTATTTGTTGTGATTTTGTCCAGACTTAGGTGTTCGAGATTACCGAATGCGAGATACGGGGATTGGAATGTGTGTCCAAAGCTTAGCCTGCGCGCTAGTTTACTAAATGGATAGGTATCGACGCAAATACGTGACAAGATCAACATATGTATTTATACTATAAAACCACGTGTAACATGTCGTACTAAACGGTACCGTATCCGATAATTATCTAGCCGACGAGCCGCCACGTGTTGGCCATTGGATCACATCTGTGGTGGTTGCTTTGGTCCCCATACAAAGCAGTGAATAACACACATTTACTTTACAAATACAAGCGGAGGAGTTATAGATGTTACAATGTTGCAATTGGATAGTAGTAAATACCGTAAATTTATTTTACATATAAAGCAGAGGAGTTATAGATATTACAGGCATATGATCACCAAAAATGCAGGTATCATTTCAACCATCTCAGCTCAAAACACCTCAATTCTTTTGTCCAACACAGTATATACCTTTCGGTGTACGACTCTGAAGCATGATCGTACTGTACCTTTCTTGCTGTCAGCCGGACCAACGCATTATCTCCCATTCATCTCAGTCATAGAACGCAATTGTTCACTTTCATCTTCAAATTTAACGAATCCGTAACCTATTCGCCCAGTTCGCCAATCAGGAAACCAACAATTATGAGAAGTTCCAACTTCCAATATTGCAAAGCCAACATTATTCTCATATTGCAAAAAATTGAGAGCCAAAAAATGAAAGTGGAGAAAAGAAAAACAAGATCCAGAATGAGAATACCCCATAAATATATCAATACAATCAGCATCATTGTGGAAAAACAACAAAAAAAAATATTCCACCTAACAAATCCATACAAAGATTCTATGACTAAACATATAGCATGTACATGTTGGTAACACACCAGCTTTGCACAATGATGAAGATACCAACAAGAATTATATCAATATCACAGATCAGAACCCCTGAACTACCAACTCCATCAAGCCTCATGAACTTACAGGGACCTGTTTTCGGTACAATTGTGCTATGATGGGTCTTGGAGGGTATAGCAGATGGAGCAGAAAAATACATTAGGTCTTGGACTCATTTGTCATAGCATTGACCTGGATAAGCAAGAACATGACAAGACATATGCAGACATGAGATCCTACAGGTCATGGAACTATAGATCAAAAAGGATGCATAGGAAAAGGATTTAATTCAGGACAGATTGCCAAAGAAGAGAGTAAAAAAGGTCCCACCATTTTTTTATCAGATGAGCAGCTTCATGTCTCAAGTAGCAGATGCATTAAGGTAAGGCAGAACTAATCAAGTAAGATAATGCACAATAGCAATTTAGCAAACATATTCTCTAACAGGTTTAGGCTTTTTGCCAGAAATATGATCAAATGCCTAAATGAAACTTCATGTTCCCAAGATTAGGACCAAAATGACAGAACATGAACTCAATACGGGTCCTAGCACATTTTCTCCAATAGTTTTAATAGTAATTGAAAAATCTATGAAACAAAAATTAGACAAAACTTAGGCTTATGATTTCAAATATGAATAAGATGTGAACACATAACAATCAAAGCATACATCCCATAATCTTAAGAAAAAATATCTACAAGAGAAATGTGCTTACCTGGGAAGATTTGATCCCCAATTCATAATTAGCGATCCTCTTTGAGTTGTACTCCCTGATATTCTTGCAAGCCATTTCTTAAAACCTGTCCCAAAACACAATACAAAACAAAAAAAAGTTGATCTTTTGGCAAGCCATTTCATAATACTTGTCCCCAAAACACAATACAACACTAAACAAATAAATCCCAACCCAGATCCAAGTTTCTCAAATCAACAAATGCACCTTTAATTTGAAAATGGAAATGTAATCAGAATTCTACTTTATAGAACTCCTCAATCGAATTGAACTTCATTCGAATGGAATGATGCTGATATATGCATCAAAGAAATCATAGTTTACCGTGGAAGGAAAAAAAATTGCAATTGAAAAGTCGGCGATGCGACGAGATGATAGAACCAGTTCATTGGCCTTTAACTTTTCCACCGGACATGTCCCTTTCCTCGATCATAGCCCTGAACAATTTAGGAGCACTCAGACTCACTAAATGTTCACTCATACGAGTAGCTGCTTCTTGCCCTTAATCCTCCCAGCTTGCCCTTAACAAGACGGATGCAAACATGACTCATATAAGTTAATCTGCTGGACCAAGATTGATACATGAAACAGAGAGCATGCCTGACTTTTTTCGTTTTTGATATGTGGAAAAAAGAAGTTCAGGAATATTGTCACATAATATACATTTAAGAAAATGAAGAATGGTACAGAAATGTAGTAAGTGCAATTAGTACTATATTGAATTCTCATTACCCAAACAGAATTCAATTAACCACAAAAATGTAGTACGTGCAATGAGTAGTATGCCAAATGAGTTGGATAATATTCACATACCAGGTTGGCATGTGACCAACGCTCCCTAGAAAGCTCGTTACCATTTCCATCAGGTAATACTATAACAGATTTCAAAAAAAAATCATCCCATTATGAAGAAATTTTAGTTTAAAAATTGCAAAAAATCATATACAAAAATAAACTATACAGATTCCCAAAGTCATACTTCACTATACTAAAATCCAAAACCCCATATATGCAAGAACTAATAAGCTCATCAAAATCAGAAATGTAAAAATTGATCAGCATGCACAGGGAATCAGGTTATAAAAAACGACTTAAAAAAATCAAAGACTAATTAACCATATATATAAATGATTCCTCTTTTTTTCCCATTTCCATAAGAGATGATACATTAGGCATAAGCTAAACATTACCTTCTGGAATAAATAACAAGGCCAACAACTACAGTGCGAAAGCTAGATAATAAATGATTCCTCTTTTTTTGCCATTTCCATAAGAGATGATACATTAGGCATAAGCTAAACATTACCCTCTGTACATATTGCACCCCTTTCGTAACGTAACGTAATGCAACGGAAACCACACAGGAGTAAGGAAGGAAATATGCATCTTTTGTTAATTGGATATTTGTCTACCAGACCATCTGTGGGAAATTTTGTAAGATCCGGAATGCGGTAGTAAGTAATTATGAAGAACTGCAAACTGGTGTATGGAACCATGTATTTTGTAATAACTAACATGTAAAAAACCATGAACCCTAAACTCTGCCGGGTGTCCGGCGGCCATAGCCGCCGTGAAGCAACTATCACCCAAGTATCTTTACAGTCTATAAAGGTAAGTAGAATGCTGTTTCTTTTCGTCTCCGGCTACCAAATCACAGGTGTACGGTGCCACAGCCTTAGAGTTGTCATTTCTAAACAACACCACTTTACATCAAAAGTGATTTAAAAGGCACTGACATTTGAGTACCGAAATGAAGCTGAGATTTAGTGTTGACTGGAGAGGTTGTTCTACGATGTTCGAATGAAATGGCTGGGGTAGCACTTTGCAATGCAGCTTTTGTCCTTTAGCTTTTGCAGTCAAACTTTATAGATACAGCTTTGACTCTCCTTCAGCTTAGAAATCCAACGATTATAATTTTGTTACCAGGAGGAAGAGAGATAAAATCCTGCACACTTAACAAACAAATCAATTCTGTGGAAAGAGGATAAAAGAATGCAGAGATAGCCAAACGTCTATATTGTCTGTCAAGACTTTGGGCAAAACAAATGTCACATTGTTCAACAGAGGGCAAAGTATATACCAAGCTTTATAGACATTATGTCAAACACTTGAAAAAAAAGATTAATAAAAAGTATGTATCTACATACTTTATATTACAGATAAAGTAGGACATTATCAAGAACATGACTTCTACAAGAGCATTCACATAATACACACACACCCACACACGTAATATATGTCACATATATACATACAGGACTCAGATCCAAACAGACAAGTACAAGCATATTTCGATTAACATATAAGTATTCAACAAATTAGATCTACAAGGAGATTAGGAGCTAATTAGCTACTTTAATCACTAAAAGGTTATATCTTTAAAAGCACAAATATGTCAAATTTACTCAGACTACACTCGGGAAGATGACAAGAGCATGCATTTACAGATTGAGTAAAAGAGAGGGAAAGACTGAGATTAAAAGCATACAGATTTTTCGAGATGCTAAAATAGATTGAAATAACAAGAAGCTAAATTCGATTTAATCAAAACACTTGTTGAAAGAATAGACCTTTTAAACAGAGATAAAAGATCTAGCCTTTTTACCAATGAAACATGAGAAGGCATAAAAGAGGAAAGATATTACCAGATTTTGGCTTGGTTGATGTTGAAAGAACATCATAGGCCTCAGAAAAGAGTCATCATCGGCCTCAGCAGTCATGGCTTCATCAGATGACAAATTTCTCAACCTTCACGGACCACGTACTTGAAAACGCCAAACGAATCACTAAGCATAAGTCCAGGAGTTGCAGAGAACAGTCCATAGAGCCTTTCAGATTTGTTTCATAAAAAAAAGTCGGAGCTTTTTTTTTGAAAAGAGAAAGAGGGAGAAATATTTTCAGGTCAGGGAGACGGATTAGCTGAAGACGGAGATGTGGAGAAGATGTACGAGGACAGTGAGAGGCGGTGCGGAGAAGTGTAGAGAAACTTGGAAAGATCTAGAGAAAGGACATTTTGGTTCCCTCTTACTGGAGGAAAAAGACGGTGGTGCGAGATGATGTAATCATGGATATTGCAAACGACGTCGTTTCATCAAATAAAAGGGAAAAAAAAGGCGGAAACGACAAACTTCGTCGTCCATCATTGAGAATTAATATATACTTCTAAGTATAGACTAGTGGCGGCAACGTGCCCCGCACGTTTTTGGCCCTCGTTGCCGCCGTTATTGTTCAGCTTTATTCAGTCTTATTGAAGACAGACAGAGGCCTGGAATTCAACGTTTATTTAGAGCATATTGAAGTGATTTTGGGTCGCAGGTTTTATCGGGAATAACGATAAGAAGAGGTGGTTTGAAGGTTCCTTTGCTCTTATCAGATAAGATTTTTAGATCTTCCTCTGCTAAGGGGAAGAATTCTTGATCCGCTATTATTACTGTAGACGATGAATCGCCTAAAAGAAACGCAATAGTCTGTGCATTTAGACGAACATTGGCAGCGTTTATAACTGCTCCAGACATTGGGACACCAAAATGAGCTTCGAACATGGTTGCCACGTTAGGTGCAATCACCGCCACCTGCAAATTTTGAAGACATGTATTGCAATTAGAGAAAAGACGACAACTACTTTTCACAACCCAAAACAGTGAAAACAAATTACTTTCTTCTATAAGCAACTAAAGAAACACAGTGAACCAACTGACGCCTCTAAGAACCTTGATTCCTAATACAATGTTAGTCTGCAGAATCCATTGCTCATAGATCACAACGTGGTGATCTAGCCACAAAACTACACATCACGTATTGCAACGGTGTCAAATGTACGAACAGTGCCATTAACACTTCCAGCAACCATCTCAGTTTTAGTCACACAAACAGACATAATACTATCTAAAATGTATCAATGATCTGCAAACCAATATAAGTAACTGGAATCAAGGTAACTGACATAAACAACAGTAGCAGAAGAAAAATCTAGATAAATAAAAACACAAAAGAAACAAAAAAATTCTCATATGGATTGCACACTAAGACTTTGTGCACGTTCAACGCTTTCCAAGGAGGAATATCCTTAAAAATCGAGATTCATTATTCCAACAAGATGAGAACAGTACACACAGCACCCTAAGTTCAATTTTGTGCTCAAAATGTGAAAAATTTCTTTCAATCGATTCTATGAAACACAATTAGAACAAAGCCTAAATGTTCACTTACCATCATGCCGAACACAAATTTCTGGTATGCTTTTGATTTCTCCATTGATACTGTCATTGTAGACTCCGGTCTCCAAGTCACCCTCAACATACACCGACGAGCTGGGAAATTTTCTGTCGTTAGTCTGAAACTTAAGAAAAAGGGAGAGAATTTATTGAAATAAACTTTTTGATACATACTTTTTCACAAGTTGTTGAACTGAATAAGCCTCTAAATCTTCATTGTGAACTACAACACGATGCCACTGAGCAGGTCTTGATAAATCTTTACTATCAAAAAGCCTGTGATCATACATACCCCCAGTTCCAGCAGTAAATATTGTTACAGTACAGCCATTTCTTAAGAGCTTTTGGATTGGTGCCTGCCCGACCTTGCCACAAATAATTGCCTGCGACGTGAATAAATGGAGGAAAAAATTATAAGAAACTTTAGTTTTGTCAATATACAGCAAAAGTATTTTGAAAACAAAGAAGAACAAGGACTTTGAAACACAGCAAGATAACAGAAGAAGTAAGATACTGGGGAAGTGACCATTCCTGCCACCAAAACGGCAATATCTAGAAGACTATACTTATGGGTAAAAAGAACATAACACACCTAAGAGCTGGCCTCAAATGTCAATGAATTAGAACGAGTATTCTAATCTTTACACTCTAGATTGGTACACATTCAAAAACAGGATTGCAGTTTTAATTTAACTTCTTGATAGCTAAGGTGCTGCAAAGTACAGGATCTAATTCAAAATAAAATGCACCAGAAAATAATCTTATAGTTGCAGAAAATATGTACCTTGTGGACACCCCGGTAATTCCACCCTCGTTTTGGATCCACATTCTGAACCTCTAATGCTGGCTTCTCAGCAATAAAATCATTGGCGTCAATGCCAACATCATTGTCATTCTCACTATCAAACGATCTAGTAGAGCAAAATAGCTTTGAGCTTTGTTGCAGAACTAATCCCCTATTTCCTGGATGGTTTAAAAATGGTAAGAACATGCGGCCACCATCATTGCAGCAAATAGCAGCACAACAGAGTAACCCAATGCTCTCCAAAATCATTCTAAAGAATAAGATATGTAGCGTTCTTTGTCTCGGAAATAAATCAATAGAGCTTCGATTTTGCACTGGACCATTATAGATAATACCTTAGAAAAATGCAAAATCAGTCCTTTGATTAAGATGGAAATCACAAAATCATAGAAAGATAAGTACATGAATAACCATATAAGTTTATGCACAACTGTTAATTTTTCTGAAACAAAATGCACATAGTACAAGGGAGGAGAGATGGGAAAGGCGTGTTAAAAACAACAATAACTTAAGTAGGAAATCAGTAATTGGTACAAAATAATTACCATCTAAATGCTAGTGAAGGCCACAATTAAAAATTTTCTTTAACAGAACAAGAATGATAGTAAATACACATGGTGATCAAAGATTACAGTAAACTCTAGCCTTATCCTACGTAAGTACACCACATTAAGCGTGTGAAAATCTCCAGCTTACAACTCTTATTTTTTCTTCCTTATCAGATATACAAGGAAGAATGGCACCCAGAATATCAGCATAATAAGGAACGAGCTGATCCCCACCAAGCTTTACGAACTCGTTTATCTGCACAGCAGGAATAGCACAATGTGAATGCATTAAATAAAGCAAACACTTCAACAAATACTGAACCCCAGAACTAAAATATATAAGAACAAATAAAAAAAAGGGACAAACTACAAATACAATACCCAAGTAATCGCTGTCAGCCTAGTGAACTCATCTGGAGAAGCTGCCCTTTGCACCAGTATCTCGGTCATGCGACCATAATCTACAGACTTGAAGAATAGCACTGCTCAAGTTAGAGAGGTGGAGCGTAGTTATCAAAAGGCTGTATGCTTTTATTCACAGGATCAGGCAAGAGAATGATATAGGCTACCTAATGGTAAGATTTCTGTCTAAGAAAAGATCATCTATGCACAGAATGGTATCCCATAATTCATATTAGAATGCAGCTCTCAACAAAAAATAATTTTCTCAACTAAAAAAACAAGAATTAAGCAACTATGAGCCCAAGTAAACTGCAAGGTTCTCTTGACTACACTATAAATGACGATGATAACCTTTGAAGGCAGCTGCAATCATATGAATTCTGTCCATTAACTTTTACAAGAATGATTACTAAGAGTCCTACTACCTAGTTGCCAACTGCATCATTCTGAAGGACAGGTAATGTTGGGTGCGAATAAGAAAAAGTAAAAAAGAAAGAAAAGAGAGGAACACAAGAAGAAACCTAGAATTATCTTATTAACAGAGTTCTTATAAACCGTAAAATAAACCTGAATCCCCACACACGCCCCTTCCCCCCCACCCCCCACCCCGGGCCACTTTTTTTCCTTCTATTGCGTATAGAACACACATCATCAGGTCAGCCAAAAGAAATAAACAAATGACTTAAAAGCAAACAGGAATGACACAAACATAAAATTGTAAACTGCTACACATCTTACTGGCGATTTTTTTATTGCCTAAAGGAATTCTGAAAGGGCTGAATAAGCTTGTTGGCGTATTTCATGGCTATTATCACTTAGCATGTTGAATAAGCCTGCAATTTCATTAACATGAGTGCAAGGAATATCTCTAAAAATAAGGAGTTAATCAGAGGCTAAGACAACCGACATTTTTCAAAATTCTCTCAAAGCATTGAAAAATCTGTTCTTTTGAAAGAAAATAAGAACTAAATACTCCTGTAGTGAATAACGTCTGAAACATACCATCAAGAAAAACAGGGAGGAAGCCCAGCATATCTATGTCCGGAACGCTGTCTAAAACAGTAATCCATCCTACCAAGAATTGCCTTACATATGGATTGAGGACATTCATTCGCTCTCTCAGTAAAGGAATAAATTCCTCTATGCTGTTTCAGTAAAAAAAAAAAGGCCAATAATGAGAACAAACAAAGAACACATGCAATAGACTGCAATGCAAGAGATTTTAGAGAGAGAGAGAGAGATGAAACTGACCTGAATTGATCACTTTCTATGACAATGTCCTGCACACACAAAACAGAGCACCCAACATGTTCATTAGGGAAAATTTCAAAGAAGTGATGAAGACTGAAGACAAAGCCATGGGAATAAAAAAAAACATCAGCCAATACCTTCACAAGCCTATCTAAAAGATGAGCAGCACTCTGCACATTGGCATCTGAATCAGCCGAGAGCTTGCATAAGGCGTCAAAAATTTGATTGAAGAAGATAATAAATTCTCCTCGTACCACCTGCATAAAAAAAAGAAAGAATAAAACCCAGAATGTTCCAAAAATTATCCATAAATGAATTCAAGACATGCTCACCTTAGCTATATTATATAGAGCTTCACAAGCATAATAACGAACCCGACTATCCGTGTCAGAAAATGAACTAAATAATCAAAAGCAGAACAATTGCAGAGCAACGGAACAAAGGCTTACCTGCCGGAAGCGAGAGCGGAAAGCCTGCAAACGAAGACAACAATTGAAGACGGTGGAAGTGTGAAATGATCCATGACCGAACTCAAAACCTCCTATTCATACCCCCCGAGCTGAGGGCGGTGCCAAAAAAACGTTAGTGGATCATCCACTAACTTCGGCAGGCGGTGGGGCGGCAGTGACGTCGGTGCACTGAAAAGGGAAGCAATTGTAAAACGGCGTCGTTTCCAACTCAGTTGTCGTTGGTCGTACTCAATTTGGTGGTATGGTCGTACTGAAGGCAGCAAAATTAATAAGGTTACTACCTAATATGATATATAAGCTTAGGAAACAAAACTTGAACAGAGTCTTATCTTACTTTTCCTTCATCGTTTTTTTTTTTTTTTTTTTTCTTCTTCAGTTTTTATTTTTTCCTTTTTAGTTTAATTAGATTTTGTAAATAGTTTTAGCTTAGATTAGTTTTATGTTGTTGTAATCCGAAGATGGGTCTTCTGGCTATTACAATTTCAGTTTGGATTTCGTTTTTTCCTGCTGTTCATCGTCTTGGTTTTGGTAATTTCGATTTATTGCTTTCGATCTTGTTTTATGTTAGCTTTATTTGTTGTTTTCTTGTTGTTTTTATGTTATAATGATTAGATAGTTTCCGGTAGTCGAGATTACGTAATGATCCGAGAAACCGAGTCTTATTCGATCATTTGGGGTGTTTGGGTTCCGTAGTAGTTGTTGGTTCTCGGGGATTTATGTCTTGGAACTTATGATTAACGATGGTTGTTGAATTGATCACTTAATAATCGTATCACACGTATCGCCTTTATAGATGTATTTTGCGAGATGAGTGCGGGAAAAGGGTTCTAGATCGGAGGTAAAACATACCGGGTTTTAGGTCGTGAATTCAGTATTTACCATCAAAGATGTATTATTATCGACATAGTAGCTTGAATGTGGTAGTTTAGATTAGTGTAGTCTAGTGTTAGATCCCGGGTCGAACTATGAAGTGCCGGGTGATTCTTGAGCCAACGATGACAAGTTGTCTCACGGAGTCTTTCGGGTAGACCATGGATTAGGTAAAGCCCGGTTTCTTTGCTTTGACACATTCTCGTTAAGATGCTCGGTGTAGTACGTTGGTGAATATCGGGGTAGTAACTTCGATCGAGTGATTTCGGACTTGTTTCTTTAACGAGGTTTTTCGCGAAACCAAGGATTTCGCAAATTGTGGGTGAATGCGGGCGTCTCACAAAGACTTAATCATGTTAGGTTAATCGGTTTTCTAAAGGGAGAATTAATTAACCTCACATAGGGTGGTTAGATCGAGTTGTTCAGTCTAATCACTAGAATTAGGAGTTTGCACCCGTAAACGTCTCGAGAACGGTTTGTCGGAAACATTCACTTTGAAAGATCGAGTTGGGTTAGAAAGTAACGGATCGGATCATAGTCTCGGTTATCTTATTTGTTTTTGTTTATGTTTTATATTAGTAAGTAGTAGAAATCGGCGGCCTGACAAGCCACCATTTCACCAAAATATGTGTTGACCTGAACTAGTTGTTTTACACTGACACTGGTACTCGACCGGATTCTCGTGGGATACGACGACTCGCCACCCTCTCACTAGCACGCGACCGGTACTCTGCCGTCGACCGGCCGCTATATAGGGTTCTTTGGCCTATCAGCTTCGTCCTGACCGACCTGCGGTGGACTGAGAAACACCTTGGTCGGTATCCCCCTTTGGGCGCGGAGATCAACCTTTACTCTTATATTGGGGCTCCTGACCCTTAAAGTTAAGGTCTTAAGTCTAGCTGCCCCATTATTTGGGGATCGTGTACGTGACGCATGACATGGTTAAATCCGTCTTCGTCACCATCTATAATATTCCAATGAAAAACAAAGTTAAGTTTATACATATATACCATTAATTTCTTTGACAGACTGAAGAAGAAAGCCATGTTAATGAATTTAAAAATGAACTTTGAACAACTAAAATCATATCAGTCTCACACAAATGCTCAATGAAACAAATTTACACTTTAAACATACGTTATGTGCCGTCCCACTACACTTCTGCCTAATGTACGAAGAAAGCATTTGCAATTCGTGGCAGAAAAAAATGGATCAAAATCAAACTTTCCCCTTGTTTAAAACGATGAGATTCGCTTCAATGAAGAAAACCACTCCAAAATACACTTGCAACCAGTCGATTGGTTGACGGTGGCCACATGCGGATCAGGATCACATCCAACAAATGTAGTCCGAATTCTCTTTTTATAGCTCCGTCTAAGGACTATTACATAACCAGTCCCTTAAGTCTTCAACTTCTTTATTGTTATATCCTTTAGCATCAATTCCAAGTCCGCAAACGCAGATGACATGTTTTTTCAAAAATTTCAACTAATTGCAAATACCATAAAAAGAAGGCATGGGGAAAAACATAGAGTAATGGTTGCTCCGATTACAGTCATTTTATTTAATAAAATGATAAGCTTATAAATATTCTCGTATACACACTGCACATATACAGCCGCCACATGTATGATGTTTCACTAATACATACCTGCCGAGTTGATCTAAGAGCGTGACAAAGGAGGCCAATAAGTGCTCCGTAACAGATGACTCCAGAATTTGCACAAGTAAACGGCGACATTACTGTGCGACCACTCTCGGCTCTACAAAGTACAAACAATATACTTTGTTCAATGGCGATCCTCGAGAGAGGCAACTGTTTCTATCACTTAAACCCCTGAAATTTGGATCCCACTGTTTCTGCATCGTAGGAGATGGATATTGTTGAGATGTTAGAATATATGTGTTCTATTTGTATTGGTCCATGTGTCCTAAGTGTATTGGTACACATGTGTGTTTGTTAGACAAAGAATCTTCTAGTTAGATCTTTGGTTTTTATATGTTTTTGTACTCCTGAAAATCAATAAGAAGCTTCAGTTATCATTTCCAATCTTGGTATCAAAGCCAACGGCGGCCATGACTTCCGGCCAGCCTTCTTCCGTCGGTGTCACACCACCGACTAGTTCTCCGTTCGATCCTAATGGGTTTCCGCCCCTCACAAGTGCTGTAACAGCTGCTGCAATTCAGAGTTCATCTGTGACATCAAAGGCTCCGCTCCAGTAAGTTTTCCGATCAACACCTCCATTCCTCACATGCATGTTTCTCTACCACCATTTCTGTCACCCAATTCGACTTTCCATCCACCCTCTTCACCCACATTACCCAATTTCCTTCTGTCACCTAAACCCACACTTGGACCGAATTTCTCCCAAAATATCACTGTCAAATTGGATAGAAACAATTACTTGCTTTGGCGTTACTCCATTTTGCCAGTCATACGTGGTCACCGTCTTGAAGATCATCTTACTGGTACCAACATACCATCAATGTATCATACCCCTGGCCATGGTTCTATTTTAGGAGTTCGAAACTCTCTCTATGATGAATGGATGGTGATTGACAACCTGTTGCTTGGATGGCTACTGGGTTCCATGATTGAACAAGCCGTTCAAGAAGTCGTTGGGTGCAATTCGGCTCATGAAGTGTGGATGACGTTAGAAACTCTCTTTAATAGCCAATCTCAGTCTCACTAAGACCACAAAAGGAAATACCTCTATGGCAGATTATTTGGCCAAAATGAAAGGCTATTCTGATGGTTTGGCAGCTGCAGGTTATCCCATTTCCAGTTCAGAGTTAATTCTGGCAGTGTTAGGTGGTCTCTCTAAAGAATATGAGTCAGCCATAGTCAACATAACTTCGAGGGTTCAGTCCATGAATTGGGCTGAAGTCCAGGCTCAGTTAACTACTCATGAAAGGCTCATTGCTCGCTTCAATCCACCAGGATCTCTAGACCTGGGAGCACCCTCTGCAAATGTTGCACATACAAATCAAAGGCCAAGTGGTGGAAGAGGATCTTACAATCATAACAACAGAGGAAGAGGTTCTGGTGGCAGAGGTCGTTCAAGAGGCAGGGGCTGTTGGAAAGGTGTCCTAAACCCAATCGGGTCGGACCGGATCCGACCGGGTCGGGTCATTTACAGTCTATTTAGTTCATGTAATAACTTTATTATGATTAATAAAAGCACTTATGTTATTATATATATTGTTTGTCTTCATATTATTTGTTGTATATATATAAGTAACGTCCCAGTATCAATCATGATAGAAAACCATGATAGTGATTATGGTTGATGAGATCTCTAATCACTATAACAAGGTTGGTACTTAAATGTCTCTAGTCTTACATATTATCAAATGGGACATTGATAGTATAATCGCACTAAAGACGTATTGGATGTCTTCTACCTTTTAGAAGGTAGGGATAGATCTCGCTCTATCGAAGTGTAGAGACACTTGGACCATGCGTGGACGTGTATTAGAGAATGCGTCGTTAGGATCGACTCCACTTACATTAAGTGTCACACTATGTGGCGGTTGTGTAATTATCCTTTGACCGAGTCTTCATGGCATCACGGTGTGGATTGTCATGCTTTGACACTATTGAGATTTCTCCTAACCACGGGCGATCATGCGGTAGTGATTGGGTATGATATTGAAGCATCACGGAGTATACATGATTGGTCGTCCGGGAATCGCGATATCCTATGATAGGGATTGAATATCCGAAATGGCCTTCTTATAAGGAATGTCTAGCTCTCGAGAATCTTTGCAAAGTGGGAGTAAATGTGTTATTCGAGAGGCATGATATCCAGATTATAAGATACGATCGTCAATGTATTGACACTCGAGATATACGATCGTATGGATATTATTATAAGCGATAGGATTGTAAGTTACACGGTAAATCGCTTCACATGAAAGGTAGTAGTCATTGCTTTTGACTCTTCCGATAATTGGGGTCACGGTGTGTTTCTTTGACGCTATCCCGATCGTTAGATATGAAGGGCATTTTGGTAAATTGCACTTTGTGTCTACGGCCAACATATTCGAAGCCTATCGGGTCACACACATATGAACATCGAGTCGGATTAAAATGCGGTTATAGTGATAACCAAATAAGGAAAGTTTATCTCTGTACTATAAAGGTTATAGTGGTAAATTAATATGGTGGTATTTATTTATTATGAATAAATAAAATACAAGATATTAATTATATATAAATTATATTAATTAAAGAATATTCCTAAGTCAATTTATTGACTAAAGGGCGCCACTTTTGGGTGTATGAGATACACTTGGATTATCAAGACTTTAATTAATAAATATTGCCATAATATTAATATAGGATATTAATTGATTTTGGAAAAATAGATTTATGGTAATAAGATAATTATAATCAATATATGATATTGACAAAATATTATAATTAAAGAGATAAATCAATCTAATTGATTTTCCTTATTTTATTGGAAAAAGGTTTTCTTCTCCTCCACACTACACACGTGGGCGCCACTTACTCTATAAAAAAGAAGTGGGTGTCAAGCTCTTTTGTGCAACACAATTGCAAGAGTTCATAATTCTTGTGTAAAATGAGAGCTCTCCATAGTGAGTTTGTGAGGAAGAAAAGGTCCGGTCTCCAGCGGCGGAGTTTTTCTCGATAGCAATCCAAGGAGGATTCCGCGGGGGTTCGTGTGGATTAGCGATAGAGGCCGGACGCGTGGGACGGCTTGCGCGTTGAACTACTCTCCGTTGGCGGTCAAAGCGACGATCTTGTAGATCATCTAAGGTATAACCGTCAAACTACTTAACGTGTTTATTGCATTAAACGAAGAACGATCTAGAAAAGGAAATCAAATTTTAAATTCCGCTGCGTTAAACTAGTGATTTCCTAACAGGGCAATGGCATAAATAACAATTCAACTGGTGGCTATTCCAGTAATAGGCCTACATGTCAGATTTGTGGCAAGATTGGACATGTAGCTGCTGCCTGCTATCACAGGTTTGAAGAAGATTATGTCCCTTCAAACCAGAATCAGTCTGGTAATCAAAATGCTAGGCAAATTGCTGCCTATCTAGCTGGACCTGACATGGCATCTGATTCGGGATGGTATGCTGACAGTGGGGCTTCAAATCATGTCACAGCAGACCTTGGCAATCTTTCATTGAGATCAGAATATGAAGGTAATGACACTTTGGTTGTAGGTAATGGAAATCATTTGCACATTGCTCTCACTGGTTCCACCACTCTAAAACCTAATCTGCACTTATCCAACATTCTACATGTTCCACAAATTCAAAAGAGTCTTCTTAGTGTGTCTAAACTCACAGCTGATAATCATGTTCTCATTGAGTTTTCTGCCTCTAAATGTCTTATTAAGGATCAAGCATCAAGGAAGGTTCCGTTGGAAGGAATTCTGGAAAATGGCCTATACAAGATTCAGCCATTCAAAGCCATTGAGTCTACTCAGTTCAGCCCCAATCTGTCCAAGAGCTCCCATCATTCCAAAAGCATGCCTGCCTTTCTTATTTCCCCTAGTGTTCAGTCCAATCAATCCATTGTATGGCATAGGAGATTAGGACATCCCTCTGTTAAAGTGTTAAATCAAGTTTTAAAACAGTGTAATGTTTCAGTGAATGAAAATCTTTCTTTTTGTGATGCTTGTCAATATGGAAAAATGCATGCTAATCCCTTCCCTACCTCCCCAAGTAGAGCTACTTCTGTGCTTGAACTTGTACATACTGATCTGTGAGGACCTTCCCCTGTTAAGTCAAGTTCTGGATACCTATATTACATCCATTTTATTGATGATTATTCAAGGTACACCTGGATTTATCCCCTCAAAGTCAAATCTGATGCTTTTAATGCTTTCACTGTTTTTAAAACTATGGTAGAAAATCAGTTTGATGCCAGAATTAAAACCATTCAATCAGATTGGGGAGGGGAGTATAGGTCTTTGGAAACCTTTTGGCTCAATGTGGTATAGCCTTTAGACATCCTTGTCCTCATATACATCCTCAAAATGGCAGATCTGAAAGAAAACACAGGCATATAGTGGAGACTGGTCTAACTCTTTTGGCACAGGCATCCCTACCTCAAAAGTATTGGTGGGATAGTTTTCTTCATGTTGTCACCATCATAAACATCCTGCCAACCCCTGTTCTGAATAATGTTTCACCACATGAAGTTCTGTTTAAAAAACAACCCTCTTATAACCTTATAAAAACCTTTGGATGCTCCTGTTTTCCCTATCTCAGGCCCTACCATACTTACAAAGTTCAATATCACACTCAAAAGTGCATTTATCTTGGTCTAAGTCACTCTCACAAAGGCCATAAGTGTATGGATTCAAGTGGTCGAACCTATTTTTGTAGAGATGTTATCTTTAATGAACTTGAATTTCCTTATCAGTCCATCCATCCTACATCTCAATCCAGTCCTACTCCTCCTTTTACAATACTTGATGATGCTCACCTGCCTGTTATTCCTTCACAGCATGGTCAAAGTAGTGTTCAAACTCCTGATGTCCTGCCCTCTCAATCCGATCACTTCCATTCTCCTCCAAACACTCAATCTTCACCCTTGGACCAGTCCTCCTCCTCCACTAGCTCTTCATCCTCTAATTCTCCTACAGGTACCTCTCCTGCACCTACACCTGTATCTGTCTCGTCTCCTTCTTCATTATCCACTCCAGACAGTTCTTCAGGTTCCTCCTCCCCTTCCCCACCTCCTGCATTCAGTCCACCTATGCAAACCAGATCCAAACATGGCATCTACAAACCTAAAAATCTCTTTACACTAGTGTCTGAGCATTGTGCACTTGATTCTCACACTGAACCAACCTATGTGTCAGAGGCCTTGGCTCAGCCACATTGGAAACAGGCCATGGAGGAGGAATATAATGCCCTTCAGGTCAATCACACATGGGACTTAGTCCCTCCTTCAGTTCTCTATAATCTGGTGGGTAACAAGTGGATTTTTAAGATTAAGCATCACCCTGATGGATCAGTCCAGAAGTACAAGGCTAGGCTTGTAGCAAAAGGGTATTCACAGCAAGATGGGGTAGATTATGCTGAAACTTTCAGCCTTGTGGCAAAAGCTTCTACAATCAGAGTGCTTGTAGCTGTTGCTGTGACCAACAATTGGCACATTAGGCAGGTTGATATTAACAATGCCTTTCTAAATGGCAGATTGCAAGAAGATGTATATATGCCTCAACCTGCAGGATTTCAAGACTCCTTTAAACCAGATTATGTGTGTAAATTAAATAGGGCTTTGTATGGCTTGAAGCAGGCACCTAGGGCCTGGTTTGAAGAATTGAGAACTCAGTTGGTATCTTGGGGATTCAAGCAGGCTGTGTCTGATAATTCTCTGTTTATTTTCAAGACCAAAGAGGTGACACTGTATATTCTAGTTTATGTAGATGATTTCCTGATCACTGGAAATTCAGATCAATACATTCAGAGGTTCATCAGACTTCTACACTCCATGTTTCCTCTAAAAGATCTTGGTCAAGTAAATCAGTTTCTAGGAATGCAAGCCATCAAAGATTCCACTGGTCTATTTCTGAGTCAAGAACAGTATGGACAAAATATGCTGCACAGGTTTGGGATGAACAATTTAAAGCCATGCCTTACACCTATGGTAACTGGGAAAACCTTTGAGCCAAATCAAGGTACTCCTATGTCAAATCCTTCGTTGTATAGGAGTGTTATTGGAGCCCTGCAGTACATGACTTTTACCAGGCCTGATATTGCTTATGTGGTAAATTCTCTTAGTCAGTTTATGCATGATCCCAGAGATGTACACTGGCAGGCATTAAAGAGGTTTTTAAGATATATTAAGGGCACATTAGACTATGGACTTCACTTTAAAACTGGTGGAACTCTAGTTATCACTGGTTTTTCACATGCAGGATGGGGCTGTTGTCCTTATGACAGAAAGTCAGTGGCTGGACATTGCATATATCTTGGTCCCTGTCTGATCTCTTGGCATAGTAAGAAACAACATGTTGTTTCAAGGTCCAGCACAGAATCAGAGTATAGAAGCCTGGCACATGCAGCTGCAGATATTGCTTGGATCAAGTCTCTTTTGTCTGAACTTGGCATTCCAATCATCAGAAGACCTGTTATCTTCTGTGATAACACAGGAGCAGAATCTCTGTCTCAGAACCCTGTGTATCACTCCAAAACAAAGCATATAGAAATTGATGTGCACTATGTTAGAAACCAAGTGCTGGAGAAGAAACTGGATGTGTGGCATATTTCTACATGTGACCAACCAGCTGACATTTTTACTAAGGCTCTCTCTTCTGTCAAATTTCTGCCTTTCAGGAACAAACTGAATGTGGAGTGCCTACCACCTTCAGTTTGAGAGGGGGTGTTGAGATATTAGAATATATGTGTTCTATTTGTATTGGTCCATGTGTCCTAAGTGTATTGGTACACATGTGTGTTTGTTAGACAAAGAATCTTCTAGTTAGATCTTTGGTTTTATATATGTATTTGTACTCTCGAAAATCAATAAAAGCTTGATTATCATTTCCAATTTGGTATCAAAGCCAACGGCGGCCATGACTTCCGGCCGAGTCGGTGTGTCACACCACCGACTGTTCTCCGTCGATCCTAATGGGTTTCGTGTATTGGTATCACATCAAAGGCTGTGTTTTTCCGTTATTCCTCACATGACTCTACCAAAGAATCTTCTCCAGTTAGATCTTTGGTTCTATATATGTATTTGTACTCATTTTGCCGGGTCATACGTGGTCACCGTCTTGAAAATCATACCATCAATGTATCTTGATTATCATTTCCAACCTGTTGCTTGGAATCGATTGAACAAGCCGTTCAGGCAATTCGGCTCATGAAGTGTGGATGACGTCGTCTCACTAAGACCACAAAAGGAAATACCTCATGGCGATTATTTGGCCAAAATGAAAGGCTATTCGATGGTTTAAATCTTCTTCGAGTTAATTAGCGATGGTCTCTAAGAGTCGACCATAGCGCTTTCCCCGGTCATTAGGCTCCTCGCTTCAATCCACCAGATCTCTGAGATAAGAGGATCTTACAATCGAACAACGAGAGGAAGAGGTTCCGTGCAGGTCGGTCAAAACGAAAATATCGATTCCAAAACAAATGTTGATGATCACCCCTTCAAACCGAGAATCACCTGGTAATCAAAATGCTAGGCAAATGGCTGCCTATCTAGCCGGATAGAGCAAAATCATGAATGAAATATTGAGAGTGCTTGCATTATTAGCGCTTATCTTGTTCCACAAATTCAAAGAGAGTCTTCTTAGTGTGAAACTCCATCTACTTTATATACAAGATTCCCATTCAAAGCTCAAACCTCGGCAAACATTTTTCTCCACTCATTCCAAAAGCATGCCCGCCTTTCTTATCCTCAAGCCATTGTATGGCATACTTTATAGGCTCAAAAACATTTTTCTCTTTCTTTTGTGATTTGACAAATTCCTCCTCCCCAAGTAGAGCTATACAGAACTTGTACATACCGATCTGGTCAAGTGAAATGAATAGATGATTATTCAACAAAGTCAAATCGATGCTTTTAATGCTTTCACCGCTTTTAAAACTATGGTAGAAAATCCCAAACTCATATAAGAGGAGTCTTTGGAAACCTTTTTGGCTCATCCCCAAAACTGGTCTAACTCTTTTGGCAGTTTTCTTCATGTTGTCACCATCATAAACATCCCGCCAGGAATAATGTTTCACCACATGAAGTTCTGTTTAAAAACAACCCTCTTATAACCTTAAAAACCTTTGGTCCATCTCTTAATACAAAGTTCAATATCACACTCAAAAGTGCATTTATCTTGGTGGGCCATAAGTGTAAACAATCATATTTGTAGAGATGTTCCTTGAATTTCCTTATCACCCATGGATGACACTCCCGATAACACGCCCATTCTCCTCCAAACACTCAATCTTCACCCTTGGACCAGTCCCTCCTCCTCCACTAGTCTTCATCCTCTAATTCTCCTACAGTACCTCTCCTCACGGGCGGGTTCCTCCTCCTTTCCCCACCTCCTCGCATTCACCACCTATGCAAACCAGATCCAAACATGGCATCTACACAATAAAGGGTGGCTCGATAACCTATGTGTCGAGGCCTTGGCTCACCCACATTGGAAACAGGAAGCCATGGAGGAGGAATATAATGCCTTCAGTCAATCACACATGGGACTTAGTATGATGGGTGAAACAACAAGAAGTTCCTAAAACATAGGCATAGGCCCAAACTCATATAAGAGGAGGGGCCTCATCCCCAAAACCTAGGTTGTGAGGTGAGGGAAGTCCATCTCTTAATATGGTGGGTGAAACAACAACAAGTTTCCAATGGTGGGACACTTTAACAATAAAGATTTTGTAAGTAGAAAACATGTAATTCACAAATCTATGTAATTCAAGATGATTGTAATAAAGTGTTCAAGCTCGAGTGTTTGTAATCGATGTTGCGTGCACCGGTGGCGATTTAACTGAGGATATAAGGCTATATAAGTGTAATAAAGTGGTGTTTGGCGGTCGTGCCCGGTGGCGGCAATGGATTCCGGCGCTGGTGCTTTATAAGAGACTAGGGCGGGGGCAATTTGGCTTTGCCTTGTGTTTTATATCATTTTGCCCATATTTAATGAGGTTACATAGCTCTCCTACTTATAGGAGGATGAAACTTAGTAGTTAAGTAAACTAAATATCTAGATGGTAAGTGGATCGAATATCTCGGCGGCGTCCACATAGGATCGTGTAGGTCACCCGCTTCGCCGTCATGTCTTACTCTTGCTCTTTGCTGCCTCCCTTTATATCATTGTTTTGCCGAACTTGAAATAGTTCTTCCTCTAAATATTATGATCGGGGTCGCTGGCGGACCTGTTTATCAAATGAGATCGCGTGTCGGCCCCCTAATCCTCTTTTGTCGTCGCATAGGGTTGAGGGTTTTGGAATGGGTCCGAAGGCTCGCGGTCCTGATTTGACTTGCGAGCTCACGGACAGTAATGGCTGGTGGCCTCATCCACTAATGTCGGTGTTCGGACCGAAGTACGATTTATGCACATCATAATCGAGCTCGCTCGTTAACACAAACAAGCCTAAAATCCTGTTCGAGCTCAGCTCGATAAGTATGAAAAATGTTCGAGCTCGAGATCAAACTTGGCAACAAGCTCGAACTCGAGCTCGGCTCGTTCAATACAGTAAATATAAAGAACCTCGAACGGGGACAACAAAAAGAAACAAATAGGGTGTCAAGAAGATTGAAGCCTTCTCCTCCTGTAACATCATTCCAGTGTACTGCACATAATCATTTGTTAAATTGAGAACACCTGTATAAATTTAACTAAAAATTAGACAACTACATTCATAAAGATAATTGTATAACAATTAACAAAACACCTGAAAAAGAGTTTCAAACTCGATCTTCATAGCCAAAGTGCACTTTTAGGGTGCATGGTCAAGTATATATATCATCGTATCCAAATAGGTTTTCTCTCCATCTGATTAATGCGAAACATTATTTGCTGTCATTTCCGAAATATGCTGAGCATTTTGGCTAGACATGGTACACTGAAAGAACACTTATATGAATATATAGTAAAAAAAACAAGAAACTAACAACTAATGCAAGCCCTATTGCATATGATTTTCCGAGACTAAGTAACACATAACAATTAAAATGAATAAAAAAAAAGTTTATATAACAACAACTTATTTTATTTAAGAAATTGAGACAGACCTGCCCAAAAAGGAGGAACACCGCAAAGTAAGATGTATAGAACCACACCCGCACTCCAGATATCAACTTCTGGACCAGAGTTTCTTTCCAGGACTTTAGTAGCCATGTAATAGGGACTTTCCACAATCTCATTAAACCTTTCACCTGTTAAGAAAGGAAAAATAGAAAGAGCACAATAAAAAGACGACATTACTTAGCAATTTTAGCAAATAAAACAACCATAAAATACAATTGTTTAGAAAATCTGACAAGTTTACCAGGCTTAAAGAATACTGACAGCCCAAAATCAATAGCCTTTAATGGAGCAATTTCTTTCTTGTTTCTGAATAAGTTCTCAGGCTTAAGATCACGATGCATTACCCCGTGCTGAAGACTATATTCGTCTTTTTTCTAAAGCAATCTGGAATGTCAGCGGAAAACCAATGAGGATCCTCAAATGGACTTATGATTTGATTGGGAGGAAGCGTAAATGAATTTGAATTGAGGAAGACATTTTGGTCAACTCAAATGGGTTTTGGTCAATTCCGGCCGTTGTAGTTGTTCGCTCAAAAGGCCGCAGCTTTGCTTATTTGGATTTCGTTCTTTTTCTGATAAAGGTCTCTCCACATTGTTCAGCAAGGTATTCTCCTTATACAAAGTTATTTTTTCTGATATTCCGGGTTTTGGCGATTTATAAAATGGAGGGAATGCTTTTTATGTCTGTGTATTTATCTTTTCTGTGGTCACTGCATTGTTCGAATACAGAACTTAGTAATTGTATTTCATGATTATAAGATTCTGCACATTGAATCGGTTCTCAATATAGCTTTTAATTGTCACTAGTTGCCGAAATCGGGATACACTATAGGAACGTAGTCAACTTTTGCTTATCTAGAATATCACATAGGGAAATTTAAGCCCTGTTACATTACAGAATTTGAAACTTGTCCTGCTACCGTGATGTGAAAAGAGACCGCATGTTTTTGGCAGAAGTTTGAGCATCATACGGATTTCAAATGCAAACAGCTTTAGCTGATAGGGAGCGCATTTTCTCCTTTTACGGTTTTACCATGAAATAAAATTGAAGTCACACCCTGCAATTAGACTTTATGCCTTCATTCTTGGCATTAATATGCCCTAATACCAAGTTTGAGGTCCGCGTGATTACGATTGTAGGAAATGAGGAAACTTCACCTTTGATGGATTAAGGGAAAGACTTCAGGTTTTTATTCTTAAGCCTCCGTTTTTTTTTTGTTCTTTATGAATCGTATGTTCTCAATAACTAATATGTTTGCTTAAAAGTATAATGGATGCACGTGGAAAGGAGGGAAACTTAGACTGGAAAAAGCTAAAGAGCACTATTCTGCACACTTGAGGCGTGAATGGGCAGAAGACTGAATGCAGGCACGATGGTTCTTATATCTTCAGAAATTTACATTTGTGATTCAGCATAAACCTGGAGTTACCAATAAGGTAGCGAATGCACTCAGTCAGAAGGAGTGTCTTTTAGCAGTCCTTCAGCAAGAACTTGTTAGCTTTAATACTTTGCCTGATGAACATCGCGATGACCCTGATTTCCATGACATTTGGATGCAATGTCAAACTCAAAATCCACCAGGGGCGTATAATTTGAAGGATGGTTTTCAATTCCAAGGACCCCGTTTTTGCATTCCTCGATCGTCATTTCGTGATCATTAGTTTAATATATATATATATATATTAAAGGGAACATACTGAAAGAAATCGAATACATCGTTCAGGAGAGAGAAATTCCAAATACATGGTCATTCAAAAATTAAAATAAAGAGCTTACTAGATCCATACAAAACACCAAGGAAATACAATCAAATTCATCACAAAATATAATATTATAAAATGAGTCAATTTGAAACGAACTGAGACCCAAAAACAAAGGGGAGGAATTGCCTCAATAGTCATATTTTTAACATCATTCACCTGATTATTTGAAAGAAGAAAAAAAAATCCGAAAATTATGTTATTCCAAACATGCCCCCCTTTAATCAACCCAACTTTCCCTCCCTCCCCCAAATTCAAATTTTGAATATAACACACATTTCCCCTCTCATCTTTCTTCTTCCATCTTTTCTTCCTCCTCCTTCTTCCTCTGTTAACTCATTTTTCTGTTCACAAATCACACAAGTTCAAGCTCGTTTTTCCATTCAGACAAATTCAATTTCATGTAACTCGTGTGATTTGGGTTCGAAATCGTATTCCGGCAGGTGTTCCCGCGAGATTTTAGGATTGAAGAAGATAGATGATTTGGGTTCAAATGGGTGTGATTTGAGTTCGAATGGTGATTTTGGATGCTATTGTATTTGTTTATTTTTATTGATGTTAGCTCTTCACTAATACTATTAAAGGTACATAACCCATGCCCCACGAAATGGATATTAAGGGGTGTTTTAAATTTCTCAGCAGTAAGAGATATTCACTTCGGCAATCTAACAATACTATAATAATAATATTATTAGTTTTAGATTGCTTATTAAAAAAACTATATGTTTAGATTGCTTCTTCGATAATTATTTTATATTCTTACATATCCATAAATCGGTTTTGCAAACCGAAAATGCAAGATCCCAAACCAAAAGGGAGAAAGATTCACACAATGGTAAATTTTTGTCCACTGTGAAGATAGAATTAGTGAAGAGCTAGCTAGCGCCTAGGGATACTAGTTTTTTTGTTGTTGATGTTTTGTATAGTTATGAGGACAAAACATCAACAACCATACAAATCATCAACAACAACAAAAACTAATATCCCTATACCCTAGCTAGTTCTTTACTAATACTATCTTCACAGTGGACAAAAATTTACAATTGTGTGAATCTTTCTCCCTTTTGGTTTGGGATCTTGCCTTTTCGGTTTGCAAAAACCGACTTGTGGATATGTAAGAACATAAAATAATTATCGAAAATCAATCTAAATATTAATTTTTTTAATAAGCAAGCTAAAATCAATAATATTATTATCCTTGTATGGTTGGATTGCCGAAGTGAAGATCTACTCACGGTTGAGAAATTTAAAACACCCCTTAATATCAATTTCATGGGGGCATGGGCTCTGTTCCACAAAATAGTGCTCTTTGTCTTCAGTCCACCCATTGCCAACTATTGTGTGAAACTTTCTCCCTTTTGGCTTGGGAAACTTTACCATTGTGTGAAACTTTCTCCCTTTTGGCTTGGGATCTCGGCCTTTCGGTTTGCATAAAGCAACTTGTGGATCTGTAAGAACATAAAACAATTATCGAAAAAGCAATCTAAACATAAAATTTTATTAATAAGCAATCTAAAATCAATAATATTATTACCATAGAATGGTTGGATTGCCGAAGTGAAAATCTTCTCACTGCTGAGAAATTTAAAGCGCCCCTTAATACCCTTTCGTGGGGTATGGGTTCTGTACCACAAAATAGTGTTCTTTGGCTTCGGTCCAATCATACCCAACTATTGTAGCAGCTAGAGTTTCTTGGAGAGGCTTTCGAAATTTTCTTATAACATCTCCTTTGTACGTGAGTAATTCCATAGGTTGTTTGAATGTCACGGCAACAGGTAGCTGACTGACTGCCTCCACCATCTCCAAAACATCACTGTGATCCAACTCGTGATACCCGGTAATACATAAGGGCTGTATAGGTACATGATATACATGATCATGGATAGAGTTATTCAAGGGCAATATATAGGGGCAATCCTTCGAGAGTGGAAGTCCACCCTCGCGTATTGCGATGTCGTATACCCACCTCAGTTCGCCCCAGGTTCCTTTTTGCTCTTTTCCTGGGCTTCTATCAATTACGTACTGAGCTGATAGATCAAGGAGTTCTCTTGTACGTAGAAAGTGTTGAGCTTCCAGGGGAATCAAGGCTGCCATAGCCCAATCAGTTGGGTAACCCTCTTGATCTTTGATGGAGCTAATGGCACCTCTCTGCACCCAATTAACTGGAGGATAGTTTTGGGGCGTGAGCTTTTAAAAGAATGCTTTTGAAGTGTTCTTGACCCAATAAATGGGCTATTGTTGACAAACGAGCGGATATTTCGACTTACTCTTGAAATAATATTCATCTGTAAATAAAATATAATAATAATTAATATTCATTTTGTAACACGGTATAAAATCTCATTTTCTGAAAAAGTAAAATAAAAATTATGGGAAATTAGGGATAAGGACACAATCTGGAATATTTTTAAGTAACAGGACAACTACATATTTTTTATATAGGAGAAGACAATCGCGCATAATTTTATAATGAGAAGAACAAACAGTGAATCAGAAATCAAATCTCCTCAATGAATCCCGAAATCGGTGAATTTCGATAGTGAATTTTTACGATGAATCCCGAAAATTAACAATGATTTTTGAAAATTAGTGAATTTCGATAAATGAATTTAAGCAATGAATTTAAACAAATGAATTTCGAACACAAGTGAATTTCGACACAATGAATAAATAGTTTTGTCCTTTATGCAAAAGTTTCAAAAGACTGTCATTCTACTCAATTGATGAAATATTTCTGTCATTCTCCCTCATTCCCCCTAAAAATTAAACCCAATAATAAAAAAAGAATATGATTGTGATTGAGTTTGAATATGATACTCGTGTCACATTCGTACTCGGACTCAAGTTTGTAAAATTCAATATACGTTCGACTCATAAGATTTAAAAAATTGACTCGTCTCGATTCATTAATTACACATTGCATACTACATAAACTTAATCACTTAAACACAACTAGTTCTATTTCAAGTTGCGGTTAACCGAACCAAACGATCTATTTCGGTTCGATTCAATTCGTTTGCCTAAAACAAACGGTTCGGATCAATTGGATTTTAAGAGTCAATAATTAAATAACTAAAAATAGTTGAATGTAATTACGGATGCCTCATTAGAGTGGAAAAAAAAAATTGATACTGTATACTTCATAAATAAAAAATAGGTATGATTTTATTCGCATATATGAAGATGAAGAGAGTTTCAACTATCTCGACGATATCATAGGCCTCTAAACATCGATATCCACTGATGCATAACGGCAGTAGTTACGCTTTGGTTGGATGTATGAACGATCCTTCCAAGGTGGGAATCCCGTATCTTTCAACCGTGTAATTTCGAAATTTATCTACACCAAGATCAAAAGATTTAAATGTGAAAACGTGTACAAGCATACGCGGACCACATATATTAGGTTTTTTCTTTAAAACAATATTACATATTTTATAGTATTTCTTTTTCTACGGTGTTAGATGAAACTGAATTCGAGAGAAGGGAAAAAGCAGAAAATGCGTGAAAAAAGTCAGGAAAATTTTGAAAAGTAAAAAGGTTGAATAACTTGACCCAATTAACACATTATGTGCTTTTTTGGAGGCAGCTACCACTTCGAAAAGTACCGAAGGATTGAAGGTAAAGGGGGAGACTGGGAGTACATATATGCAATGCAAGTGTCCTGACTCCTGAGGGGTAATTTTGTAAACTTGGGCTAATTAAGACTTGATAAAGGTTTGTTATTTTTGTAATTAATGTTGCTCCAAGTTTCAGAACATACAAAAACTTGGGCACGTTTTTAAAGCCAGAAAAGAAAGAGTAATGATACACCTCCTCCTTAAAACTATCTTTCCTCGTACATTTCCTAAAAATGAAAAATTGAAAAAATACTCCGTTTACTGGTAGTTTCTCAACCTTTCGTTTAGCATCACCAAAGATACAGGGTTTGTAATAAATATATAAATGCAAAATATTGCAATTTGAAAGAAGGGAGCGGAAGAAGAGAGGTTAAGTTTTTTTCTAATTTTTAGTGGAGAGGTTAAGGAGCTGTTTGTTTAAACCATTAAGCACTTATTCTGAAAACATTATCTGGCGGTTACATTAAGAGTTGTTTGTTAATATTTTTTAAACCACTTATTTAATTTAGACCATCTGAAAACTCCTATGTAATTACTACCGAAATTTTCAGCCAACTCCTCGCCACCTAGTGCTGAATACAAATTCTCAACCGATGGACATTTTTATTTATTTTTACGCATCCAAAAACCCACGATTGTTACCCATGTTCCCATTGTTCATCATTTATTTCCATTATTACTAGTCTCAAATGTGTATCACATAATATTACCATCATTGTTTAATACTACTATATATTTTTCTCATGAAATGTAATTTTTTTGAAACTTATGAAATGTAAATTACAGTATAAATATAAAACAATAATAATAATAATAATAATAATAATAATAATAAATTCATCAAAATATAAAACATATTGTTATATTGAATCATATGTTTTGAATATATTTGAATAGGTAAGTAGTAAATATTTTCTTGGCGTAAAAACCAATACAATATTTTTTTTTTCATATTTCAAATACATAATTTTATCAAATAGTCTAAACTAATTTTATTATGTAACGGATAAAAGTGTAAAACCAAAGATTTTTCAGTTTGTAAAGCCTACTCAATTTTAGCACTTAAATAATTCAGTTACTTAATTTCTGACTTCAGATTTCAGATTTCAGATTTAACAAACGGCCCCTAAGTTTCTCAATCTTTAAAATAAAAAAATAAAAAAAAAGAGTTCATAAATACGATCTATTTCAGATTCAGTTAACTAAAACAAATCGGTTCGGTTAAGATTTTAAGGCTTATTAATTTCATTAATTGTTAGGTTTGAAAATAGAATTTCATAACATATTGATGATAATAATTGAATTTCAAAATTCAAAATAAATTAATCAATTAAATAAATATTTACCAGGGAAAATCTTCTGACCATGATAAATCATTCCAATCTTCTGACCATGATAAATCATTCCAGCCACGATCAATATGGATAAACACATACGAGTCATTCCTATACGTGCGATGCATTTGAAACAACAGTGATTAATAACGGTGTATAATAACATCATTTGAAAAATTCTTACACGACAAATACAAAAAATATCTCGTAAATAAAAGTAAAATTCCAGGAAATAACATTTATACATGAACATGTGTAACTTATAAAATCCCAACACAAACCTAACAATGCTTATTCAAACCAAATAAATAACCAAAACATGTTATTGTCGTACAAAAAATTATAGGATAAAGTGTACAATCCCATATCCCCAAATGATTACAGAGTTGGATTACTTCACCGATCTTGATTGATGAAATTCCTTATTGTAGAATCTTTTTAATTTTTAATTTTTATTGTATTTTTACTTGAGCTACTTGGGGGCCGTTCACTTTTATGCCAAAGTTGCAAATCTACATGTCACCATTTTTAGGCAAGTCTGGAAAACTAAGGAGGATCTCAAGTTGGTGGTGCAATAGTAAGCAAGCGGAGGAGCGAGAATGTCATGAGATTGTTGTCCAAATGAAAGTGAAAGATGAGGTTGCGAGAATGTTGTTCATTTGGTTATGGTATGTGTTGATATTATTATGTGATAAGGTTTGATAATGTGACTTCCCCATTTTTGCAGGGTAGAAAAGTTCAGTTTGGTGTCAAATCATACCAGCTGCTCCAGCCGATGCAACTCGTGTAGTTTATGTAGCTCATTTTTTGTTTATGTTGTGTGATCTTGTAGCATACTGGTGCAATTCTTCAATATGTTATTTTGATGCCAAGATGTGCTTGTCGCCGGCAGTTTGCTGCTACGATATTCAATTACTTGTTGCTTCATGAGTTATTTTCACCTCATGTTCAAATCAATGCACTTTATTCATGGTACAACTAAGAATCTTAACTAACTAATAAACCCATGTGCCAATAACCATTTGTACATGATCTTAAGGTTGTATTACATTCAGTACACACTACACTTAAACAGCCAAAACGTTATATTCTCTGCTTGGAATTGCAGACTATATATCAAGTTATGTATTCTTATGAGGCTGATTTGTTTAGCACAAGTGTAACTATGCCCTAAAAAAGAAAGATGACTGCCTTCAAGGCTCCAACTAGACTAGGGGGGTTTTCAAAGATAATGATAGACATAACATATTAATATGATTAACCAACCACCTTTTCTCCTTCTTTAGTGCTTTGATCTCATTTTCTAAATTTTCAGTATCCCGTATGCGGCCAAGGCGCAAGGCTCTGTTCTCTATTTCAAGCTTTTGAAGTAACCATTCAAGTTTTTTTATTTTTATCGCAGGCGACAATTTAGCAACAACTTCATCCATTCTCCATTGCTTCGAATCATCCTACCAATCAAAATAATCACATGCTCTATCAGTCTGCAAATGCAAAAAATAAAAATTACAACAACAATACGCATAAAAAAGAAGTGTAATAACTGAACATACAATCGGTAATTTTGAAAGGCTGGCCTATTCAATGTAGCGATAAACAACAATAGCACAAATCGTTGCATCGTCCCGATATCACAGATTCACTATCGTTACTTACTTCAAATGGAAAATACTATTTGTTGCAAGTCTAATTGCACATATGAGTAGAGTGAAAAGATTCTTCAAAGGCACTAAACAAAGACAAAACATCAAAGTTGCTATGTGTAGATAAATAGCATAACTATCAAGAATAAGTCCAACAATACTTGCTAATGTAATCAATATAATGTGTAAAGGATCCACTAAAGTGGCACAAATGCACAGATGTTTCCTCTATTTTTAGCAATGCATAAAACTCTTCTTCACACACAAATACTTAGGTAAAACAGATCTTCAGCGAATCCTACTCATAATTTATCACCTACACAACACTTCAAATAAAAAAAAATGAAATATAAATTCCTTTTACCATAAATCACTAACTAGTTTTAATTTTACCTGCTCTCACGTATCCCTTTCTCCATTTTGTGGTCAGATTAACTTCGATCTGGTCGGATCTGCCTTGATCTGGTTTGATTCACCATCTCAGCATTCAGATTTCTTTACGTAAGCAAAGAAAGAAGCAATGAAAGAATACTGTTAGAAGGTAGCTCAAAGTCAAGATAATGATTGCTTTGCAGTAACATCTATACGTGTGATGCAGCTGGAAGAGAAAAGCTTGAAGAAGATGAAGATGAAGAGAAAGATTGAAGTGCTTGCGAAGGGTGTCACGGTACAGGAGAAGGAATTGGTGAAGTATTAAATAATACAATACCAAAGGTGTATTAGATTTATATTAATTCAACCATTTTTATTTACTCTATAATATTTGAGTTTATGGAGGTTAAAGGGTGTATTAGATTTTATCCATATATTAATTATATTTAACTATTTTTTTAATTAATATGAAAATTTTAAAATGACTTATATTTTAGACCGAAGATAATACATAAAAAAAAAAAAAAAAAAAAAAAGACAACCACACGTTTTTCCATTCAGTGATATATATTGTGCATATTCTCGGTTCCTTAATCATTTGCATTGTATTTAATATTTATGGGTTATTCTAAGGGTGCAATGTTTGTATCAAAACGGGTAATATAGTATATTTTAATACGACTAATTATAATGAGTTAAATCGCAATCAATATTTACGTCATAATCAAAGATAAAAATATGTGTTGTGTAATTTCTTATGACACAAGCGTTGTGTCCGTAATATTTCTTGTTCTTTAAAGCATTTTTTCAATCTGACGGTCACCAACTCACCATGTGGCATGTGCCGAGGTGGCAATCCGATTTCAAGATCCGTGGAAAACTGATAATTGGTGTAAAATGTTTTGAAGTTATATTTGCACTCATAGAAAATTACCATACATCGATAATGCATTATATCATATTCGACTTTTTGTAAATCGAATTTGAGTATCGATCATTGGACAGTCAATTATTGGCTTAGACTATGTGCATTGATTTTTCAAAAATCAATTATTGAATCGAAAATCGACTTTTCAAAAATGAAACGTGAGAGTCGACCCTTAGATAATCAATTATAGACTCAAGAGTATGCATATCATGTCTTCATTGATATTTTAAAAATTGATTATTGAGTCAAGAATCTATTTTTTGAAACACTAACGGGAAAAACTTTATTTGGTTAAGAATCGATTTGTAAAAGTTTAATTCAGCGTGGTATAGTTGTAATAGTTGTAATTCAATTAAAAGGCTCTTAGGACAGCCAGAGTATTTGGAGGGAAAAATTACTGCCAGAGTAGTATGTATGTTTAGTTGGGGTATCATTTAAAAGTAAATTCTCCTGTGTCATTTAATAGGACAGCCGATTGTTTTACTATACACAACTACCTCTCTTCACATCCATAATTACATTAGTAATTGCACACCAACTACACACAATTTCAGCAGCATTAATTGCCCCAAAACAACCCTTCTACTTTAAAAAAACTAGTGGACGTGAGTCGTGCAAGGCACGGTGGACCCAACATAAATCGTTATCAATGATAACATCAAAGAATAGATCTCCAACGTGAAATAAATCGCGTAAACTTAAACCGTAATAATTCAAGGCACAAGACAAATAGAAAGAATCAAACATATCACATTCTCTGCAAGAGGTAGCTCTTTTTTAGAGACGTGAATATTGTGAATAACTTCTCTTCCAGCCCTATCAGGAGTTTTCCCCTACAAAATAAAACACAATATGATGTATCGGAGAACAACGTTATAAAATCTATCCCTTTAGTCTCGACTTTACGTAATGAAACATTATAAAAAAACAATAAGCAGACCATAACTACACGGTCAAATCTCCCGAGACGCCTTAGCTTCCAGATCATTAATATGCTTGAAAATGTGTTTCATTCATTTTCTATACGACATTTCTCTTTTTTATCATAATGAATACGTCATTGATCTCGTGTTCATTAATTTGGTGGGAAAAAAACACTTGTCAAACGGTCCGAAAAATATAAAAAGTGATTTTGTATTCCAACGTCAATTTTAGTGACGTTAAATCAAGAAATAATTAATCCTGCTCCACCGACGTTATGTTGTTCAAAATAATAAAAATATTTAATGCCAATATCCACGCCATCACACGCAAGACACCTTCGACGCGGATATTTGTTTGCTTTTATTTTTTTTGTTGTTGTATTTTATAGCTAAAATTGACCCATCTTCAATCGTACATTACACAGTAAAACTTCAAATCCGCCGGTTTTTTTTTTCTTTTCTGCACAAACAACTAACGGTACACGTTTGGTAAAAAAAATTACACAATTTTATTCAATTGTTGTGCCGAAATCGAATCGAAATTTTTCGGTTGATTGAAATTTAAAATTGAATCCGCACTGTCTGTTGGAGATACTAAAAATGAACCGTATCGAAATATACACTTTGTTGTATATATTCAATTGTTTTGTCGATCTCGAATCGAGAAAGCGAAAATTTTCGGTTGATTGTAATTTAAAACTGAATCCTCACTGGCTGTTGGATGTACTAAAAATGAAACGTATCGACATATACACTTTGGTTCGATTTATGTAGCGGAGAGTCGAAAAAAAAATCGGTTTATATATAACCGAAATTTTGGTTTTACCGAGGGGAAAAAAGAAACCGCCGTAAAAAAAGGGAAAAATGAATCGAAAAGTTACACATTTGATAAATAAATAAAAAAATCACGGTTTTATTCAATTGTTTTGTTGTGTCGAAATCAAATCAAAATCGAAAATTTTTGGTTGATTGAAATTTAAAACTGAATCCGCAATGTCTGTTGAATGTAATAAAAATGAACCGTATCAAAATATACACTTTGTTGTGTATATTCAATTGTTGTGTCGAAATCGAATCGAGAAATCGAAAATTTTCGGTTGCTTGAAATTTAAAACTGAATCCGCACTATCTATTGGAGGCACTAAAAATGAACCGTATCGAAATATACACTTTGGTTCGATTTATGTAACGTAGAGTCGAAATAAAAAATTTAGTTTATATATAACGCTCACCGAAATTCCGGTTATTATCGAAGGGAAAACAAAAAAAAATAATGTTTTCAAAAAAATATAAAAAAAAGTATTTGATTAAAAAAAATATACGGTTTTATTCAATTGTTGCGCCGAAATCAAAATCGAAAATTTTCGGTTGAATGAAATTTAAAAATGAATTCGCACTGTCTGTTGGAGGTACTAAAAATGAACCGTATCGAAATATACACTTTGTAGTGTATATTCAATTGTTGTGTCGAAATCAAATCGAGAAATAAATTTTTTTCCGGTGGATTGAAATTTAAAACTGAATCTGCACTGTCTGTTGGAGGTCCTAAAAATGAAACGTATCAAAATATACACTTTGTTGTGTCGAAATCGAAAATTTTCGGTTGATTGGAATGTAAAACTGAATACGCACCGTCTGTTGGAGGCACTAAAAATGAATAGTATCGAAATATACACTTTGATTAGATTTATGAAACGGCGAGTCGGATAAAAAATTGGTTTATATATAACGAGATAACCGAAATCCCGGTTTTTACCAAAGAGGAAAAAAAACAAACCGTATCGAAATTTACACTTTGTTGTGTATATTCGATTGTTGTGTCGAAATCGAATCGAGAAAACAAAAATTTTCGGTTGATTGAAATGTAAAACTGAATCCACACTGTCTCTTGGAGGCACAAAAAATGAACCACTTTGGTTCGATTTATGTAACGGAGAGTCGAAAAAAAAATCGGTTTATATATAACGAGATAAGCGAAATCCCTAGTTTTTACCGAAGGGGAAAAAAAATGAACCGTATCGAAATATACACTTTATTGTGTATATTCAATTGTTGAGTCGAAATCGAATCGAGCAATCGAAATTTTTCGGTTGATTGAAATGTAAAATTGAATCGCCACTGTCTGTTGGAGGCACTAAAAATGAAGCGTATCGAAATATACACTTTGGTTCGATTTATGTAACGGAGAGTCGAAAAAAAGAAATCGGTTTATATATAACGAGATAACCGAAATCCCGGTTTTTACCGAAAAAAAAATGCTAATGTAAAAAAAATAAAAAAATTAAGTCTAACGACGCGTACAAATTTGCCACGCCACTTATCAGGAAGAAATTTTTTAACTCTTAATAGATATAAGAAACAAATTTTTTTTTGAAGGGATAAAAAAACAAAAATTAGTTGAGTTATATTGACACCACGAAATTGTTTCTAACACCACAATTACATAAAACATTTTTAAAATGTAATTCTTCTGTCCTATTTTATTTGTCTCGTTTGATTTTTCATACATATTAAGAAAAGTGTAGTTAATACTTTGAATTTAATTAAATGATTTATTATTTTTACATTTATATCATTTAAGTAGTTGTTGGAGCATTTAATACCAGGGACGGAGGTATAGTGTGGGCTTAGGTGTGCTAACCCCATCCAAACTTTTTTCTTATACCTAGTAATTATTAAAAAAAAACGGTTAAATCCTAACCGGAAGGGTCCCCTCGCCTCCGATCCCACAGAAATGCGAGGAGATGTTAATCAGGTAACCTAGCAGCTTAAACATGGGCTTGCCTATTATATAAAATACCGGAGAATCCGACCCTATGCGGAGAGTCGAACCTTTGACCTCCAGCTCATGTACTAGGCTGTACTACGCACCCATGCCTCCACCACCAGGCCATATCCAGGGGATTATACCTAGTAATTATATACTGCCAACCAAACAGCCCACAGCCAACTAACCCATAGCCCACCAAATAATACCAATAAATAAACTGAGCATAAATGTATTCATATGGAAAAAAATGAGCAAATTATGGATTGAGTTCTCACCAAAAAAAAAAAAAATAATACCAATAAATAAACAGAGCATAAATGTATTCATATGGAAAAAAATGAGCAAATTATGGATTGAGTTCAGAGCACCACAATTTTCATTTTTTTTTTGTTTGCTTTTGGAGCACCACAATTCAGAGCCCAAAATGTATATAGTTTTAGAAGATAAGGTGTAGGAATGATATTTGCACACAACACATGATTATATCATTAATTAAAGTGTGAGACACATGAATTGATTTAGATCTCATCATAATCAATGATGGGATCATATGTGGTGAACTGGTGATACATGTTGTGACGAAATGTGTCGTACATGTATCACTACCGGAAGGAATACACATGATTTTTTGTTGTGGCCCGAGGCGCAAACCGATATGGCTTGGCCTTAGTGCCTCCTTGGACATACACCGGTTAAGGGACCCTAGCCCACCTGAATTTTATTTTCTGGCTCCGATCTTGTTTAATGCTACATAATTTTTATTGTAAATATCCTAAAGAGATAAGGACATTTGAAAAAACTTGACAATTATTGCACAAAATAGACACTTGTTTTAAGACAAACAAAAAGGAAAACGTGAACAAATAAAATGGGACTGAGGAAGTAAATATTATGTCATTAGTAATTTCATGGTTTTAATAGAACTCTTCAAAATATTATATCTTCTAATCCAATAATAACTACCTAATACAAAGCTAAGGGAGGGGATTTTGGGGCGGACACGTGGCAGAATATTTGCTTTTCCCCTTTTTTTTTTTTTTTTTTTCATTTTTCCCCTTCCTGTTCTTATACCAAGCATTATTTTTTAAAATTTTTTTTTTTTGCCTTTTTTTGCCCTTTCTATTACAAAGCTAGGGGAGGGGATTTTGGGGCGGACACGTGGCAGAATATTTGCTTTTCCCCTTTTTTTTTTTTTTTTTTCATTTTTCCCCTTCCTGTTCTTATACCAAGCATTATTTTTTTAAAATTTTATTTTGCCTTTTTTTTTCCTTTCTATTCTTATATTAAGCATTATATTCCCCTTTTTTTTTTTTTACTCTACTCCACAATTGATACTTTATATTTATTACTTCATAATTGTTATTTTTGTCCTTATTAAAATACAGTTTCCTTCTATCCTGAATTTTTTTGATAATTTTGTCCTTCTAGACAAAAAACTAAAAAAAAACTTTTGCTCCATTTAGAAAACACATCAATATTTTCATTAAGCGAAAATTCAGTATCCTTTTTTTTTAATAAAAATTTTATTATAAATGTTATAGTATTTTGTTGAAATCTGTGTGGATTGTATTATCAAGTAGTAAAATTATTCTGAAAATACTTTCTTATTTTGTACATACACGAAGATAGATATGCCGTACCACACAATAACAAAATAACAATATAGTTAATTTCACAATTCATTACCACAACATGCTACCGAGACAAGAAAAAAAGAAAATAAATTATCAAACTATTTACTAATCATGTATTTACCGACACTACACATTTGGAATCAACAATCGAAAACATATAAAAACAAAATTGATGCTTTATTTTAAATTACGAAATTAAAATCGATACGAGATTAATCGGACCACTGAATTTTGAATACTGATAACTTTAAATAAAAATTAAAAAAAAAAATTTCCTTTTTTGTTTTTCTTCTATTTATTAAATATTTTATCATATAGTTTAAAATACAATTGTTATTACAAAGAATTAGGTGGCATCAATAATCAATCAACAAAGTAACACGTGTACACCTTAGTTGAGCTAACATATTCTGTTTTTTTTACTTTAAGATAATTACAATAGTAAAAATTAGCTGTCATGTATATAAATTATAAATAAACAATATAAATTATAAATAAAAAAACTAGAACAATGTATTGAATCAATAAATCAATAAAATTCATCGGGAAATCAACAACTTATCGAATGCTAATTAAAAAAAAATCGTACCCAAACACAGAGGCCGTGAGCAGCAGACAGAGGAGAGGTGAATTAAATTGTGGAAACATTTTTTTAATAAAGTAGCAGAAAAAAAAATATGATGATCTTATTATTATTATTATTTTTTTTTTGAAAGAAAAAGATGGCTGGAAGGGGAAGTGGAAAGTAGGAATGACAAAACGAGAGACGTGAAAATTAAATGCTGATAGGATTTACGCCAATTACAACAATTATTCGAAATAATTTATATAAAAGAAATTTAAAAACAAAATAGTGGAGGAGATTCGAACATGAGTCTGCAAGTTAGAGTAAGCACAACTCCTCCACTACACCATCATGCACCATTATCAAATTATTGATTTTCGTACATCTTATTTAAACCAATACAATTGTTAACTATGGGCCCCCTTGTATCGTGGGCCTGGGTCGGTCACCCATCCCGCCCGGGCCCAGGGCCGGCCCTGCCTCTCCTCATGAGTCTGTGAGCTGCCAGCACTCAAACTTGAGTACGTAGCTGTAGGCATCTAGAGCAAATATTTTTTTAGGGTCACATGATCTTTTTAATTCTATATATTTTTGCATGGGAAATAAAAATTTTTTTTTTTTTTTGTAAATTATAAGATGCACACAATATCTATAGGAATAGCACGCATTTCCTGGATGCTTACGATTTACAACTAAATGGCTGGAGAACCTACATCATAATTAATTCTTACTTTTAATTACTCTAGAAAAATTGCATCTCTACATAAAATTTATTAATTAATGCTTATTGGAACTATAAATATATATATTTACATATGAGTCGGTTGAACAAACCTGTTATAACTACCCTCCTACTTCTAATCACTGATGAGCATGTATATAATTAAGGTGTGATTAATTAGAGAGGAAACTAGTTGAATAAACAAACAGAAAACAACTATCTATATATATATCTATCAGAAAACAAACAGACAATATTCAAAAGGGCAACATGCAAAAGAGAGATTTTAGCCGACATGCATTAGGAGCTCTTGAACCAAGAACTTAAAGTTAAAGGGTACAAAAGTTTACAACAAGTCAGTCAGTCAAAAAAAAAAAAAAAAAAAAAAAAAAACAAAAAAGTTATTTTTCAAAACAACTCAAAAATATATGCATTTAAGTTAGCAGTTTGTATCGGAAACTTGAAAATGTATATATACTTCAAAAGTTTATAATTGGTATTGGTATGGTAAACTCTTGAACCAAGAACTTAAAGTTAAAGGGTACAAAAGTTTATTAGTCAACAAAAAAATACCCTGCATTTAAAACAACTCCTCGTAAAGTTATATATGCATTTAAGTTAGCAGTTTGTATCGGAAACTTAAAAATGTATATATACTTCAAAAGTTTATAATTGGTATTGGTATGGTAGTACATGCATTAGGAGCTCTTGAACCAAGAACTTAAAGTTAAAGGGTACAAAAGTTTACAACAAGTTAGTCAACAAAAAAATACCCCTGTAAAAGTTATTTTTTCGAAAACAACTCCTGTAAAAGTTATATATGCATTTAAGTTAGCAGTTTGTATCGGGAAACTTGAAAATGTATATATACTTCAAAAGTTTATAATTGGTATTGGTATGGTACTACATGCATTAGGAGCTCTTGAACCAAGAACTTAAAGTTAAAGGGTACAAAAGTTTACAACAAGTTAGTCAACAAAAAAATACCCCTGTAAAAGTTATTTTTTCGAAAACAACTCCTGTAAAAGTTATATATGCATTTAAGTTAGCAGTTTAATTTGTATCGGGAAACTTGAAAATGTATATGCTAAAAGTTTATAATTGGTATTGGTATTGGTATGTTCTAAAATGATAATTATATTTGAAAAGATTCTCGAAAAACATTTCGTTGCGTATTCGCTACGGATTCATTGCGGAATCGCTACGAAATACTTTTCAGGCATCCTTTTTAAATCTTATCTTTTGATGTATATCACACAAATAAATACCTATTAAAGCATAATTTTTCAAGTTTACCTTTGTATTTATTGGTTACGGTGATGATATATACATCTATTACGGATGTCAGGATGTGTATTGTATCTTTCACGATACACTTTTATCACCGTTAATGACTCGTGCATTTAATCAATTGTGAGATTCTATATAGTGATACATATTATGACATAATGTGTAGCGTATATATCGTTTTCATGTCGGTTGTTATGAATTGTTTGTAATGTTATAATAGCTGTCTAAATTTTTTTGTCACAAGGGTGTTATTATCCTTTTTATTTTGTTAATAACTCCTTAGTACTACATATGAGTTATTAAGGACATTTTATAACAATACATGAATCCGATTGGAAAAGCAGGAAAAACAATATTAAGATATATATAATTTAAATAATAGTACTCTTTTTAAATAAGTATCATAGAAGTTTAAGATTTCCTTAATTAAGAACTTTGACGAAACTGTAATTCATTCAATTAACGTGTATGATAAGTTTTATTATTTCTTTCGATGTAAGCGACGTAAATGGAGATTTAATAACATATCGAATGTCTTATAATTAGTAAGTTTACGATGAGAGTAGTAAATCAATAATTTACTTTAGGTAAATGTGAGTGAATACTATATAATTAGGGGCGGATCTACATTGGAGGTTGGGGTGGCAATCGCCCCCATTGGTCGGAAAAATACATTAGTATATATAAGATTTATTTCATTTTGTCCCTTTTAAATTTATTTTGCCCCCTATATTCGTTTTGTCACATAATATAATCGAATAACTTAACATTTTTATACTAATAATTACCAAAGTGATACACTATAAAAAATTTATTATGATAAAAACAATAGAAAGAGAAACCGTGAAACGGATCTTACTGTTGTATTATATAATTATTATTGTCAAATCAAAGTAAAAAAAGATTGATAAGTAGTAACTCATATTTATTGATTGGGATAATTTACTCTATTATACTTATCATACAAACAAAACGTACTCGACAGACTATGAAAAAGAACCCGCTATCGCATCGCCCCTCATCCAGGGGCCTGCGTCCGCCCCTGCGTGTAAATTATTCGGCTCTTCAAAAACTAAACTTTTTAAAAATAATTGGTAATTCAACACTATTTTATACAAGTTTGATATATTTGAAAGGTCTAGTTGAAAAATATCAAAACGTCAAAACAAAACTAATGGTGCATGGCATAGTGTAACAACTACGTACAATCATTTATTTACCCCATTAATACCACTAGCAATGTTTCACTAACAAAAATTCATGTGTTGAATTTACGTATAATATCTTTGATGAAAAAAATAGTTTCAACATATGTTTCATGTTGATTGTTGAATGCCTAGATGGATCCCTATGTGCATCATAACTTTCGGAAGAAACGCATTTTGAAAATTCGATCTGTAACAATTAATTCATTGAAACTAAAAAAGAAAACATGGTTTAATCCCAACCTAAAATTCGTGGACGGTGTGGATCGAATGTTATGCTTTATGTAACACCCCGCTTCCAGATACCGAGCCCTTATCCGGAAGAGAACGTTCGGCACGTATAACGTTAAATAACTCTAATATTATACGCCAGCTCTCTACGTCGTCGTATCAAAATAAAGCAATGGAAGCCCAAAAGGCTCGGGTAACAACCATAAATGCTACTAGAATAGAATACAAACCGTCTAGGGGTAGAAAAGAAAAGCTTACATCAACGATATAGAACTTACAACGTACGATGTTACAAAAAAAGATACGAAACTAATCTTACAAACTTGAATAAAAGTACAACATGCTTATTAAAGATTATATAACTTAAACAGTACAACCTTTAATAGAAAAGAAGGAAACATCAAAAGGACTTCAACGCCATCAAAGCTTCATCGAACTCCTCAACGAGCTCAAGACTGACCTGTTCGTCTTCTCACCCCAAAAGCACACAAAACAACATATGCAATTGAGGTAAGTACAAAGTACTTAGCAAGATGGAGAAGCTAATGTATAACTAAGCCTTACAACAAAAGGTTCATTATTAATTATTAAGTTATCTTTATGAGACCGACTCAATCTAGGGTTCATTTCATGTCCATCAACATGAACTGACTAAACGTTTCTACTTAGCTTATCTGTGTTGCAACCACACTCAAGGGCACTACGCGCATCCACCTTTGGGACACTCTTTTGCAACATATTAGTGGATCGCACCAATATCCACGGAGAATAGAATATGTAGACTCAGATAGCTCGCGGCGTCTCAAAGTGAGTCCTCCGTGCTTAGGGTTTTTTGACTCACGGAGTTCTTCCACCTTCGAGGTAGGTAGCACGTGCATCACGATTTAGACTGGTGCCTAGCCAAGAGAGACATGTTGTTTAATCTTTTACTAGTCAAGTACGTTGTTTATTAGGTTATTAACTAGCCACCTAAGTGTTTTCAAATAATCTCCCTCACAAATACTATTCTCTCCATAGACCACTAGACACGGACAAGTCCTAGCAACTACACTGACATTGATGAATGCTAATTCATCAAAGCACAAGCCTATCATGCTCTTCCGACGGATCCGAACTTCAACTCCCTTGAAGAGTACATTCGGTGTTTTAACTGAACGAATCAGAAGCTCAATTCAGGCTTGTCTAAGCTTATACAATGTTATCATATCATGTTTAAAGGTTTAATAAGGATAAAACATGCTTATAAGGCTAAACAACAACCAACAAAAGAACAAAAAGGTAAAACCAATCAGACGCCCGTTTAGAGGACTGGACGCCCGTCCACTAAAACCCGCTACATCCTGAATCCAAAATAACACCTCAGACGCCCGTCCAGGAGATCCAGACGTCCGTCTGAAATGCAACAACAAAGCGCAGCGCCCGTCCACACGTAAGCGACGCCCGTCGACTGGAGTTTCGACTAGAACCCTAAAATCTTCATCTTGCAATTTCTAAATCGTTTATAACCCAATTATCAGCAAAGCAACACAGAAAACACAGGAAAAGCCTAGCATTTACATACCAAAATGTCCAACACTTTAACCACAACCTAGATCATAATTTCTAATCAAGAATTCAACACAAACACTCAACCTTAACATCATACAAACTTAATTAAACATTAGGAAGAACATCTTACTTGATTGAAGCCACAAACCAAACCAATCTCTGCAGCACTTAAACATGCCTCAAACAAGGTCTAAAAGATCACAATTAACATGAATTAATTGATAATCAAAGCTTATAAACAAAGAACTACGAGACAAAACCCTAGAACATGAATCCATGATCTTTTTATAAAATCAAAGCAGAAAATTCGACTCCACATACCTGAGAATCAGACCCAAATTCTGGTATCAAAACGATCCTCATCTTCTCACGATTCCAGTGGTACTTTCGGATTTCAAAACGGATTAACGGTTGCGAAGATATGCCCAAAAGTACCCATTGTTTTCTCTTTCTCTTTTCCTCTCGTTTTTTTTTTTCTTTTCCTCACCCTAACTCTGTTAGCAGCCGCAGCATTGTTCCAAAAAGGTGAAGTGAATCGTGAGAAGGGTTTTAGGTTATAAGAGGTATTTATAGGGGTGTCGACCCCAACCTTCCGGCCGAAGACTAGTGGTAGGTGGTCCCGCATCATAGCTTTTAATCGAGCGGGTGGTACGGCCCTTTTACAAGCATTAAATAAATACCGGAGGTGCCGGGCCTATGTGTGCCAACAGAGGTTTACTCGCTATCGCTTCGTGACTTCATAAATTTTTTTTTGACGAATACACTTCATAAATAATAGTAACATGTATTTTGTTAAATGCAAAATAAGCTCGAATTGAACTCAAGTTTGGTTTGAGAATAAGACTTTCGTGATTAAATTTGAGTTCGATAGTCATGTTAAAGTACACTCGATTCAACAGGTTCAAAACCCGACTCGGTAAGTTCAATAATCAAGTTGCCTTGGAACCCCTAACCATCGCAGGAGCTGTTAAAAACTTTTACTTTCATCATAAACTCACAAACATCGGAAGTTAAACTCCCTCCCCGGACCGACGTGACGGAGAACGGAAGAGCAGCTCGGTCTCCGGTTCTCGACAGTCTTCTACGTAGTAATCGGTAAGAATCTCTAGGTTGTTGATTAAATATTAATGGTTGTAGAGCTGAACTCAATGAGATCCCTACCCCTTTTAAATTCTGGTTTTGTTTCAAGTAGTTCTGGATTTATTGAAATTGCAAGAAGCATTGAGTCTTCCTTATGCTGTGTGAAACGTGCTTAGTGCCAATGTTGATAGAGATTATGATAGATAAATTTCTATGAAATAGACTATGATGAATCGCCCAATCACCCAATCATCCATATGCTATGGTTACACACACTAGCACACAATTTTGGGCCTAAATTTTTTGCTCTCATACTATGATAGATAAATTTCTATGCAATAGACAATGATGAATCACCCAATCATCCAATAGCTTAAGCTGTTACACAAAAAAACAGTTCATATACGAACTTAAACTGGAATGGTTTTCCTTTAAATAACATTAATTGAGGATTCTCTTTGCAAGTGAACAAATGTTGCTGAAATATACAATTCATACTGAATGTTTTCCTATATTCTTTACTGTCTTGTTTGTCTTCTTTGGTTGTGTACTCCAAGATCTCCATTATTGTCATTTTTCTTGGTTTTTTTGGGGTGGGGGGGAAATAGTCATTTAGCCTGCACTATTTTTTTGAGGGGGAAATTCTACCGCTATGTATCCGTAACAAGCAGATAATTAAAACACAATACACGGCTTGATTTTTATGTGTTTGTAGTGGCCTACTTTGCTAACAATCTTGTTTGTAGTGTGTTTGATGCCATGTGTTGTGCTTCGATGCATTCATTCACCTCTCTACTAAAACTATAACTAAACGACGATGCCTTTTTTTCAGAACACCCTGAATTACTATCAGCTGCAGAATCCTTTGCTTCAGGAGCTTTGTTATGTTGCATTTTGTAGCATATGGCACATAATTAGTTATTTTTGTTGTTTGATAGTTGCCTTCTTGGTTAACAAGCTGTTTTTAGCATGTTTGATTCCATGTGTTGGTTTTGGTTGAATGAAAGCAGATAGGAAAATGTAGAAATTTCCCCTATTTTTTTTGTCCATGTTTTATCTGCTGATGCATTCATTCATCTCTCTACTAACTATAACTAAACGACCATGCATTTTCAGAACACCCTGAATTAAACAAAGGTGAGGAACCTAAGGAAAGCGGTTTAGAGTCGTCTAGGCTAAATGGAGAACAAGCAAAAGATCCATAAAGAAAATTGACTTTCTCATATGTGATGCCGTTATAAAAATTCTAAAATTAGTAAAAGTTAACGTGGTACTTCAATAGATCCGCAGTGGCAGGTGTTGTGTCCCTGATGTAGATGTCCAACTAATATTAGTGTGGTATCAATAAGGATATAAAAAAAAAGGGTATTTAGGTGCTAGGGTTAAAGGGTATTGGTGTATTCAGTGCTAGGGTTTTGAGTTCTGAAGAATGTTTATCATAAATTATCACCTAACATCAGAAAATATAAGACCGATCCAAATCTTCCCTTACCACTCAATCTTCCGAGAACAACGAAAATCACTTCTAATTGTTTCTTTTTTCGTTACGGGGGGAAAATAATAATAAGAAGAACCATGGAAGCAGAAGATGACGGTAGAGTTATATCAGCGAATGGAAGTGCTGAAGACAGCAGAATTAGGATATACGTTGGTGGATTGGGAGGAAGTGTAACTGAATTCGACTTGAAAAAGACATTTTCGTCAACCCAAATGGGTTTGGTCGATTCCGTTGAAGTTGTTCGCTCCAAAGGCCGCAGCTTTGCTTATTTGGATTTTGTTCCTTTTTCTGATAAAGGTCTCTCCACATTGTTCAGCAAGGTACTCTCCCTATTTAACTTATATTTTCTGGCTTTCCAGATTTGGTGACAGCCTTTTTAATATGGAGGGAATGCTTTTTTATGCCCGTATTTATCTTTTCTATGACTTGGTCACCGTATTGTTCGAATACAGAGCTTATAATTGTGTTTTGTGATTATATGATTTTGCACATTGAATCCGTTCTCAGTAGCTTTTAATGGGCACTTTAGTTGCTGAATTCGGGATACGCTATAGGACCGTAATCAACTTTTGCTTACTTAGACTATCACAAAGGGGAATTTAAGCCCTGTTACATGTCAGAATTTGAAGCTTGTCCTACTACTGTGATGTGAAAAGCGACCGCATGTTTTTGGCATAAGTTCAAGCATCATACGAGCCAACTGCTTTAGCTCATAGGGAACACGTTTCTCCTTTTATTGTTTTACCATGAAATAAAATTGAAGTCACACCCTGCAATTAGACTTTATGCCTTCATTCTTGGTATTAATATGCCCTAATACCAAGTTTGAGGTCCGCGTGATTATGATTGTAGAAAATGAGGAAATTTCACCTTTGATGGATTAAGGGAAAGATGGTAGCGCTTCAAGGGTTTTTATTTTTATTTTTGTTTGAAACACCAAGGTTTTTAGGCCTCCGTTTTTTTTGTTCTTTTATGAATCGTATGTTCTCAATAACTAATATGTTTGCTTAAAAGTATAATGGATGCACGTGGAAAGGAGGGAAACTTAGACTGGAAAAAGCTAAAGAGCATTATTCTGTGCGCTTGAGGCGTGAATGGACAGAAGACACCGCAATTTGCAGAAACTCCGAGGTTCATAATGACAACAACAACGAGGAACATTCTATGCCTAAAAAATTGATGAAGACCAGTGACATGGAAAATATATGTCTGCAACTCTTTTTACCCAGATTGAAGAAGGTACCATTTCGCTACCTATTACCATATTTAAGCTATAAATGTTGTACTGTCCATTATAAACATTTAACTTTTTCAAATTTTGTTATAGTCAAGCATAAAGCCTGAGAGCCAGAATATAAATTTATTGGTTAAATTTCAGGTCCAGGGCCCGTTATTTTTACCTATTCTTTGTATTTATGTGGCAGATTAAGCAAATACCTTTTAAAGGAACCGGAAAGCATAAATACAGCTTCCAACACATTGCGGTTCCCGCCCTCCCGAGCCATTTTTGTGATTGTGAAGAGCATAGTAGTAGTCCATCTAAACTGGTCTGCCAGAAAGCATCATCTACGTATGCATATGACAAAGAAGGTGTTGTTGGGATGAACAAGGAAGAGCTTGACACAATGAATTCGGTTTTGAGCAAGATTTTGGCAAGGGAGCACAACAAAGCTGATGTTAGTATGGTGGAGTCATACAATTTAACCGATTCAACTGATGATCCGCATGCCGGAGCAGATAGAGGGAGTGATGATGATGGTGACTTAGTCATGAATTTGGTGGCGGCTGGTGGAAATGATGTGCATGTCGGTGACACCTCCGGAGAAGATAGAGGGAGTGATGAAGATGATAACCTTATCATAAATATTGTGGCTGGTGGAAACAGTAAGAAGTCTTTCTCGGATATTAGAGATAAATATGCAAATACAACAGCAGCCAACAAGGTATCAGTTTCTTGAACAATTGGAAATGCTGTTATATATATATATATATATATTAAAGTTTTAATATATATATACCCTTATGTTTTTGTAGGGTTTAAAAGGTTCTGAGAATAATGGGTCTGACAAGAATGTACTGAATTCTAACAAGAAAAAGCGGAAAGCACCTTTACAGGAAAATGGTGACGGAAATAGTCTCTCGAACAAGTTAAAGATTCTCCCACATCCTCCTCATGCTAAACTGCAATTGGAGGATCACGATGCTGAGCGGTCAACAAAAATTCCGTGGAGTAATCTAAAGAGTGGTAATGCAACTTTCCGCATTTCAGACATTGCAGCACAAAACAATACTCATGGAGCAGATGTACAGGGAAAACCCGACAATATGAATATGGAAAACAAGAAAATCAAATCATCTAAAGAAACGGAGGAGAAACAAAAAAGTGATGATGTTGTTGTTCCCGGTGGTAACCCTGAAGTAGTAATAACAGAAAATAAGGTGAAGCGTAACTTGTGGGTGCAGAAGTCGTCATGGATGCAGCTTCTCGGTGAGCCAAGTAAGAGCACCTTCTGTATTTCACAAGTTTTGTCTGGTTCAACTGGTGGTTTAAACATGGAAAACCAAGACCAAGTGCAGCTACTACAAATGAAGAAATCTAATGAATCGAGTACAGTGAATGACGAGGACGAGCATCAGAAATCAGGGAAAGGTTATATTAGTAATTTGCAGCAGGAGGATGTGAGCATGTCCTTAGGGCATACTCAGAGTATCATCAACAACAATTCAGACCAACAACATCTCTCTGGGGACCAACTGCTTTCAGTAAAGCCGTCGTTACAAGATGGTAATAATAATATAGACACCAATGATGCCTCTCCTACAACGGCACTTGCAACTAAGAGAAACCCGTCAAAGCTGCAACAAGTTGACCCATATTCCTTTGTGAGGTCTGCTGCTTCAGTGAAAGAATGGAAAAAAGCTAGAGAAGCTTTGAGCCGAGCTGGCCGCAACCGCAAATCCACGTAGCTTCTTTCAACCGCAAACCTGTCAAAATTTACTGGATTTTACCTGTTTTGCAGTAACAAATATGCAATTTTTGTACCCAGTTTGACCTGGACTAAAAATTAGTCGGTGAACTCTAATATAAGTTTCTGCAAGTTAACCAGTAGATCTGGTAATTTATTTAATGGTGTTGTGGTAGTTTTGATAACTTTTCTTCCTGGGATTTTTTAGACCTCAGACCAGCTTTCGCATATCCTCATGATTAAGGGCTCAAGTAACACTCATATATTGAGAATTTTCCTTTTTTTGTCGAAGGAGATAATTTTCCTTTTTTTTTTTTTTTTTTCTGATGAGGGTAAATATTCCTTTTTAATACTTGTGTCATAATATTGATTTTTTTTTTTTGAGAAGAGTGTCATAATATTGTTAAGAGCAATCGTAATCTTAAAGTAAACACAAGCATAGTTTCACTATAATCTTAGGGCATACTCAGAGCATCGGTGTCTCTTAAAGTAAACACAAGCATAGGGATGGCAATGGGTCGGGTAGGGGATGGGTTTAGCTCCACCCGACCCATACCCACTCCTAAATTTTTTTACCCATACTCACCCATCATACCCGAATCGGGTATAAATAAAATCCCATACCCACCCCCAACGGATAACGGGTAGGGCACGGTACCAACTTTTACCCGAACACGTATAAATAATTTTTTCTACGCCGCCGGTGACACCTCACGAGATAATTAACCCGAAATTCTACTGCTAATGTTTTTAGTTTTTAGTTTTTTTATCAGTTCTACTAACGTTAGGTTTATGTTTTATTTATTTGGGACATTCGATTGGGTAGAATACATATCGGGTGGGTGACCTCAAAGAAAAAGCTACGGGTAGGGTAGGGTACATGTCGGGAATGGGTCGGGGGCGGGTAGGGTAGGGTTTATCTTATACCCGATACCGACCGATCTGAAGCCGAATCCATATAAATTTTACCCATATCTGGACCCATTACCCGAATGGGTAGTTGAAAATCATACCCGAACGGTTAGGAGTAGAAGTAGAGGCGAGGCTGGGTTGGGCGAGATTGCCATCCCTACACAAGCATAGTTTCACTATAATCTTTCTATGGTATATACAACAATAAAATATTATTATTTTTTGAGTGGAACAATAAAATATTTATGAACTATAATATAAAAGATATATTCTCACACGCGAGTGTGTATATATTCATTGATCACAACCTAGACCTAAGTTGTAATGTTGTGTTGATAGCATTCGAGGTGTGAAGGAACCAAACGGTTAATGAGGGGGTTTGATTTGTTGTTCGAGTAGTTTTGTTTGATACGGTTTGAGATTAAATAGATTTGACTCGATATTCGAATATTAAATGAGTCAATTTCAAGCATTTCAGTGCTCAATTAATTAGCCGACAAACATACTCAAATTATAAAAATATTTTATATTCGTCTTACGCTTCATAAACAATAACACGTATTTTGTTAAATGCAAAATAAGCTTAAATTGAACACTGAGTTTGGCTTGAGAACAAGATGTTCGTGATCAACTTTGAGTACAATACTCATATCAAACTTGAGTTTATATAATTTGAAGTACGCTCGATTCGACGTGCTCAAAGCCCGACTCAGTAAGTTCAATAATCAAGTCGCCTTGGACACCCTTACCATCGAAGGAGCTGTTATTTCTCTTTTGCTTTCATTGGAAACTCACAAACATCGGAGGTTAAGCTCCCTCCCCGAACCGACGTGACGGAGAACGGAAGAGCAGCTCGGTCGCCGGTTCCCGGCTGTCTTCTTCGTAGTAATCGGTAAGAATCTCTAGGTTGTTGATTAAATATTAATGGTTGTAGAGCTGAATTCAAAGAGACCCGTTCCCCTTTTAAATTCTGGTTTTGTTTCAAGTAGTTTTGGATTGATTGAAATTGCAAGAAGCATTGAGTGGAGTCTTCCTTATGCTGTGTGAAACGTGCTTAGTGCCAATGTTAATAGAGATTACAGTGAATTTGCTACTGTAGTTGGCCATTGATAATCGATTACCGTGAATGTTTACGTATAAATCACTATCCTTTGCTTCAGGAGCTTTTTTATGTTGCATTTTGTAGCATTACAGTCAAAATTCTCTGTATGGCACGGAATTAGTTATTTTTGTTGTGTATATGCACTATCCATTTTCTTTTTTCTGTACAAATGGTTAATGGTGGATACCTTTTCAAAGCTCAAGCAACACATATGCTATGGTTGCGAAGTAGTTGGATTTTTTTTTCCACCCCTGCTTGTTGCACCTGATGTTAAGCTTTCCCATGAATGTGCCAGCATATCTTAGAGATGAAGTCAAAGAATTTTCGTAAAAGAACCATATCCGAGGATAGTGAAAACTTGGTAGTTGATGGAAATAATGATGCTGATGATGACCAGGAAAGGAGGTACTCATGTAGTTACATTATCTCTTGTCTTTGCGGTTCTATGTGCTCCTATTAACATTTCATTTGTTAAGATTGACTTTAGAGGAGGTGAAATTCCTTCAGAAACAGAGGGAAAAGAAATCAGGCATTCTGGCAATTACAGCAGTGAGTCAAGCTATTGGGACTAGCAATGGTGTTTCTACTAGTTTGGTTATCAAGGGGAACGAAAAAAATGAAGGAGATGGGGAGAAGGATGATTTGGTCTTGCAAGATACATTTGCTCAGGAAACTGCCGTGATGGTCGAGGACCCAAACATGTTGCGATATGTTGAACAAGAATTGGCAAAAAAGAGAGGCAGGAACATTGAAATGGAAAACCAAGCGGCCAATGAGGTAAAACGTGCAGAGGATGAGCTGTATAGTATTCCAGAGCATCTAAAAGTGAGTGTACTGTTTGTTGCTCAATTGTGTCTTCATAAAATACCTTCACTTTAATCAGCCGTCCACTGTGATTGTCATCCGTGTCTTCGCTTGATGTTAATTTGCATTTTCATTTTTCTGATCAGGTTAAGAGGCGAAATTCAGAGGAAAGCTCTACACAGTGGACAACAGGAATTGCGGAGATTCAGCTTCCGATGGAGTATGTTCCCAATAAAACTTGATTCAAACATTCTCATCATAAATTTTTCGTATCACTTCAAAAATATTTCTTGTTTAAGATACAATGATATGTCTTTAATCTTGAATAGTTCTGAACTTCTGATGTATTTTTAGAGTAGGTCCCTCTAATTGCGTCCATTTAAAGGTTCTTTTTCCCCTATCTCGTTGGTCCATTGAGTTAATTAGCCACAACAACACCATATGATTTTTCGTCTTATTCATCTTCCGAACTTAGGATCGTTCTTCTCTTGTATGATGACCCTTTCTACACGTATAATCGTGATCATGAGAAGCGGAATAATAGGCCTGTTACATAATATTTTATCTGTTTAGAAAATACATGCTCCGTGCCAGTTTGAATCCAGATGCATCTAGAGCCTACTCATATTAGTTTTTACTGGTTCGCAGGTACAAATTGAAAAATATTGAGGAAACAGAGGCAGCCAAAAAGCTATTGCAAGAAAAGAGGCTCGTGGGCCGCACCAAAACTGAATCAACTATTCCCTCCAGTTACAGTGCTGACTATTTCCAACGGGGGAAGGACTATGCTGAAAGACTGAGAAGAGGTTGGTAATTACATACTTACATAAGGATGCTTTTTCTTGTTCTTTTGTATGTAGTATTTGGGCGTGTATATTTCATTATTAGGCTTGTCTACTTGACAATTACCCGTGATTCAGAGCGCTAAAGACTAAACTGGGGGCACATACACATAAGTTGGGCTAGTTGGGCTGCCAAGTTTAGGAAACTTGTTATATGGCCCTCTAATCTTCGGACTTGGTGTGTGTGTATGTATTTTTGTATATCTTTCTTCATGTAGTTTGGCTTTATTCTAATCTACTTCAGCTTCCTCCACCTCATACTCAGTCACTTCCATATACTTTCTTTTCTATGTTTTCCATTTCGATACACAATGTCTGAATCAAGTTTTCTTTTCCCACCTTTTTGACCTGAGTTACTTTTTATGCCTGGCAATTTGTTTTTTGGGAAACTTGTAGTCTGCATATTTTCATGTGTTGGACCCTATAGTAAGGCGGTTTTGTGGACAAAACGCGTTATCACCTTCTGTAAATGCTTAAGATGTTTGGGTGGAAGTTTAGATACACAACTTACACACACTAGCACACAATTTCGGACCTAAGTTTCTTGCTCTCATACTATGATAGATTTTTTACTATGCAATAGAGTATGATGAATCACCCAATCATCCAATAGCTTAAGCTGTTACGCAAAAATACAGCTCATGTACGAACTTAAACCGGAAAGGTTTTCCTTTAAATAACATTAATTGAGGATTCTCTTTGCAAGTGAACAAATGTTGCTGAAATGTATAATTCATACTGAATGTTTTCCTATATTCTTTGCTGTCTTTTTTGTCTTCTTTGGTTGTGTACTCCAAGATCTCCATTGTTGTCATTTTTCTTGTTTTTTTTTTTGGGGGGGGGGAGGGAATTCTACCGCGAAGTGTCCTCCTTAAGGTGGAGATACACTTTCATGCAATTAAAACACGATACACGGCTTGATTTTTATGTGTTTGCAGTGGCCTACTTTGTTAACAAGCTTGTTTGTAGTGTGTTTGATGCCATGTGTTGTGCTTTGATGCATTCATTGACCTCCCTACTAAAACTATAACTAAACGCCGGTGTGTTTTTTCAGAACACCCTGAATTGTACAAAGGTGAGGAACCAAAGGAAAGCAGTTTGGAGCCGTCTAGACTAAAAGGAGAACAAGAAAAAGATCCGGCAGTGCAAGGTAAAGATCAAGCTGGTCAAAGACAAGCTGCAACAGATGAGTTCATGCTCGAGCGATTTAGAAGACGTGAACGTCACCGTGGTATGAGGAGATAGAAAAGAGGTGAAACAATGGTGACGAGAATGATATACATGCACACCCATCATCTACAACCGTCCGTTGATCATTGTGACTAACTTATTGATCAACGGTTCTAGATGGTTGTGCTAAAGCTGTGACATTAGAATTGTGGATGTATAACTTTTGGTCAGACGATAACAGTAATGAGTAAGAGTATTGGTGAAGATGATCGAACTAGTTCTTTATGTGTGTGTGTGTGTGTTTTTTTTTTTTTTTAGGAGGCATATTTATGTAACATCCCTCTTAAATGTCATTACATGAAACGATCGTAAGTCTCTGTTAGGATACATTGAGTGTGTTTGATTCAAACGGTGTATTGTTTGATCAAACCACAGACATTCGAATATTATGATTTTTTTTCCCTAGAAGATCTTCTCTACTTGCGGCAAAAGGTGTGAAATCTAATCTAAAATGTTGTAAAAACAATGGACACCGCTTTTCGTATGGAGAGTGGTCTCTTCGCATTCAAAGTTTTCCATTCGGCTTCGTAGAGCTGTCTTTTTTGGCTGATATGTTTAGCTTTCAGGGACACCATTTTTCGTATGAGAAGCTGTCGCATGCATAGTTGTCTATTCGGCTTCGCAGAGTTATGCCCCTTTGGCTGATATCGTTTAGCTTTCAGGGGCGTTCCCTTTGCGGCCCTCATGATTAGGCAATATCCCCCTCGACCCACTGTGACGTGACAAAGCATGTTGATTCCGAGGCCCCTATGATTAGGCAATGGCTCCCATGACCCATTTTAACATGACAAAGCATGTTGATTCCATTTTATTGTTTCAATATTTATCTGAATGACAACTCGATTGCTGACGATCATTGAGATATATAAATTATGAAAAGATTCTAACAATAACAATTTTTTTGCAAGTTTTACCACACTAAATCTATCTGGAGCACCATCACAAGGTTTAAAAATATGTATGTACTGGGTTGCTCTTAAAAATAGAAATGTACTGGGATGTCCGTAAAGACAATGATAGATCTTATGTGATGTCTTTAAAAAACACATTCTTTTGGGCATCGTTATTGATATCTCGGTAAATACACCGATATCATCACTTCATCTTCATCTTTTAGAGAGGTTAGACTATCCAGAGAGGTTTCGTTATCGAGTAAAGTGGTTTACTATTATTATTACTTTGATGCTTAGGAAAGATGTTACTTACAAATGAAAAGTAAAATAAAATTCAACGGAAATTTATCCAAAAGTTATTTCAGGAAAAGAGACCACAGCTTTCTTAAAAAACATGTCCAAGAGGACTGAAATACCAGTTTTATGTTGGGAATTTTCTGCCATTGTCAAATGAAATCGCGAAAGAGACGGTTATACCAACTACTATTGCTTTAAGCAACTGCTCTTTGAGTCTACAAAACTTTGCATTTTTTCTTTTATTTTTCCTACAATTTCTCTCAAGCGTTGTCCCTTTTTCAACGGTTTTGCTTTGCTCTCCTTACTTTAAGCTTCCATGTGGTTCTGTTTTATCCAATTATCCAATTAAATATACTGCTACAGATCCCGATTTTAGCTATATACTTTATTGTCTTCCATTTGCGTTAGATTCAAGAATTAATTAGACAAAAAATCGGTGCATGCATGTGTTGTTGTTGTGAAGCTGAAGAGGATGATGTTGGGTTGCGGAATTGGGAGATGGAGGACTTTAAGAGAGTGTATGGCCGTTGCTGTTGCTGGAAGATGGCAACGGAAGTTGATTGTTAGGGATTTTGTTAACTGTTTGCACTTTGGCTCCCATTTTAAACGGAGGGAATCTCTAATCGGAGTTCAGGAGAGGTATAAGTGGGACCATGGTGGTGGCAGCGGTGGTGGCTCTGATGAGTACCGGACAAACGTGAGGAGAATTAGGGCTGAATCGAATTGTCCTCGTTGTTCTAAGCGAATGGATCTTCTTTTCACGAATCGTCATCCAAATCTGATCCCTCCTCCTAAGAATTCCGATTCCGAATCGAATGCTGCTACATCTGATGAAAATTGTAACACAGATAGTGATAAGAACAGTAATAATTACTTTAATAAGAGCGATGATGTTAATTCAGGGTATCCATATCAAGCTGTGAACCTTTGTCCTAGCTGTAAGACGGCTTATTACTTTCGTCCTTACAAAATGGCGCCTTTGCAGGGAAGTTTTGTTGAGATTGGGCAGCTGAAATCGAAGAATTCTTCGGAGAAAAGGTCTGCGGCGGAGGATGATTGGGGGAAAAAGTTTAGAGCTTCCTTTTGGGAGACTTTTAAGTCTTATGGAAGTGAGCCACCGGAGAATTGGCCGCCTCCTCCTCCTCCTGCAAATGGAAATGGGATTGCAGTGCACACACCTCCTGGTCCCCCTTTTGCTCCTGGTATAAATGTGATTCGAGCTGCAGGTTCCACCGGAAATGGTGGAGGTGGTGGAAACAATGGTGGTAGCTCTGGTGCTGGTAAAAACAATGGAGAGAAAGGTGAATGGGGTGGGTCCAATCTGGGGAAGAATTTACCAACGCCTAAAGAAATATGTATTGGACTTGACAAGTTCGTAATAGGCCAGGAACGTGCCAAAAAGGTCCCTCCCTATGTTTCCTTTCTCATTCTTATTTATTACTGATTTCGAACTTGCCATGCTTTGTTTGAAAACGGTATGTTTTTGTATGATCCCACCTGATTGGTCAGGATCTTAAGAATATGTTAGGGTCATGGTTTTATGAGTTTTCACTATGCACTAGTTATAAAAAATCAGTCTTGTTGCTGTTAGCCTTATGTTTTTGGGTACTTTGTACTTCCAAGATGCGATATTGTCATTGCGTTGCATGTGTAGTTGCTGATAATTTTCATGGCCTATGCTATTGAGCATCTATATTAGTTGCTTCCTGGCTTCTGAATGAAGTTCGAGGAAAACAGTGGGATTATGATGGCTGTCAAGTGTCAAGCAGCATTGGTAATTGCCAATGACTTGGAATGGAACGTAGGAGTCATCCGATCGTCCTAGTGTTAAATATTTGAATGGCACCTCTCGTAAAAGCTAAAAGCATTAGGCGAGTTGGTAATGTATTGCCTCTTTTGAAACTAGGTGTGTTTTGACTGATTGTTGATGTGGATACTGGATAGTGTATGTTAAGATGGACAGTCAAGGAAGGGTCGGGTCATGTAGGCCGTATGTATGCAGCCTTAGTTTTCTCTGAATTTATCAGGGAGTGTTTCTGTGACTTGATTATGGGGCTTTTGGTCACACAACAGCAACTTTTCTTGTTGTTGACAAGGCCCTGTTGTATGATGTTGTGAAAACAACTATTTAGTCTTTCAGTTTTAAGTGACTGTGGTGAGGGTTTTAGTGATATTTTGATCGCTTGATTATAAGAAAATGTTTGTGTGTATACGTTTAATGAATTTCTGAGAATTCTTTTTACACGCAGCTGAGCTGGACCTTTAGTTCATTTATTGTTTTTGAATGATCAACTAGTTTATAGCTTGTCTCTTTCGCAGGTTTTGTCAGTGGCTGTGTACAATCACTATAAAAGGATATACCATGCCTCCTTGCGGAGAGGGTTGGTTACATTGTCTCTATTTCTAGGTTTAAATGTAGTCATTTTGCTTTCATTATCATTGCTTCCGCTTTTGTTGTTTGTGCCATTATTAGTATTATGTGTGTGTGTGTGTGTGTTTTTTTTTTTTTTTTTTTTTTTTTTTTTTTTTTGGGGGTGAATAGGAGATCATTACAGTAACGAGTATTGATGAAACACATACAAGATAACGCAAAAACTATAATATATCAAAATCTAGTGAATACTTTAGTGTCTGTGTGTTTTCCCTGCAAGCAAGATCATTTCATTTATTAAAGAATATTACAGAATCATACATATGTAAAACAGACACAAAACTAGAATCACAAACTAATAGGACACTGAGAATAATCTCATAGCTATATTACAATCCACAGCCAACTATGTTTACTATATTATGTCGTCTATGATGCAATATTTTGTCCTGTTTCCAAGTCTCCACTTTTAATTTTTTTTGGGTGAGAACCTTCTACACTAAGTAAGAATTCAACAGCCTTTTGACTTCCTCAAATGCCATTTTTGGGTAAAGAAAATACTTCGTCAACATTCTTAGGAGGAGATATGTTGTTTATCTTGATACTTGATTTGAATGATATGCTTGACGTATTCTAGGTCAGTAGCAGACCCAAGACCAGAAGATGATGAAGAAAATGTAGAATTAGAGAAGAGCAACGTATTATTGATGGGGCCAACTGGTTCAGGTCTACATTTTTGTTTAAATAATCCTCCCGTATCAGAGAATATGTTTCTTTAGACTTTGAGTATAATGAGTGTACTCCGGGTGTGTTATTAGCTGAATGAACATTCAAAGTCTCAGGATATCGCTTGATAGTTTATTCATTGCAACTGAATTTTTTGTAGGAAAAACATTGCTCGCAAAAACCCTTGCCCGTTTTGTCAATGTTCCTTTCGTGATTGCCGATGCAACTACACTTACACAGGCAAGCAAAATCTGTATTTCTTATCCTTGCTTTAAAGTAGAGTTTAATATCTTATCATTATCCTGTATCATCCTTTCTTCTGTCATATCTACTAAGGAAAGTAAGTTTTTATTTTATGCAAAGCTTATTCTGCATGTTAGGATACTGTTTATCTTTGTTTTTATTGTAAGCTATTAACAGTCATGTCTCAACCCCTTTAGTATTTTATATACTTCTTCGCAGTGTGCAATTTGTGCCAGCTATTATGATTAATTTACTATGCTGCAGGCTGGATATGTTGGAGAAGATGTTGAATCTATATTGTACAAGTTGCTAACGGTATTGTTCTTGTCTTCCAACCGAAATGATTGAATATATACTTGTTATTCATGATATACCAACTTTTTTTCTTACATTGATTGTTAATCTATATGAATATATACTTGTTATTAATGTCTTCCGTACTTGGGTTTTCTCTCTCCAAAGTCTAGACTCAGCTGCTTAGAATGGCAGCAAAACCGACCCTTTTCAAAAGTTGCTTCTCCGACCAGTTTACATACTCCCAACCAACATTGCACTGGTTAGCATTAACTAGACTTCGATATTGCAATACATCTACTTCTCCCATCCTCGAGGATATAGCATATCGTGGAACCCCCTTCTTACCGCGAACCAGTTCGGCCCACTTTACCTCCTGTTCATTTATCAATTCAAATCAATGTATTTGTCTCCAATCATAATGCCAAATCTCGTTTTTTTTCTTAGTACGTGCCATTGTGTGATTTTTAATGTCCAAGGTGTGACTAGTTTCAAATAGGGTGGAGAAAAGTCTAACAAGGAATTCCTTACTCCTTGTGCTTTATATGTAGAACACGTATTGTGAACTGGAAGAGGGAGTATACAAGATTCTAGATCATCTTTGTTATATCCTAGTTACAACGACTTTTGAATACGATTTCATATTCATTTGTAATGATCCATAAGATGAATATGGGTTCATAGATATCGCTGTCTGTTTATGATAAAGAAATATGAGTGTTCATTATTTTTTCCCTTCGCCAACTATTAAAGAAAAGTTACTCCAGGCAAGATGTTTAGTTTTCGCTTTCTTTTGTCATTTGCGTTCCACTTGTCTATATATTATGACCTTATTGAACTACCAAAATATTACTAGACCTAGTATGATTGTCAATTATAAAATATCTGAAGATTACATTTTTTTGCATGAAGGTTGCCGAGTTCAACGTTCAAGCTGCACAACAAGGAATGGTCTACATTGATGAAGTTGACAAGATAACAAAGAAGGTTTATTTTTTATTTTTTTATTTCCTCTATTTCCTTCTGAATGCTAATATGTTGCGTTTTTTGTTTTGTTTTTGGCCTTGTGTTTTACTGTTGTGCTTATCTTGAAGGCAGAGAACTTAAATATTAGCCGAGATGTCTCCGGGGAAGGCGTTCAGCAAGCTCTGCTTAAAATGCTGGAAGGAACTGTAAGACTATATCCTTTAAGTCTTATTGCTCAACGTGTTTTTTTTTAATTGATTTGTGTTACTTTGTCTTTAACTCCTTGGATTACGTTGTTGTGCTCCTAGTTGTATCACTTGTTGATTGTTGGGGACTAATTTACTTCCATTTAACTTTGAATGCAGATCGTGAACGTTCCAGAGAAAGGGGCAAGGAAGCATCCTCGTGGTGATCATATTCAGGTACGATGGGATCAATTTTCCGTCCTCCTTTTTAAAATTAGCAGACGGTTACAACTAAGAACCTTCATTCAAGTTCATTTTCACTTGTAACAGCTGGTGATTGAGGAAATCTCCCTATATAGGAATAGGATTGTATTTATCGATTAACAATTTTCATATCATTTACATGGTACATATTTATCGAGCATCTAAAATGTCCATTTAGGTTTAATATACACGAACTTACCTAGTGTATCTATCTTTCAAGTCCTCAAAAAAGCAACTCAGGACTTATTTAACTCACGTATAGCTGTACACGGAGCAGAAGGATTAATTTGTTTTTAAATAATGAAATAAATTCATTTTTTTCTTTTCTTTTTAGAGTAAAGGTATGCTCCCCATTTTCTTGCATACAGGTGGTGTCTTGCAAATACTTAGTGCACTAATCACATGAATTTTAGTCATAAAAATGACTTCCTCCTTGACTGGTATGTGCGTTTGAAGTGTCTGTTTTATTCTTCACTGAGTTAAAAATCAGGATATCTTCCAATAATGGTATGTGAGCATCAAGTCTATACATGTGCAACCAATGAAACTAGCAGTTCTGTTAAGTTCACTATATTTTAACAGTTATGTGCTAGGTCAAAAAGTGATTTGTCATGTTTTTTAATTGTAATTATATTGATTATATAGTTACAACGAATACATTTATGAAGTATATGCCTACTTTTTGCTCGTCCCTCCAGATCGACACAAAAGATATTCTATTTATTTGCGGAGGAGCGTTTGTTGACCTAGAAAAGACCATTTCAGAAAGGTAATGCTGTTTACAAACTTTCTAGATAATATTGGGCCCCTTTAGTGGCACCGGTGTGTTTTTACCGTGGCACCACACCGAAAAATCAACTTTTAAAAAGCCGTTTGCCACTGAAGTTCCACAGTCACAATCAACCGCCAGAGAGTCGATTCTAATCTCTATATTCAACTTTCAAAAAGTCAATTGTCACTGTGGTGCCACATTGGTCGGCTTCACCGGAAAGTAAATTCTAGGCCATAGAATCAGCTTTTAAGCCATAGAAAGTCGATTGTTACAATGGTTCCACAATCACAATCAACCGCCGGAAAGTCGATTCTAAACTCTAGAATCAACTTTTAAAAAGCCAGATTGTTACTTTGGGTGCCACAATCACAGTCAACCGCTGGAAAGTTGATTCTAAGGTCTAGAATCAGTTTTTAAAAAGTCGATTGTTACTGTGATGCCGAAATGGTAGGCTTCACCGGAAAGTTCATTCTTAGCCCTACAATCAACTTTTAGAAAGTTGATTGTTTCTATGGTGCCACCGTCTCTATCAGCTAGAAAGTCGATTCTAAGCTCTGAAACAAACTCTTATAAAGTCGATTGTTATATTTGGATCTAATGTTCAATTTAATCTGTCAGACGTCAGGATTCTTCGATCGGTTTTGGAGCTCCTGTTAGGGCTAACATGAGAGCTGGTGGAATAATTAATGCTTCTGTAACATCAACCTTATTAGAATCTGTAAGGGCAGAGACGTCTTTTATTAATAGTTGCTTTTCCAGCATCACAAATTTGATGTGATATGGAAAGTGACATGTCAGCAATAATGTGTGATGATTATTTTCAGGTTGAAAGTAGTGACCTAATAGCATATGGACTCATCCCAGAATTTGTTGGGCGTTTCCCTATTTTAGTTAATTTACTAGCTTTAACAGAGGATCAGCTTGTTCAGGTAATTCTTGATTCTGCCTAACCCCCTCCCCCCCCCCACCCACACACACACACACACACACACACACACACCTCCTTCAGGCCTCCCTCTCTCCCCAAGCCTTACTTTTATATTTGATGGAGTTATAAAAGGCAAGCTCGAGCTTGACTCGTTTACTACTCATAATAACTCGACTAGACCCAGTGAGCTCGAGTACTGTTTTTGTATTATTAGTATTTCTTTGAATGTGACAAGCTCGGACTCGACTCGTTTCACAGCTCAGCTAAACTTTTATGTAACGATTTATGTAAAATATTGTTTAATGATAAATCGTTTTTTGAGAACTAATAATAAATCTTGTACATATAATTCATTAAAGCTGGATTAGCTCAGGAGCTACTCGATTATTAGATTCTGAAGCTTGAGTTTAGGTCAATTAAATATTCGAGTAGCTTGGCTTGAGCTCAAACTATAAAATAAAAAATAAAAACTGAATTGAGTCAAACAACTTTACGAGTCGTGTACGAGTAGCTCAACTCACTGGCAACCCTAGAATACATTCAAGAATCTTAAGTAATAGGAAAGTTGCCTCCTTCCTTGACCCAAATTACCTTTTGCTCATTATGATTACTAGATTCTGAAGCTCAGACTTGGCTCAATCAATTATTCGTGTAGCTTGAGCTCGAACTAAAAGAAAACGAATCAAGTCAAACAGCTTTACGAATCGAGTACGAGCAGCTCAGCTCACTTACAGCCTTAGAATACACTCAAGAGTCATAAATTAATGGGAAAGTTGCCCTTTTCTTTGACCCAATCTTCTTTTGCTCTTTATGCTTTATAAGATTAAATGTTTCAATTTTGTCTGTTTTAGGTCCTCACGGAACCAAGAAATGCACTTGGTAAGCAGTACAGGAAATTGTTTAGCATGAACAATGTAAGTATTCTTCTGAATTGTTCGAATAAAAAATAGCTTAAATCTTCCATTCGCAGCTTGCTCTATTTCTAGTGAAACTATCTGTCTGTTTCTTTTTCTTTTTCTAATCTCATATTCGATACGTTTATCAGGTTAGGCTTCATTTTACGGACGAAGCTCTAAGACTAATTGCCAAAAAAGCAATGGCTAAAAATACTGGTGCTAGGGGTTTAAGAGCTATCATTGAAAGCATCTTAATGGATGCCATGTATGAGGTAAATTTATTTTATAAAATAAAAAATGGGATAAAAACGCTTTTGTTCCCTTTTGTTTCATGAATTTTACACTTCTATCCCAATGCTTAATCTTGGCACTTTTACCCCTCTTCTATGCATTTTTTTATATTACATTTTTAGCCCAAATGCCATGTGGCAAAAATGGACTTAAGATGTATAAGAATGCATAGTTGAGGGGTAAAAGTGCCGAGATAAAACATAGGGGATAGAAATGCAAAAATTGTGAAACAAAATTATCCGCTTTTAAAATCTGTCTATTAATTTGATGTTGGGTGTAGATTCCAGATGTAAAGGCAGGAAATGAGAAGGTAGATGCTGTAGTGGTTGATGAGGAGTCTGTGGGTACAGAAAGTAGGTGCAGTTGTGGTGGCAAAATACTTCGTGGAGACGGCGCGTTGAGGCGTTACCTTGAAAAGACCAAGTTAGCAGATGAAGGGGTATGTATATGCTTATGCCGTCATACCTACTTATTTTGGCCTTTTGGCTAAGATCAATTTTAGTATATGTTGTTATCGGTTTTGATATCTGATAAGCGAAGAAATCTGTCTGTCTGTAGGAAAATGATGACACAAGTGATAAAGATATTCAGGAAGTCGAAACACATACCTCATCAGAGGCAATTTGCTTATAATCGCCTTCTTTGGATGAAAGGAAAAAGAAAAAAGAAAAAAAAAGAATTGGTGTTAGTTTACTGTGGCGTTCATTCATTTTGAAGGATAAATGGACCCACACATGTAGTAATACATGATATAGGGAATAGAAAGAAAAAAGAAAAAAGAAAAAGAATAGTGTCGTTTCTTTGTAACCCGGAAGGTTGTGTTAGGCCTTTACTTTCGAGTAAGAGTCATGCTCTACGTATACCATTTTGAGCCGGATTTCGACTCTGTGGACATCATCTGGGCCGAATTACAAGTAAGAGACAGAGTTTATGGACATCATATGGGCCCACTAATCAGGCGAAGTCAGGTTTGTATTTGATGATAGACAGAGATACCTTTGTATACGAATATGTCTTTGAAAATAAGGGTATTTATACTGCAGCAGAGTCCATTTCAACAACAGGGGTTGCTCTTTCCTTTCCTTTGCTTTGCTATGTTATTCATGTAGTACTTCATTTGAGTATATAGATAGATATTTATATAATCTTGGCTCTTCAGTTTTGATTCTTTTTTTTTTTTGTTTTCAAATCAAAATCAAGTATTATTGTAGTGCTGCTAACATTGTTACTCTGAGAATGTATTTTGATACATCATACTTGTTTATGTTCTCCAATTATATTTTATTCTGATTTTAGTGAAATAATTGGATTTGTAGTTCCTAATGTATTTGCTTTCTTTCCTCTGCCTAAGCTAAGGATTCTGCAATGAGGATAGACAATTGGTCAAAACTAGTGTTAGCTACTTTAGTATACAAGAATGTTAGCTAGTTATTAGCATTGTTATAAGTTGTTGTTGTTTTTTTTTTTTTTTTTTTTTTTTGAGGAACCTGCTATAAGTTGTTTATGTATTAGCTTAGCTTTGATTGCTTTATACAATTGATATTTATATTTCATTTATGTGAGAATTTTCCTATTTCTTTCACGATTAAAAAAAACCTTGGGGATTTAGTGTTCAAAAAAGAAGAAGAAGAAGAAGAAGAAGAGAGTACTTTATAAGTAGTATTGTGAGTAGATGTTCTTTTTCAAATCAAAATCAAGTATTATTGTACTGCTAACATTGCTACTCTGGAAATGTATTTTGATATTTCATACTTGTTTATGTATTTGCTTTCTTTCTTCTGCCTAAGTTAAGGATTCTGCAATGGAGGATAGACAATTGGTCAAAAAATAAAAAACATGTCCTCCAAATCCCGGAACAAAAACCATGAATGTTAGGTGGTTATTAGCATTATTGCTATAAGTTGTTTATGTTGCAAAAAAAAAAAAAAAAAAGTACTTTTATAAGTTGTATTGTGATTTGTGAGTATAGATATTAAACTGCAAAGTAAAGTGTGCGATATCTTAGGTTAAGACATGGATTCCTGAAGATCAAAACATCCATCCAAAAGTCATATAAAGCATAGCAAGCAAAATCTAATTCTAGGATAAATGTGACACATGCATTTTTATTATATCAAAAAAAAAAAAAAAAAAAAAAAAAACATGTCCTCCAAATGCCGGAACAAAAAACACGGGGGTTCAACAATAATGAGATTTTGTAGAAATTAAAAGGAAAAAATAAAAATAAAAATCTATTTCTTAGATTTAGCAATCAAGGCTTGGGCATCAGCAGTAGTAGGGAGTGCTGGAATGGCTCCTTTCTGTGTTGTGCATATCGCTCCACATGCATTTGCCAATGTCAATGCCTCTTTCAATTTACCCTCTTCCTGCACCCATACCCCATCATCAACTTTTATTTCGATTCATATCACAATACGGCATTCACATCGAGATATTGTTTTTTACTTTTCTATCAACACTAACACCTTCTATGCAACACAAAACATTAGTCTTTGATTCTAATAATGAATGCGGTTGCGAGGTTTTATAGTGAAAAAAAAGGATACAGTTAAGTTATGAAATATTAATTGTTATAACTATCCATTAAACATTCACTATTATGTACTAATAATTATCATACTAATTAAGTTGAAAACGTTTAAAATACAAAGGAAAAAAAAAAAAAAGACCTGGAAAATGGAGGAGTCTTTAGCAATAGAGACCAGTAATGATCCAACAAAAGCATCTCCAGCACCAGTTGTGTCAATTGCCTTCACGGGGAATCCGCTCACTTTTCCTTTGAAGCTCTGCCATTGCCATACCATGCATCACGTGTTTATATTATATATATATATATTATCCACTATATATATAAGTTAATAATTATCCACTATATATATATAAGTTAATAAAAGGGAAATAATATAATCCATGTGTAGGATTTATATTGATCAAATGTTGAAACATGAAATGGATAATCGGATCAAATGTAAAAATATGGATATTAGAGAGAGGAGAGGAGAGGAGAGGACTTGCCTTAGTGTAATATCTGCAGCCCTTTTCACCATCAGTAACAACCAACAACTTAAGATTATCATGCCATAAGGACTTAACTGCATCTTCATCATTCGCATCTTTCTGCGTCAAAAACTCTACTTCATCGTCGCTTACCTACAATCCATCATTATTTCATAGACCAATCAATCAATCAATAATATAGTGAATTCTCAACTCGACTCGATTACACACTCGGTAATTTAGGCTAATTAATTACCTTGATGAAATGGGCTTCAAGCCAGATGCTTTTGATACCAGTTCTAGCAGCTTCAGCTGAAGGCCAAAGAGGAAGCCTTACATTTGGATCATAACTCAGCAATACTCCGGCTTCTTTCGCCGCTTTCATGGCAGCCAAATGTGCAGATCTAACTGGCTCTGTTATCAAACTGATTGATCCATAGTGAAAGATCTTAGCCTGTTTGATCAACCCCATGTTGATCTCAGACTCTTTTAGCAGCATGTCAGCACTTGGATTCCTGTAGAACATAAACTCCCTCTCCCCGTCTTTCTTCAATGTTACGAAGGCTAACGCCGTCCGGGCTTCCTTGTCGAAGGAAACCCCGTCGCTGTTCACCTTGTTTTTTTTCAAGATGTCCACCAGCATCCGTCCGAATTCGTCGTCTCCTACCTGTAATTTTAATCCGTTTTTTCATCAATCAAAACATATTTCCTTCGGAATTCATTGAATCTTTCTCCCGCCAAATTAATGAATTATGATTGATCTATTAGGTGTTCAAGTTTACCTGTGTCCAGATTCATTGTAAATTCTACCATCTCGTAAGCACATCGAGTTTATTTACACGATAAATCATGAAGATTCAAATAATTGCAGATTTGAACATCAAAAAATCAATGATCACAGTATTATTAAAAACAAAAATCCAGATTTTCATTTAGGAAAAAAAATAAAACTTATAAAATACTCTTTCCAGCTCCCTCGATTCATTCTTTTTCCATCCAGTTTAGAAATAAATCTCTATCGTTTTGAATCCTTGTGCATATTAGTGATTAATAAAAAAATGCTCATCTTAATAAGATTCATCATATAAATTCAACATAAAAAATTTTGGTCGAGAAACAGAGCATGAAGCATTATACGGCGGATATGAACCGGCAAAAAGGAGGAGGAAAGAGACAGACCTTTCCGACGAAGGAGGAGGAGCCACCAAGCTTAGTAATAGCACAAGCAACGTTAGCAGGAGCACCACCAGGAGCTTTGATAAATCCTTTGGACTCCGCCAACGAAACTCCGGCCTCGTCAGGGACGAAATCGATCAGCATCTCTCCAAAACATACAATCTCTGCAACAGCATTCGTCATGATTCCGGCGATCTACTAGATCCTCTTTTCACTCTCTATACTATAATTCCTCTCTTTAAAAGTGACTAATACTTTGAACAATGCTAATGATGAGTGTAGTAGAAAGCGTAGGAAGAGGTCAATATATATATATACACAGTTCACCAGTCTTTCGCTGATTTTTCGATAAGGATCTCCTAAATTGATTTGTTTGTTTAAATTATGACTTGATTCGCGGTTTTATCTATTATAATCCACAAAATTATCGGGAAAAAGAGTAGATAAATTTATGATTATTTGCACTTTTAGGCGATTATTATAAAATATACAGTATTTAAGTCTTAACTTGAGTAACACGAATTGAAAAATTAAAAACGCTTCTCAAATAATTTATAAATATAAAAAAAAAAATAAAACACAATTGATTATCATTTCCTACCTTTTATATATCGATTATTAAATCGTGTACGTAATTGTTACTCACTTTTATTTTTACCATCAATGCACTAATTATAGTAAATAGTTCGTTCAAAAAAAAATTATAGTAAATAGTATATTAGACCGTATAGTCTAAATTTACTATATTTAAGCGGACCAGTTGATTTCGAATACCGAGGCTTTAAGAAAAAAAAAAAAAATTTATATATTAGACAGTATAGTCTAAATTTATTATGTTTATTCATTTTATGAAATTCAAATGTATACTTATTCAATCATTCGTATTAATTTTACAATCATTATACTAATGATAATAAGAAAGATGTTTTATATAGACACAATAAGTCTAATTGTGTGGAATTTTAGAATAACTTATATTTAAAGACGAAAATAATATTATGTGAAGTAACTCCACGAGGGTAATATATTTGTAAAAGTATATTTGTCAATTAATTAAAAAAAAAATAGTAAAGTCGGTATAAACCCCAACATGTGTATTATTATTGACAAATTCTCTAGTAAATGCACCACCATCTTAATTTCTTAGGTTATACAAAATTAAATTATAAGTACAATTCCTTTATTTTAGGCAATTAATCGACCTATTTGATTTGTATAAAATCAATCATATAGGGGGCGGCGGGCGGCCAGTGGTATAGAAGAGTTTGGGAGAGTGGTTTAGAAATTAAATTTTTTGAACTATCACGCAGACCATCAGATACACTTTGGATAACTTATAAGTCATTTCATCGAATTTGGAGAGGGGATAATGTTACATCAGTTTTACAAGTTTATCTTAAAAACACTTTCACTGTGACTTATACAATAAGACATAATATCCATTGATGGATTAAAATGTGGATGTAAAGTGGATATAACATTATCTACTTCATTTGAGACGGGATAATTGCTATCTATTTTGAAGTGGATACTTATTATCTACTTCATTTGAGACGGACAGGATAATGTTATGTATTTCAAAAGTGAGTCTTAAATCCAGATCAGTTTAGATTATTTTGATTCATTGATCACATAATAAGGAACAACTAATGGATATATGTCTTTTTTTATGAAATGAACCATGCAAATCAATGCAATATTACTTATCAATAAGTTAGTTTTTTTTTTTTCCTTTCCCCTTATAATGTAATATAGTAATTCGAACGTGAATGGAATGTGCATGTAAAGAAATGTAGTCAACTATCACGCTTCTTGTAAAATAATTACACGACTTACGCTTAAATACTTTTAATCCAAAATTCTTCTTTTATCACTTAATCGACTTCCATAAGGTTCATTCTATGAAAACGGTGTGATGCATTGCATCAATAGATGAGTGCAGCGGGTAAAACGGTTTGGTACAAATAATAGTTTTTTTAAGGCACCATTCTTTCACTTTTTTTTTTTTTTTTTTTTTTTGTGGGGCCGGGGGAGGGGGGTTTTGAAAAAACTGATTGTGGTCCCACAAAATAATCACGAGAGCCCTTTATGATGGGGACCTCGATCCCCGACTGTGCAGGTCGAGCGGTGCAAGGTGCGGTGCATCGAAACGGTGTCGTTTCGATCCGAAACGACACCGCTTTTGGCTTTTTTTTTTTTTTTTTTTTTTTTTAATCAGGTGTCGTTTTGAATCAAAACGACACCGTTTTAATGCACTTGTGGGAGGTGCGGTGCAAGGTGCACCGTTGGGGATCTTTTCCCTTTATGATGGTAAGGTTGAGCACCTACCTAAATGACCTTACTGCCTCGTCCTTAGAGTTTTGTGGTCGAAGGTTATGTTTCAATGATTGTAGTCCTCGTCCTTAGAGTTTTGTGGTCGAAGGTTATGTTTCAATGATTGTAGTTTGTAACAGGCTGTATGTACATATTTTTTCCACAGGAATCAGAAAATCAAACCCTCACACCCCACAGTAGGATCGTTCTTTTACTACTGGGGTATATCCATGGGCCGTTGCCCCTTGATGAGCAAGACATAAATTGGTTTCATTGAATTATGCATTTTTTTTTCTTAGGTATAGTAGAAAGTGGGGCCTTAGAATTGATTTTTAGGAACAAAATAAAGGTAAGCAGATACAATCATGAAGAACCCTATTCTAAGATAACTTTCCAGTCTTTCAATTGTTGCTTAGACAACAAAGCAATGGTAGGTGGGTGGGGGGAGGTATACAGTATGTTAACTGTGTCATTTTATTTGTTATGTTTCATGTGAATGAAACTTAAAGCTTCACCAATGTATCCCTACTTTAGAGATGGAACACTTTTAATATGCAACTTTATATAACAATTAACAAGCGGTAACATTCAACAAAAGTTAGTTCATAAACATAAGATTTTATAGTACAACCATTATAGGAAGTTAGTTAATATCAAGTGTCATACATCACATCATTCCATATTCATTTCTCCAAGTGATAGTGTTTTTTCACAGCTTCAGTTATTTCCCAAGTAACTTTCATTCCTTTGGGAAATATGACCAGATCCCCAGCCCCTATTTCAAAATCACCATCATGTCCGTCGCAATTAACCTTCAATTTTCCCTCTTTGAAATACATAGTTTCAGTTGCAGTAAATTCCCATGGGAATTTACTAGGGTTCCCACTCCACCTGTTCAGCGGCGGATCCAAAAAAAGATGGTCACTTGAGGCTAATTAATATACACACAAACCTAATTCTAACATATATGGTCACTGGAGCTGATATACACAAACTCAAATCTAGTAAAAATTATCATTGTATCCGTTATTTTTTATCAAAATGATTTCAAGTTAAAAATCTTACCAACATTGCGACACTCTTACCTCTGAATTAAGTTCTGATATCTTCAAATGATGCATATTGTTGTCTCTTACCTTCTATTTTAAACTCACACATTGTTAAGGCATAAGTTGTTTCGCTAATAAGGAAGAACTAATGCTCCTTGCAATGGCTATAGCTTTCACACAGGCTACAGCCCAGTTTACGAGATGAGTGACTTGAATATAATAAGTTTAGGCAATTAATGGAATAATACCACTAAAAGACTGAAAATTTCCCTATCTTTAGGCTTAGGCTACTACATACAAAAACTCTTTCCCTCCTAACTCATAACGTTAAAGTAGGAAATGAAGCCCCCCCTGCCAATAAAGTAGTTGAAGGTGTGCTGAGTATATAGGGCAGAAAGACGACTCACGACTGTACACAAGTATTTTGGATAATACGTAACATCACAAGAGATCCTCCATAACTACACTTTCCCACAATACATTCTTCGAATCTTCAAACCCTTGTGTTTCCTGAGCACAAGTTCAAACTCCCAATGTAAACCCCTTTCAACTATTTCACAAGTGCACAAATGGGTATAAAGACTACGGACCATGACATAATCTAGGCCAACAGACAAGTGATGGAGCATGAGGATAAGCTAAGGAACCATGAGGATGCTGTTAAGACACCTAATCTATGATAATTAGAAAAAAGGGCAAGAAATCGCATGCTAGCTATGCTGGGCTTTTTAAGGTCATGGGCTGTAGAAAATTACGAATGGCAAGGTCAACAGAACAATTAACAGCAAAATATGCAGAAAACTTGACAAAATACAGAATAACAATGCAATCAAAGGCTTTCATAAGTGATGTATACCAGGAGTAAGTATCTTAGTTCTGAATCCTAATCTTCCAGAATCTTATTCATTAACCTGCTTAATATTGGAACAGATTACCCTGAAAATAACCCTTGATTTAGCGAAGCACAAAGATCAAACCAACACATAAACCAGCACCTAGCTCCCTTTCCCTCCTCCTCCTCATAGATCCTCTTTGATCACGTTTTCCTGCAATATTCTCCTTTTCACTCCCTTCTATAGAGTTTCTCAAATCATACTCCAAATCCAGTTTGATTACTTCCTAAGTTATTAAACTCAGCTGAAGCAGATAGTCACATCAGCAAGCTTCCATGTCAGCAAACGAAGTTACATAAATAGTTAGGAGAAGGGGTTAGTTTGTTCGGAGCAGCTGATAACAGTTTCTTTCTTCTCTTTTGTTATATGAGCTCGATTGGAGCTCATTGTAAAGTAACTTACACATATGAATGAAATCAGTTACTCATTCATCTCTTTTTTTCAGTTTTCTCTGTGTATTAGTTCATTTTAGCAGCCACATTGATCAATTCAAGTTCGTGTAGCTGCTGTTTAGCCGATTCAGTTAAATGTTAGTTACAATTTACAATCTCTGATTTCCACATAAATCCTATGAAAACCAGAAAATGTTGCTGCTAAAGATCAAACCAACACATAAACCAGCATCTACCTCCTTTTTTACCACGTTTTCCCTCCAATCCTAGTCCAAATCCAGTTTTATTACTTCCTAATTCCTAATAAAACCCTAAATATGAAGCAGAGTAGAAGATAACTAAAATTAGAAATCACCAAAACCAAAAAAAGCAAAGAGACGTACGTAGGCCAAGAGGAGACACCAAGAGTATCGAGCTTTGATTGAGCCGGATTCCTTTCAATCGTGACACCGAATATCACCTTCACTTCACCGGCACCACCAGAAGCCATACTCGTACCAGCTAGCTCCGTGTCACTGAATCGATGATGCTGATTAAAACGACTGTATGTGTTGTACAAAGCAAAGCACAACACTAAGATTGAGAAATGGAATAGTATCTGCTTAGCACTAATCGCCATTGATGAATACTCCCCTAAACCTTTAGAACATAAATTGCTGCCTAAATGCTCTTATTCGTTTTGGCGCTTCTTTTTTAACAAAAAGAATCGTCCGTACTTCGCACGTGAAATTTTATGTGACTTATAAGTAATTACTTCACCCGGTTCAAATAACCGAGACGATTTGTTTCATAATAAATAAGGGAGAAAATTTTCTAATACAAAATTTGATGCATTTTTCCTTTTTACCCATCTTTTTAGTTTTGCCACACAATATCTTAAGTTTACTAACATTATTTACTCCATTTTCAATGAAGGTATTCTAGTTTTTATCCAATCAAAATCAAAACAATTAATTACTTTCTCAAACTGCGTTTTTATGTCAACTACATCATTTATTATGGAAAACGCAACTGTCTCACTTATTGTGGAACAGAGTGAGTAATGTTTTCAGTAAAATTTCCGTGCCAATAAGACATTGGCCCAGCTTACGTGTTGTGGTTATTATCCCAGATGTTCCATGTTCGAGTAACCCGAAATATGTTATACGTCGCGATCAATGTGCAAAGGTGTATTGTGTCCCTCGTAGGGACACAACCCTCGTGATAGTAGCATTTATTTCTCTTATGAACATAGTGTGCAAAGGTGTATTGTGTCACTCATAGAGACACAACCGTCACGATAGTAGCATTTATTTCTCTGTATGAACATAGAAAAATGAAATGCAGGAGTTTTTTAAAAAAGTTAATTTATCAAAAGTAGTTTCGATTGTCAAGTTATACAAGAACAGAACCACATATTTATACAGCAATTGGCAGACAAGAATGACAACCAAAATAAAAGAAAAAGTTTAGTTTGATTCCCCAGTATATAAATTATCATAAAAATTTATAATTAAAGAAATAAAACACTAGATTAAAAAAAATGAAAAGATTGAGAAATACTGGTTGCCAAAATGAAAAGTAGAAACAGCCTTAATTGTTATATACACACAGACAGTTGGCTGATAAGATACACAAATAATTTATAGCCATTATTATTCGTGTAGAAATTACAGATAATATTGTGTTCTCATACTTCTTCTCTACAAACTTTTACTTAGAATCAACAAAACACAAACCAATACACTAAAAAAAGAAGGAAAAAAAAAAAAAGAGACTGACATTAACATTAACAGTAACAGCAACAGTCCCTCAAAAGAAGTGGTCAGCTAAACTAGCTACGTACACAAATTTCTTATCTTCCTCATCAAACCCATGTGAATCGTTTGACATCAGTGCCGTGGGATCTCGTTATAGAATAAATAAACAACGTTGTTCATTGTCTTACGATACTCAAGGGGGGAAGAATGAAGTTGGCTAGATCGTCGTTGACTTTAACCGGAAGTGGCGGCATTCGCTTCCCTGATATCAGTGGTTCATTCAAGCTGTGCAAGTAGTTTAATGAATGAATTGAATAATGTAAAATTCAAAATTGTAAACCTTAAAGATTGTGGAAGAACAGTGTAAAAGGACATACTTCTGTAAAATGTGTAAAAGGTTTTCTCGAGCTCGACATAGAAGACCAATATTCTCATGTATCTGCAATTGAGAAAGAAATAAAAAAATAAAAAAAGGGTAAAGAAGATGATTTCAAAGAAGAAACTTATTTCTAGGTTTATGTTATCCGAAAAATGTCGCAAAACAATCGAAAACACTAGCGTATGTACGTGTAATCTAGAGGAATCTCCGTAGAATGGAGAATCCGCAGCAGAATTTCCGTAAAACATGTACCCTAGATAAAGTATTATATAGGATTCACCTGGTTAGTGGCCAAATTTGAAGAAATTTGTTCAAAGGCTTGAACATTCTGCTGAAGATGCTGCCAAGTACCACCACTAGTCCCTGATAATAAGAAAAACACAAATCTTTAAGAAAAAGAGGTGGAAAAAAAAGGGGAGGGGGGAGGGGACTAATTAGGGATAAGTACACAAGGAGGAGAAAAAGCAATTTACTCAAACACGCCCTATGATTGGCTGAGAATAAAAAAGACAACACGATCCAAGACTTCTAGAGGCAAAGGGATTAGAAGACAAGGGAAGAGCTTGAGACTAGGGACTTTAAAGTAATTTGCTGTTTTAACAAGAGAGCATATAAACAACACCCAACTAAAACATCTAAATTATAAGAATGCAAACTAGCATTACGTTTGTTATGACTGAGAGGTCAGCTATGTCAAACATTTTGGCAGTTAATGTTGTCATGTTAGGATTTACGAGGAAATCATAAGTAAACACGAATAAAATTCTTATTCACCAAGTCAAAAGATATAAAATCAATGCATTTGCTTATAATAGACCACTCATAAAATAAAAATAAAAAAGTAAAACGATAATAAATGAGATAGGAATGTTATAATCCAACCACTGAACGAGAATCCATCATCTTTGATATTCGGAACCAATCCTTGACCATAGGGAGGAAACATCGTAGGCATCACAGCATGAGATGACATAGGAGGAGGATCAGGATTTTTTTCCTGACATGAAACAGAGAAAAGAAAAAGAAATTGAGATTTGAAATATCTCTGCAAATAACTCTTCAGCAATAGCCTTAAAGATATTAAAACGTTAGATCATAACATAGTTATGAAATTTCCAAGCACTTCAAAAAATGAAGTGCAAGAAAAGCCTAGCAAGAAAGGCTTATGTAAGGCTGAATATGGCGGCGGCGTCCATTTTTCCAACCCGGGGAACAAAACTGGACAGGCTCGTTGATCATAATATTCCTCAGCATAAATACAATGTGATAGAAGTTGGCAATGAGCCTTTGTTAGAAAAAGGTTATGTTAGTCAAACAACATAAACGTTTGTAAAGAAGACATTGGGTGAAAGAGAGACAATGGAAAGATGTGTTCACAACATCATACAATACACATGCATATTCTCAAATGAATCCCATGGAAAGAGGCATCAAGAAAGCGGCATAATTCAATGAATTACCTTTCTATCTTTGTTTATTCTTCTTATATTGAAATCCTCTTTCCTCCTCTTGCTGAAATCCCTTTTCTACATACACACAAAGAGTTTTACTGTAAAATAGAGAAAAAAAATTGTTCTAAGACACTGATGCAAGTGCTCTAACAAAAGCAACAGTATAACAAACTGCAGCCCAAACTTACGCTCATCCATCTGCAACGCAATGCCACGTCACGGATTGTTTTATTATCGAGATGCATAGCGATCTTTGCATAACGGGCAAGATTTGATTCAGAAGCATATCTGCAGACCATGTGTAGAAACAGTATAAGTTTTGCACATGAGAAGCGGGCAATCTAGATATTCTTAAACAAAATGAATAATTATAGTATATGACAGTAAGCAAGCATGTTTGATACATTCCAAGGAGTTAACAATGCTTCATCGGATATCAATGTATTACTATTACCCCATTTCCATAACTGAACTAACTATGGAAAAAATGGCAAAACAACATATAAAAGGAGGGGTCTTAACCTCAAAACCTAGGCTATGAAGTGATGGAAGTCCATCTTTTAATATGGTGGGTTAAACAATAGTAAGTGCCCATTGTGGGACAACTTTAACATTAGCATTATGGATACATTTGATGTATAAACTTGTTCTCCACATCCAGGAATTTTTCTTGAATGAGTGTTTAGAGTGAATTAATAGTAACACTAGAAACCCGAGACCATGCTCAAAGGGACGATGCAACTTGAACAACAAAGGTTCAAATAAGTACTTGTCACTCGATCCTCGAGAACTTACCTACTAAAACTCTTTAATAATATTCACCCCTGCCCAACATTTAACCAGAATACATGCCACAGACAAAAGAGCCGTATGGCACATCTCCCGTGCCTCTTATCCTTCGGTATTGTTTTACAAAAAACACATGCTTAGACAGTCAATACCCATTTATTACCCTAAATCATTGCCCAACATTCGCAAGACACCATAACATGCAGCGAATGAGATTAGGATCTTCCCCTGATTCCTAACACATGCAACAGTAATATATGAATGTTCTGTCTCTTCTACAATTTTTTTGCAGATAAAGTGGCTTCCCATAAGGCAGACCGACAAAATAAGGAAACTTTTGTAAGGGCTCTTATCTTTCATATAGTCTAACACGGAAATTCTCTACGTTCTCTACCAAGTAAGAGGAGTACTGAAAGACTGCACAATGGAAGACCCTGTTTTGCTGCATTTCATTTGGATGCATTTATTCACAAATTCCCTGAGAGTATCCCATTTAAATCTCTAGTTGTGAGTTGCCCATCTTCCGAGGAAAACATAGGAGCAAAGGTTCAACCTGTGGGGTGAAACTAAACCTCCTAAAATTGCATTAGCTATAATGTCATAATTATCAAACGCATTCTGAGCAAGTTCCGCGAGTGAGGGAAAAAACGAATGTCACGCCCCTATCTCAAGTCGATGCAGAGTGGTTTGTAATCAGAAGTAGTGCTAAGTAGTGTCTTCTTAGAAAAGTGATACGAAACCTCTGCCCATGGGAGCTTTCTTTAAAAGACATATAAGACAAACATAAACACGGATGCTAAAAACTCTCCAATTAGTTTGCAGAGTCTTGTGTAAAAATCTACTACTCTCTCCGCCACATATTGTTCGTCCATTTTAAAATGGAAACAATTACAAATAAATCTGTCCTAAATTTATCAAATCAACAATAGTTTTTCGTTTTTAACAAATTCACACGTAATGAGGAATATTTGGTAAAGCAACCATTTCTATTAGACATTTACAAAAATGGAAAAACATTTTAGGACGGATAAAAATAGCAACATGGACAAGCTCAATGAGACGTAGAGAGTATCATAGACCCACTCCATCACCCCCTCCTTTTCGTTGATTATAGCGACCTCAAAATCAGTTCCTTTCAAGAATTTTCTCGATACGTATACTATTTACTAGAATCCAAATGCTAGGTACAATATCTGGTAACACGAGGAGAAAAATATCCAAGTACAAAGGGTTTCAAAACTGAAACTGAAAAAAGAAAGGAAGCAATAACTGCTGGGGTAGCAAATCCAACAACAACTAAGTATTCCCTTAAAACAAGTAGCAATTAAACGAATAAATTTACTTGATAGCCTCAAGAATATATGCTTATAAGAGGATTGGGGGGAGGGGTTGAAGTGAACTCAAGCATTCAACTTGCCTTACCTAATCAATCCCTCATCCAAGATAACCTGTTCTTCCGGAGTCCAATCCAATGGCATTCCATGCAAATTAGGCTGGTATTTCGGAAACGAAGCCAAAGAAGTGTCGAAAATTCCGCCACCCGATCCTTTCCCATTGTATAGGACAGATCCCCCGCCTGATAAAGAGACACCAGTTCCACCTTGTAAGCTGATTAATGAAGTAGCCATTGATGCAGCTTCTTGATTATGGTGCTGGTGATGTCTAATAGAAGTTGGTATATTGTTTGCAGCCATACTAACAACCTTTCAATGACAATTTAAGCAAAAAAGCTGAATCATAAACCACTGTTGAGAAAGAAGTTAAATTCACAAAATCTAAGGTTTGTAGCTTGTATGATCCACCAATTTGATACCTTTAATGACGAATTAGCACCAACTAAAGCTCATATTGCTGAAATGATGTAATTTGCCCAAAATTATAGGATTTAGAAAGAAAGATTTGCTAAACTCCAAAAGGGGAAGCAAATTGAAAGGATGCTCAATTCACCAAAATTAGATACCAATTGTTCCTTGAAATCAGAAGACAGTGTTCTTCCGTTGCTAAAGCAACGACCGGAAGGTTGCCGGAGGGAAGAAGGGGGAGTCCGGTCCAGTAAAATAACTGCCCGGACGGGCTAGGGTTTCAGGGAGCACATGTTATCAGTTACACATTTGCTTTACATTTATTTTAATCAAAAGCTTTTATTAAAGTATTAAAGAGAATTTAATACAAAATTTCACAGGTCACATTCTCTTACTTACATTGAGCAACTCATGTCCCATTCTCAAGTATTTTAATTTTAATTTTTATTTTGAAAAGGACATTCTCAAATATTAAGTTTTGATAGATTAAGTTTTGTGAGAATATAAATTAAGTGTTATATCTCACTGATTTAGTGTGCAATAAGTATTTATACACCTTATATTATTAAGAGAAACCGAACCGACCTTTTTACAGGATCGAACCTTTACATTTCAGGTCAAAAGCAAGGTTATCACTATAAGAGTCATTATTCTTCACCACATAGCTAAATGTATATCGAACATGAGGTAAAGATAGTATTCAAGTACATTTTATGGGTGAGTTTATGGTTAAAAAAGAACAATTTGAACCTAGAAATATGTAATGAAGACAGTGGAATTTTTTTCCGGATAAAAAGGACATGTCCTTATTCCACTATGATAGTGAAACATTTGATTTGAAGTCAGTTCTACTGCAGGAAACAATAGATTTGGGGTTATGAACAGTGGATTTGACCTTATCACCCATTTTATATTTTTACTGTCTTGATTTCTATTTTTCCCCTTTTTTTTTTTTATCATTTTAAACCACTGCCCCTTTATGAGTTTACATCATATGGAATAGAAGTTGATTCGTTATAACTTATACCATGTATCTATTTGACATAATCAATGTTACAACGGTTTTCACATAAGGATTGAGATCATATGTTTGTTCTTTGCATAAAAGTTTTCAGTAAAAGGATGGCTAGTGTCATTAAGGGGGGGGGAGGAGGAAGTGTATCAAATTGTCACGGAATGGAACTCCTATATCACATATTTATGTTGTCAATGATCTATTTATATTTGGTAAGGCTTTTGAGGCGTAGACTTTGATAATGAGTAATATGAGCAATGAGTTAGCTTAAATGTATTGAATCTGATGAGGATGGCAATGAGTTGATTGCTATTGTAGGAGTAATCATAGATGAAGATGGAAGATGGAAGATGGATTGGGGGCTTTATGGGTGTCATGGGGAGAAACTCTATCTTCCTTACTGAGTTGATGGTGATTAAGGAAACCGTTTGAATTGCTAGAGATTATGAGGTGTCTGTCTTATGGGTGGAGTCTGACTCCCTTGCTGTTGTGCTAACTATCAACATCAAAAGCAGAGATGAGGAGGGTAAAGCCATCATTGATAATATAGCTACAACTATGATTGGGCATGGTATGGATGCTAGAATTTGTTACAAGCCAAAGGAAGCTAATAGAATTAATGATTAGATGACTAGTAATGGACAACAATGCAACTTTGGAGTTGAAAGAATCTAGAGTCCTCATGATAATATGCTGCATACCCTTACCGAAGATATGAGGGGTCTTCACCTCCTAAGATATTAGTCTAGTTTGTGTCATTTGTTTCCTAAGTTAAGCGTTATACCAGGCATTTGTTATGTGTCTAATAATGTTGATACAAACATAAGGATGACTACCACTAGTAGACTGAAGTTGTAACATACTCAATGATTTTGGACTGTATGTTTCTTAATACATGTAATTCACCAAAGTGCTTCAAATATACACTAAAAAGATGTGACAGTGTTTGTGTTCCATTAATAATAAAAGTAGTGAAGTATAGTAATAACAAGTAGAAATGAATGGATGAGGAAAAGAGGGACAAAGAACATAAGAAATGGGGTCAACTATACCCATGCTTAATCAAGGCAAAGGGGACCAACACCAGCACATGGGTTCATCAGCTTGTCTCTGATTTGTCCAATTTAGAAGAAGCCAAAACTTTACACTCACCAACCACAATCAAGCTAGCCTGCCTGCATGTGCTTTTATTATGTCAAAAAACTATACTTTTAACTTGCCTTTAAGCAGACAATGAGGTATAATTCACACGTTGCAGTCGTGTTCAAAATGTTAAGTATCTACGTTTCCGTCAGCTTAGGTTTTTAGGCAAAATGATAATTCAAAATGGTATCAGAATATAATCCTTTCTATCAACACCGTTAACTCATTTATATTATGCAAGTTTTCGACCCCTTTGTCGGTCTTATAGGTTCATTTGTACGTCATTGTGTCCGATCAGGTCGGCACTATGCATAGACCTAAGAGGCCCGGGTATAGGGCCCCCAAAATATTTTGAATTTTAGGGCTCCCAGGTCCATATTTTATCTACAATAATTCTATAAAAGGTAAGAAAAAATATTAAGGTTCAACCTAATACTAGTAATAACATTAACGATTTTTAGACTCTACTTTTCAATGTATGTTTCTGTTGGCCCAATCAACATCTCTACTATATATCTAGAACTTTCCAACCAATATCAGTTATGTATAAAGCAAGTGATTCAAAGTACTAATATGAAAAAAAAAAAAAAAAAAAAAAAAACAACAACAACAATTCCACCATTTGTTAGCCTTTGAATCATAAATATTAAAATAAAATAAAATAAAAACCGCCGACACGTCACTTATTCAACAATACGCGGTGGTTTTGGTGAACAATATTCCTTCAATGGCCTACGATAGTCGGTGAATAGTACGACACACGCACCCTTACTATCCGGCTCTGGTCACTTTACAACAATTTTAATATTTTTAGGTAATTTCTCTTCTTTTTAACTTGTCTAAAATCATCATTTTGTTATATGTTTACCGCAAAATTAAAAATATAATTAATTAGTGTTTTAGATACAAACCATATCGTATGTGATTATCTCTTAAAATAATATGTTTTTTTTTTTTTTTTTTCAAACGAAACGAAAGGGAAACGGGGGAAGGATCGAACCCCTGACTTCCTCACTTGTGCCAGTAAAAAACCCATGCATAACTACCTTTGCAGGATGAGCCTTATCTCTTAAAATAATATGTAAAAATTGTTATGGTTGTTTGAAAATTTAGCATATTGTATGTGATTATCTCTTAAAAATAATGTGTAAAAATTGTTATGGTTGTTTGTGAATTTATAATGAATGTATTGTTTTCTACACCATCTTCCTACTTTCTAGAAAAAAACTGTACTCAAAATTAACGGGGACCGGTATGTAAAACTGGCCTAGGGCCCCGAACCCCACAGGGCCGGCCCTGCGTGCAATGTTGGCTCGATCTTTATATAGGCCCACATTTGAGAGATCGTGTTGTAGTGTTTAACAACGTTAATCTTCTATCTCTTCATTAGCTTAAGTTTTTGACTGAGATGTTCAGATAGGGTTGATTTAGATTGATAACTAGTTCGAGAGGTTCGGTCTAGATGGTGCTCATATAATTTTAATGGTCTGATAAATTTTAACTCTTGCAACTCTTTCTCTAATGTACACTTCAGCAGTCAAGATTTTGCAGCTAAGTTTTCTGCACAAAGTATCAAACCAAGTAATTGTAATACTGCATACCATATATATATATATATACACGAATTTCTTCTGCTGATAAGATTATTTTAATCACAAATATACACATTGATGGCATATATATATATATATCTTATTTACAAGTACATGAAAGGGTATCTGATGTCACACCCCATGATCCTATAGTGAGTAAATATACGATACAGATTACAGAGTAGTATACACAAGTACAGTGCTATACACTTAATCATACATCCCTATGCATCTTTAGCTTTACTTCTGGGATAGAACGCGGTGGACTCTTGGGACTTGAAGGTAGTACGGTGCTGAATTTGCGTACCAAACACGTAAAGACAGGCAAGAATACTACATAGAGGACCGCCATGATGAACGGTGCAGCAACAAGCCACCCTAACAGCTATCAAAGGTAAAAAAAAAGAGTCGAATATAGAATGATGAAGTACAAGCACACCATCAAAGGACTAATCAATGTATGATTAAGTTCATAAGTAGTATTAGTAACTAACCGCATTCAAAATGCTCTGTAAAATCTCGTGTGAAGCTTGTCCGGTTAACACCTTCTTCAGTGCATCAGTAGTTAGAGGGAAATGAGGTCCACCGGTTATAAGTTCCCCGAAGCGCAAGAAGATTATTATCAGACTGCAAATATTTGGCAAAAAAGATACAGAATTTAGTTGTATACTTGACCTTAGTTAATGAAGTTATACGGACACCAGAATGAAAAAATCGTTCTAAATCAAGGCGACGTTCAACTTTGGCTTGACAATCCTTAAGCCTTAAACCACAGAAAACCGAAAATTTCCAGAAAATGCCGAAGGAAATCTTGAGAACTTGTCACCCAACCATAAAATAACGCCCACCGGTGAAAAGAGTTTACTACAAATATCACAGTAATCGAGCCATGGTGAATTGTACATAAGATGATATTTCTGTATATATCGATTCAAACAAGGGCACAGTGATAAACATACTCAATCTAAAGTTGATCTGTAAAAGATAACTCTAGCAGATTCATGCTTTTACCTTTTCACCAATTTGTTGCTATGCACTAAATATGATTCAAAAAGGAGTAAAAACTGGTTTGCAATTTCTGCATACCTCAGCTCTACAGGGGTAGCAACAAAGTTGGCCAACATAACAGTCGGCGCATGACATGAAGATCTTAGTACTGCAATGGCTATTGCACATAAAAAGACAGTAACACCTGTTAAAAGGTAATAAACGGAATTTTTAGTCAAAAAATTATTTCTAAACATCAAATGAAAACCAGTACTATATTACACACAAGTGCTTGATCAAGCAAAACAAGAAAAAGAACCAGATGCTAGAGTACCCTTGATCAGTTTTGCAACAACCATACAATGATACATAGGACAACACGGTTCATGAAAGCATCTTGTCTATGCAGGGCCCAAAAAGGGCTTTTGTAAGAACTGTTTCTACGTCTTGAACACGAGACTTTTGGTCACATCACATGACAACAGCTTTTAACGGCTGTACAACAATGACGACAATTCGACAAATTAACAGATTCACAGAGGATTCTAAGGGTTACTAGGGAGAACCTAGCTTTAAATTTTTCTTTACCAGTGGTCTAGAATTCAGTAACCTCGTCGAGAAGTAAGCATAGTTAGTTGTTGCACATTAAAGTGAGACAAATCTAGGCCACCGAGCAGTGATCAGAGTTGCCAAATGAACTGAACGAAAGAATGAGAGAAAGGGAAAATTAACTTGAAATATTATGCCTAAAAAGTTGAGAATTTATCAATGATGATCCGTTTTTAAAACATCCGGAATATATATGTTTTCATAGAATTTCGTTGCAAAATGCTATGAGGATTACCACGAGAAACGAAAAAGCTTCAAGAGCATACGGTCACAATGTCATATTCGTAGCATTTCACTGTGAAATCACTACCAAAAAGCTACGAATTACTGCCAAAAAAACTTCAGAGCATACAATCCCAATGCATACGGACTCAATGTTGTCAAAACGAAGAAGCATCAGAGATTCTCAAATTTTCGCACATTCTTTTCAATTTACATGAGATAAATCCCACCGACCTACAGACAGACTGAATTACTAGATGGCAAAGTAATTTACATACCACAGATGGGGAAGACTCCCAAAGTAACACCTAGTGCAGCTGAAAACGCCAATTGCTTCGGCTCAGCTCCCCTAATTTAGGAAAAAATGAACCAAACACATCAATTAACATCACATCACTCAAAAGAATTGAAGAAGTGGAAAAGTCTTATTAAACTATCACCTGCGTAGAATATGGAGTAAAGGATCGAGCTTTTTAAGAAACCAATGAGGCACTCCGATTTGGAAGCCCTTAGATAAGCTGGTCATCCTCCTAGCTTCCTCGGTCAACCTGGTAACTTGATGATTTACTTCCACTTCAAACAAATATAGCAATAATAATCGTTAATTACCCCTGTTTCTCTTCGCACCGACAATTCAATGTTGCCTTTTTTTTTTTACTACAAAAATTGAAATGCAAATCCAGTGCTTTCAGTTCCCAATCACCGACATCAATACGAATGATCTCTTTCCGGCTGGATTGATTGAAATTTGAAAATGGCACGCTATAAAATCCACATGAATATATTCAAGTAGACTCAATAAAATCTATTTTGACTCTGGAGAGTGGGTTGCAATAATGCATGCGAGGGGTCATTTGATTTGATCCCTTTATTTTAAACATCAAATGTAAAAAAGCTATTACAGTTGCAGGATGCACCGCCAAATTTATGAAAAAATTAAAATAAAAATTAATCCCGCGAGAATCAGTTACTGCGTGGAAGAATTATTTGACTTTATCCGTCCCTCCTAAATTACCCGTCTAAAAAGATAATTATTACCCTGAAAAAAAAAAAAAAAAAAAAAAAAAAAAAAAAAGCTAATGATTCCCATGACAGCAAACCTAGCATCAAATTGAATCAATCACGAGCCACCTTCTTCATCGTAAAGGAAGACCGGAAAAGCCAAAGAATACAAGACAAATCCCAATTCTTCCTTTCCTCTAAAAATAAAAATCAATCAAATAAATCCCATACATTCATACACCTTTAATGATGAATAAGATTTGTAGTCGGGTTTGAAAAATGGACAGTACTGCAATGGAACTTCCTGTGCCTGCTTCTTGGGAGAAATTGGTACTTTTTCCTTCTTTGAATTAAATTATTATCAATTGTTTAGAATATGGAGAATTGGAAAGAGGAGGATTTGAGGGAGCTATGGGAGGATGCTCCACTTGGAATGACGAAACCCAGTTGGGACCCGAATGATGTGGATGATGAAGAGATTGAGGTTATTAATAAAAAAAGAGGTGTAGTGTTGGTTTAAATATTCGATAACAAAATTACAACTAATTTTAAAAAAAAAAATTGATTTTATGAAATTTATTCGGAAAAATATCAACAAATTTTTTAACTCAGAAAACCAATAATTGAATAGTCTTAAAATATAAAAAATAAATGCATTAATAGTGAATTAGAGACAAAATAATAATAGTAATAATAATAATAATAAATGTGATAGTGATATATTATAAAAGAAAGTTAGGTTAAAGGTTGTAGAGTGCTGTTTTTAATCTAAAATGGAAAAAAATGACAAGAAAAAAAAATAATGGTTGAAAAGGACAAAAACGTGTTTGTTACTACATTTGCTGCAATAAGAAAGTTTTATGTTATAAGACAAACACAATATTTTTTATTATTTTTTTTTGAGGATACAAACAAATATTTGAAAAAGACTTTGAAGATGTGGAAGTATTATAAAAAGTTGTCTTTCCATGTGTTTTTTTAATTTAATTTAGGGGGGCTAGGCTATTTAGACCATTTGAGATGCTGTTAAGTTGATACAACATCGTTTTACTTCAACTGCGACAGCATTGCAATGTCACACAGATTGCAAAGTTTCATACAACGCATTGAAATGCCTTACGACAGCATTGCAATACTTTACAATGTTATATCCTTGTAGAACGACGTTGTTTACAAACAAAATGACATCGTTTTGACACAAACATCTTTCCCTTTTTTAAGGTCCCTAAACTTCTTGCCATTACAACTTACACGACTTCCATTGTTGTTCCTAGAGTGCATTCTTAGTGAATTCTGTATTTAAAGCTATTTTTCGTCTTCCGTATGTGTATACTGTATACACTACAATATCCTACCTTCAGCCTTCAGGATGACAAAGAAAAGCCATCTTCTAGACATTTTGTTCTGGTTTCTTGCATTACATGCTGAAGCAAAGTGGGATTGCTTGTAATCATTGCATCTACATGCTCCATCAACATTTTCTCCATTGACCTTTCATCATCCACCGTCCACGCATAAACCTTCTTCTTTCTTCTGTATCACTACTGTCAAGTTAGATACCGTATAACAAGGGTAAATCTGTAAAATTGAGCATTCTGACATACCCATGGAGGATTTTTGTGAGCTTCTCGTCGACTAGGGGGTGGTAAACACCTACAACACCAGCATCTCTCATTCTTAGAATGTTGCTTCTGGATCCTGTTAACGGATCTATCATAACAATGTAGCCTACCTGCAATCCCACATACCAGCAGAAACACTTTTCAATCACAAAAGTAACTTTTTCTTAGTAGAGCCCCTAGTGTATGGGACCTACGAGCCCGACTAATCCGGAGTTTGACCCGGGTGGTGCTCGTAGAGTCTGGATCTAAAAGCCTGACCCGTGAGCTATTTAACATGAAATAATTTGGAAAAACAGAATCCAAGGATAGTAAATGAGGAATCTTGACCACCATTGGAATGGAAATTTACAAAGGAGTATAATAAGAAAGCTTATCAGCCGAAAGTACCAACTTACTGCAACATCTGGAGACAGTTTCGTTACATCCCTTACAAGACTATCACTTTTAGCCCAGATAAGACAGTTTCGGCATCCAGTCTTCTCAACCTGATATGTAAAATTTCACATGAACATTGAAAAACTGCTGCATTTTAAGAGAGACAAGTGTACAGTATTTTGACTTAATGGTGATGTAAAACGAATCAAATGTAAAACTATTTTTACTCAAAAAAAGAAAAGGAAAACAGAGTTTCACTATCTATGCATGAACTTACGATGTTAAGTAAATCCTTTGCAAGCCCTTTTTCATATAATGGGGGCCCAACTTTAGCATCCAGGATCACTTGTTGAACAGAGCCTGTAACCAGCTAAAGAACATTCAAAAGAAATTTAGAGTATCAAGATAGGCTTGTGATCTGGAAATTAGATATTCAGATGTTAAATGTTATTTCTTGAATGAATGTAGCCATGCTAATTACGGAATATATTTCTGAGTCTATACAGCACGCATGCCTCATGCACACAAAGCTTTTGCAAGAGTACCTGCAATGCTTCTCCAATGGTAGGAACCCGCACATCATGAAACAGTGGAGTATTTTTGGCAGAGTGCAGGTTTTCAATCTACGAAGACAGAAAAAATAACATTCATCATATACATAGAAATTCCCTCTGTAACCCAAATTAAACACCATAAGCTATGCCAGAAAGCCACCTCCTTCATGCTCAAGTGACCAACCCTAGAAGTTCTGTTCCCAGAAATCCGCTGCAACTCCCTGCCTGTACCATGTGAGAATCAACTTCCAAACAGTTTTACACAAACCAATGCATCTCATAATGAACTTTCACACTATACAAGTAATAAAACTCCGAGCATTTTCTCCAAACATGTGTAACCAACTGTTTTTGCTCATGTGGAAAGAACATTGTCGCTTGTTGCTTCTGCATTACTTATTTGCCTTTTTATGCAATATTCTACATTATCATAAAACAATAACAACTTTATATTTCTCCGTGCATTGAGGCATGCCTTTCTTGGTGAATCTGAAGATGCTGTTTTTACATTACATAGTCAGGTCTCTGCCACTGTAAGGGTTATGTAGCACCCTAGTATTAACAAGCTCCTATCAAATAACCAAAATATGCTAATTGATACATACAAATACTGAAATAATCGTGAAGTGGGTGCCCACAAGTACCTGTCATGGAGAGCAAACAATACTCCATCCAAAGAGCGTGAAACATCAATCTCAATACAATCCACCTCGGAATTAAGAGCACTGCCGTATGCATCCATCTGTGATACATTTAGTCTCCTTACAACCCAAAACTTGACTGGCAGAGAACATGAAAAGAGTTGAACTCCGGCAAGTATTATTGGGAAGAGTTCTTACTGTATTTGGAAAGGCCTTGGAAGAGTCACCACCATGAGCACATACAAGTGGAGGATTTCTAAGCCAATTACACTTTCGTAGTTGAATCTGTACACCAAGGGTGAAAGACAATAAATAACTAGTAAACTCTCCATAATGCCCTCTCCCCAACCGATATAGTGCATCAAAAGAATGAAATAATCTTTAAATTAGAATCACATAAACTAGACCACTATAAAGCTGTGTTCAAAAAACTACTCAATGTACTCCACACCTTAAGTTGCTATGACATTCTCCCCAAGCACTACAGAAATTAAAAACTGTTGCAGCATTGTTTCCCTTGGGATATTAATATAAATATTCTGATAAGTGATACATGACACGTCGGACATTTCATTATGACTACGAATGCTATAGGTAGCAGATTACCCTGTGTAATGATTCACACTTAACAAGTCAATCAAGCCACAAAAAAATACAGACATCAGAATCAATTGCTGGACAAAAGCCCTTGATCTTCACATGAAATTCATCTTCAGTTTTATGCTAATGGAATGAAAACCTTGACACATGATAAAACTGAGGGATAACAGAGGAAACTTCTGATGTTCAATTATCTATTTTGGAAACTTGCTTCATTAAACTAGTGTCTGAGCCAAAATGCACTGAATTATTGAAGAAACGGTGATGCTACTACGTCAACGGTTGTGCCACAATGATTGATACAACACACATTTGTACCATTGAAGAAAGGAATGTCTATGCAATAATCCAAAACTTAAACATCAAATCAGCAACTACTATAAATACCAGCAATCCCATTTGTATTCTAAAGCTCCACTTTCAACATTTCAAAAGCTCTTATGCTAATTAACATGTGCAAACACAAAATGTATAAAACGATTCAATCAATCAAACAATAACAGATGAAAAAAGAGGTAAACAAACCTGTCTGAAACGCCGGAGCTTGAAATGAAAGTAAAGCGGTGGGAGAAAAGCGACTAGAGCAAGACCAATCAGAAGCCACCGGAAAATCAACCTGCTCCTAATTCTGTTAGAAATCCTCGACATAGCCTGCCGGCGTCGTTGCCCATCCCATTTTGAAATCATCGCCATTTTATTTCTTTTTCTTCAACTATGCTAAATACAACTTACAGCTCGATCGTCGTCTCGACTTTCACTCTGTTCTCAGCTTTCCATAAACATGGATTCTACTAAAAGAGCTGTAGAATCTTTTTTTTCTTCTTTCTTTTCTTTTCTGTTGGGAAAATTCAAAGGGGAACGAACAATGCCGAACCAGAAATGAACGTCTTTGCAGATGAAAATAACCTGATATACACGTAGAGTCGATTTGAGAATCTTTCCCATAAAACTATTCGCCTCAAACGATTGTCTCCTAGAAACACGAATATTTTCACGAGATAAAACTACGTTCCACTTTCGGTCTGCATAATATAGACAGAAAGAAAGCTACAAAAGCTTTGAAGTTTTGAGTTTTTGTGAGTTGAACTTTGAGGTTTCTACAAAATATTCCAAGAAGAGAATATTTGCTTTTGGAGTTGATTTTCATCATCCCTATTATCTTCCAAGTGTTATGTATTTATATATCTTGTGTTAAACTATGAAAAGACACGAGATATAACCCTTCAAAACCAGTTAAAACTGTGTTTACACCGAAGGGACACCATCCAAAATCGAGTGGACACCATCAAAACCGACCAAAACTGCTCCAGAACTGCATACTGGACGTCCGTTTAGAATCCCGGACGCCCATCTGAAGCATACTGGACGGGCGTCCAGTTTCTTCAGACGCTCGTCCATCTGAACAGGTTACGTCCAGTTTTCGCAGACGCTGCCCGGTGAACTGAGACGCCCGTCACGAAGTCAAACGCCCGTCCATATGAAATGGACGCCCGTCCAATAAGCAGCAGAATTTGGATTTTGTTCAACACTTGATCTAGCACTCCGTAAGCTTGTAAATATCAATTATAAGTATGCACCCGCGTCTCCTAACTCATGTCGATTGTTTCAAGCTTACCAAACCTCAAACTAAATCCCGATTACGCTTAAATCACATGGTGATTCTACCGAAATCACCAACATTCCTCCCCATTTAGTGTAATCCTGATTTAGTTGAAAACTTACCAACACACAAACAGTTCATCTTTTAATGATAATGTCACGAAGATTGAATTACCACCTAGTGTATTACACATTCCAAAATATTCGAGTATTGGGGTGTGTCTAAGCATTGAACCCTTTACCCATTTGAATACTTCAAAGATAACACACAAATGAACCAAGATACAACTTCTATAGCTACTTGACACCAATTATACAGGGCCTTGTGTCCATATCCATTTCATGAGTATATAGAAAGTCAACCCCACTTTCTTGAAGCGGCCAAACTTCATACTCATATAGGTGAATCTTTCCAATCATGTACACAAAACACTTTTCCAAAAGATATCACCTTCACAACGGGTAATGCACATACTTTCGGGACTTTTTCATGTGCCAAATCTTGAGAATGGGCCTTCCACATTGAATTCTCGCTATGGCGTTGTACCGTAAGGGAATTGGGTATCCCACCCCAAAGATTTAATGGTTCTACACATCCCGATAACAAACTTTTTACCAAGTTTCAAGTCAATCTATATTTGGCCAAACAAGATTGACTAAATCATGAGTACTCTTTGAACAACCACCATCATCCTTAGAGTTATAAACTCACAATCCAACTTTTCATTAATACATTGGTGTCTAGATCATCATTGTAACATTTGACAATTTTCCTGCCAAACACATTGGATAACTGGGATGAACTTGGTTATTAATTGCAAGGGAATTCCGAACTACTAAGTCATCAACAAAGAAATCCAACTCCATAGTCCAACCAGGAATTTATGCACTTAGAAGCTCATAAATGATACTTCATCCTAGCACAAATTACTAGTTAACCGAGGATTCTTCTAAACCGAAGGAATCTCATATAACTTTACTATAGAGTTTAAACCTCCCCCATGACTGTAGTTTAAAACCTTGATGACAATACCGTCCAGTTATGAACAACATGATTTGGTTAATACCAAAATCAATATGTCAACAATGTAAACTACTACATCACCTTATATTCCAAGGCAAATCCAATCTTTGTAGATCGAGCATGTTTCACTTTTAGTATCATGAATAGATACTAAACCAAAGCAAAACACCAAACATGTATTCAACATACATCAAAGGACAAAGTCATTTCCTTAGACATCAAACACACAGCAAGTTTCATCATTGATTCAATCATGTCTAAAATTATCAAGCCAAACAACATATATGTATAATCAAACAACATCCAAGAACAAAACTTAGACACTACAATCAAAATTTATATTGATTGTAGTTACTGTTCTTGGACACCACAAACTTGCATGAAATAATGTAAATAAACATACATACCATTCATTCGTAGTCATAGCAACATCACAAAAATTTTTACAAAGTCATTCCAATGAACTTTTACTTACCAAAAGATTATAATCGACTTTGCATCAATCAAAAAACCGCAGCAACTTCTCAGAATTTCTGACAACTGTCAACATCGAACCAGACTGCAAACTTGATATCACTGCGTGATCCTCGTCTCGCCACGATTCTAACGGTATCTCCGGATTTTCAAACCGATTCTGGATCAAGAGTTATGCCCAAAATACTAGGACACAACCTTTGATAAAATTCGGAAAATGCAACTCTTCATTTTGAAACCGACATTGTTCTACAAAATCAAAAATAGTTTTCGCAGATTGTTGGGGAAATTCAAAGGGAACGAACAATGCCGAACCGTAAAATGAACGTCTTTGCAATGAAAATAACCGGATATACACGTAGAGTCGATTTGAGAATCTTTCTGCGAAAACTATTCGCCCCAAATGATTGTCTCCGGGTAAACACGAATATTTTCACGAGATAAAACTACGTTCCACTTTCAGTCTAGACAATATAGACAGAAAGAAAGCTACAAAAGCTTTGAAGTTTTGTGTTTTTGTGAGTTGAACTTTGAGGTTTCTACAAAATATTCCAAGAAGAGAATATTTGCTTTTGGAGTTGATTTTCATCATCCCTCTTATCTTCCAAGTGTTATGTATTTATATATCTTGTGTTAAACTATGAAAAGACACAAGATATAACCCTTCAAAACCAGTTAAAACGTGTTTTACACCGAAGGGACACCATCCAAAATCGAGTGGACACCATCAAAACCGACCAAAATCGCTCCAGAATCGCATCTTTGGGCGTCCGTTTAGAATCCCGGACGCCCATCTCGAAGCATACCTGGGCGGGCGTCCGCTTTTCAGACGCCGCTTCGTCATCTGAGAACGAAGTTACGTCCGATTTCTTGACGCCCGTCCGGTGAACCTGTGACGCCCGTCTCGAAGTCAAACGCCCGTCCATATGAAATGGGCGCCCGTCCAATAAGCGGCGAGAATTTGGATTTTGTTCAACACTTGATCTAGCACTCCGTAAGCTTGTAAATATCAATTATAAGCATGCACCCGCATCTCCTAACTCATATCGATTGTTTCAAGCTTACCAAACCTCAAACTAAATCCCGATTACGCTAAATCACATGGTGATTCTACCGAAATCACCAACATTTTCTTCATCAGATGGTCGATGTTTCAGTGGGGACTAGTAGACAGGAACCGAGTCGAGTCTAGCCTAGTCGAATCGAATATCAGATACTTTGAGTTTAAGTTTGTGTAAAACATGAGCATAACATTGTTTCTCTAATACATGAATCAAATTTTAATTTTATACTCGAGTTTCGTTCGTAAGTCTATTTCTCGAGTTCTATTTGAGATTAAGCGAGTTTACGTTCATCTTTACAACTTCTAGTGTCATTTTACAATTCTCACCCTATCGTAAGTGTGACTAAAAAAAGCAATAGAAAAAAATTAAAAATCTGAGACGACACCGACACAACTTTAGGGACGGATAACGTTAACATTGACTTATTATATTTATAATGTACGTATGTATGTATGTATGTATGTGTGTACAACAACGACAATTTCTCATATATATATATATATATGTGTGTGTGTATAAGTAAGTTGGTTGCCTCATAAATCTATAAAACCTACTGCCCCTCTATATGTGTGTATCTATTAACGGATAAAATAATATGTTTATGAGTTAACTTATGTTTGTTAGTTTAACAAACGAAGTATAATAATATATTTAAGCTTGACTCGTTTAATTATACCATACTAAAGAGTGCGAGTTTAATTATATGATCAAGCAACTCGAGTTTTGTAACGAACGGATCGAAATTGCTTCAGATGCCACGATTATCACATTATATGATAAAATTATAATATGAATCATATATCCTATCATTATTTTTAGCGAGCCGAATGCCACAAGTCAATAAAATATTGAATTTGTTTCTTAAAATTACGACAACTTTGAAGATGAATAACAACTAAGTTTCTTGCGTATAAATTTCACGTATCTTTGCGTGTATATCCACATGGTATAGATAGTCGATCCATTTGCAGCAGAAATTCCTCAATCTTATTATAGCCAATAACAGCTTCAAGCAATATTACCTAGCTCGTAAACGAGGTTCATTCAAACGCAGTATAAAATGTTATTGTCACAGCTATTGAGACAGAACAAAAACGACACAATTATGAAACCATGACTAGTTAAATATTATGTACATTCATCCTAATGATCACTACTATCGTATAAAAATACATTATTTCATTCGTTATGTATGAATGGTCAGTAAACATAATAACAATACTTAACGCGCGCAAAAAGAAATCTATGTGCTTTCCACATGCATGCAGGTGAATGTACCAATAGCAGAGCAGTTAGCCCTTGGGAACCAACCAATCAAAGGATTAGAATAAGCGAAAAAATAACAGAAAATAGTACCCACCACATGGGATAAGCACGTGTCATACCTCACCTTTGCAAGAAATCATCCCATGATTTCTTCCAACTGAATAACTACCATTTTTTTCCTTACATAAAAGAAAGAAAGAAAGAAAAATTTAAAACTGCCATTTATCTTCTTTTAGTTCACTTTACGTGATGAACAAAAACCCTAAACAAATTGAAACGGTCTTTGAGTACAATCACTTAATTGTCTATAGGGTAGAGATCTTAACAATAATCCCATATGAATAAGGGTATATAATGCTACTAACATAATGACACATGGTTTTACACCATTTTTTTTTTTTTTTTTCTTAAAAGAGGGGTGCAATACGAGTACTTTCCAGGAGGTCACCCATCCTAGTACTACTCTCGCCCAAGCACGCTTAATTTCGGAGTTCTGATTAATAACTCTTATATCATGCATGATTAATGATGTAAAAATATATTACGTAATGTATCGTGTCCGAATGATTCGATCGGTCAGTAGGCCAGCAGCATCAGGAGCATATCTACATTGGATAGAGTGGGGTCACGTGGCCCTATTGAGATCATAATATCTTTTTTAAACGTCGTTCTGTTATTAAAAATGTATTTTTAAGTTCCGGTGACCCCACTGAAACAAATATTTAGATAAAAAAAATATTTTTAGACTCCAATCATTCCACTAGAATAAATTTTTAGATCTGCCCCTGGACAGTATTGGGCGCTCTATGAATAAATTGTTGAGAGATTTTATGGTGCAACGGTTGTAGGAAGGTTATACCAAGTGGCATACATTAGAGTCTCTTATTTTTACTCTCTTTCACATAATACACTTTTATCGTGTGTGAGAGGTTAGAAATGAGTGGTTGTAATGTATGCCACTTGGTAAAACCTTCCTACAACGGTTGTATTTTAAAATTTCACTAAATTGTTGCGTTAATGCTTATATAAGGACTTGTTACTATTGGGTTATAGAAAATGATGTTACCACTACTTTCCATGTCTCAAATTGTATGTACCCCGTGGTTATTAACAGTATATCTACTAACATGTCTCGTGTATATATACGTAACAATTTAATTTTTTGATGATCATTGTCAAACTAATTACTTAATGTTGGAAATAATCAATAAAATGTTGGACATATATCCACATTGTTTCCTATGTTTTAACACATCAGGGTCGTCCATGTGTTTTAATAGGCATAATCAAAACTGATCTTTCGAAAGGAACGAACGGTTTCTAAAATATATATCACATGTTTAGACCAATAAACTTATTGGATCAAAAGAAAACCGGAACCCTAAATTTTGTTCGTTTTCTGAGGGCCCTAACCCGTGGTTTTGTTGGCTAATACTCAGGGACTGGCCTGGACACATGTATATTGAGTTTGGTTTTAAACAGAGATGGAGCCAAATATAGGACTAACGGTACAAAGTCTGCCCGGCATAAAAAAATTCTACACCCAAAAAACTTATATAATTCAACTCAATTCGTCGAAAAATCTTGCTTCAGCGCACTCCATTGTACTAATATAGTTCACTAACTCATTCAGATTTAACATATATATATAACATGCAATAATATATAATTAATAATGATTTTACTGTAGTTCTTGTATCAACTACTTCCTCCGTCCCTTGGAAAGTCTTTTATTTTTCCACACATATTAAGAAACGAATAAATAAATATGTTGTGTTTTGTTATCATAAGAATATATATATGCTTTTTATTCAATGATTTATATTGTGATGTGAAAAAATTATGAGTAATTAATGGAAGAGGTAACATTTTTAAAAATGATAGCAAATATGTATCGATTTTTGTTATAAAATAAAATATGTATTGATTTTAGAGATAATTCCTTAAAAGTATAGTTTTTTATACTTATTAGTCCCATAAGGACATAAAGGAATCTGTTGGATTTATAAGGACATAATATATCTACATGTACCAAAATATCCCTAATCTAATAAAATAAGCTAAACACACACATTTTACCGGGCTCTTCGCCTTTTGACTTCTCGTTGGATTCTGTACCAGTGAAGCCCGTTCTTTCGCCGGATCAATTACGGTACTGTTCCAAAGCTCTTGCAACTTTTAAGCACAAATTGATCGAGCCTTGGTTTGATGTCATGGTTCATACTGCAAGCAGGTTGAAATGGGTGGATGAATCAATTGAAATGGTTGTATTTACTGACAAAAAAATCAGCCAATCAGACAATATAAATCTTCAAGAGAAGTTGAAATTTGCAGATATTTTTGTTGATTGTTGCTGTGACGGATTTGAGTCCTCTCCCACAATAATAACAAGATTCAAACTTAGCGGGTCATTCATTGAGACGGATTTCGAACCCGATATATCCAGTAAGTTAATTTCTTCGATTTCGTTGCAACATAGAAAAGATGAATCTGTTGAAGTTGTTCATACTGTTTCAGAGGCTTGGGATAGGCATAATTCAGACGATATCAAATTCTGTTTGTTAGTGAGAATTACTTGCCTACATAAGGCCAGTTTCTATATTGAACAACTTAAGAGCAAAAGGCTTTTCTACATTGAATTGCATGATTAAGAATTGTGGGCCTCAGATATTGAATTGCTTGTTAGATGATAACTGTAGGAAAGATCTTCAGTGTTTGAATGAATGTAGTCCTATAGACCAGGTATGCAATTATCGATGTATTGCTCCAACCTGAATCTTTGAGAGAGCTAAGATATACAGAAAGGAAAATTTGGACAGTGTTCAGGTGCTGCATACAGACTGTCAAAATTATACCACTCTCCATTCACCTTCCTTATACAGAACCAATGGTTCTCCAAATGGCAGATGAATGCATTTTTAGTTTCTGTATCTATCTGTGCTGCCTCGCTACTGGGCTGTCAAAAGGAATTACTTGCCTATATAAGGCAAGTTTCTATATTGAACAACTTAAGAGCAAAAGGCTTTTCTACATTGAATTGCATGATTAAGAATTGTGGGCCTCAGATATTGAATTGCTTGTTAGATGATAACTGTAGGAAAGATCTTCAGTGTTTGAATGAATGTAGTCCTATAGATCAGGTCTGCAATTATCGATGTATTGCTTCGTACGAGAGTCCGCGTCTTGAAGAATTAGATTTGCTCTATTAACAAGATCCTTGGTGTCAAAAGTGGTTTGAGTCACGATGATTCGGTGCAAGTACATTAAGCAAGTATCGTAAGCCTCTCCATCCTGTAGATCGTGAAATTATTACACACTTCATTTGGAATAACAATCAGACAAAGCAATAGATCATGAAACATCCACAGGACATTAGACAATTAATGAAGTGACATTGATGTCACTGCAGATGTCACTGCATACATTAGACAACTAATGAAGTGACATTGATGTCACCGCGAGATGTCATCTGCGTAAATTGTTGATGTCATCGCATAAATCTTGTTTCATCACTTCATCGCGTGTCTCTGCGATCGTCAAATGTTATAACATCGCGATGTCTCTACAATGCAATCTTTGCGTCTCTGCATTACGGTGTCATTTCATCGTGGTGTCTCTGCAATGCGGTGTCACTTCGTCGCGGTGTCTCTGCATCGCGGTGTCTCTACATCGCGGTGTCTCTTATTCGCGATGTCTCTGCATTGTCAAATGTTATAACATCGTGATGTCTCAGATCGGGGGTGGTCACCGCATCGCGGTGTCTCTCGCATCTGGGTTGGTCATCAGTATTGTGGTGTCTCTCAGACGGAGGTGGTCATCAGATCGAGGTGATCAATGGATCTGGCGTGGTCAATGATCGCGTGGTGTCACTTCATTGAGCGTCTGCGCATCGCGGGTGGTCACTACGTCGTTGTATCACTTCATCGAGGTGTCTCGCGCGCGCGGTGTCACTTCATTGCGGTGTCTCTGCATCACGGTGTCGTTTCATCGCCGTGTCTCTACATCGCGGTGTCTCTGCATCGCGATGGTCATCGCATCGGGCGTCGCGGTGGTCAATGATCGGGATGGTCATTGCGTCGTCGTCAATCGTCGCCACGATGTATCGGGGTGGTCATTTTATCGCGATGGTCAATACATCGGTTTAAAAAAAAAAAAAAAAAAAAAAAACCTGAAAGTGCCTGGAAAAAAAAAAAAAAAAAAAAAAAAAAAAAAAAAAAAACAAACCTGATAGCGCTTAAAAATAAAAAATAAAAATAAAAAAAAATAAAATAAAAAAACAATACAGCAACAGATTTTTCATGTAGATATTTTTCCGTAGACCTTTTTCATGTACCTCACGTACAAAAACAATCTTCTCCCTTTTTTTTTTTTTTTTTTTTTTTTTTTCAATCATCTAATTTGTGTCATATAAGTCATTTATGAATTCATTTTGTCATGTTCAACAGATTCATTTAAATCTTATTTCAATGTCTTTTAGTGCTTTTGGCCTTTATTGATTTTAATTGTAAATGACACTTATTATAAAATAAATTATTTTAAAAAATCACATTTCTTATGGACATGCAAAGCCACATTTTTTAAATGGACGGCAAGAACATTAAAGATAGTTACTATATAGCCTTATAGGTGATCAACAATTAATAATATATCAGAGTTATTATTCAATTCATATACATATTATACATTTATGTTGATTTTCACACACACACACACACACACACACATATATATATATATATATATATATATATATATATATATATATATATATATTAGATTTTATGATCTGTGACGGTTGTAGGAAGGTTATACATTTATTGGCATTCATTACAAATTATTCTTTATTTTCTTCTCTTTTTATATAATACACTTTCATCGTGTGTGAGAGGTTAGAAATGAACAAGTTGTAATGTATCTTGCAGGTATGTAGGTACCTATCATACAACATGGTATGTAGATATTTAAAATTTATATATATATATATATATATATATATATATATATATATATATCATGATCATTAATCAAAGACTATAATTTATAAAACATGATCCGCAAAAAAAGCAGATAACTAAATTAACAAATTCAGGTGACCACCATCCCAACGGAAATCCATACACAACTACCACTACCCTTTCTATTTTTAGTAACCTCCCTTTTATTTCCACCCACTATATATAACCCACATCCTAGTCCCACTTCAAACCACACAAGTTCTCCAATCAAACCATTCTCTCTCATTCATTAAACCATTAAAAAAAAAAAATGGGTTTTTCATTCAAAACCTTAAACATTCATCATTTTCTTCTTCTTCTTATACTCTGTGTTTTATCTTTTGGTTTCAAAGTTGAAGCTAAAGGTCAAACATTTGGATTTGTTAGGACAAAGGGTCCTCATTTTGTTCTAAAAGGATCTCCATTTCTATTTAATGGGTTTAATTCTTATTGGTTGATGCATGTTGCCGTCGATCCAAATGACAGGTATAAAGTGTCGGAAGTTTTTAGGGAAGCTTCCGCCGCCGGCCTGACAGTTTGTAGGACTTGGGCTTTTAGTGACGGCGGTGACCGTGCTCTGCAAGTGTCTCCGGGGACTTACGATGAACGTGTTTTTCAGGTGTGTGTGTGACGTCGCTATCACTCTGTGTTTTGAATGGTTTTTATCGATATGAAATGTTATTGTCATAATCATTCTCACGCGATAAATTAATAACTTTTCTAAATATATAAATTCTACATCAATCTTGAGATGCATTGTTACTACTACAATAATTGTGATACAACGATCGATACAATACAGGTTTGCAAATTTCATTCTAATGGATCTCATATCTGTTCACGAGTCGTGTATAATCACAAATTTTAGTGATGTGTTATAATCAATTGTGTATAAGTGTGTTATTCATAACTGTTGTCGCAATAACATTTACTCTTGGACAGTGTTTACTACTACAACAATTCTGATAAAACGAATGACATAATGCACTATTAAACACTTCAATATGGTGGATTCATATCAATCAATGGGTAATTTATATTCTCTCCCTTTCAAAATATAAGTCCGTTTAAGATTTCTGTCTTTAGTGTCTTGCCTTATAATATAAGTTAATTTAGAATATCAATTAAATATTTATTACATTTTTCTTCATCTACTCCTAATTTATTATGTATTCAACTAATTTTCATTACTTTACAACTACTACATTAATGACAATCAAAGGGAATTAGACTTTTATCAATAAAATTAATGACACTTAACTATTTTCTTAAACCGTGTAAAAAGTCCAAATGGATTTAAATTGTCACAACACAATAGTATTAGCAAAGTAACGAAATACATTTCTACAGTATCATTATAAGAATAATAACTATCAACAAAATTTTAGACCATTGATCAATAGATTATGATGGGAATTGAACGATTGATATGACTTTTCAGTACGACGTTGTTACGACCCTATATGTATTCTTGTCACTATGTAATTACTCAAATGAATTTTTGATCACTCAATTAATGGGTAAGAAGATAATGTGTGTTTGAAATAAAAACAGGCACTAGATTTTGTGGTATCAGAAGCAAGAAGATATGGAATCAAATTGATAATGACATTTGTCAACAATTGGAATGATTTTGGTGGAAAAGCTCAATATGTTCAATGGGCTCGTAATTCAGGTGCCTATGTTTCAAACGACGACGATTTCTACACACATCCTCTCCTCAAAAAATACTACAAAGACCACATCAATGTTAGTATATTTATTTTCATTCGATCATCTCAAAAACCCTGTCTTTAATAATTATATATGTATATAATTCTTTTATTAATTTCTTGTGTCCCACGCAATAATACATGCATATATGCATACTTGATCGAGTAGAACATATGATTATTGTATTTTGCAGAGAGTGGTGACAAGGTTCAACACATTGACAAGAATTGCATACAGAGATGATCCCACAATTATGGCTTGGGAACTGATGAATGAGCCTCGTTGCCAAGTTGATTATACCGGAAGAACTATTAACGTACGTACTGGATCAACGAGTACAAAAATTATGATAAAAGATGCACTGATATATGTATATATATATAGTGAATATTGACAATTGTAATGATATAAATATTGATTCCAGGGTTGGGTACAAGAGGTTGCAAGTTATGTGAAGTCTTTGGATAGGAAACATTTATTGGACATAGGAATGGAAGGGTTTTATGGAGATGCAATTCCTCAAAAAAAGGAAAATAATCCAGGTTACCAAGTTGGTACTGATTTCATTAGCAATAATCTCATTCAAGATGTTGATTTTGCTACTATCCATGCCTATCCAGATCAATGGTAATTCTTTTATTTATTACCTAGCTAATTATACAATTTGTTTTTTTATATACTATATAGGCCATCAATTATAATGGTGACAAATGGAGGATAAGTAATATTTGCTCATATCAGAAAAAAGACCAACAAATAATGACAAATGTTGTACTAGCCAAATATATACTCATCTATCTTATCATTTGGAGCATTAAAAAAAAAAAAAAAAAAAAAAAAAAAAAAAAAAAAAAGGTGTATTGTAGTATACAGATACCTACCTTTTCCGAGTCAACTTACCAAATTTTTTTCTATTTATTTTTTTTGAAGAAAACAAAACAAACAAACAAAAAAAATTTGTAAAATATATGAGACTTGATAGCAAGTTTTAATTCTTCACAATCAGTGATTAACAATTCCCAAAACAAAAGTTTTACGCGTTATACGTATTTGTATTCATATACACATGTATTTACGTATTTAAAGTAAATTATTAATGATACTAATAAAAAACATGTTCAAATTTTCCAGGGTATCAGGAGAAGTACATGACAACACAAATGAATTAGCATTCATGCAAAAATGGATGACAAGCCATTGGGAAGATTCTAGAACAATCCTAAAGAAACCCTTAGTTTTGACTGAATTCGGAAAGTCAAACAAGGATCCCGGTTTCAACTTAAATGAACGAGATCAATACATGAGCACCGTATACAGAACCATCTATGGCTTTGCAAGGAGTGGCGCCACCATGAGCGGCAGCTTAGTGTGGCAGCTTCTGGCTCCGGGAATGGAGGCTTTCAACGACGGCTATGGCGTCGTCCTGTCTCAGATGCCGTCTACTGCTAATGTCATGTACAGACAAGCTCAGGCTATGTCTGCTCTGTCGCATATCGTTACTCAAAAGCAGCGTCAGGAGCAAGCACAACATGATGCCGACTACATTAATGAAGGTGCACGTGGCCGTCATTCCCATAGACAACCACGAAAACATCATCATCAACAGAAGAGAAACCAACATCCATGAGGGTTTGATCCATCTGATGGATGGACAAAACGGTCATGCACCAAATAATAAATATTTATATACTATATATTTGTGTTCTTCAGCACCTTTAAATTGTTGTTTGTTATTTAAAGAAAAATTCTGATTTGTATCAAGACTAATTGATGTTGGGTTCAGAATATTTACTCAATGTAGCATACAAAACTTGATGAAAAGCAAGATTCCTGCCATTGATACTGTTTCAATTAATGTTATATGTTAAAGTCCACATACTCTAATATATACAGAGAGAGATGGAGAGAGAATCTTAAGGATTTGCTTGAATATTATTGGGTTTTCCATCGATTGTCATCATTTTGTTTCAGTATCTCTATTGAGAATTTATTTTTGCTTAAAAAAGTGAAAAAGAAACATTTTTGTTTCAGTATCTCTGCTGAGAAATTGTTTTTTAATTTTAAAAAAAATAAATAAAAAAAAAACCACATTCATGTTGTTGACACGGTCCTAACTGTCCTGATTTTGCGTGAAAAAAACCCAATCATACAGTTTGCCGGTGTGCCTAGCTCACTTTCTTGGAAAAGAGCAATTCAACAAAGACTAATTTTTACTCCATCCGTTACCATTTAACTTGCCAAGGCAAAAAAAATAAAAAAGAAAATTCGTTTTATTTGATGGAGTTTCATTTTCAAAACATTATTTTATTGTGTTTTTCTTACCTTAAACCTTATTAATGAAGGGGTTAGAGAATATAAATAACCATGCATTAATTATTGTCAAGGTTGTTTTTTTAGTTATTTTGGTGTTGAAGTAAAAGCTTCAACCCACATTCTTACTCGGTGTGCTTTTGTCAAATCTTTTTTAAAACGGAAGGAGTACTGCATAACTACTAAACAAAATACCAGTTCACATTTCCTTAACAATAATAATTGCTAGGCAAAGTTCCTGGAACTAACATTTTTCGTCGCATCAGAGTGATTGATTAATCAATAAGTCATACTTCAATTAGTGAGAGTTACCCTTTGTAACGCCCCGTTTCCGGACACCGAGTCCTTATCCGGAAACGAAACGCTCGGCACGTATAATATTAAATAAATCTAATATTACACGTAAGCCTCTACTACGTCGTATCGAGTTTAGCAAACGGAAGCTCAAAAGACTCGCGAAACATCATAAATCTTATTAAGAATAGAAATCGACATACTAAAGATAGAAATGTAACATTTATTACGTTGGAGAACCAAACGCCCAAACTAAAACGCGTCACGATAATCTCCAAAAGAGAAAACTAGAAAGTCAATACAAGTTCCCAAACAAAACTTCAAGTCTAAAGAATAAATAAAACATAAATAATTAAAGTCTTCAACTTTGGTGTCTTTAAGCGTCGTCATCAAAGCCTCTTGAACTCCGGGATTACTGTTCGTTTCTCTCCCCAAACACATAAATAAACATGCATTTGAGGTAAGTACATTGTATACATAGTAAGTAGTAAAGCTCTGATTTAATTAAGGCTCTTTAACAAGTTTATTATTTTAATTATCTTTATGGGACCGACTCAATCTGGGGTCACTTCACGTATCATCGACGTGTCGCGACTACTTGTTTAACTTAGCTTATCTTTGTTACATCCGCATTCAAGGACACTACGCATGGTGCTGCCCACCACGAGACATCTGGGTGCAACCTATTGGTGGATCTCACCAATAGCCACGGGCTAGTCCCGATAGTATACGCGTTCGGCGAAGTCCCTCCGTACTTGGGGTCTTATGAACTTACGGAGTTATTCCATTGTAAAGTCCCTCTGCTCCTGGTGCCCTCTAATGGCAAGCAAAGTTATTCACCTGTGAAGTCCCTCTACTCCTAGTGCCCTTGGGCCAGCAGAGTTATCCACAACGAGTACCCTCTACTCCTGGTGCCTTTAGAAAGGCCAGCAAGTTTACTCGTTTTATCCGAAGGCCTACACATTACGATATAGTCTTGTGCCTTACCAAGGATGACATGATGTTTAATCTTATTACTATGCAAGTATGTAATTATTAATGGTTATTAACTAGTCACCTAAGTGTTTTCAAGTAAGCTCCTCACAAACTCAACTCTCTCTTAGACCACTGACACCGAGACAAGCGCAAGAATTACACTGCGAGCGTTGATGAATACTAATCCATCAAAGCACAAGCCCTTTCATGCCTTTCCGACGGATCCGAACTTCAACTCTCTTTAAGAGTACATTCGGTGTTTTAACTGAACGAATCAGAAACTCAATCGAGGCTTGTTCGTGTTTATTTAATCTTATTTAAACTCATTAACAATCTTCTGATTAAGCTAAATATCACAATAACATTGGCTACAAAATTCACTGTCTACAAAATCATAATTTATATTTTCTAGAAAATAACACAACAAACTAAAACCCAACAACTATACATTATATATTTATTTATTTAAAAAAAAACTACAAATCATAACACTTTGTCAATGTTTACTGCTTAAATACCTTTTTACTAGCAATTGTATCTTTATTTTATTTTTTTTCTTTTCCTAAAGGACAAAAAGAAAAGAACAGTATCTTTCTTTCTTCCACTTTCGACAGCAGCATTCATGGGTTCATGGGTATTGATGAAGGTACTAAACTAACAATAATATAATTATAGACTAGTATATAGCAAACAACAAAAGACTGCATATACTATCTAATAAAATGTGTAAATATATTTACATAGACTAGAACCGACCCAGCATATATAAAATTTGTTCTTATTTTATTTTATATAAATATATATGTGCCGAGACTTCTGGGAAGCATCACGGTATTAACCCCAAAACATAATAAGAACATGAAGGTATACAAAACAGCAGCAATAGCAGTGAAACGTATATATATATATATAATCCCCTTTTTTTCAACCCTATCATCACAAAGCTATAATTACCCATTAGGAAGAGACTCTTACAAAACGAATTAAAAACACGATCTAACATCTCTAAACCATAATTAATTTGTAGGAATAGCCTCTTACCTTAAGCAAGCTATTCCAAGACCAAAACTCAGAAAACACAGCAGCTAAAACGATCTGTTTTCTGCAACAAACCTTGAGAAAAGCTCCAACTTTCTGATGCTGAAACGATGCCCTTCTCACGACGATTCCGTTGCTTCTCTCGAAACTGAAAACGATTAAGAATCGACTCAGAATTCTGAAAAAGTCTCTCAGCCCTTTTTCTCCAAGCCTTGCACGCATAAACAAGAATTTGGGGAAGAAAAATCTGATTAAAAAGGTTTAGAAACTGATTGGGTTTATTCTTCCTTAAATAGGAAAAATCCCAACAATTAACCTAAATCCTTGTTTTTCCTTAAATGCCCTTACTAATCAGATTTCCTTTTCTTTACTGTATACATATATAATCTCGAAATATATATATATATAATTAACAAATACTTAAACTCCGAATAAAAGGAACCGAACCCAATATTTCGTTTTCGCAAAATGACACGTCTGCCCTTTCCCGAAAATCGGAATATTACATTCCTTCCCCCTTAAAGGAGTTTCGTCCTCGAAACTTGATCGTACTCAAACCCTTGACATTCCTTAGCAACTCCTTCTTCAACACAAACCAAACCGAAGCTTCACTTGTTCCCCACGGTAACAAAACTGCTCTTGCCAACCTCGTTGTCAAATCCTTGCTCATGAAACCGACTGACCAAACACTCCTAAACCACTGGACCGCACTTAACCGATCTTCTACCAAATGCTCGAGCCTTATCTAATTCACTGTACCCAGATGATCCATAAAGGTTTCTTAAAGATTGAGGGCATGCTTAACTTGCTAGCTGCCTTACTTAACACCAAAAGTTTTGACACTCTCGCATTAATTAATGTTGATATAGCTATGTTACCCGTTATTAATGTGCCTAAAAGTTAGTTCATTTATTTAACCATAATTACAACATGAACTTAATTCATGTCATAAGAATATCTTGATAAAACAAATGAACTGAAAGGTACCTGGTATGACTGCATCCATAGCAAACACCCTCGTTGGTCGAGTTGCACCTCCATTGCCATTTCTTTGACTTTCCTTTGTGTTCCGCGCAGGAGATCACGCCTTGCGTAATGTCCGGGTCTCCACAATGATAACAACCATTTGTATCGCCCGACATTCTCGGAGTGATTCCTTTTACACTTTGGGCAACCCGATGTCTTTGCCGGATGACCTAGCTGCTTGAGGTGTCGTAATCCTTTTCTCATCTTGCTGCTGAGGTGCTTCTTGATCTTCTACTTGGCTACTCTCCAAAGGTATTTTTACTCCAATGACAACGGTGGCCTTCTTCCTGAAGTTCTCAACTTCCAAAGCCTTATTCAACAATTCAGCCATGTTCCTTGCCGTGAAACCCAACATACCGGATGGTATTTCATAGGCCAAACCTTCCTTGTAGAGTGCCATCTTCCTCTCTTCAACCTTCATAAGCTCAGGGTAAAACCTTCCCAACTCGTTAAACTTGTTGGTGTACTGAGATACCGTCAAATAGTTACCCTGCTTGAGCTTTAAGAATTGGCTTGCCATGTCTGCCTGCACTGTTGCTGGAAAGTACTCGTTATAAAACATGACCTTGAAACCTTCCCAGTCTGTCACTTTACCATTACTACTCTGTATAGCATCTATCCATGCTTCAGCTGCACCTAAAAAGAAACTAACCGCCAACTGTGCCATCTCAGTCTCAGGGACATGTATGTTCCTACATGCCTTCTCAAAACTTCTAATCCACTCTTCGGCCTTTGAATGCTCAACATTCCCAAAGAAATCCTGGACTTTGTTCCTTCTCAACCTTGTATACCAGTCAACTGGTGGTGCTTGCTCGAACACCGGTCTAACTGGGGGAACATGTGGATAAACTGGAGGGTATCCAAAAGGTATTTGCTGCGGGTACTGCTGTTGCTGAGGGTAAAGTGAGTTCACTTGAGGCTCAGTCTGATAAGGGTAATATCCCTGATGGTAATTCTGGTGGTGCTGTGGGGTTGGCTGAGGTTGCTGGAAACCGAAGGGTGGGTAATTAACCAAAACCTTGCTGATAGACGAAACGCGGTGAAAATAGTACGGTAGGTCGAGGGGTATGACCTACAGGAGGTGGGTAGAGGGTCTGCTGTTGTTGGTGAAACACTAGTGGTGGTGAGGGTGGCTCGGTGGAGTAAACGCCGACCGACCGGTGGGGAAAACACCGGGTGTGGAGGGTAGAAGGTTTGTTGGTGTGGAGGGTAGCTTACGGCGGAGGTACAAAACCAGTGGAACATCGCTACCAAGGAGAATCGAACCGAACTCCCACGTGCCATTGTGGAGATTGCTCCTGATGAGGTCGCGGTGACAAACTATTTTGAGATCTTGGTGTAGGTGTCGCAGTATGAGGTGGTGGTGACAAACTCCGATGAGGTGGAGGAATCGCCTCACAACACCGCCTCCTGAGACTCTCTCGTCGAACTCCCCGGCGCTTACGCACCGGCTCAGGTTCTAGTGAACACCATCCTCGATGATCAAAGAAAACCGAACGTTACAAAAGGTCTAGAAAACTTATCTTAGAAGATAGGAAGCCTAAAGGGCGCCTCTCTACGATACCAATCAGTATACGCCCGTTCCCGACACCGAGTCCTTATCCGGAAACGAAACGCTCGGCACGTATAATATTAAATAAATCTAATATTACACGTAAGCCTCTACTACGTCATATCGAGTTTAGCAAAACGGAAGCTCAAAAGACTCGGCGAAACATCATAAATGCTATTAAGAATAGAAATCGACATACTAAAGATAGAAATGTAACATTTATTACGTTGGAGAACCAAACGAAAACTAAAACGTACGATAATCTCCAAAAGAGAAAAACTAGAAAGTCAATACAAGTTCCCAAACGAAACTTCAAGTCTAAAGAATAAATAAAACATAAATAATTAAAGTCTTCAACTTTGGTGTCTTTAAGCGTCGTCATCAAAGCCCTCTTGAACTCCGGGATTACTGTTCGTCTTCTCTCCCAAAACACATAAATAAACATGCATTTGGTAAAGTACATTGTACATAGTAAGTAGTAGAAGCTACAATTTAATTAAGGCTCTTTAACAAGTTTATTATTTTAATTATCTTTATGGGACCGACTCAATCTAGGGTTCACTTCATGTCCATCGACATGTCATGACTAACTGTTTCTAACTTAGCTTATCTTTGTTACATCCGCATTCAAGGACACTACGCATGGTGTTGCCCACCACGAGACATCATCTGGGTGCAACCTATTGGTGGATCTCACCAATAGCCACGGGCTAGTCCCGATAGTATACGCGTTCGGCGAAGTCCCTCCGTGCTTGGGGTCTTATGAACCTCACGGAGTTATTCCATTGTAAAGTCCTCTCGCTCCTGGTGCCTCTCTAATGGCCAAAGAAAGTTATTCACCTGTGAAGTCCTCTACTCCTAAAGTGCCTCTGGGGCCAGAGAGTTATCCACAACGAGTACCCTCTACTCTCTGGTGCCTTTAGAAAGGCGACAAGTTTACTCGTTTTATCCGAAGGCCTACACATTACGATATAGTCTTGTGCTTTACCAAGGATGACATGATGTTTAATCTTATTACTATGCAAGTATGTAATTATTAATGGTTATTAACTAACCACCTAAGTGTTTTCAAGTAAGCTCCCTCACAAACTCAACTCTCTCTCTGAACCCACTGAACACGACAAGGCTGCAAGATTACACGTATTGATGAATACTAATCCATCAAAGCACAAGCCCTTTCATGCCTTTCCGACGGATCCGAACTTCAACTCTCTTTAAGAAAGACATTCGGTGTTTTAAGCGAACGAATCGAAAACTCAATCGAGGCTTGTTCGTGTTTATTTAATCTTATTTAAACTCATTAACTTGATCTTCTGATTAAGTTAAATATCACAATAACATTGGCCATTTCTGAAAATTCACTGTCTACAAAATCATAATTTATATTTTCTAGAAAATAACACAACAAACTAAAACCCAACAACTATACATTATATATTTATTTATTTAAAAAAAAAAACTACAAATCATAACACTTTGTCAATGTTTACTGTTTAAATACCTTTTTACTAGCAATTGTATCTTTATTTTATTTTTTTTCTTTTCCTAAAGGACAAAAAGAAAAGAACAGTATCTTTCTTTCTTCCACTTTCGACAGCAGCATTCATGGGTTCATGGGTATTGATGAAGGTACTAAACTAACAATAATATAATTATAGACTAGTATATAGCAAACAACAAAAGACTGCATATACTATCTAATATAATGTGTAAATATATTTACATAGACTAGAACCGACCCAGCATATATAAAATTTGTTCTTATTTTATTTTATATAAATATATATGTGCCGAGACTTCTGGGAAGCATCACGGTATTAACCCCAAAACATAATAAGAACATGAAGGTATACAAAACAGCAGCAATAGCAGTGAAACGTATATATATATATATAATCCCCTTTTTTTCAACCCTATCATCACAAAGCTATAATTACCCATTAGGAAGAGACTCTTACAAAACGAATTAAAAACACGATCTAACATCTCTAAACCATAATTAATTTGTAGGAAGAGCCTCTTACCTTAAGCAAGCTATTCCAAGACCAAAACTTAGAAAACACAGCAGCTAAAACGATCTGTTTTCTGCAACAATCCTTGAGAAAAGCTCCAACTTTCTGATACTGAAACGATGCCCTTCTCACGACGATTCCGTTGCTTCTCTCGAAACTGAAAACGATTAAGAATCGACTCAGAATTCTGAAAAAGTCTCTCAGCCCTTTTTCTCCAAGCCTTGCACGCATAAACAAGAATTTGGGGAAGAAAAATCTGATTAAAAAGGTTTAGAAACTGATTGGGTTTATTCTTCCTTAAATAGGAAAAATCCAACAATTAACCTAAATCCTTGTTTTTCCTTAAATGCCCTTACTAATCAGATTTCCTTTTCTTTACTGTATACATATATAATCTCGAAATATATATATATATATATATAATTAACAAATACTTAAACTCCGAATAAAAGGAATCAACCGATATTTCGTTTTATGAAATGACATATCGTCTCATTTCTTTCCGAAAATCGGAATATTACACCCTTATCATCGAATTGCTAGTTTTCTCCTTCCATGTGATATGAAATAAAGGATTCAAGGGTAATGTTACTGTCAGAATCACTCGAAGACAACAATATAGATAGCAGTGCACTAAGCATGTGAATGATGCTAACTTGCTAAGCAGTACGCTACGATGGATAATTAATGACATAAAATACTATTGTATCACTTGTTACGTCACGTTACAAGTATATATCCCCTCCAATGCAATTCATGAGGGAAATAAAAAAACATACACACTAATTTGTGTGTATGTTTTTTTTTTTCTTTCTTTCTTTCACTTTTTAATTAAGTACATTGGAGGAGAAATTTTTAGGTTACGGATTTTTTTAGTTTTGCAAATGGTTAATGTTCTAATGGGCCTCCTGGACAAATTTATCCCAACCATTTTTTTTAAACAGGCCCAACCAGCCTTTTAACGGAGGTCGAATCGCAGGTGAAACTGAAAGTCGTCGTCGTCGTCATCTAGCTTTTGGATGCTGTGGATAAGCTTTTGCATATTGTTTCTGATCATCTTCTCAGTCGCCGGCAGCTGAGCATTTTGTTACGGTAAGCATTTTTTCTCAGCAGACGGCTGTGAATCTTTCTTCAGATTTTTGCCTTTATTAGCAGAAATAAAATGCTGTAATACATCTACTTTCTTTCTTTTGATTCACAGATTGCTTGTAGAATTTACAGGAGGTGTAAAATTCCAGGAATTTTAATTTTACACTTCTTTAGATCTACTTAAAAGAACCTGGATGACTTTCTTTCTGCTAAATAACAGTGATTTTCTCTGGATAGCTTTTGCTAGGATTGTGCTAATTACATATTTGAACAGTGATCCTCATTTTATTTTTTCTCTCTCAATTTTGAACATGGTTCTTCATGTTCATATTCGAGTTATCCGTAGCTAGTGCGTGGTGTGTATTTGTGTTAGATACGTATTAGATATGAATCCAAGTTATAAGAATTTCATTTACCCGAAAACTTGAAATGTTTTCTTGCTCAATTATCCTGTTATGGCTAATGTCTGAAAGATATATCACTCTGAATTGATTGATAATGAACTACTAACAAAATTAGTGTAGAAGTGGTTTCATCAATTGGTGGCACGAGTCGCTATATGTGCGATTAAAACACATTGAATGGAATGAGTTTAGGTAGGTAGACAAGAGAATGGGGAGATTTTTTTTGGTGTAAGAGTGTTAAAGAGGAGATCATGATCTGATAGATAACCCTCGAGAAATAACTAAGAACCGTTTTTTATATGTCTCTTTCGATTGATACTCACCACCACTTGAATGCAGGCCGCCTTTCTTTTAAGAGTTTGTAAACAATAATACATAAGAAGGAAATCATAGAAAGATCGAAAATTGTTAGATGCCTTGGAAAACCTAGCTTAGTGGTCTTCATAGTACAATAGTGACTAGACGTTTCTATAATAATGTATCTTTACGTATCACGCTCATGTAGATAAATGCAAAGTATCCTCTTCTCTGCCTCATGAAGGTTGCATGATCTGCTTTAAAAGAAGCTGAACCTTTAAAATTCTATGAAAGTTTCATTGGTGTATCTGTCAATTACCATTACCCAACAGCTTTAGAATAGCACGGTTATCTTATATCGTATCCAGATAACTAGAATTCTCTTCATGTATTGTTTGATCCTGCATCTAGATGGACAATTTATCATGTATGCTGCATCAATATCTTTTTTATTTTTTTATTTTCTTTGACTTGTGATGAGTCGAGATAATCATTGTCTCTTTTTTCATAGAACTCGGGTGCTCACTGTTTGTTCTTAATTAACCAATGCTACTAGTGTCCGTCTTATTTCTGTGGACAGGTCTCTTTAAACAAGACAGAAACAAATATATCGGGTAGGTGTTGTATACTTCTTCCATGGAAATTGTAAGCAAGGAAAATGAAATGGGAAATATTGACGGCTCCTGTACAAAAAAGCATGATGGAACCGTTGAAATCAAGGTTTTGTTTTTCGCCCGAGCAAGAGATCTGACAGGAGGCTTAAGCGATACACGATTGAAGGTTTCGTCAGGTAGTAGTGCTTATGAATGTCTAGATGAAGTAATTGCCAGATTTCCAGGTTTAGAAGAGATTAAGGGATGTATGGTCCTTGCTTTGAATGAAGAGTACATTCATGAGTCTGTTATTGTTAAAGATAATGATGAATTGGCTATCATACCTCCTATAAGTGGTGGTTAAATAAACACACTATTGTATATATGATTATACCTGAAAATCTTGTTGTATTACGTCCATAATCAGCATGTATTACAATCGTATTTTATTGAATATATATGCTTCAAAAATGTTACGTGTCAAACCCATATAAGAGAAGGGGCCTCATCCCCAAAACCTAGGTTATGAGGTGAGGAAAGTCTCTCTCTTAATATAGTGGAGTTCTGTAATCACAAGCTCCGATGTGGGATACGTTAACACGCCCCTCAGTGTGGGCGCAGGCACTCTCAGGCCAACAAAGAGCCAACACTTGCATGATAAATGGGTGGCCTGATACGTCTATATAAACATAGACCGGCCCATATAAGAGAGGGACGCCATCCCCAAAACCTGGTTATGAGGTGAGGAAAGTCTCTCTCTTAATATGGTGGAGTTCTGTAATCATGAAGTTCGATGTGGGATACATTAACAAAAAACGAAAAAAAAAAAAAAAAAACGGGCATCAGATCGGTGGCTCGGTTCCCCACTTCCCTGGGTCATCCCTGCAATGCATGAGGCCCCCTTCTACTACAATTTTTTTTTTGGTCTTCTCTGCAATGCATTGTAGGGGAACCAAGCCATTATGGATTGCAAAACTTGGTCCAAAACGAGGTTATTTATTCCAGCACAAGTTGGCTCAACAGGTAAGAATGAGGGGAACCGAGCCACCATGCATTGTAGGGATGGCCAAAACGTGGTCCAACACGACGTTTTATGCCAACACAAGTTGGCTCAAACCCAGGGACGGACGCAGGATCTCAGGTAAGGGGGGCAACAAAATTTTTAAAGGCAAATAAAAAATTTATGGGAGGGCAAACGATATGTTTTGTACATATATTAGTGTAATTTTTCCGGATCAAGGGGGGCGGTTGACCCCCCTGGTTGTATGTAGCTCCGTCACTGCTCAAACCGGTAAGAACGAGTCACTTGCTTCTTAAAGCCATGGATTTAACTCTTACTAACAACGTCTTGACTCTGTTGACTGGTAAATTGTATATACATCCATGTACTTGACTTTGGCCCAAATAGTCACACCGAAGCCGAAACCAACCAATTTTAGATTACAAAAAACGACGTTCTTTTGGCTTGACTGCAGAGGATTCCAGGCCTCCTTGGGGTTGATCCAAATCGCAGGGGGTTTGCGTTTGTTTCAAAAACAGTTATCACTGCTTCGCTGCATTTGATGATTACAATGTGTATTTTTTTTTTTAACCCTGAAAACATGTTTTTTTTTATTTATGATAAGCATCTATGAACAATGACAACAAAAAAAACAAAAACAATGCAACGAAAGGAGCATAAATACTTACCAAAAAAAAACTCCAAACAAAACTACAAATCCTCCAAGATAGCCCAATGCGAAGTATCAACAGAACATTTTTCTATAATATTTATTTATTTATTTTTTTATTATTTGTTTATAAAAGTTGTCGAGAAAATCATAGTCCCCGACCATATTTGTATCCGCAACAACCAAAAGAAGCATAGCAAGCTGGGTCACCAAGAAATTGTCAAATATACGATTAAAATTGTTGGTTATTTAATGTAATTAATCATCTAATCGTGTGTATTTATGTATATATATTTCTGGTAAATGGGATTAGAGAATTTTGAGTAAAAGCGGTCATTCAATTTGAGATGAATTATGAGTATTTTATTTGATATTGATTTTAAAATTATAGATACGTTGGTACTATTCATTTTGACGAGCGATATTTGTAATCACAATATATAGATAGATAGGATGTTTTTGTCCTCAAAACACACGCCTTTCCACTTCTATGTTCCTGCCGGCAGAGAGAGGGGTGGTTCTTGTGTGGAGACACACACACCACACAGTTTCATTCTGTATTTAAACCGTATGATTCTGATCGTTTCACCCGTCACTTCACCTCAAAATTCCTCTCCACACAAGTATTTCCCCAGAAAGAGTTAGTGTATGGCGTGTTGTAGAGGTGGATCTACGACATGGTCTTGGGGGGATTTTTTTTGTGTTAAAATAATAAATAAACATCACTAGTGTTTGTTTCCGATGGATCTTCGAATTTATTTCGGTGTTTTCACTGGAGTAAATTTTTGGATGTGCCATTGGTTTGAAATAACAAAGCAAAAAATGAACATATAAATGAACTATAGAATTGTATTTTGTATGAGTTGTGTATTTTATACGTGTCTATATCATCTTTGATGTAGAAATATTTAGTGTTGTTAAGCGAACCGAATTGTTCATGAACATATTCGAGCTCGGCTCGTTAAAGCTCATTTATGTTTGTTTGTTTATGTTATCGAACCGAGCTTGAACAGATTTGAGTGCTCGTTTAATTAGCGAACGAACTCGAACATGTTCGTGAACCCTAGACGGTCAAGACGTCGCCGCATTGAGAGTGGAGGAAGAAGTAGCAGCGCTATTGATACTGCAAATGCTGCAGAGTCGGTGATCAATGCCGGCGATAATCGGAGTCATCAATCTACCATCGTTCAGGTTTGATAAAGATGATCGTGTGGTTAGATTTGAAATTGATTGATAAAAGCGAGACTATTTTAGCTGGAAATTGCAGTGAATTAGCTCGACATGCGCATGTTTATAAGAATTGGAATTTGGAATTTGTAATTTGTGGTTAGATTTGAGATGGATTTGAGGAGAGTATAGGTTACGTTTTTCTTCAGTGATCGTCCACACGGACTATTCCTTTGAAGCTTGGGATTTGGTTTTGTGGATTAGAATTTGTAAATGGCAGGCTTTGACTATTTGGTGTCAAGTGTTCAATTGATTTTATGAATTGTGTTAGACTGTGTCACCTTTGAATATTCTGAATCTCACCTTTTCTTTTGTGTGTGTATGTGTGGAGGTGTTGGTTATTAGTACAACTTTTTCCCCATTTATTCTTGTTCAGCTTCTTGTAAAGTTAATTTTGTCCAAGTCCACTAATTTGATGAAACCTCTTGATAGTCGATGAAAATTATGTAATTCATTATTGCAATCTTTTGCAGGCTCTTGGGATATGACACAGGCAGGTTTCTTTATGATCGTGGAGTTTATGACTGTGAAGATGAAGTTGACAAGAACGTTAGCAAATTTTATCCTAATGGTTCTAAAGGAGAAAATGTAATTTGAAGGTATGTAGTTTTGAAATCTAAAATGACCGATTCGGTCCGCTGCGGGTTGTTGCAATTCGTAGAGGGGCGTGGCGGGGCGTAGAGGACCGCAAAACCCCGAAAAACATTTTAGAAATGATTGATAAGATTCACTCTTAATCTATCTTTGATTTTTTGTTATGATTCAAGCACGCTTATATTATTGATAAACGAATCAAGCTGAACTGAAAATTGATGAACTAAAATGCTTTGTGATTGAGCTGAATTGTAAGTTTATACGGCTGATTTTACTATACTCTGTTACTGTGATACCGTTACTCTACTATGTTACTGTTACTGTTACCGTGATACTATTACTATTATTGTGTTATTGACTATGAAAGCAAAAAAGATCGCGTGCTACCATCTTTATCTGAAGGAATGGAACAACACAGTTTGATTTCTCAGTTGGAGTTAGAGTATTCTTATCCTGACATTCATTATGACATATATCATCTTATCAAATACTCTTATCAGATACTCACAACATATGGATAAAGTTGTGAGTATTTGGAAACGTTTCTTACAAGTAAATTTTTCCAGTGTGATTGAATGTATTATTTAAAAATACACAAATTTTTTCGGTGTTAATGTGATTACATTATTGTCCAAATGGTTTTTAATTTACGGTTTATTTTCGTTTTAATCCATAAAGGAATAGAGGTTGTCGGTGTTGTGGTAAAGCTTAATGAGTCCATTATTTATGGCTAATCACATACTGTTAATGGTAATTGTGTTTGTGTTTGTTAATAAAACGTGTTACTGTTACTGTGTTACTGTTACCGTGACAACCTCCATTTACCTGCTATGCTGATACGATGGTTTTTGTGCTTTTCTCAGGCTGCTGACTGGAAGCTTGAGTTGCAGATACTTAATTTGTGCAATGGAAGCAATTGAAGTAAATGGAAAAAATGCAGCTCCATTGTTTGAGTTTATAAAGAAAGGCAACAAGTTCAATGGACTTTTGCAAAGTTCCTAGCCAGTTGATATATAATAATGGGCAGCGTATTCCCCATCAGAGCTTCCATTTTGAGGGAGTGCAAAGAGCTTGGGGAATGATGTACTTGATGTTGTTGCAACTAATAGACTTTTTCTTGGTGCTTTAGTTTATTTTTCGGAGCTTTCATTTTGTCTTGTTGGTGCTTCTTGCCACATGTTGGTGGGTTTTTTTTTTTTTTTTTTTTGCAGTAAATGAGACAAGTACTATATGTTCCTTATAACCATATTTTTTGTATTCTGGAAAGTACTAGCATTATATTTAAATATTTTAGATTAGACGTGATGTTATTGAACCTTGAACTACATCTGTTATTGTTACTATGTTATTGTAAACGATGCGATTAAATTCGGATTTCAAAAACTATGTCGAAAGGGTATCATATGAGATATCAAAATGAAGAGAAAAAAAATATAAACTTTGGTGAAAGAATTTTGTTGATCAGTGGTCTAAATCAAAAGTTACGGTCGTTTATAAGAAAAATGCTATGACTAATGCAAATATTTTTTCGGCTTTCGAAAATTACATTGGAAAGATATCGTATGAGATCTCAAAATAAAGAGGAAAAAAAAAGAATTTTGGTGAATTTTTTTTGTAATATTGTTTTTTCCTCATATAATAAAGTATTACATGTTTTCAAAACAAGAAAAAAACAAAATTTTTTTACGGGCATCAGATCGGTGGCTCGGTTCCCCTGGTCATCCCTGCAATGCATGAGGCCTCCTTCTACTACAATTTTTTTTGCCTTCTCTGCAATGCATTGCAGGGGAACCAAGCCATTATGCATAGCCAAACTTGGTCCAAAACGAAGTTTTATGCCAGCACAAGTTGGCTCAACTGGTAAGAATGAGGGGGAACCGAGCCACCATGCATTGTAGGGATGGTCAAAACGTGGTCCAACACGACGTTTTATGCCAACACAAGTTGGCTCAAACCGGTAAGAGCGAGTCACTTGCTTCTTAAAGCCATTGATTTAATTCTTACTAACAACGTCGTGACTCTGTTGACAGTGAATTGTATATACATCCATGTACCTTACTTTGGCCCAGATAGTCACACCGGAGCCGAAACCAACCAATTTTAGATTTAAAAAAAACGACGTTGTTTCGGCTTGACTGCAGAGGATTCCAGGCCTCCTTGGGGTTGATCCAAACCGCGGGGGGTTTGCGTTTGTTTCAAAAACAGTTATCACTGCTTCGCTGCATTTGATGATTACAATGTGTATTTTTTGTATTAAAATAAAATTTATTTTTGTTGTTAATAATAAATAACCATCATTAGTGTTTCTGATGGATTTTCAAATTTATTTCGATGTTTTCACTGGAACAAATTTCTATATGTGCCATTGGTGTGCGACTCTTTCTAACATCACAAAATAGGTTGTAAAACACCGATGAGGCCATACAAAATTAATCTATAGGCGTATCAAGATGACAGTGATTATTAAAATATTAATGGAAGCAAAAAGACTAAGTCCACAATAAAAAGGTCCAAATTTTCTTTTACCCGGTTCATGATTTTCTTTTTTTAGGTAAAACTTAATTAATTTATAAAACGAAATGTATAAAAACACATATAATTTATGTAAAAATTATTATTATTATTAAAATAAAAACGAAACTTACACTCCTTGAATTTCAAAAACGCCCTCTATCCCCCGCCTTAAAATAGGCGAAACCTACCATAAATGGGCGGAATCGCTTAAAAATCACCCATAAATGGGCGGGATCGCTCATGTCCACGCCCACCCGCCCTTCAGCCCGCCCATAAACCGCCCATATTTGACTGCTGTTTTTTGTCATAATGAAGTCATCAAAAAGGTAAGGATGAAGACATTATGAATGAAAAATGAAGAATGAAATGATTCATTGATTTGGATAAATGTTGTACATCAATTACAAAAATTCGTCTTTCTTTGTAGATTCTTTAAAAAATAAAATCGTAACTGTACGTCATGGAATTTTTTAAATTTTTTCTATTTATTATTCGAAATATTTGAATCCATGCATGGGATGATGTATTTGGACTTGAATATTTGTAGGTTCATTCCGTTCATTTCTTAAAACTTTTTAATATAATATTGTTCCTTCTTTAATATTTTCCTAAAAATGTGGGAAATTATCTATGTATTTATTGATAACAACTCAATAAAGTTTGTCACATTTAATATTTTCTATAACGGAAATGTGGGTTTATAAAAAGTGCTTGAATTTTTTCAAAAAAAAAAAAAAAAAGTGCTTAAATTTATTTTAATTTTCTTTTTTTTTTTTAAAACCCCTGGTATCAAGAATACACTGGTCCGACTAATCCGGAATTCGGTCCGGGTCGTGCATACAAAGTCTAACTCTTACCCAGGGTACTTGGCCAAAAACTCTTTCAACATGACGTTTTTTTTCTTTTTCTTTTGAGGGAATAAACATGTCCAAACCAAAAATTTAAATATATTGAATGCGTGCGTAATTACTTCAGACATTTTTAATAAATGCATTGAATGCGTCCAAACTGATAAATTTTTATTTTGGGAAGAAGGTTACAAAGAAAGATGAATTTTTGCACTTGACGTAAAATATTTATCCAAATCAATGAGTAATTATTCAATATTCATCCTTTATTTTTCATTCATAATGTCTTCATTCTTGCCCATGATGACTCCATTATGAGAAAAAAAAAAAAAAAAAGTCAAATATGGGGAATTTATGGGCGGTTTGTGAGCGAAACCGCCCATCATGGACGGGTTGAAGGCAGGTGGGCGTGGATATGAGCGATTTTTGAGCGATTCCGCCCATTTATGGCGGTTTCGCCCATTTTAAGGCGGGATAAAGAGTGTTTTTGAAATTCAGGGGTGTAGATTTCGTTTTTATTTTCAGAAATAGGGTAAAAAAACGAATTTCCTTTTTTTTTTTTTTTCCAAAAGTCTCTTTCAATGTTTATTTATTTATTTAATCTTAAAAGACCCTCTACTTTTAATGCCAAGCGATTCTAGACTTTTATCACCATACGATTTTCATCAAATTCAATTAACAGCCCATATTATCTTCAATACCATATTTTTATGCAAAAAAATAATACACGCACATATAAACTGCACGACTCATCCACACAAAATGCATTGTAACTATGGATTTTGTTTGAAAAAACAAAACAAAAATCAAAACATAAACATAAATATGAGCGATAGAATTGAATTTCGTATGCATGAGTTGTGTATTTTATACGTGGCTCTGTCATCTTTGATGTAGGCATATTAAGCAGGCGAAAATAAGTTGTTGTTATTATTATTATTATTATTATTATCTTTTTTTTTTTCTTTCTTTTTTGCTTATCCCGGCCGGTCATGTGTGAAAACTGGCTTCACAAACACAATGGCAATTTATTTATTTATTTGTGTGACAAAAGACAGCGACAATTAAACATGCATTATTTATCTAACGAAGACCCCTTCTATTGTGAAGCCACAACTATTTGTTTTCCTATATAAATAGAGATAGAAGATGCATGTTTAAGGAAATCCCCATCACAATTTACAAACAAATTAAATAGTGACTTCGTACATCAACTTTGCTCAAAGAAGATGGGGAAAATGGTTTTCTGGGCCGCTTTGATTCTCTTACTCGTTGCTTCAGGTAAACTTATTATTATTATTATTATTATTATCATCATATATTACGTTTTCCAAAAGGATATATATAATATTAGTATAAGTCTCATAACATCAAATCTTCTTTCAATATTTCTTGTACTGATTTCTCTCGATTAAAATCTGAAATTGCGCGCAGCTGGAGTGGGGTCGTCGGCTAATGCCCCATTGAGAAAGGTTCTAGATTTACTCCCTTGTGGCAACCATTTCTGCGATGGAAGGGAACCCAAGTGCCCAGACACTAGGTGCGCTTGTCACACTGATGACGATGATGTCCCAGAAGAATGCGTTTAGGGTCGATTTCACTACTTGTGTCAACGTCCGTCCTTGAGCATGCATTTGAAGTCAAATATATACCAATACGTACCAATACCAATACCAATACAATAAAACTAGTGTGTCGTCAACCTTGAGAAGTTGTATGTGTTATATCTATGTCGACGTGGTGTGTGTCTACTTAATTATATATATATCTATCTTGAGCAAGCAAGATATATATCTTTATCTTGTTCAATTGTACTAGCTGCATGTGCTCTTCTTCTTCGTCTACTACTATTAATACAATCAGTTACTTTTGTTTTGCTTTTTCTCATATATATCTGCACGAAAACTAATCCAAACACAATTAATGTCGGCCAAAATTCATTTCATTTTTTGGAATAACAATATTAACCCAAAAAATCAATGACCAAACAGACGACGCCAATGTTGGATCCTATAAATTTATAATTGAATGGACTGATTGGGACAAAATATAATGCAAGAATAGTAGGATAATTTAGGAATGGCAAGTTGTTGTTGTTGTTGTTATGCCATATATATATATATATTATATATGTATGTCTTTCAAGGACCCTGACCTACAACTAAAGCCGGCTTTGTCTGTGTAATCCGAGGCTCTAGCTAGGTCAAATTTCTACAAATGGACCCTTGAATTTGAAAAATACCAAAATGAATCATGTAAAATCAACTAAAAATATTATTAATATTACAATATGATTAATTAGTAACGTCCATAAACCCGAGTCTGATAGCGTTAAGTGAGCCATAGAAATTGAGGGTAGGATTCATGATTGTACCGACAAATTAAAGTAGACATGAGATGCAATTTGTTACAATTTTGCATCTATGCTTTCTTAAAACAGAAAAGTTCTCCGGGTGATTGCGGATTATTGTTTATCGCCTATTTGATCTACCGCCCCCACTCTTGGTGTCTATTAATGGGTCCTAAGGGAAGAGAAATCTGATCCCGTGTCATGGGGGATTTAGTACACTGCCTCATGGCCCGCTAACGCTCTCTGAAGAGCATTAAAATCCTCTTTGAGTTGCTATCTCACCCTCGTTGTTCTTCGGATGTCAGAAGTCTAGAGCGAGTACCCGAGCATGATCTAATACACCACCTCTTACCCTGCTAACGCCATATGGCGATCATTAAAATCCTCTTCGAGTGGCTATTGCACTCCGTTGTTCTTCGGACGTCAGATGTCTAGAGTGAGTTCCCAGGCATGATCTAGTACACCACCTACTTGCCCGCTAATGCCCTCAGACCTCATTGTTCTTCGAATGTCTGAAGTCTAGAGCGAGTACCTGGGCATTACCAACGCACTAAATGAGCCATATATAAAAGATCCGGTAATCTGCTTAAACTGATTATCCTTGTAATATTCCGATTTTCGGGAAATGACAGACGTGTCATTTTGTGAAAACGAAATATTATTATTTCTTTTCTTTTATTGGAGTTAAGTATGTAATATATATATATATATATATATATATATATATATATATATATATATATATATATATATATATGATTTTCAAAATTGTATACATGTTTAATTAAGGAAAATTATGATTTTTGGTAATTAAGGGTGATTAAGGAAAATGGGATTAATTGGGAATATGTATTTAAGGAAAATTACACTTAACCTCATAACCTAAAAGTATTCAGAATTAGTTTCTACGCTCTCTTCTCTGTGCAATTGAGAAGGAGAAAAAGGTTGAGAGAGTTCTTCAAAATTCTAAAGCGTTACAGAACCGTTTTCAGATCGGACTAGAGATTTGGAACCGTTGTGAAGAGGACATCGTTTGGATACAAGGCAGTTGGAAGGGCTGCAGACTTTTCGAGGCTGTTGGAAATTGGATTTGCTTGCAAACACGTACGAGGCTCTTCCTATGATTTCAATTGTGGTTTGTAAGGTTTAGATCAAAGTTTTAAGATGTTTAAATGCTAGAAAGTTGTGTCTTTTCGTTGATCAATGATCATAGATGCTATAGTATGATTAGATATGATTTTTCTGCGTTTTTCTGAGTTTTAACACGATGTTAATTGTGTTGAAAACGGATTAGAAATCGCTAAGTGGCTGGAAATCGGATTTAGGGCTTCAGGCAGAATGCGCACGCATTCCTGCTACAAGATGCTCTGGTTTGGTTTCTGGATGTCGAATGCGCACGCATTCAGAGCAATGCACACGCTTCTTGGTTCAGGTTGTAGAAGCCTTTTGGTTTCATGAAATACCTATGCTGTGAGTAGAGTCTGTCAGCATTTTGCTAGTCCCATTGTGAGGCATTTCAAGGAGGTCAAACGGCTGTTAAGGTTTATCAAAGGGACTGCCACACATGGTTTGCACTTCCTGTCCAAAAGTCCTCTGGTGGGTCGTCAAGCCACCAAAAATCAATCACTTACAACCTCTGTAGCTAGTATAACGGAAGCAGGAGTCGAACCCACAGGGAACGGTGGATTTATTTCTCCTAAAATTTATAAAAACAAAAAATATTTGTGTTTTTACCTAATTTCCTAAAAAGAAATGAAAAATAAACGAAGAAAAATTCCAGCTAATTAATTATTTCCCCCTCAATTCCCACGATTGATCATCGATTCAACGATGACTCGTTAAATTATTATTTTGCGCGTTTTATAAATTTCTTGATGAAATTACCACCAAACCTTTCTTCAATAATTAGTGTAAACAAATGAGTAATTTAAATCGAGAGATAGTGTCCAAATTGGAAGTTATCATCAAAAATGCGTAATCTCTCCTACACTCGTTAATTAGGACAACCGTCAACCAATCTCTCCTACACTCGTTAATTAACACACTAATTACACCTTAATTATGGCACACCCATAGCGACCGCCCGGAGTTTGGTGACATAACAGCCTTAAAAATTAGAGAGACCCAATTACTAGGTATTAATCCAACCGGCTTAATTTTAACCATAGTATTATCTATTTTCACAACAGGAAATCCTACGGGCTACGAACCGATAAACAATGTGTTGCTTACCAATAAAACCCATCTTTTATGGCAACCGCCTATGATGGATTTTGCTACTAGATCAAAATAATCGCTTAATCATCGTGCGCCAACAACTAAACGAATAATTCTAATCTTATATCCGTGAAATCAGAAAACAGATAAATACTAATAATCAAATGAAAATAAACACAATTAGATCTCACAACCATACAAAATTGAGGGTTCAATAATTAATCAACCGAAAAAGAAAACTAGTTATTCATAAGAATCAAATAAAAGCAAAACAAAATAAACGAATTCAAATTGAAGCACCTCTTTTTTATCAACCAAAGCAATCGTCGGCCGGCATTGTGCACAGCCCTTCTTACTTGTTCCCCTCCGTCTGTTTTTTTTTTTTCCCCTAAAATATATAACCTAATATTATATCTAATACTATTGTCTCCCTGCTAATTCGCCCCTAAGTGAAGGGTGATTTGTTAGTTGGGCCAAGCCCACATATATTTTATTATTTAATAAATCCTAAAAATAACTTATAATTATTAAAATGTTTATATAATAATAAAAATCTAATGTGAATAAAAGAGGAAAAATCTAAAGTGGGCCTTGGTGGATTTTTCTTCTCTTCAACACGTCGGGATCCCGACGTAGACGAAAACTGAAACTCTGAATTCTTTAAGAACCGCTTTCTCCAGTCTTCCACAAAACTTCTTGAAATTGCTCTGTAAGTCCTGAAATCTTCCAGCTTCTCTCTCGATTTTCCAAAACCTGCATATCAACCAAAACATACGCGAAAAAAAGTATCTCCCAAAAAATAGATATAAAATAAACACAGAAAATCCCATAAAATACGCTCTCTTCATCCTCTTACTCTTTATGCTTTCAGTGATGCTGATTGGGCAGGGTGTCCTACTACTAGACGAAGTACTACTGGTTTCTATGTGTTTTTGGGTGCAAACTGTGTGTCTTGGAGTTCAAAAGCTAGCTCGTGGCGAGTCGTCCACTGAAGGTGAGTCTGGTCTATGGCCTCAAAGAATAATTTGAATTGGTATGGATTACACATCTTCTTCAAGATATTGGTGTTACCCTTCAAAGTCCTCCTCAATTGCTATGTGACAATTTAAGTGCGTTGTATTTAACTATTAATCCTATGTTTCACTAACGTACTAAACACTTTGAGTTGGATTATCATTTTGTTCGTGAGAAAGCGGCAGTTAAACAGCTTGTTACGCGTTGTGTTCCCTCTACAAAACAGATAGCCGACATTTTTACTAAACCTTTATCCCGATTACAGTTTTCGGTTTTACAGTCCAATCTGCGTATTCGACCGATCTCCTACGCCAGATTGAGGGGGGATGATGAAGACAAGGGTCCAAAGTCACAGTCTTTCCAAATGAAGAAAGCTACACTAATAGAATTCATTGAAGTTGAAGACGAGTTAACTGCACGATTCAAAGAAAAAGGATAGAGATGACATTACCTATGAAGCGGATAAGCATCCATCAATCCTTCCAGCATTAGTCTTCTTCAAAGAGTTCTAATGCAGATCGAAGTCTGGTGAAGAAAGCAAAGCAGATTAGAATTCCCAATTGTTAGGGTTTTTGAGTAGTTATCTATTTTCTTATTTTAGGTTTATCCCTTTTATATTTTTTGCCTATTTATATCAGTCAATTGTAACCTATGGAAAAACAAGGTGAAATAATAAAAACTATTATTTCTTAAATTCTTTAGGTATCACAGAATTATATAGGTTAGACCATGGACCCAAGTGCAATTTCGTAACCGTTTCCACCCATCAAGAAAATTATATTTAACTTACGTTTAATAAACCATTCATTAACCGATTTAATGCGTTCAAGGGAGATGACATATGTATTAATGGGAGATAATGTCCACGTTAATGACAGATCATAAGATAGGGTCGTAAATAACGTCTAAACCAGATGCTAATTATAAGGCACAGCCGTGGTAGTAAAGGCGCAACTATATTTCTTAATTCATTCAAGAGTAGTGTCGTCAATCTGGCCAAACACTTGCATAATTTTTCATTCAAGAGTGTGGGCAATCTCTCCCAACACCCTCCTCAAGTGTGGTCAATCTGTCCTAACACTTGCACTATTTTTTTTCAATAATGTTCCAACGAGGGTTCGATCCCGGGACCTCTGGCTCCGATACCATGTTAAGATCAAGTGCTTACCGTTGTACTAAAACCAATTAGTGTCAGTAAAGGCGCTACTTTATTTCATATCATTTAAGAGTGTGGGCAATCTGTCCCAACACCCCCCTCAAGCGCTTACCGTTGTACAAAAATCAATTGGTGGTAGTAAAGACGCAACTATATTTCTTAATTCATTCAAGAGTGCGGGCGATTTCTCCCAACACCCCCCTCAAGTGTGGGCAATCTGGCCCAACACTTGCATAATTTTTCATTAAAGACCTGGGTTTGATCACGTGACCTCTGGCTCTGATACCATGTTAAGATTTGGGCCCAAACCCATATAAGAGTAGTGACCTCATCCCCAAAACCTAGGTTGTGAGGTGACGGAAGTCCATCTCTTTATATTGTGGGTTACACAATCACAAATTCCCAATGTGAGATACTTTAACAGTTCAAATCAAAAAATAATATTCTTAGAATATTCTATTTTCTAGTTATAAAAAATAAAAATAAAAGGATGAATAGTTTTTCCAGTGGAATAACCCACGGCGAATTTGTTGGTGAATTCAATCAAAACACCAATTTGGTGTAAGATTAGATGGATCTTTGGAGTGGAGTTCTCCAATCAAAACATCAATTTGGGGTACCGTTGCGTGTACTGTGTACCAATTTTGAATTGCGTGTACTGTGTACCATTTTCCTACTGATGATACCGTAGAGAATATGGTTAGATGAGTTTTTATAGGGGTGTTGTGTAAATTCCAACATGGCTTATAATTAATAATACTTCAGTCTGCTGTATTCATGGTTGCAGTTGATAGCAAAAGCATTAAATTTTTGTTCAACTCTGTGAAACACTTGTATAAGTCTATATTTGATGGTGAGATACTATTTGAGGGGTTTCCATGCACCTTCTTTTTAAAAACCTAAAGTGCTGCAACTATTAATTTGAGGGGTTTCCACATACTATTTGGTATTTGAGTCTGACTTTCCATTTTCATGTGGTAAAAGCCTTGGTTTAGTGTCAGGAGTATTCTGAACATGTGTAAACTACGACTCTGAGCTTCTTCTTGTTGTCATCGTTATTTTAAGATAAAACGCATAGAAAACCTCTTCAACAAATTTCGTTGCATTTATTGATTCATGGGAGTTCATTATTTCATCCTTAATTGTCCGTCCTACATGTTGAAATAGTTCTCAGGGAAAAAAAGGTGACTATAATACATCCCTGGCCTCAATCACTATTTTCAGTTACCATGAAAGGGGTAACGTAACAAATGCAATTACAGTTTAGAATAACCACTTTTAACCGTCGACAATTCACCAAATTCTTATTCACTGACCAATCAATCACAACAGAAGCCATTAAGTCCAACATAATTATTCAAGGAATCGTAATACAATAACCGGAGAACAACTAATATATATATATATATATATAACTGGGAAAAACTTAAAAACCAAATGACAAAAACCATGGAATAAAGCAACAACATTCCTAATTCACGGAACACGAACCAATAGAAGCTGCACAATTTGTTATAATAATGAACAAAGGCATCAGTCTTGACCCAAAAACATACATAAGCTGGCATAAGGATGTATTACCTTCATCTCAAAATTTAAGTCCGTTTAACTTTTTTATTTTGTCCAATAACGAAATCATTTAACGGTTTAAACGAAGATTTATTACATTTTTCATCTTTTACCCTCATTTATTATCTATCTTCCCAAACCTACTCTCTGCATTAATAATAAAAAAAGCCTTTTTTAGATTTTTGTTCAAAATTAGTGACACGTAACTAATTTAACCAACTTTTTTAATCACAGTAAAACACTCAAACGAAGTTACATTTGGTGGACGGAGGTAGTAGAACTCCCAACAATAGACTAAGACATAAAAGTAAATGACCTGATTTGACAACAAAAATCTACAACCACTCAAACCTACACAAATTCAAAACAAAATCCAACGTCTCCAATCATATATACCAACCGCCCGGTTTAACAACAGTTTTTTTTTTTTTTTTTTTTGCATGCATGCATGTAAAAACAATTATAAATAAAAAAACAATTTAAACAAATAAACCATAAAAACTATAAATAAAAAAAAAACCTAAAAATTATAAACCTAAAAAAATACTATAAAATTATATACTAACCTAAAAAAACCATATACAAATCTAAAAATTACATGAAACTATGTAATACAAACACATAAAGAGTACTATAAAATACTACAATAACAAACTATAAAAAACTATAAAGAAACTATAAAACAACATTTATAATCAAAGTATACTTAAAACATACTTAAATAACTATAAAAATCTTTACAACAAACTATAAAAGACTAAAAACATAAACAATTAACTACATTCGCTTTGATTTTTTATATGTGTTGTCATAAACACGATTACACATAAAAATACGTAAGCGCCAAATTACTGTCTGCGTTGAAAAGATAACACAATTTACATATAAGAAAACAACGTAATTTTTTAAAATAACATTATTTACATATAAATAAAATAACACAATATTAATATTATTTTAAAACCGAATAGAAATCTATTTAAAATAATATATATATTACATTCGCTTTAATAATTATAATTAAAATAATAATAATTTGTTATTGTAGTGAAAATAATAAGTGTTATATAAAAATGAAAAGAAAAAAATGAAATTTTAAAACCGCCACGAACAGTGATCTGAACAGTGATCCAAGGGAACGAAACGAGAGCAAACGGAACTGCCCAAACCGCAAAACGGCGGCGGTTTTGACGAGAAACGCGCGGTTTTCAAACCGGCGGTTAAATCAAAACCCGATTCGTTATCGAAACCGCCGGTTTGAAAACTGGCGGCGGTTACACCATTTGGCCACCTCTACCTTCATCTCAAAATTTAAGTCCGTTTAACTTTTTTATTTTGTCCAATAACGTAAATCCATTTAACTAACCAATAAACATTTATTACATTTTTCATCTTTTACCCTCATTTATTATCTATCTTCCTCACTTTTCACTACTCTGCATTAATAACAGTCAAAAGGCTTTTTAGACTTTTTCTTCAAAATTAGTGACACGTAACTAATTTAACCAACTTTTTTAATCTGTGTAAAACACTCAAATGAAGTTACATTTTAGGACGGAGGTAGTAGATGGGAATGGAATGATAAGGATATACTCCCTACAATAGACTAAGACATAAAAGTAAATGACCTGATTTGACAACAAAAATCTACAACCACTCAAACCTACACGAATTCAAAACAAAATCCAACGTCTCCAACCATATATACCAATATTTGCAGTCCATCCATAGAACCACGGTAATCAGGATCATCTATCTCGATCTTCCTTAACAAAATCCTTCCCTGATAGCCAAGATCTTGCTTCGCCCGAATCGCAGCCTCCATTTCCTCTTCAGTGGTCACCATCATTGATTCTGATTCTGCAGCCTGCTGGATGTTATGGAGTTTTCTTCAATACGGACCTTACACTTCCATATCTCCCGAAACGTGAAATAACATCTAGCCTTTCATTAACATCACTCATGAACGATCTTGATCATCAGCGTGAAAGTAATCTGATTTTAGGCAATAGTACGGAGTATATTATATTTAATAACGTGGATAAGGATATCTATATGGTTGTACAACGACAGGGGCACATAATCCGGTTTTTCAAGATTTTTTTTTTTATCGTTTTCAAAACAAAATCATTTTATAATGTACAAACCAAAAACAAAATCATAACTAATTAAAACTATTTTGTCTGGTCCGGTTTGGATTGGTTCGTTTCCAGTTTTTTTACTGGTTTTTTGATTTCTCAATTCTTTCCGTACTGTATTCATATATATATATATATTGTAACAACTTAAACCCCAAAAAATCATGATTGTGATTGAGTTTGAATATGATAGTCATGTCACATTCATACTTGAATTCAAGTTTGTTAAATTCGATATATGTTCGACTCGTAAGGTTTAAAAATTGACTCGACTTGATTTTTTATACTCCCTCCGTCCATTTTATTTGTGCATATTTTCTTTTGGGTTTGTTTTAAAATAAGTGTCCACTTTGTGCATTTATAGTCAAAAAAATTCAAATACCCTAGATGTTCTATGTGAAAATTCAAACAAGACGATTAAAATGGGACGGAAATAGTATTACACATTGCATACGACATAAACTTAATCACTTAAACACAACTAGTTCTATTTCACGTTTCAGTTAACCGAACCGAACCAAACGATCTATTTTGGTATGGTTCAATTTGGCTAAGTAAAACAAACAGTTCGATTAAGATCTTAATGCGCATTAATTTCATTAATTGTTACGTTTCAAAATAGAAATTCATAACATATATTGATGATAATAATTGAACTCCATAAAATTCAAAATAAATTAATCAAATAAAGAAAGATTACCAGCATTATACAGGGAAAATCGTGTCGGATTTATAAAGTCATTTTCATTTTCTGGCCATAATAAATCATTCCAACCTTCTTTATGACCTGCATAGATGAAATCAGATGACAAAAAATAACATTTACAAATGAGCAGGTGCCATATAAAATATTAAAATCGTAACACAAACCAAACAATGCTTATTTAAACACACTGTGACGACCCTGATTCCGGATAATAACATCATTTGAAAAATTCTTTCACAACAAATACAAAAGTTATCTCGTAAATAAAAGTAAAATTTCAGGAAATAACATTCATAGATGCACATGTACCTCATAAAATCCCAACACAAACCTAACAATGCTTATTCAAACCAAATAAATAACCTAAACATGTTATTGTCGTACAAAAATTATAGAGATAAAAGTGTACAATCCCACCTCTTCTATTATTAGCAACGCATAAAACTCTTCTTCACACACACAAATACTTCCGTAAAACAGATCTTCAGCAAATCCTACTCATATTTTATCACCTACACAAACATTTCAAATAATAATAAAAAAGAAATATGAATTCCTTTTTACCTGCTCTCACATATTCCTTTCTCCATTGTGTAGTCAGATTAACCTGGATCTGGTCAGATTTAGCTCGATCTGGTCGGATCTGCGTCGATCTAGTTTGATTCACCATCAGCATTCAGATTTCTTTACATAAGCAAAGAAAGAATACTATACTGTGAGAAGCTCAAGGGTAGGTTTGTGTGGTAACAATATCTGCTGCGAATGGAGCCTGTGATCGATGGACGAGAGAATGTTGAAGGGAAAACTTGACAGTGAGAAAAGAGAAGCTATACAGGAGGAGAAAGTGAATGAGCTTAGAACACACAGGAGTAGTAGAAATAATGTGTGCTTTATATATTATAGTACAAGTTCTTCAGAAGAAAAAAAGTTTTTAATCGGACGGTTTGGGTTAGTTCTTTTCCTTTGATCCGACGGTATCATCATGGATAGCTGTAATAAAAAATAAAAAATATACTACTGTGTATATCATCATGTAGTAAGTGATAGGACAGCCCAGTTGTTTAACTACACAACTACCTACCTCTCTTAGTCTCTTCACATCCATAAATTACAGTAGTAATTGCACACCAACCACACACAATTTTATTTTATTTTTAGGGTACCACACACAATTTCTCAGTAGTATTAATTGCCCCAAAATAACCCTTCTTTCTTGGGGAAAAACAAAAGTAATGATAATGTCATGTTAAAATGATCAAAACATTGTCACAATATATTTTGAGATTATTGATTATGATGTAAGATCTATTATATAATACGGGTTTAAAAAAAAATAATGGTTTAAAAGTTTGTTATGAAACACATCGTGTGTATCTTCATTCACCCTAAATATAAGTCCATTTGGGGTGTTTCACATAAATTAAGAGCATCCACAGCGGTAACTCGAAAACACCCCCAAATACTTTTTTCGAGACCCTTTTAACCACAGTGGTCCCTCTACAGTACCCCTGAGCACAAAAATTACATACCTCAACCTCGACATAACAGGGGGCTTCAAGAGGATGCTTTTTGAAAGAAAATTTCTCTCTCTCCAGCAAAAAATTCTCTCTCCAGCCTCCTCCCATGGCCATTCCATTGATCGACAGCTAGAGCAAAAATTTTTTTTGCATGAATTCATAGCAGAAACCAACAATTAAAATTCATTCAGGTAAATTTCATAATTTTTTTTTAAAGACAACATTTTCATACTTTCTGGGTTTGGTTTTGGTTTTAATTGGTACCGTATAAATGCAAAAAAAAAATTGTAATTCCATTGCTTATGATCATTGATATTCCATTTCTTTGGGTTTTGCATTTAACTAGTTCCAGAAATTTCATCTGGGTGTGAAAATTGGGGCTTTTCAGTTGGGGCTTTTCGGTTGAGGTGAAAATATTAAAAAAGAATAATAGAGAAAATATTATAAAAATTGTTTTTCGGGGGTGGTATAGAGGTTGCTTATTGGAGTGAAATTTTTTTTAGGTGTTGAAAAAGTGTAACTGAAACGGAAAACGATGTGTTTGGGGTGTGTAATTGAGGTTAACCATTGGGGTTGCCCTAAGAAAGTTAGTTAAATTGGTTATGTGTCATAAATTTTGAAGAAAAAGACTAAATTGACTTTTGAGTGGCATTAATGCAAAGTAGTGAAAAGTGGGTGGGTAAATAATAAATGAAGGGTAAAAGTAGAAAAATGTAATAAATGCTTCATTGGCTTTCTAAATGGACTTGCATTATGGGACAAAACAAAAATGTTAAATGGACTTATATTTTAGGACGGAGGTAGTATTTTTTTATGGCACAAACATTTCTCAAGAAAAAGAATTAGTTGAGTTATATTGACATCACAAAATTGTTTCGAACACTACGATTACATAAAACATTTTAACATGTAAATATTATGTTATTAGTAATTTTGTGGTTTCAATAGTACTCATCAAAATATTACGTCATTATACAAAATAAAAATTAAACTAATGAAACTAATTCGGATATGCTGTGAGATGATTTATGCTGAGACGGTGTTTGATGATCCCGTTAAACGAGCACAATGAAGTCTTTATGTGCTATGGGGTGATTTAAAAGTGGAGTCTTTACTTGTTACTAGTGGGGATGCACCATATGTTGCACAGTGTGATCCTCGCCTCTTGTATGTATCGGTGATGGTTCTTATGTCTGCAACAAACTCTACCTTAGTTTTACATAGCAGTATTCATATTAGTTTTACATAGGAGTATTTATATTACACATATAAAACACATCTCGTATCGGTTCAATTCTCTTTTGGTAGTAGTAAATGTTGAAACAACTTCTTGGCGGCGCTTTATCCCTGAGTAAGCAATTTCTGCGGCAGCAATGCAATTCGCCAAACTCCGGATTAATTAGATCAGTTGGTTCCAAATACCGGGGGCTTTAACAACAACAAAAAAATCCACATGTTCATACCTTTACGTTACATATATAGTGTCTTCAATCTACATAAGAAAAATATCTTTAGACTTTTGCAAGTAGTCCAACCATGAGGTATCAAACACTCAAACCCATTTTTTGATACCTATAGAAAGGTATGGGTATCATATTTGGTATCATATTTAAATCTTTGGTTAATACCCTCCCAACCCATACACGCGTGCGGGTGGATGAAAATTTTGGCCAACAAAGTGTTGCTGCCAAACACTTTGTCTCCCTCCCCCACTTGTCCCCCACGTTATTTTCTTCCAACGGTACCTTTTGCCGAATTAGAAAAAAAAATTGATACAACTGCAACGGTAAAAAAATAAATGGATATATTTTTACACATAATATAAATACCATATATCACACTCAATATATCTATATATTTTTCTTCCCATCCATTCTTCTTCTGATTCCGATTCTCATTTTTCCGGTCAAAAGTTTCTATATTTTATTTTCAAACTTTAAAAATTATTATTATTAATATTATTTCGGTAAGTGGCACCGAAACAAAGATCCGATGGTTGAAAAGTAGAAGAAGATGAGGCTCTTTGTCGAACTAGATTAATATTCGGAGATGATCCCGAAATCGGGATAAACCAAAGAGAATCAACAATGTGGGAAAAAATACAAGAACATTTTGAAGTCAATCGACCGCCCGGAGAAATTTCGAGAGATCAAAAAAGTTGCATTGCACACTGAAAAAAAATCAACTAAGAATATGGTATATAATCAGTGACGGATCCAGAAAAAATCTTAATGGGGGCACTGGAGTAAATTCGAAAGGCGAGTGGAAGCATCAATAGTATTTTTACATTTTTAACTTATAAAAACGCGTCGATTTTTTTCGATTAAGCATGCCACCCCCTCTTGGCTGTTGGGTCCGTCCCTGTATATAATATGTATTGAAGTCAATCGGCCAACCGGAGGAATTTTCATGTATTTTAATATGGATTTTATACACGATAGACATTGTATGTAATTTTTCAAAATATTTGTAATTACATAAAGTAGCACAATAATAATATTTTATATTATTGTCAAATCATCAAAATATTTAATAAAAAAAAATATTGATACTATGAATTTGTACCCTCCCAGTGGAGATGGATATTTGATACCTACGTGAATAGTGTTCAAATGTATCAAAATTTGATTTTGATACATTGGGTTTGGTACCATGAGTTGGACGTGCCCTTAGGTTCATAAATTGTAGGTACAAAAAACTCACACCTTCTGTTTAACAAAGTTTCCACAAAAGGTTTTCAGCATCAGTCAGGCTCTTTTTCTTGCTTCTTCTCTGGGATTCCAACGGACTGTGGTTGAAACAAATTCACTAGTATTTAGCGATTACAATATCCCCTATAAGCCGACTTATCTAAACTCAACGTCATATCACCATATATTTTTCATTTAAAGAAAGAAAAAAAAAACTTTAAATTAATACAACTAATTATAATGAGTTTTCATCACGATTAATATGCACGTCATAATTTAAGATGTAAATATGGTAGTGTCACGCGTTGATGGGTAGATCACTCCTTTGTGGAGTCCAAACAGACTAAATAATTGAAAAAATAATAATATGTCAAATCTTATTTAAGAAATCAAATTAGGTTTTTTTTCCCTAATCTTTTCAAATCTTCACAAATTTAAGGAGGCAAAAATAAGGAAAAATTCGCAGCTTTTTTGGGTGTTGCAGATGGAACTTTCCGGCAACAATCAGACATCGAAACGGACTCCGATCGGCACGAAATTTTGAGGGCTTGTTCGTTTCTCATTCTCTTCAATCTGAACGGTGGAATTTTTGTTTCAACGGTTCAATCTCCGGAAATTAGGCGCCGATCTCACTGCTGCGTTTCTGCTGCGTTTTCGGTGATGTTTTCAACAACTCTTGTATTTTGCATTCTTAGTTGATGCTTTGATGTAGTTGAGTTGGTTGATGTGTTTGAAACACTTTTGTATCATCTTTTACTGATTAGTGGAGTTTTTGTGAGCCTTGGCCTCGTGGTTTTTACTCTCTCACGGGGTTTTCCACGTTAAAATTGTGGTGTTGATTTTCTTGTGTTTCGTTTCATTTTATTTGTGATTTGATTTCGTTGGGCTGACTCGTTAAATTCCGTTGTGTTTCAAAGGGGAGACTTTGTGGGTATTTGTGATACGTGTGGTATTGCGGTTGTTTGTTTTCCCAACAAGTGGTATTAGAGAGAGATTAGTTGATTTGGTTTTGAAGTGTTTTTGGTGAATTTTTTTTATTGGTGAAATGGAATCCAACTTGAACAACACTTTGAATGTGTCTAACTATGCCATATGGAAAAATAAAATGGATGATCATTTGTATGTGAAAAATTATTTCTTGCCGGTTTTCAGTGCGGAAAAACATGATGATAAAAGAGATGAAGAGTGGAATTTGTTGCATAGGCAAGTTTGTGGTTATATTAGACAATGGGTTGATGGCAATGTTTTAAATCACATTAGTGTGGAGAAACATGCTAGGACTTTGTGGAAAAAAACTTGAAGACTTGTATGCCCGGAAAATTGGAAACAGTAAGACGTTTTTTATGTATAAATTGATGAATTTTAGATATCATGATGGAACTCCTACGGCTGGTCATTTGAATACTTTCTTGGGTATTAGTATGAACCAACTTAATGCTATGGGTATTAAGTTTGACGATGAAGTGCATGGATGGATGCTTCTTGGCTCATTACCGGAATCGTGGGAAGATTTTCAAAATTCTCTATCTAATTCTACCCCAGATGGTGCTATGACCATTGATCATGCTAAGACCAATGTGTTGGAAGAAGAGACAAGGAGGAAGACACATGGTGTTTCCTCACAGTCGTTACTGAGTCACGGAGGAGAAGTCAAAGTAGAAAAAGAAAAAGAAAAAAAAATGGTTAAACTCTAACCGTGAGGGCCCCATCGCCCCCGATCCCACAGGAATGCGAGGGAGAAGTCAAAGTAGAGCTTCTAAAGATAGAGGTTGAAGTAGAAGTAAGTCCAATGACAAGTACAAAAATTATGAATGCAATCACTGTGCCAAGAAGGAACACATCAAAAAATTTTGTTTTAAATTCAAACGGGAGAAAAAGAAAAACAATGACAAGAAAGATGATGGGAAAAAGGTAGATTTTTTTTTATTTATTTATTTTTTGTTTAAGACAAATTTTATTCCATAGAAATTTTTGAAACTCACAAAACCGAGTTTCTAGCTTTAGGAAAAAAAACTGAAAAAAAGAGAACCAATAAAACTAAAGATCAAAAACTTTCTTTTTCTTTCGAAATCTAGCAGCTTTCTGAGCCGGAGTTAACTTCTCTTTGGTATCCTTAGTGGTATCTCTATCAGAGATTTAACCAATCGATCGAGCATTTGGGCGATCTAAATTCATATTTTGGAGCTCGGCCAATATAGAGTTGCGGCTATCTATACCCAATGAGTTTAATGGAGCACACTTTTGTGTTGTCAAAGGTATAGATAGAACCTCGAATGAATTGCTTATAGGACATCCTTCAGAATACCCAATCTCTTTAGCTGTAACATCAAATTTTTTAGGGCCATCACTTATGTCCAATATTTTCCTCACCTTCTTTGAGTTGTCCAAATTTCCTATGCAGCCCATTTGTTGGTTGGCAGCCGAATGGGTAGATGCAACTTGGGGCAATTCCTTACATTCATCTGAGTCTTCCAAAATCTCTTCAAACTTCCCAAATTCCCGGGCCTACTCCATTCCTATAAGTTGGGTCTGAACCCTTTCGTGCAACATTACAGGAGTAGGAGTTGTGGCTTTTGTAACCAAAGAAATGGGTGCAGCACTAACAAGCTCCCCTCTGGCAGCCATTGGAGTTGTAGCTGGAGTAAACAAATCATAATCTATAGCACTTTTCTCAAGTTCTGCCCCAGCCAAAGAAACCTCATGCTTTTTGTTTGTCATTTGAGCATCCAAATGGGCTGTGCCTTTTCCAGTTGGTTGCACAACCACTGTTAAAAATCCCCCTTTTTCAATAGGAGCAACTGAGCCAATCTCAATATGAGCAGCCTGCATTTCTTCCACTGGTGCAATTTCCATTGCTACGGATCCCTGCAATTGGAAGAGGGCAACATCTGATTCCATTGCAATTTCCCCTGTTTCCTGCAATTTCCATTCATCTGATTCCTGAGCAGCCATCTGCTCTTTTGGTTTGTATTCAGAGTGCATGACCTTTCGTATCATGAATCATGTTTCTAAAGTTGTTTTGAGCTAACGAAGGGTAGATCTAGCTACGTTTTGTATTGCTACACCCCATGATTAAGCTTGCTCGTGTTTCTCTCTTTGTTGTTTATTCCCCATAAATTCCTTTCGGTTAGCCTCGTCCCTAGCCTAACGTTACAACCGTGCAAGTCCTACTCGACCTTGCTTAGCCTCGGTTTGGCCTCGATTAGTGGAGATGCTTATGAAGTATGAACCTATGGTGTATTCGTAATAACCAAGCGTCCATAATCCAAACCGGTGAACCGTGGTAAATGTAGGAGAAGCTATTCACACACACACATCCCGTTTGCTTGATAAGGTATGATTAAGTTGCATGAATTTACTCATTTACTTGTCGGTTATCTTTGACATGTGATTGGCTTGACCTACGCGTGTAACATTGACTTTTTGGATTCTTTTAAAACACTCATTTTGCTCGAGGGCGAGCAAACGCTAAGTGAGGGGTGGTTGATAAGAGTCAACTTTGCTATGCTCCGGTGCATGTTTTGACCCCCGTTTACGACACATTTGGCATATTTTGGGTTGTTTTAGACCATTTATAGGGAAAAATCGCATTGCACACTCACTTGAAGGCACACCGTCACAAGATGGTAAACCTAATCATTTTACGGTGTTTTGGCCCTTTTCGAGCCCCATTTGTCTTGCAAGATTGTGCTCGGTATGTGTTTAGATGTTGTGATACAGGATGTAGGTGACTCGTAAACCTGGAAGTTGAGGCATGGGGCTTAGAAAGATGAAACCGAGGCTTGGGGAAGGAAAACGTGAAGAAAAAGTGGAGATTTGGAAGTTCAACAGCCAATGTGCACACATTTAGCAATCAGGATGTATTGTGTGCGCACATTAGAGGCAATGTGCACACATTCAGCAAACAAGATGTATTGTGTGCGCACATTCAGAGCAATGTGCGCACATTCCACCAGCATAATCAAGCTTTTCCCATCCGACACAGGGCAATGTGCGCACATTAGGCGAGATGTGTGCACATTAGACAGTTTTCAAGCACAATTTTGGGCACCTATATATAGCTTTTTGCACAGATTTTTACACACTTCCCATTTACTTTTACACTTCATACTTTTCTCCTTGATCCCCAATATCCATCCCTTGGTCGACCCCTTCTCCTCTTTCCCTTAGATTAATTTCTACACTTAATTTACTTAGATTAAGCTCAATATAGCTTAGTTTTTAGCTTCCCTTCCCTTAATTTTTGCATTTTGGATCATCTTCTTCACCAATTGACATGGGTGTTGATGAAGCTTGATGTAAAGACAATTTTCTGCGGTTTTGGTAATTAATCTTTCCCGTTTTCAGTTTTATGGCTTTGATTCTATCTTTGATTGTTATTTCTAGTTTTACTATGAGTAGCTAAACATATCATAGTCAAATCATGTAAAAATTGAAGAAATCCTCCTCTAATTGATGAAATTGGGATTGAGTAGTGCTTAATTGTTGTTATATTGATAAATTCATGTCTTAAAACTTGTTCTTAGAGCTTGAATTAGCTTGATAACATAGTTCATGACCACACACACCACTTTTATAAATTTATGTTGCGAAAGGGTGTGGGAAAAGGGGTTTTAAGATCGTTTCTTATAATTGACTGAGTTTTTTAGATTCTATTAGGGAACGAGGTTTATCGGTTGATTAATCGAGCAACTCTAGAGCGTTAATCTTGTTTCGGTCAGTTAAATCCTTAAAGGCGGACTGTTGAACCGGGCAATGGGTATTAGGTTGTTGAATGGCGTCTAGTACTATTTTAGGAGTTTGCATCCATGAATGAGTCAATATAAGTTTTAGGATGGTTGGTTGGTAGTTTCCATTCCCGAGATAATCGATTATAAGGGTGAAAATATTCAATTGGATCGTGGTTTGGCTATGTCTCTCTCTAAGTATAATTCAAAACGTGAACAACCATTGATTGACCTAAACTAAGTTCAATTATGGCTTTGGTATTCGATTGATTCTCCGTGGGATATGACATTGCTCACCTCTATAGTGCTTCCGACCCGGTACTCTGCCGGTTAAGGTTGGTCGTTACTATTTTGGTCACCAATAACTCCGTAGGTTTAACAAGACCCCAAGTACGGAGGGACTTCACCGAACGTGTGCACCCTCGGACTTTCTCCTGTGGTTATTGGTGTGATCCACCACTATGTTGTAAGGTATATCCCTAGCCGGATGTGTGTAGTGCCCTGTAGTGCGAATGTACCAGAGATAAGCTAAGTTAGAAACGTATAGTCATGACATGTTGATGGACATGAAGTGAACCCTAGATTGAGTCGGTCACATAAAAAGACAACTAAATAACTATGAATCTTTTCTTTATAAGTCTTAATTAATATCATAGCTTCTCTGTTTTATTAAGTACGTTGTACTTACCTCAAATGCATGTTTTCTATGTGTTTAGGGGTGAGAAGATGAACAGGTTGATCCGGGTTTCGAGGAGGATTTCGATGACGACGTTTGAGGACGCCGCATTTGATCTTTACTATTTATTGTTCTTTAATATGACTGTTTAGACTAGTCTATCTTTTGGTTCTTTTGGAGGTTGTTTTTGGTCTTTTGAGACTTGTAGTTTATGTTCTTTTCTTTTGAGAATTTTGTACGTTTGGATTTCTTATTTTCCTTTGAATGTAATAAATGTTACATTTCTATCTTTAGATTGTTTTTTCTATTCTGGGATGTTTGAAAAAGAATATACCCGAGTCTTTTGCTTCCGTTTGCTTAACTCGATATGACGTAGTAGAAGCTTATATATAATATTAATTTATTTAACATTATATGTGCTGAACGTCTCTTTCCGGATATGGACTCGGTGTCCGGGAACGAGGCGTTACAATGGCTTTATTAAGATTGTACCAAATGATACAAGAAGGTTGGATGCAATACTAATTGCAGAAGATTCGTCGGGATTTTTTTCCCCCACACAACGGATTTATGAGAATTATTGTTGAGAGATTTGATTGGAGCTAGAGAATCGGTGACTAATCTTTCCACACTCTAAACACTCAATTCAACGTTTCTCCACTCAACTAACAAACATAACTACTAACTTTAGAGTTTGGAGGATCTTGAAAGTGAAAAGCCAAGAACGAAACTCCTTCTCCTGCGTCATTTTTTGAGACATGCACGGTTGAATGAGTGTATGCATTGACCATTGATTCTACGTATCGTTACTCATAATTTATATTGTCAACGCGTTATGCACTTTTATTGAGTTAAGTTGGCATTTCTTATGACCAGGCTCCCCCCCCCTCCCCCCCTGAACTACATGGAAGGATTACATTTTAAAATATGTCTCTCACAACTTCGGATCATTCATCAAGGGTTAACGAGCCAGACTCAAATACTTTAAACCCGGGGCGGACCCACGTACCCCAGGGGAGGGGCACGTGACCCCACTGGAATTTTAAATTTTTTTTTTAGTATTAAAACAATGTAGTTTTGTTGTTAAAAAATGTCATTTGTAGATAAAAATTGATGTTTTAGACACGCCGGTACTCAATTGAATTTTTTTTTGGATAAAATATGTAGTTTTAGATTTCAGGTGGCTGCACCTAATTTATTCACGATCCGCCACTGTTTAAACATGACGAAATATTCACGAGTATTACTTTAATATACTACAAGTATTTAATCATCCGTATATTTTAACGATCGAACTCGAGCTTCTTGAAGAGCATTACATTTTTTTTTTCGAGATTGAAAGAGCATAAAATTTTACAGAGTATAATTAAGCCGAATTCGAGCTTCATTTAAAACTAATCAAAGGGATCTCAAGTAATTATTTTCATATTCAAACACCACTATTTTAATGGGTTGTTGCGTAACTCGATAAGTAAATGTTTAACTCCTATCGCATCGTCTAGCAAGTGATTGTTAGAAAGCAGCCGTGCTCCTAAGAATAATATCATTGACAGAGGTACAAGCAACTATAAGTAGTAATAAACATGTACAATTGCTAACTAAGTTACATCTAGCACCTAATATAACCATTTAATCAATACTCTCCTAAATTACTTATTGAAAAGCTATGTTGCTAAGGCCCTTCCTAGCTGGGTTGGTTAGGGAGAGCCTCAGGCTTAGGGACCAAGTGGTCACAGGTTCACTTTCTCAAGAATTCATGAGTAAATTTCGTTTCCCGGCAAAAAAAAAAAAAAAAAAAAGAAAAGCTATGTTGCTGGGATATATATAGATACATGGACACATCTAAAAATTTTTTTTTTTAATATTAATTACAGGGCAAATGTACGGTAAAATGTAAGGTGGGCATATGTATAAATACTATAGCCATAAAGACCAGAACACCCCTCTTATAAATTGGTACTCCATCCGTTTTCTTTACTATCAATTTTTAGAATTTGTTTTTTTGGTTTATCCGTAATTTTACAATCCCAATCCAGCATTTATTAATTTTTTTTCATCTTTACCTTTCATTTTATTAATCTAAATTTTGGTACAATTTTTCATGCACAAGGAATGAAGGATAATTTTATTATTTTACTATGAATTTTAAACATATTAATCATTTTCTTAATGTGTGTGATTTTTGTTTATGCGACAATTAAAAATTAGAGTGAGTATAACACTAAATAATTGACACAAAAACCTTAAGAACATCACCTACAATCAATGTTATTTACTAATACAACAATATGTTTGTGTAACATCGTTCTTATAAATTGGTATATAACAATAAATAATTGAAAATTCGATGCACATACCCTGAGCCAATAATTGACCGTCCAAGGGTTGATAGTTTCATTCGATTTTTTGAAAGTCGAGTCTGACATAATGCATTATCGATGTATGGTACTTTCCTCTATGTGGAAATAAAAATCCAAAACATTTTACACCAATTATGAGTTTCCTTTTCCAAGGATCTTGAAATCGTACAGTACAAAACATTTCGTAATGGTTCCGTAGTTATTTCAAAATGAATCCATAACAAAATTCTTTTAAGAAACATTTTTCAAAGAAAAAATATTATTATTATTATTATTTTTTTCTTTCAGGTTTCACATTAAAATTTCGTAGAATTTCGTAGAATGCCTGTTGTTGTCATATGAATTATATAGTAGGAGAATCAATTCAATTAAAAAAGGGTAAGAGGAAAATGACAAAAGAGTCCTATTTAACTATTGGTGACTTCTGACCGTGAAGGGGGGGGGGGGGGGGGGGGGTGGAGGGGGCAGAATGGAGAAGTACTATGTTAAAATTTGCCTTTATTGCTACCCGCCCACTATAATTTCCTTTAATTTCCCGGTTTCACATCTCAAACCCACAATTTCAAATTTTCCCAAAATTTGAAACTGCTCAAATTTTCTCCGCCAAAAATTCCCTCCTAAAAATTCATTCTTCCCTGGCGTATATAAACATTTCTCAATGAAACCAAACAGCATATCTTTCATATTTTATCTCATAAAATCAACCTTCAATCATATTACTGTAAATGCGGTTGTTTCAAGCAAATAGCAAGAAAATCCACCTGTGGAAGCTAGCAACTGAGGGAATCTGCTCCGTCGAATTGGTGGTATGAAGAAGCCCCATGGATTCTGTTTTAAATACAATGTTGTTTTCATTGTTTATCTAGACTGTGTAATTTATGTCATTTTCTTGATTTTATGTTTTATTTGTTTGCAGATCTAAGAATCTGAGCACTTACGGGGTATAAAAATTGGAAGCACAATCTGAATTTCATTTGGAAAAGCTTTGTTCTTTGTCCTGGCTGTCAAAGAGCTCCTTCTTTTTCAGCATTACCCAACTTTTATTAGGTTAGTAGACTTTTCTTGGTACTCATATGAATACAGGCGTCACTCCTTTAAATTTAGGTTCTCTACGAGATATTATTGAGTGCTATATATAACAGCAGGCGTCACTATTTAAATTTAGAGCCGAGACAGATATTATTTTAGTAGCTAAAAAATGGGTTAACCAAAAGGAATATGTTATTGTTGCCTCTTGGAAGAATCGAATCTTGGTTGCTTGTGAAATTATACTTGATTGCTTATCATTAGACTAATACCATATTTATTTTTGAAAATGCAATATATATATATAGATGTTTATAATCTACATTTACTCTCTTTGAGTCCTAGTGGAGACAAAATAACGAAGAGGGGAAAGTGGTTTAAGAAACCACCGGAGCATAATAATAATCTAAGTGAATATGATTGAGTAATGAATATACATTAGTTGTAAAAGTGAAATACAAGGAAATTCAACTCTGTCTATTTTCTCATATTTTTGCATTTATGATTGCTGTACCCAATCAAAAAATTAAATAAAAAATTGTTGTACCATCTTTTTCAAAAAAAAAAAAAAAGTTGTACCATCACTACTCATTGTCATTCTATTAGATTTTATCCCTGATCTGGTAATTTTAAAATACTTTTTTTTATATTATTATTTGAGAAAAAATGTTTCATTCTATAAAAAATTTAAAACCAACGATATGCATTGGATATTGCACAGAAGTGCAATTGTTAGGTTGATTTGTAGAGTTGTGAATAGTTCTCCATATGAAGTTCTTGAGAGGTTTTTGTATGGTGTCTTCACACGGTGTTGAGACATGTGTGGAGCCATACACACTATACAATTTTATTTTGTCTTTGAATTGTGTGGTTTTAATTATTTTACCCGTCATTTTATTTCAAAATCTCTCTCCACACAAATATTTCTCGAAATTGTTAGGTTAGGTATGATCGTCCAAAAGTCGAATTATTTAATTTAGAACAGATGTTGTAGATCATCATGAGATGGTTTAACTCCGTATATAATGAGCGCATCCAACAACTTTTTCCAAAAGTCTTGTCCTTATCACTGGTACGAGATTATCACTAAACACTTTATACTTTTGCTGTTGTGCTTTTTTATTTTTTAAATTGAAAAAAAAACTGTGAAAAATATATCAAGAAGTCTAACATTTATGCTCCAACTTAAGATACTACAACATCTTATTCATTTACCATTGTGTTATGGTTTTAGGCCTTAGAGTTTTTATTTCTGGATCACAGATTTTAAAGTCAGTTTAAAAATGAAAAGAGTATTGTTTGCTATATGGGTGTATTTTGCATATGTCAGATGTATCCAATAGTTTCCCTGTGAATAAAACGTGAGACCAAACCCAATATTTCATTTTAGAATGTTTAATACTCGTAAGAAGTTTAAAACTTTAAGGGTGAAGTGTTTTCTAATTATTCTATATAAACATCTCTTCAAGTCTAATACATAAATACCCTTATACCCCCACCCGATTCTTTTGAGAGTTCACTTTCTCTCGGCGGTTTCTCAGTCATGCAGTATCTTTCTCTTCTTTCATAGTACTCTCCGGCTTCCCTACCCTTGACTATTAGAATATTACATAGCCCGTAGACTAGCCTGCAATTTTTGTAAATTCATGTATATATTCATGCCACAATAATGAGAAATTCACAGAGAAAATTAAATCCAAAATCTCTAACATTGCCCTTCAACCTTCCTCTTATCTTTGAGCTAACTTCTAATTAAAGCTAGTATTCTTTGCTTATATGTAATGAAATGTGAATATGGTTGTATGGTTGGGGGTAATATGGTTGTACGTAGAGATACATATGTGAGAACAGGTTGTGGTTTGTGGTAAAAGTTAGACGAGAGGAATTTTTATTGTCATTTCCATTTTTTATTTCAAGTGTTTGTATTTGGGAGGTAAAACTTGAGTATGAATGGCTCAAGATCCGTATTTATGACGCGAATTTTAGTATGGTTCTAAACCAAGTATAACTTTGTGATCCAAGACCAATAGAAAATTAAAAAAAAGCACTTGGGTTTTGTTTAGTTTCGGGTTGGATTGGGGTTGAATGGATTCAAGCAAGAAAGTAAAATAAAATATAGTGAAATGCTATGTTGAAATTTGTGTAGTTGAAGAAATGATTGATGAGGAAATTTTAATAAAATATTATATTGAAAAAGTAATAGTTAAATAGTGTAGGATGAATAAATTGAACTGAACCAAACAAGGCTTTGGGTCTGACCGTGTAAAACATAAGTAATATGTTTTAACAACTTTTCCCTTCTTTTAAGAATTTTAGTTGATTGAATAACTATAATATGGCAAAGGAAAATAAAAATCAGCATGAGAAGCATTTACCTTTTGAAGCTTGATCGAGAATTCGCAACGAGGCATCAGGCGTATGATTTGCACGGGCCTATCCTGTGAAAACGTTAGAACAGGTGGAGAAGACATGATTAGCCTGCTTGTAAATGGAGGGTAAATTAGGTAACCCGAATAAAATGTGTCGCTATAAGTCAAATGATTCTTTTGTGTCCCTTATCTCACGCTAATAAGTATAAAAAAGCTATACTTTTAAGTAATTAACCCTAGATTTTATATTAAATAAAAATATTGCCATAATATTGCCGGAGTACCTGTTCAAAAATATTCAAATCTATTGAAATATTAAAACATCCAATGTCATCACTCAAACGCCTACACTTGATATTTTTACTCGTACAAAATGTTCGCCGGTTTTGCTCCACCCATTGCTAACAATGGCGCAACCATGCATCCTCGGAGCTCTACCACCCGAGCATATGTAAACTTTTTAATCATACTATCCTTATACCGATATAGTTCCATAAAGGTCGGGAAACTCACTGCAACCGGTAGCTTCATTAATGCCTCAACTATCTCAACGATATCATAGGCCTCTAACCATCGATATCCACTGATGCATAACGGCACTAAGTTTACCGGATCAAAGTTATGCTTTGGTTGGATGTATGGACGATCCTTCCAAAGTGAGAATCCCGTATCTTTCAACCGTGTAATTTCAAAATTTATCTGCACCAAGATTAAAGATTTGAATGTGAAAACGTGTACAAGCATAGATGAAACTGCAGGGAAAAAATCGGGAAAATTTTGAAAATTACACGGTTGAAAAAATTACACGTTTTCACATTCAAATCTTTAATCTTGGTGCAGATAAATTTTGAAATTACACGGTTGAAAGATACGGGATTCTCACTTTGGAAGGATCGCCCATACATCCAACCAAAGCATAACTTTGATCCGTAAACTTAGTGTTTGTTATGCATCGATGGATATCGATGGTTAGAGGCCTATGATATCGTTGAGATAGTTGAGGCATTAATGAAGCTACCGTTGCGATGAGTTTCCGACCTTTATGGAACTATATCGGTATAAGGATAGTATGATTAAAAAGTTTACATATGCTCGGGTGGTAGAGCTCCGAGGATGCATGGTTGCGCCATTGTTAGCAATGGGTGGAGCAAAACCGGCGAACATTTTGTACGAGTAAAAATATCAAGTGTAGGCGTTTGAGTGATGACATTGGATGTTTTAATATTTCAATAGATTTGAATATTTTTGAACAGGTACTCCGGCAATATTATGGCAATATTTTTATTTAATATAAAATCTAGGGTTAATTACTTAAAAGTATAGTTTTTTATACTTATTAACCACATAAGGACATAAAAGAATCTGTTGGACTTATAATGACACATTTTATTCGGGTTACCTAATTTACCCTCCATTTACAAGCAGGCTAATCATGTCTTCTCCACCTGTTCTAACGTTTTCACAGGATAGGGCCCGTGCAAATCATACGCCTGATGCCTCGTTGCAGAATTCTCGTACTGAAGCTTCAAGAGGTAAATGTTTTCTCATGCTGATTTTTTATTTTCCTTTGCCATATTATAGTTATTCAATCAACTAAAATTCTTAAAAGAAAGGCAAAGTTGTTAAAACATATTATTTATGTTTTACACGGTCAGACCCAAAGCCTTGTTTGGTTCAATTCAATTTATTCATCCTACACTATTTAACTATTACTTTTTCAATATAATATTTTATTAAAATTTCCTCATCAATCATTTCTTCAACTACACAAATTTCAACATAGCATTTAACTATATTTTATTTTACTTTCTTTGCCTGGACATCAAAGGGACATCAAAGGGTGGAAAGAGAACGTAGACCACCTCCACCGCTTTTCAACTTCTTTTTCATGTGAAAGCGAAGTGTCGAGATCCGATTTTACTCATTAATTTCGGAGGAACAATCGGTGGGATCTGCCTCTATGGAGTTATCAATTGTTAAAGGTCTTGAGCGATATACGATTAACTTCTCGAGGAAAATTTCATTGGGCCATCACATTCTTGGCCTTCCTAAGTCTCTCTTCCTGCTGATCATCATCGAGCATTGAGAACGATTTAAAGCGACTTTTCCAGATTCTTTATCGAAGAGTCAAGCTCTCTGTTCTTTTCATTTCTTTCTCAATCTTCTTCCTTGTTTGGCGAGTTAGTTTCTTGATCAAACCATCGGACAAAGGAGCAAAGAATAAGAATCGAGTTGACTTTCGAACTGCTTGCTTTTGAAATGCTTCATATGCCTTAATAATAGACCGATTATCACGATTCCATTAGGATTGATGTATCTTTGCATCAAAATAGCCCTCTGTTCTTTCATGGTTTAAAGTCTCGGCCGAGTCGGAGACGACTCGAGCTTACGGTACAAAGTTATGGATTCATCTCGATTTAGACATGACTCGGGTATGTATCGGCCTGACTCTACGCAATGCAAGGTTGGCACTAACGGCTATGATGATACAATAAAATGAAATAACAATGCTAATGATATGATACTCGAATGAAATCACTGAAAGTATTATCATGGAGTACCAAGGTTAATGAGTGACTTGTGTGAATACCGAAACAGATTATTAAAAAATTCACTATAATGAAAAAATGCGCATATTTTGTTCTATTTAATCAAAAAAATGATCTTGATGATTGTTTTGGGATATTTTGATGGTGTGTTTAGTTATTCATATTTTTTTTTTTAATTTTTGAGATTTTTTTAAATCATTTTTATTGGATAAAAAACCGTCTCGCCCGAAACGATACCGATACGTGACGATACATGTGACTCGGTGGTCTCCGAGTCGGTTACCGCGACCGTGACTTTGAACCATCACTTGTCCAACCAGATTTAAGGAGCATTTCTCTTATCTTTCAGGGACTATCAACTTATGTGCGGATGATGTTATCGACACAAGTGAGGCATCTCGAACACGGATCATTCTTTTCGTTTAGCTGCTTTAGTCTTCATAATGATTTATTCAATCGCGGTGTCACTTCATCCCGGTGTCTCTGCATCGCGGTGTCACTTCATCGCAGTGTCTCTGCATCGCGGTGTCTCTGCATCGCTGTGTCACTTCATCACGGTGTCGCTTTATCACGGTGTCTCTGCATTGCGGTCACTTCATCGCGGTGTCTTTGCATCGCGGTCTCTCTGCATCGTCAAATGCTATAACATCGCGGTGTCACTTTATCGCGGTGTCTCTGCATCGTGGGTGGTCACTGAATTGTGATGGTCACTGCATCCCGATGGTCCCTGCATCGCGGTTGTCATTGCATCCCGATGGTCACTTCATCTACTATTTGTACATAATATTTTTATTTTAGAGAGTCAACGGCATCACTGGCCTATATGTAGAACCGCCCATTTTAGGGGGTCATCAAGGTGTTGTTTCATCATGATGTCGGGTCATCAAAAGTCACTGCATCGAGATGTCGGATCATCAAATGTCACTGCATCGCGGTGTCACTTCATCGCGGTGTCTCTGCATCGCGTTGTCTCTACATCGCGGTGTCACTTTATCGTCGTGTCTCTGCATTGCCGTGTCTCTGCATTGCCAGTGTCTCTGCATCGTGGTGTCTCTGCATTCCATTCCATTCCATTACCGCAATCCAAACACGCCATTAGAGTTTCCTTTGTAATCTATATTTATTTGTGGAAAGCAGCAGAAAAAAATCCACTTTCCACATTTTAGTTGCAAGCAGGCACTCTTGGAGATACTTGTTTAGCGTGGAATCGTCGATTCAGACGACTAAGGTTGACTTGAATATTTGTAGCATCAACTGGAGGTTGACTGTCATAAATGGTAAACTTGGTACCTAGAAAATTAGACCTGATATTCATGGAGGGTAATTTGAAATTCGACTTTGTTATTTATCATTGATCTTTTGTTGCTAAGACTGTTAGCTGGACAAGATGTATGTATCTATATCTATGTACACAGGTTCATAGGATTCTTCCACGAGGTTCTTGTTTGTTTTTTCCAAACGTGGAACATTTGTTTATGATATTGTATTCCATTACCTTGTTTGGTAGGCAATGGAACTCATTGTAGGATTTTTATTTTTTCATTCCATTCCGACTATTTCGTTGAATTTTGGATGGAATGAAAATCATCCATTTTCATTCCGTTGGAATGAAATCATATTCCATTCCTCCGTTGCCAAACAAGCCAAATTGATATAATGTAATGAAAAAAGCATTCAATTCCATTCCATTACCGCAATCCAAACATGCCATTAGAGTTTCTCCATTGCCAAACAAGCCAAATTGATATAATTAATGAAGTGACATTGATGTCACTACAGATGTCACTGCATACATTAGACAACTAATGAAGTGACATTGATGTCACTGTAGATGTCACTGCATACATTAGACAACTAATGAAGTGACATTGATGTCACTACATAAATCGATACAATAAGACGTCATTGAATAAATCGATACAAAAAGACGTCACTGCATACACCGATACAATAAGGTGTCTCTGCATCGTGGTGTCTCTACATCGCGGTGTCACTTCATCACGGTGTCTCTGCATCGCGGTGTTTCTGCAATGCGGTGTCACTTCATCGCGGTGTCTCTGCATCGGGGGTGTCTCTGCATCGCGGTGTCTCTGCATTGCGGTGTCACTTCATCACGGTGTCTCTGGAATTCGGTGTCACTTCATCGCGGTGTCTTTGCATCGCGTTGTCACTTCATCGCGGTGTCTCTGCATCGCAGTGTCTCTGCATTGCGGTGTCATTTCATCGTGGTGTCTCTGCAATGCGGTGACTCTGCATTGCGGTGTCTCTGCATCGTCAAATGTTATAACATCGCGATGTCTCTGCAATGCGGCGTCTCTGCATTGCGGTGTCACTTCATCGTGGTGTCTATGCAATGCGGTGTCACTTCATCGCGGTGTCTCTGCATCACGATGTCTCTGCATCATCAAATGTTAACATCGTGATGTCTGTGCATCGGGGGTGGTCACTGCATCGCGGTGTCTCTTATCGCGGTGTCACTTCATCGCGTTGTCTCTGCAATGCGGTGTCATTTCATCGCGGTGTCTCTGCATCGTGTTGTCACTTCATCGCGGTGTCTCTGAATCGCAGTGTCTCTGAATCGCAGTGTCATTTCATCGTGGTGTCTCTGCATTGCGGTGTGTGCATCATCAAATGTTATAACATCGCATGCGGTGTCTCTGGATCTGGTGTGGTCAATGCATCGTGGTGTCACTTCATTGAGGCGTCTCTGCATCGCGGGTGGCCACTACGTCGTTGTATCACTTCATCGAGGTGTCTCTACAATGCGGCGTCTTGCATCACAGTGTCTCTGCATCGGGGGTGGTCACTGCATTGCGGTGTCATTTCATTGGGGTGTCTCTGCATCACGGTGTCGTTTTATCGCCGTGTCTTTACATCGCGGTGTCACTTCATCGCGGTGTCTCTGCATCGCGATGGTCATCGCATCGGGCATCGCGGTGGTCAAAGCACTAGGATGGTCATTGCATCGAGGTGGCCACTGTTCAGTTCTTGTACCTAAATTCCAATCACTTATGGTTTTGGATTGTAGAAAGCAGCAATGGCTACCACTATGTTGTTCTTAGCAATGGTTTTTCTCAATTCTTTACAATGATTGTCTTATTACTTGTATCATCTTTAATCCATGATCCAAGTAAAAAATCGATGGCGAAATGATTGCGAGGAAGAAGCAAAGCTCAAGAATCTAATGGATCTTGAGAAGTAATAACTAATAAAGAAAGTAAATCAAGTTTTGCTTGGAGCAAGTCAAGTCAATAATGGTGCCGCCGAAAGAAAATAAAAAAATGCATGATACATCATCGTCAAAGCTTTCTTCTTTTTGTAAATCGACATTCCCAAACAATGAAAGCTTAAACTTCAAAAAATATATTAAGGGAAAAATGCGTGAGTAATTTCATACTATCCTCTGTTTGTCGTTTGCATTCACATTCGTCTTCTTCTCATACTATCTTTCGACCACTTTGTCATTGGCGAAAATCCTCCACTTCAACGTTATCTGGGTGACGTTGCCATCAATCTTGTTTGTCTTAGCAACTCTATCGCCTCGACGGCGCCGTTGGGTCGGTGAAACTCTACTTCTTCAACCAAAGGGCAAATCAAGATCTACTACAATTATAGCTGGAAATTTTCTTACCGCCGCCGACCACCATTTTTCACGGCGAGAATCTCTTCTACCCATTTCTCCTATGATTTTAAAGTCAACCCAGGTCAGAAATTCGTTCGCCTCCATTTCTGGCCAGCTCCCTATCTGGGTTTTCAAGATTCTAAGGATTTTTTTATTATTTTTTATTATTTTCTTCATTAAGGGTATTTGAGTCTATCTATTTAATTTGTGTCCTTATAAGTCCAACAGATTCTTTTTTGTCCTTATAAGTCCAATAAGTCCGTTTTGTGTACTTTTGGGTCTTTGACCCTAAAATCTATATGCTAAGTTCTTTTTTTTTTTGGGGTATATGCTAAGTTCTTAGATTGCTTTTTCATAAACATTTTAGGTTTAGATTTCCTTTTTTAATAAACATTTTATCTTGGTTCATGTGTTATAGGAACTAGATATTCGGAGGTGTGGTCAGATTGCTTTTACTCCCTCCGTTCCGAAATAATTGAGGCAATAATGACTCGTATGTGTTTATCCATGTTGAATATACTATTGTGTTACTTTATGATTGCGTTTATTGTTACTATGATCTATGAGATGATGATGTATGTAGGTTATAAACAAGGTTGGAATGATTTATCATGGTCAGAAGAAGAAAATGACTATAAACCCGGCACGATTTTCCCTGTATAATAGTGGTAAATATTTGTGTAATTGATTAATTTATTTCAAATTTTATGAAATTCAAGTATTGTCCTCAATATGTTATGAAATTCTATTTTCAAACCTAACAATTAATGAAATTAATGAGCCTTAAGATCTTAACCGAACCGTTTGTTTTAGTTAACTGAATCCGAAATAGATCGTTCGGTTCGTTTCAGTTAACCGAAACTTGTAATAGACTAGTTGTGTTTAAGTGGCTACAAGTAAGCATTAAGTTTATGTCGTATGCATTTCAGATCGCGCAGAGAAGAAGAGGTTACAGGCTCACCCATAGGGTTGCATGAAGTTGAGATGGCTCACCCACAATTTGGGGCTGCATGAACAACTAACAGATTTGCTGGGTAATATCACTACCTTGAAACGAAGATTGGTGGACTAGATGGATGAAGCAAGTCTTGTCCTCTCTCGAAAGGAGAGGATTCCTGTTGCATCTGTTGGTGAACTGTTTGAGCTTCAATGTCTCCGACAAGGGACATCAGTGGTAGGGAAGGACTGTCAGGCTAGTTTGAGGATGAAGGTGGTGTAAGAATCCAAAATATCAAGCCATCATAAAATACACAGTGGAAATAAATCAGGAATATACCTGCATCAATTGTTATTCAGATTACTGTGTAGAACACCATCAAGAATAACTTGATCTCATAGTAGATATTACCTCCGTCTTTATCTACAATATTGATAAGAATAGATTGAAAAACAAACTATAGTGCTCATAAAGTTTTCTAGTCTATGTGATGTAGCACATTCAACTTAATTAATAGTGTTCTATTAATGTTTTAAATTAAGTGGATAGCCATATGGGCTTTTCTAGTGTAGGTTACCTAAGTGGGCTTTTTACCCTATAAATAGTCTAAGCTTCTTAGATACTAAGGGGAATATAATCTTGAATATTGAATCTTCTTCTCTTTTGAGAATGATATCATCATTGAGCTTGGATTAGCTCGTATTTATCCGTTTATTGTAGGTCTTCTACATCACTGTGCCTTTTGGAATTCCCTAGACTGATGGTATCACAGGATTATATAGTTAGACCAGGGACCCAAGTGCAATTTCGTAACCGTAGTTAATTTCCACCCATTAATGAAATTATATTTAACTTACGTTTAATAAACCAATGTGTAACTGATTTACTGCGTTCATGGGAGATAACATATGTATTAATGGGAGATAATGTCCACGTTAATAACAGATCATAAGATCGGGCCATAAATAATATCTAATTAATAGCCATAAGAAATTATCGTTAATAATTAAAACGTTATCTTAAAATTAGACATTTTAGGCAGGTCTTCTGGGTGTTCGATGAAGTTTAGAAGTCTGTTGTCTTTTGATTATGATGAGTCCATGAAGATTGATTCTGCTTCTTTGATTATCAGTCTTTTAAGTTTTCATGTATGAGTCTTTTTGATTGATGATGAAGCAGTTTTATGAAAACAATTTCCATTTATGAAAATGTGTTTTCATGTTTGCATTGTTAAGTTCATTCCAGCAGTTTCTAAGTTATTTACGTTTGTAAACAATCGACATTAAATCAGATGTTAATTATAAGGCACAGCCATCAATTGATTATCTGTATTCTTATTTATGTGTTGGGTCCGTTCATGGTAAATCAAACCACCGTTGGTAAAAATCCACTTGATTCATTCAATATTCAAAAAAAAAATTCAAAAAAATTTGAAGAAAATCCCAAAGCCGCGATAGCACACTAGAAAAAAAAGAAGAAGATTGTGAGTGGCGTGAGAACAATTGACGGTCAACAGATCGTTCTGCTCGTTAGAGCATCTCCAAGGGAATACACATTAAATCATTAATTTGATGTAATTTTTTACCAAATATCATCTATCAACTCCAACCGTTCACATCAAAAAATTATATTCTTGGAATATTCTATTTTTTAGTTATAAAAAATGATGAATAGTATTTGCCGGTGGAATAACCCACAACAAATTTGCTGGTGAAATCAATCAAAACACTAATTTGGTGTAAGATTATATGGATCATTGAACTGGAGTTTTCCAATCAAAACACCAATTTGGTATACCGTCGGAGATGTTGAACTAATTTTTAATTGCGTGTACGGTGTACAATTTTCCTACTGATGATAGGAAAATTGGCTTCGTTTCGCAGGTGTGATTTTATATGGGAAACTTGGAAAAATATGCTCCAAAAGAATAACATACATGAAAATATGCTCTAAAAGACAGGGTTTTTCAGCTACCACGCAACCATACCTAGTAAGGCAAAAAATGTTTTAAAGTAAAACAAGTGAAGCGACATAGCTCAATTCCTTCCACTCCAGAACGTAAAAATGTTTTGATCATCTGCAACCGCAAGGACATCGCCAGTAAGTGACCACGAAATCGCAGGTCTCAAAATCCTTCAAAACCATATACTGTTCCATGGACCCTTCTCTTCAATCTTTGTCCAAATGGTTACTCGACCATCAGCTGAAGCACTAGCAATCATTGATTTGTATGTCCAAAATTGGGAGACCAAGCTACATCGACCACACACAATCGGCATGCATTTTAAAGGGTGGAGAATCCAAAGTCCACACTCCATTATCAAGTGTCCGCACCTTTACTGTACAGGGATTCTGGACAGGGTTCAGCAAAGCAGGGAAACATAGAAGAGACAGCAGTTGTTGATGAGCACCAGGAGACAGAGGTAACACCAGCAGGGTGAGCCTGATCTATACGAGCCGTATCCCAAAAACCATCAGCTTTGGCAGAGTATATTGAAATGCTTCCATTTTGAAGATGCACATGCCAAACAAAGTCCGATTTCACAAGGGAGCCCATGCAATAGAATTCACAGACGATTTGTGATCATTGAAAACATGGAACTGAGTCCACTGGTTTTGTTCGGCTTCTTTCCATATTATGACCCTTCCATCATCATAAGAGCACTATGCAAGGATTGATCCAAACTTGGGATGAGCCCAGGCTACTTTCCAAACAGGTCCTTGGTGTCCCCAGTTAAAGTAGCGAGATGAGACGAGTTTGTTTCACTAGCGCTAAGTATGTTAGTTGCATTACGAATCAGTTTTCCACACGCTTACCATAGCTGTCCAGTGTCCAATGGAACACAATTAAATCCTTCTGGAAAACCAGTTTCGATCCTCAAACTTGGCATATTTCCCTTTTCAACAAGTGGGGCAATTATGGTACTGTTTTTCATCTGCAAACCACCACACAAGTAAAGAGGAGCCTGCGGAGAGAGTTGCGCAGATGTATCACTCGAATCTTTTTTTTAAGAACCCTCAGAATAAGCACTTTAACCATTGACAATTCACCAAATTCTTATTCACTGACCAATCAATCAACATCCAAAGAAGCCATATAGATGGATGCAACAATGATCAGAAGAGGGGTGAGCACACAAAGCCATTAAAGTCCAACATAATTATTCAAGGAATCGTAATATAATAACCGGAGAATAAGTAATATAACTGGGTAAAACATAAAAGCCAAATGACAAATTTCATGGAATAGAACAAGAACATTCCTGATCACGGAACAAATTATGGGAATCTCACAACGTTTTGGGAAGGGGAAAGAACATCAATTTATCAAGCCTTTGCAGATCGAGAATGTTCCGCCTTCACCCGTATATCCTTCTACCAGCATAAGCCTGATCTGGAAAGGAAGCTCTGACTGGACGTAAGAAGTAGCAAGAAGACAACTGAAATTCACATAAACAAGAACCATTAGAAGCTGCACAATTTTTTATCATGCTGTACAAAGGCATCAGTCTTGCCCCAAAACAAAACATCCAATTGATTCTGCTTTATCTAGTTCTCATTAAGTTTTGAACGTGTCTGCTAGTTGTAATTTACTAGCATACATCTTCAGGGTCTTAATTTGCATGTGAATACAACATGGTCCATTCTAATATCCAATGCAGCATAAGTAACATGGTCCATTCCAATGTTAAACGTATGTATGTCACGAGATCAAAATGATTCATTGTCATTAATATAAGAAAATCAGAATCAACAGCAGTGCAACTTTGTTGTGGTTTTGAGTCTTGATTGATCACCAATGCTATAAAAACTCCTGCAATTTTATGAAGAACGGATCCTCATGATCACGCGTATATCGTCATCCTTCTTAAATTTATTCGACCCCTAACTTGTCCGGAGTATCACGAATAATTTAAGTGAGATCTGATCGAGAGCCTTGCCTTTTGTCTAGGACAAAATAGATCAAAAGATTACTTGAAGTGTTTAGATGTTTGAGACTTTATCAAGGATGCATATAATTGTTGTGTGTTTGTTTAACAATGTAAAAGAGCCTTTTATGGTACTTGGATTGCAGAGAAATAAGTTACAAGTTCGTAGTTTAAGGTTGCAACCTAAGTGAAAAGGTATCACTTGGTTATAACCACTTAAAAGGACCAAGAGGTACCTAAAAATCGCTTTTAAGACCCAGCGGGCGCTGTGGCTAGCTAGCTGTGATCATCGAAAAAACCGCCAAACTCTCTTCAACATTTAGGCATCTTTGAAACAGCCTGACAGGTGGCGCCATTCACTCTATTTCACCAAAATCTGATTTTGGTCCTTTAAGCTGGTTTTACGGTCCTTTAAGTGATTTTCTCGAACTATACTTGCTTATTTTCCATCCGTATACTCATATACACTTATATAAGCGTGCACTCCGCACCTCCAAACTTATTATTAAGTGTTACGAGTATATCCACCTTGTACTAAACCCGATTACCTCAACGGCTTGTGATTATACTTAAATCACCAACATTCCTCCCCCATTTAAGTGTAATCCTTGGTTTAGTAAAACAAAACAGTCATAAAACAAACCAACTCATGATTCAATGAAAATGTCACGAAGATTGAATTTTCATATAGTATTATTACACGCAAATATTCGAGTATTGGTGTGTGACTAAGCATTGAACCCATTTACACATTTTGAATACATGTACATAACAATACACATGAATTGAAACTACTTCAAAGTATTATACTTGACACCATTTCTTGAAAACCGGCCTTGTGTCCATATCCATTCTTGAGCATTTAGAAAGCCAACCCAACTTTCCTTGAAGCGGCCATACTTCATACTCATATAGGTGAATCTTTAGTTTACCGTGCACCTGCATTAGCACTTTATAAGATTCATTAAGAAGATAATACTTCAACCTAATCTCACAGGTAAACAGCACATACCTTCGGGATTAATACATGTGCTCAAGTTTCCAAAAAAACAGGCTTACCACATTGAATTTAGCCTAAGGCATTGTACCAAAGGGAAATCAAGTCCCATATTCGAAACTTATACGAGTTGTAGTCCCATCCCGACTACCGACTTTTGTAACAAGTCCTTAGCCAATCCTTTCGTCAAATGATCACCAAATTTCTTTGAGATCTCACATACACAACCGATATCACCCGTGAGAGATCAACTCACGTGCGCGCTATGTCTAACGCCTAAGTGTCGTGACTTACCATTATACACATGACTATACGCTTTAGCAGTGTAGATGAGCTATCACAATGGATAGATATTGGTGATATTGGTTTAGGCCATAAAGGAATTTCATGAATCAAATCTAAGCCATTACGCCTCTTTACGGAATGCTTTGCCAAGGCAATAAACTCCGACTCCATGAGTCGAGCTAGCTAGATATACATGTCTGTTTCTTAGAAGCCCAGAAATGGCACCTCCACCTAAAACAAACACCCATCCACTAGTAGAAGAATGATCTTACACATTCGATATCCAACTAGCATCCGAATATCCTTCAATCACCGAAGGATATGCAACATAAGTCAAACCAAAATCTTTGGTAGACTTTAGATATCTCAATACACGAACAACCGCTCTCAATAGCGATTACATGGGTTACTAGTATATCTACTTAGTTTCCCAAGCTGCATAGGCGATATCGATGTCGTGTACTAGTCATTGCATACATCAAACAACCAATGACTCGTGAATATTCAAGTTGATTCAACTGTTTCACCTTTATTAGGTCCAAGCTTCTCGTGAGGTTCCATGGGAGAATTTGCGGAGTACAATTTTCACAATTAAACTTTTTCAACACTTTCTCAATATAATGAGATGAGGCGTGTTAGTGAAAATCCTCCTCGATTTCTCTTGATTTTAATACCAAGAATTACATCTGCCTCCCCATGTCTTTCATAGAGAATCTAGAAGATAAGAGTTTTTTACACTTATCAACCTGATTTTGGTTCGTACCAAAAATCAACATGTCATCGACATATAGACAGATTATCACACCGTTACCGGTTTCATCAAATCTACTATAAATACATTTGTCCGACTGATTGAGTTTAAACCCACTAGCCAAGACAACCTCATCAAACTTTTGATGCCATTGTTTAGGAGCTTGTTTAAGTCCATACAATGATTTAACAAGTTTACAAACCTTATGCTCGTTACCGGGCATAATAAATCCTTCCGGTTGCTTCATGTATATTTCCTCATCCAAATCTCCATTTAGAAACGCTGTTTTAACATCCATTTGATGGATCACCAAGTTATGAATTGCGGCTAAGGCAATCAATAACCTTGATTGAGAGATTCTAAACAGCGGGAGCATAAGTATCGAAATAATCGATACCTTCCTTTTACTAAAGCCTTGTATAACTAACTAACGGCTTTAAATCGATCAACGATCTCATCGACTCTCATTTTCCTTTTGAAAATCCATTTGCAACCTAATGGTTTGCATCCACGTGGTAAATCCGTAAGAATCCACGTATTGTTACCATTATGGAATCCATCTTGTCATTGATGGCTTCTTTCCAAAATGATACATCCACGAGATCCCATTGCCTCGCCTTGGATCATCCTCGATATTGTAACAATATGAGTATTGATATCAACTTCATTTCTCGAACCTTCCACCAAATAAGTAACAAAATCTGGTGGAAATGTTTTCGCTATTCTAGCCTCTTACTTCTTGAGTTCGGAATGCTCGACTTGAGAATCATTATTCTCCACATTCTCCACTCCAACTATTGTAGGAGCAATATCCTTTGGTCTAGGAATGAAGTAAATCTATTCTCATCAAAGATAGCATCTCGTGATTCTATAACCGAATGTGCGACCACGGAATCACTAGGTTCTAAAACATAAAACCTATATGCCTTTGAATGACTTGCATATCCAATGAATATGCAATCGATGCCTCTACATTTAAATATTAGTTTAGTGCATCCCGTAACTTCATTTTGATAAATATCAAACAACAAATCGACATAACCGTTTACAATGTGACCACGGCGGATGTAGTTCATTTTCCCATTTGTTTCGCCTCTAGCTTCCTCCAAAGGTGCATCATCATCGACTTCTGGTATCTCAATGCTAAGAACATATACCACTTTCAATGTTGTGAGAAGGAAATGCATCTTCCTTTGCCACCTCCGGAAATCAACTCCTTCAAACTTGTCTAATTTCCCAAAATTCATCATCAAATCCTTTGCATTCACCATTGTGATCAAAACAATAAATTTAAGAAGATTGTTGTGGTTTTGAGGGTCTTGATTGATCACCAATGCTATAAAAAACCTGCAAATTTTATGAAGAACGGATCCTCGCAGTCACGCGTATATCGCTGTCCTTCTTAAATTTATTCGACGACCCTAACTTGTCCGGAGTATCACGAATAATTTAAGTGAGATACTGATTGAGAGCCTTGCCTTTTGTCTAGGACAAAATAGATCAAAAAAGATTACTTGTGTTTAGATGTTTGAGACTTTATCAAGGATGCATATAATTGTTGTGTGTTTGTTTAACAATGTAATTTTATGGTACTTGGATTGCAGAGAAATAAGTTACAACAGTTTAAGGTTGCAACCTAATGAAAAGGTATCAATAACCACTTAAAAGGACCATAAGTAAAAATCATGGTCCATCATCCCGCCCAAACTGTTTAACATTTAGGCATCTTTGAAACACCCACAGTGGCGCGTGATGTCTGATTTTTGGTCCTTTAACGAGCTCAAAATGATTTTCTCAACTATACTCTTATTTTCCATCCGTATACTATATACACTTATATAAGCGTGCACTCGACACCTCAAACTTATTATTAAGTGTTACGAGTATATCCACCCTTGTACTAAACCCCGATTACCTCAACGGCTTGTGATTATACTTAAATCACCAACACAACCTTCTCAATGAAATTGAAGTTGCAGAATAGTGCAGAGCTCATTTCCAAATTCAATTCAGAATCAACAGCCTTCAAATTCGGATTCCCCGTTGCCAATTTTTTTGTCCCACCCAATGAAAACCTAATTCCCAAAAATTTCCACTACCTTAGTCACACAATTTGAATTTTATTTACACATTCAGTTTCTATCAGCAATGTTTCGTTTCAGGCTTCAAAATCTCAACTCTCGTCGCCACCTCAGAGGTCAAAGGATCCGAATGCAAGTTGCAGACATGATGAATAAGATTGGTGAACGTATGGATATGCTGACAGGAAAGGAAGAACTGAATAAGCTGGTGACCTATAGCAGTCCTTGCATTGTTCTCTTCCTTTCAAACAGTTTCAAATAATTCCTTCCTCATCAATTTCAAATAATTCCTTCCGCAGTTATTCAAGCCTTGGGAGTCAGACGCCATTCTTGAGACCACCATTGCCCCTAAAGGCCATCCAGACAGGCGGATCTGGCACTACGATCGTAAAGGAGTTTATACTGTTCGGTCCGGGTACTTTTTGGCCCTATCTCTTTATAGACATTCGAATGCTGGGCCGACTACATCAGGAGGGTAGAGTTGGGTTTGGAGAAGCTGCTGGCAGCTTTCGGTACAGCCGCGTATTCAGCATTTCCTGAGGAGGTGCCTGCATGATTGTCTAGCTATTGGCCAGGGGCTACATAGGAGGCATATGGGGGATGGTCGTTGCCTGGCGTGTGGGGAGGGGCTGGAAACTTTGAGACACGTGATTTTCGAGTGTGAGATGGCAGCTAGGATTTGGAGGGTGTCGCCATACTATAGGTCTTAGGGCGCCTCGGTTCGGCTACCTTTGCGGATTTCTTTGCGCGGTTGTTGGAGGAACAAGGAGTTCAAGACGCTGCGAGATTTGTGTGGCTTATGAGGGGATTTGTAAGGCGCGTTGCTCTGGAGTGTTTGATAATCAGGCAGTCTATGTCTCTGCAGTGTGTACACGTTCTCTAACGGCAGCCGCTGAGTATGTAGAGGCTATGGAGCTTTATCTGTCGCCGACCTCGGCCCATCATCTGATAGATAAGTGGGTACGGCCGTTAGAGGGGGTTATCAAGGGCAATGTTGATGCATCTATTACTGCGGCGGCCGCGGGGATTGGAGTTCTTTTCCTTGATTCTCAAGGGTTGTCCTTCATTCCTTCGCCTACCACTTTGATCCAGGAGACTCGCTGGAGTACATGGAGCTCGAGGCTATCTTCTTGGCTTTAGAGGAAGCGCGACAGTTGGGGATCCAGGGATTCGAGGTAGAGAGTGATTGTTTGGCGTGCGTCTCACGCGGCTCCACAGGCCCGTAGAAGACCATACGCCCACGGCTGTTTAGTAAATGATTGTTTGGATTTACTCTCTAGCTTTGTATCTGTCTCTTTTACTTTTATTCGGCGTATGGGGAATTTCCTTGCGCATCTCCTAGCTAGACATGCTTTGCTAGTTTTGACCCGGATATCTTGGGGTGCCTCGCCCCCCGGTGACGTTTTGGCCGCCTGTTTGGCGGATCTTGCTTAATAAAAGTTCTTTTTTCCTCAATAAAAAAATAATTCCACCAAGCATAAAATCAGTATATAAACAATTATTATTTTTATTTAACATATGCTTTTGCAAATTTAATTTTTTACAATTATATTCTAAGGATATCCTAATACCACCCCTCAAGTTGGGCGGGGCACATACCCAACTTGTCACGTTGTTGTAGAAACATAGGTCTCGGCAAGGGCTTCGTGAGAGAATCGGTAAGCTGATCATTTTCATTAATGTGAGCTACGCGTAACTTTCCAAATAAAATGTTGTCGCGGATATAGCGATAATCAATGGCCACGTGCTTCATGCGGGAGTGAAAAACAGGGTTAAGGCACAAAACTGAGTGGTTCCCAAGTTATCGCAATAGATGATTGGAGTGTCATGAGCCGGAAAGCCGAGGTCTTAAAGAAGAAAAGCAACCCAATGTAACTCGGCGGTAGCGGCAGCAACAGAGCGATACTCAGCTTCTGTGGAGGAACATGCAATGGTATTTTGTTTCTTAGAGTACCAGGTGAGGGGATTGCGCCCGAGATAGACGATGTAGGCACTTGTGGAGGCATAGTTGTCTTTGTCGCCACCCCAATTGGCGTCAGAATATGCATGTAATGTAAATGAGGAGTGTCGAAAAAGTTGAAGGCCGTAGTGGTGGGTCCCTGCAAGATAACAAGAACACGTTTCACATAAGACCAATGAACGTCCGTGGGCTGGTGCATGAATTGAGATAGTTTGTTTACTGCAAAGGCAAGGTCGGGACTGGTAATGAGTAAATATTGCAAGCTGCCAAGAACCTTGCGATATTGTTTAGGATCATCCAAGGGCGTGCCTGATTTGGAGGAGAGTGTAGAAATGTCCGGTGGTCGGGGTGTGGGAACCACATTTGCTTCTTGAAAATTGACTTTGGTGAGGACTTCCGAAGCATATCGCCTTTGGGAGATAAGTAAGCCGTCAGAGTTGGATAAGACTTCCACCCCTAAAAAATAAGATAGGTGGCCGAGATCCTTGAGAGCGAAGCGGCTTGTCAATGTGGTGAATGAAGTGAGTAAGAGCCGTAGAATTATTGCCTGTGAGAATAATGTCATCAACATATACCAACACATAGATAAGGATTCCATTGTGAGAGTATATGAAGAGAGATGTGTCAGCAGTAGAATTCCGGAGGCCAACAGAGAGTAAATATCAGCTGAGTTCATCATACCAGACGCGAGGGGCGTGTTTGAGACCGTAAATGGCTTTACGAAGCTTACAAACAAAGTCAGGACGAGCAGGATCAGAAAATCCGGGAGGCTGAGAAAGATAAACCGTGTCAGACAAATGACCCTGCAGAAAAAGCATTATTTATGTCGAGCTGACGTAGCGTCCACCCCTGCATAAGAGCCAAAGACAAAACAAGACGAATAGTAGTAGGTTTAACTATATGACTAACGTTTCCACATAGTCAATACCAGGCCGTTGAGTAAATCCTTTAGCAACAAGGCGAGCCTTATACCGTTCAAGAGAACTATCAGGATGATACTTGACACGATAAATCCATCTAGAGCCGACAATATTGAAAGTAGGGTCCGGAGGAACAAGGTCCCAAGTGTGAATTCGGATCAAAGCATCATATTCCTCTTGCATAGCACTACGCCATTAGGGTTGTTTGAGGGCTTTGGTAATGGAAGAAGGTTCAGTATAAGAGTTGAGATGAGTGTGAAGGTTTAACTTTTGTATAGGCTTACGAATGTTATTCTTTGCACGAGTAGTCATTTGATGAGTGGGGGGGGGGGGGGGGGTGAGGCGAATCGGAGGGGAGAGGATGGGGAGGACGTGGGTGGAGAGGGTGGGGGTGAGGGTGGATTGGGGGGAGATGGTGGAGCCGGGGGTGGAGGGAAGTGGAGCCGAGGGTCGAGGAGGTGGATGAGGGATCCATTGATCGGGGAGAGGATCAGGAGCGGTAGGTGGTGGTTGAGGGATAATGCGGAAGGGGAACACATCTTCAACAAACTTGACATGGCGTGAGACATACATGCGAGAGTGAGAAACATCATAGCAGTAGTAGGCACTATAAGTAAGGGAGTAGCCGAGGAATATGCACGGGACTAACCGAGGTTGGAGTTTATGGGTAGTGTATGGGCGAAGCCACGGATAACAGAGACAGCCAAACGAGCGAAGTTTGTTGTAGTTAGGGAGATGTCCAAAGATACAGAGGTAGGGAGATTTCATGGAGAGAGTGGGTGTGGGTAAGCGATTTATGAGATAGACTGCAGTGGCAAAAGCATATGGCCAGTAGGAGAGAGGAAGAGAGGGGTGAGTTAGAAGAGAGAGACTGGTTTCGACAATGTGGAGGTGACGACGTTCCGAAAAACCATTGTGTTCAGGGGTGTGCGGAGGAGAGGGGAAGTGGGATATGCCATGAGAAGTGAGATGGGGACGAAGAGCAATATATTCAGTACCGTTGTCAGAGTAAAGAATTTTTATGGACGTATCAAAGAACTTTTCAACAATTGTCTAGAACTTGATGAACGTAGGGGCCACATTGGATTTGCGATGGAGGGGAGGGTAAAACAAAACATATTTCGTGTAGTGGTCAATAAAAATGACATAATATTTAAAAGCATCAAAAGATAAAACTGGGGATGTCCAAACATCAGAAAAAATTATTTCAAGAGGGCGGGACCATTTTAAAGTAGATAATCCGAAACTGAGTTTATGACTCTTATTCTCAAGACACGCAGAGCAATGAGTAAAAGAAGAGGAAATAACATCCAAATTATTAATTGAAACTAAAGACTGTAAAATTGGATGAGAAGGATGACCAAGTCGATGATGCCAGGTTTGTTGAGTGGTCCGGTTGGCGGCAAAGGAAAGTAAAGGTCTGGAGGCCACTCATAAAGTCCATCTTTAACTGGTCCATGCATCAAGGTGCGTTGGGTCAAAAGATCCTTCACAATAAATTTAGAAGGTAAAAATTCAACAGATAAATTATGATCATGACACAACTGAGAAATAGATAGTAAATTACGAGACATGTGAGGGACGCATAAAACATTATTAAGAGTAAGTGCAGTAGAGGAAGAAAGCGGTAAAGGAGTCGAACCAATATGGGTTATGGGGAGTGAAGATCCATCACCCACCATGATATCATCCGAACCCGAGTATGGTGCATGGAGCGAGTGGTTTTGTAAGTTTGAGGTGATGTGATTAGTAGCACCACTATCCAATTGCCAAGACGATGTGGGTGGGCCGGCAACATGGGCTTGTGGATGGCGTGGGTTCTAGGGAGCAGGTGACCAAAAAATGGGCTGAGCTAGTGTTGGTAGAATGGGCTAGGCCGAGTTGGACTTGGCTTGTACCTGAAATTGGGGACAAAACTTCGCTGAATGACCCTGCGCATAACAAAGTTGACATTTACCTAAATAGGGGCGGAGGCCACCGGGAGGTTGCTGCGAATTGGAGTCAGTTTGCTGCCAGGACTGAAGACGGGGAGGATTTACGGCTGAAGAAGGACGAGGACTGGCTGGGGAGGTCGGTAGGTCGGCGGCGCGCATGGCGGCGGACCACCACCAAATAAGCGGCGACGGAGCAAGTCGGCGAGGAGCATAATTCAACAACTTCTCGTGCAATTTTGCAAATTTGATGGTGGTTTCACGAGCCTGAAGAGCACGAGCCAAATCATCATATCATCACCAAGTTGTTCAAAGACAAGATCAACTAGATCATCATCGCTCATGGGTGCTCCAAGAAGAGCGAGTTCATCGGTTTTGCTTTTGATGGCATATAAGAACGCAGACATGGATTGGTCTCCTTTTCTAATTGATTTTAATGTCATTTTGATCTGTCTGACGCGGCCACGGGAAGATTTGTTGTAGACATCAGCAAGACGAGTCCAGGCATCGACCGAATTTTTTGCTCCAAGAATAAGGTGTGTAGCTTCGATGGTGAGGGACCCCATGATAGCATTTACAATTAATTGATCTTGTCTTTTCCAGGTAGTGTGTGCAGGATTAGGCTTGGTGGCACCATTGGCGGTGATGATGGCCGGTGGATAGGGCTTTGTACCGTCAACAAAGCCAAGGAGATCGTAACCGGAGAGAAGCGTTTCGAATTGCATATGCCAGGATGCATAATTGGTAGCGTCCTGTTTGATGGGAGTTTGAGTGGTTGCGTTGATGGCAATAATTTGAGAAGGAGAAGAAGAGTTACCTTCGTCGGAAGTTACAATAGACATGCCGGAAGGGGAGGGAAAGAAAGACGATGACAGAGGAGTAGAAAGAAAAAAAAGCAGGAAAAGAGGAGTCAAGGAGAGAGGCGTAGTTTCCTAAACAAGAGGATTTTGCTCTGATACCATATTGAATAGTATTAATTTGTGATTGTATTTTAGAGTATGTGTAAGTATATATAGTACAATTGGAATATTCTACAGTAATTATAATAAATACCAAATATCTACAATTAATGCATACATACTATTATTATTTACAATTATATTCTAAGGATATCCTAATAGTGTCTTATCTCGTATTTGTCTCTCTGTAGCTAACCAAAGAAAAGAAAGAACAAACAATCCAACCAACTAACTAAAATGAGTGATATTCAAAAGACCAACTATAGAACCATGTAATAACTAGAATATTAGTGTTCGTGACAGTGACCGTGTTTCATATATACATTTAGGCACTTTAAGCCGGTGATTTTATGACTTAAAATAACGATTAACCGAAACTAATTAATTTTAAATCTTTAGGTTAACTTACAAGATTATTTCTTTGTGTCTCCGTTAAATTATGGGTTCATTAACCTTTTGAAGTCGATCGATAGCTTATTCATGGAACGTGATCTAATGTTCAGTCTATCCAGCCAAAAAACGATAGTTTTTTACTACGCTTTGCGATGCTGTATGATGTAAATGACAACATTTCACCCAAAAGAACGATGTTGTTTTGGCCTAGACAATGGGACTTACACAACCCCTTTATTATACTGAATATAATACTAGCCTGTTTAAAGTTCGTTTGTCAAATCCCGTATGTTTGTTAAGCTTCTTTAATTGTCGATATTTCTTGGAGTTTAGACTCTATCAACCCGAATCGAAAAGTTGGTCAACCCGACAATTACAATTCTGTGATTTTATTTGTATTAGTTTACGTGGATGATGTCTCTGTCACATATAATTCTCCACATTTTATCCAACAATTCATTCTTCAGTTGCACTCCAGGTTTGCTTCAAAAGATATGGGGCTAGTTAACCACTTCCTTGGGATTAAGGTGTTCAGAGATACAACCGGTTCTTATCTCAGTCAACTTATGTATGCCACTCAAATTTTAGAAAGGCTCAAGTTTCAGAACATGAAACCTTGCCCTAGCTACACTTATGAGCACCGGTACTCAGGGGCGGCTCCAGGAATTTAATGATACGGGTCGGAAATTTGTCATATTTTACAATTACTAAGCATAATGTTACATAGTATAGTTCAATACGGATCAATAGGGATCAATATATAAAAATAAGGGGGTCGGTACACATATAAAATGTGTATATAAAAAAAATTCCACTGTAATTTTTTTTAGCGGGTCGGGTGACCCATTTCATCCTACATAGAGCCGCCCCTGCCGGTACTAACCTACCAGATCGTCAGACACCTCCAATGGCAAATCCCACTGTTTACATGAGCATTATTAGGGCTCTACAGTACCAAACTTTTACAAGACCAAACATTTGCTATGTTGTCAATGCCCTGATCCAGTTTATGCATGCTCCAAATGAACTACATTGGAAGGCTATCAAAAGGATGCTGATGTATGTCAAAGGCACAACACAATTTTCTTTGCACCCAAAGTCTGGGTTTCCTCTCACTATCCATAGGTTCAGTGATTCTGATTGGCGGTATATGTGACACAATAGATCGGAAGTCTATGGAAACCTATTGTGTACATTTGGCTGGTTCACTTTTGTCATTGTCATCAATAAAACAAATTGTGGTGTTAAGATCAAGGGTTGAACCTGAGTATAAGGCATTGGCTCATGCTACAACTGAAGTCAAATGGTTATTGAATTTGCTGTATGAACTTCAACTTCCCATTAAGGCTTCCTATTATCTGGTGTGATAACATTAGTGCAATTACCTTAGCCTACGATCATGTTTTCCACATCAGAACCAAACATGTTGAGTTAGATGTTCATTTTGTTAGAAATGAAGTAATTACCTTAGCCTTCACTTCGATCATGTTTTCATAAATGTCCGGTCAATCGCTTAAACCCAAACTAACCCGAGTTGAGTTATGTCTCACATTTTATTAGAAATTCTCTTATTTTACCGATAACATTACATTCTCCCCTTATAAGAGACGCGGCAAGATTGCTCCCGGATCGCCCTACCAGAGGTAACTATGCCATTCTTACACCGCCTCTTGTGATCAAAGTCATTGTTCGACTTACTCACTCTACCTACTTCATTGTCTCCTCCATACCCCGTGTCTCAGTAGCCAAATGAGTCATAAATGTCTCAATCGCTTAACTCAATGTCAAACAACTACCATTTCTCTTTTTTACCGATGTGGGACATTACAAAGCTTGCGCTTTATCATGTTGCCTCCCAATTAAAGTCACTTACTAAAACCTCTTATTGTCTCCAGGTTTCAACCACTGTGCTCCAAACTCAATGTCAAACAACTACCATTTCGTTTGAAGGGGATGTCAGGACATAATTATCACTTGTAATCAATGGTGTAGATGGTACCAAGTGTGTAGACACTTTTCACTGTATTGGGGAACAATTCAGTGATAATATCTAGTGTGATATGTGGTATTGTGTGTGTATGACAAGTGTCCTAGTTACTAACCGATATAAACATCACGTACCATGCAGTATTTTGATAACAATCAATACAACATTCCTTTTTTAGTATTCAGACTTACATGATGTGAACCGACATCCTTTTAGCCTGAACAAGCAATTTAGACCGAGGCTTAGAGCATCCACAATAATCACCTTTAAAAGTCCTCTGCTCTCAAAAAATTCACAATTTTTTTCTACAATATCCTATTTTACCACTTTGGGGAGTGTTCTACGGTGAAGGTGGAAGGTCGTCTACCCCTCCTACCATCACATTTATGCACAATATTCTAGGTATCTTTGCTACCAATTATTAATAAAATAATATTTTCCTATATCTTTTTCCCACCAAAAATCGTCCATGCGTCCTATTCCTCTTTGCGAAAGAGGCCATTGTGGAGCCAAAGTGTATGTGTATCCAGGGGCGGCACCAATAAGGGGGTTGGGGTCATCTGATCCCGCAAAATATTAAAAATAAAATTATAGGTATTTTACACTATTTAAAATTTTGATACACTAATCTCTACTAACCGACCTTCTAATTTTTTGAAATATTAACCCTTGACCCATATCATATTTAGATTTATAAAATTAATGCTTATAAATTTGTAATACTATGTGTCGCTTTCGATTCCCGACCTGTATCGCAGAATTCCTGGAACCGCCCATGAGTGTATCACAATAAAAAAGTAATTAAAAATTATGAGAATGTTATCAGCCCCGCAGACAAACCATTGAGCTATTGTGATGACCCGATCCCGTCATTCAATCTGTTATTATACCGAATATAATATGGTCTTTTCAGAAATCGTACGCGAAATCATGTAAATTTAATTTGTTATGCATTCTTTGTTGGCTTATTGACGTCCATATTTTTTGGAATTTAGACTATATCAACCCGAATTGAAAAGTTCTACCATGCCTTCATTTCTTCTTTAAAACTCTATCTTATAATATATTTTTTAATTTTTTGACTTTTCACACAGAAAACATAGAAAGCAATCATATAAATATATTTTTACACTTATGCCTTTTGTTGTTGTTTAATCTACATGTTATTGTATTAGAACAAATGGTCATTTTTTTTTAAAATGGGATAGGAGTAATATATTTTCAAATTTTACAGAAAACATAGAAAGCAACCGATAAATATAAAGCCTTTTTTTAGTAGTGTTGTATTAGGACAAATGGTCATATTTTTTTTTCTCCTTAAAGCCCCCGGTATCCGAAACCCACTGCTCCGACTAATTCGGAGTTTGGCCTGGATCATGCCTGCAGAGTCTGACTCTTAATCGGGGGTAAGGCTTGACCAAGAGCTCTTTCATGGCGCCTCAGAGGAGAATCGAACATGTGACCTCCCTAGGCATTCTTAAGTCACTTACTACTTGAGCCAAGCTACTACATCCGTCACATAAAAAATATCCACATTTGAGAAAAAATTTGTCCCATAAAAAGTGTCATTTCTCAATACCAATACATTATTTAATGACTTTTTTCCAAATATATCTTTCTCTTAAAATTACTCATTTTTGACATTTTCTAATCCCAAAGCAATCATTTACTGCTAGTAACAGTACTATACTACTTACCGCTAAAGTTGTGATATGAAAGAAAGAATATGAAAAGTACTGCCTCCAGAAAAAGGAAAGAAAAAAAAGGAATGATACTGGCACAACGAAATTACACAACCAATTGCTACAACGGTGATATACATCATTGATTATTATGGGACCTATCAATTAACATAGTTTCCACAAAAACCAATGGTGTAGATCAATTTTGTGGCAATTGGATGTGTAATTTCATTGTGCCTGTATCATTTCTTAAAAAAATGGGGAGTGGTTTAGAAGGACAAATAAGAGGGAAAAAATAGGAATCAGAACAGTGGAATACAAACTGAGTGATAATGACAATTTCACTATTAGTTACTATAAATCCATTGTTCAGTATGATGGAATTGACTTCAAATCCACTATTCCACAGTTTCGTTGTTTTTGACAAAAATGCCTTGAAATGACATCGAAAAAATATCAAATTGAATGTCTAAATAAAAAGAACGAAAAAAAGAAAAATATGGTGAAAGAATTACGATGTTTTGACGTTCAGATCAGAAGATATATTAATTTTTGTAATTGAATAAGAGAGAATTTAAATTATAGTGAAATAAACGCTTTCTTTTTTACCCAATAAAAAATTTCACTATCCTATTTACAAATTTGAATTTCACTGTCCTACTTTAATATTTTCATTTTCAAATTGTCCTTTTTAAGGATAAACCCAAAAAAAAATATTGGAAGGAACAATAAAACTTGTACAACATTTTACTCATTTGAAAAGTCTCTATCAAAATAAATGCAGGTTGAGTTCAAAACACATACATTAAGTGAAGGAAAGTTAGGAAACTCATTTATATCCATATTAAGGTATATGCGTCTATTTGCTATAAAAAAAAAAAAAAAAAAAAACACCTTAATTGCATTTCTTAATCTGCGTGTCCCACTTGTTTAATTGATACTACCTCCGTCTAAAAATATAAGTCATTTTAGATTTTTTTCACATTTATTAAGAAATTTAGTTAAATTTGTTACGTGTAATTAATTTAGATTAAAATGACTTTTCATTTGTATTAATGCAAAGTAGTAAAAAGTTGTTGAGTATATAATATATGAATGATAGAATGAGAAAAAATGTAATAAATGATTTGTTGGTTTTTAAATGGAGTTACATTTTGAAAAAACCAAAAGCTAAAATGATTTATATTTTAGGACGGAGGTAATATATATAAGATACTTAATGTGACATATATATTTCTTCATTACTATATACCGTAAGCTTTTCTTTTAATCGGTCCGTGTGTGATAAGTAGCTACGTGATAAAAACAATAAAAATACATAATTTATCTAACAATGATTTCGCTAATTTTATTTGTATAAAGCGAACCATTTTACCTATAAATATAGCATTGTTTATAGATAACTTCTTCACAAACACAAACACAATTGAAGTGACTAAACTCAAGTTGTTTCAAAAAGATGGTGAAAATGGTTTTCTGGTTCTGTCTTATTCTCTTACTCACCGTTTCAGGTAATTTTCTTACTATCAAATTATACACGTTTTATTAATAGAATTAGTACAAATCTCCTAACATCAATTTCTCTTTTGATATTCTTTATTCTAAATATTTTATCAAAAATCTGAATCGCAACTGAAGTGGGGTCAGCTGGGCGGTCCAATGCACCGTTGAGAAAGGTTTTGTCAAGTGCTTGTGATGGATATTCTTGCTTTAGTTGATCCGAAACATCCCGATTTTTGTCCAGATAACATGTGTGCTTGTCATGCTGATAAACCTGGCGACGAGGAAGCATGTGTATAGATGAGTAATGATACATGACAACCGTTCAACCACAAGAAGTTAATGTCACAACATGTATTATACTATTGATCATGATGTATGATCCATTGACTAGAATGTATATCTATCATAACCAATGTTATAAATATACATTGTGACTGAATAGTGTATATGTATCGTTAGTCATTCAATATACGGAATGATCTACTCATATCAATTGAGTGGCCAAAAACTTTGAGTTTCATGTATGCGTGTCCTTTCCTAAAGAAATCCCTATGATATATAGGCGATTTCATTGTTATTGCATTTGAAGTGTAATATTTACTTATAAAATAAAACTTTTGTCAACGTTGAAGTGTATGTTAAATTGACTTGTCTTCTTGATTTCCAATACCTGATCTTCTTCAATTGTAATATATATATATTGTTAGAAAAAATGAGATAAAACAAACAGAATTGAATTATCTTCAAAGCACGATAAAACGTTTAATTAAAGAGATGTTTTAAGATCTCTCTCAGGATTCAATAGAGTACTACTTTAGAGACACAATATGTTTGTACTAATAATGCTTCTAAAAAGACTTTGTGTGTATCACACCGAATGCTGACGTCTCTCTATATATATGTATTAACGAAAAGATATTGTCACTCTTTCACGAAAAGAACAAATCAATTCGTCTTCAAACGATGTGTCGATGAGAATACGCACCACCGAAATGGTGTTTTCCAAATGAAAAATCTCTTATACGAAATGGTGTGTCATTTGCATACGTCGAACCCGCTTCTTTTTTTACGACACTGTCGTCACTCAATGTCTTGACAACACATTCAAAACAAAACAAAAAAACACATTTTGTGAATAAAATATCTAATATATATATATATATATATATATATATATATATATATATATATATATATATTTGAGAAGTTATCAAATAGCTTATCATATTATCTCGAACTATGGAAGATACTTAAATGTGACATTTAACATGAAGCACTTTGTCTCGTGCATTCAAGAGCTGGCTTCATGCAATCTAATAGTTGGCTATGATACAATTATATATGTAACAATCTTGGGTCGTTTTTTTATTACTACAGAAAAGATGATATATCATTAAAAACTTTTCTAGCAAGATGCTAGGAAAGAAAAAAGAAAAAAGAAGAAGAAGAGAGGATTACGAAGATACGTGTTGTAAAATCTTAACACGGGTACTTTATATAGCAACAACTCAACAAACTAATTAATGACTAAAGTAAGAGACACCAAACAAAATAACAAAAAGGAACTTCAGTACAAGAGTTGCATAAGCACCCAACCACTGTAAAATCCCAAATCAATAAAATAAAGTCATGCTCATCTTCATATAAGTATGAGATATAAAGGTCTTGTCAATTCAAGTTAATTTTTTTACAAAATGCCAAAGACGAGGCGGCGGTCTAAGCGATTGACCGAGACCATTTATGATTCATTTAACGCTTATCGTGCCTGGGGGTGCAGGGGCGTTCTGAAATTGTATTCAGAGCCGATTGCATATACAGGCCTAAGTGTCACATCGTAAGAGGCGGTGGGGGCCACCTCTAGAATCTTATGGTAGTCATTAAAATCCCACATCGGTAAAGTAAAGCCCTGCACACCCCCATATAAAGCAGACCCGGGGTCTAAGCGATTGACCAGGCCAATTTATGACTCGTTTAAGCCATTGTGAAGCCAGAGTGCAGGGCGTTACAACCACATCAGCCTAGAAAATATGCCAAATATTCCTAGCTGGAGGCCCCATTGTGACCATCAAGAAACTGAACTAAAACCATAGCAGAAAACAAGCACTAGGAAATTGTGAGACATTATTAAGGTTAATCGCCTTTTTTTCTTTAATGACAACGAAACAATAGCATATTGTTAAAAATAACAAATTGAAAATAGAAATATGTCATTGTGACCATCAAGAAACTGAACTAGAACCATAGCTGAAAACAAGCACTAGGAAATTGTGAGACATTATTAAGGTTAACCGCCTTTTTTTCTTTAATGACAATGAAACAATAGCATATTGTTAAAAATGACAAATTTAAAATAGACATATGTAAAATGACAGTGAAATTTTTTATTGGATAAAATATCGTCTATCATTTATCTTTTATATAAAAGAGAAAAATTGTATCATTTATTTATTCAATAAAACAATTTTTAGGATTAGGTATGATCGCTAGGTAAGAAGAGCATTTTCGTAATTTATGTCTACGGCCAATATATTCAGAAGCGTATCGGGTCACACACATAAAATATCTAACCGGATTAAAATACGGTTATAGTGATACCAAATAAGGAAAGTTTATCTCGACTATAAAGTGTTGTAGTGATTAAATTAATATGATGATATTTATTTATTATAAATAAATTAAATAAAAGACATTAATTATGTTGATTAATTAAAGAATATTCTGGATGCCAATTTATTGACATGTGGGGCGCAGATCTTGAGTGTATTAAATACATTTGAGTTGTGCAATTTAATTAATCGTATTATCATATATTAATATTAGATATTAATAGATTTGTATAAATTGATTTATTGTAATATGATAAAGATAGTCAATATTAGATATTGACAATAACTTGGATTTATTTAATATGAGATATTAAATTAAATAAGATAAATTTTGGAAAAATCTATTTTCCTATTTTCCTTATTTTACAGTAAAATGTTTTCTTTCGCCTTACTCTACTCAGAAGCTTTTCCCATTGGGAATGAGAGACATAAAGGGCGCACAATCCCCTATATAAGCAAATGGTTGACTAGCTCTTTTGTACAACACAATTCTAAGAGTTCATAATTCTTGTGAAAATTAGAGAGTTTCTTTTAGAAAGTTTTAGAGAGAGAGAGAAAAGACCGGTCTAGCAACCGGATTTTCTAGTAGCTATGCAAGGAGGATTCTGGCGAGGTGCTCGTGTGGATACACTACTATCTCCCTAGATGGTCAAAGCGTCGATCTTATAGATCAAGCGAGGTAATCACCGTCTACTAACTTAATATGTTTATTGAATTAAACGAAGTCGATTTTGGGATCGAAAATCAAATTATAAATTCGGTGCGTTAAACTAGTTAATTTCCTAACAATACATGCATTTACTACGCTTTGTGATGCTCTATTATGTAAATGACATCGTCTCACGCAAAAACGACGTTGTTTTGCCGTACGCAAAGATGATATATACAACTACTACTTTATTTTTTTATTTTTTTTTTTTTGGGAAAACTACTACAGTACCTTATTATACCGAATATAATATTGACATGCTAAAAAACGTACGACAAATCTTGTAAGTTTGTTATGTTTCTGTAATTGTCGATAATTCTTGGAATTTAGACTCCATCAACCCGAATCGAAAAGTTGGTCAACCCGATAATCACAATTCTCATAGTTAATTTCTAGCCTCGTTTCATTTCTACTTTAAAACTCTATCTTATAATATACTTTTAGATTATTACAAAAACATAGAATTCTGCCAATTAAAATACCTTATTTATTAGTAGTAGTAACTTTGACCGGTCCTTGTGTGACACCTAACCACGTGACCAAAACCATTAAACAGGCAGTATTTATCTAGCAAGAATTCCCACAATTTTACTTGTGAAGTGAACCATTTTTACCTATAAATATAGCATGTTTAGGGACAACTTCTTCACAAACACGATCAAAATGACTAAAATCAAGTTCTTTAAAAAAAATTGGTGAAAAATGATTTTCTGGGGTTGTCTTATTCTGTTACTATCCATTTTATCACAATACACATGTTTTCCTAAAAGAATTAGTACAAATCTCATAACATCTGAACAAATTGAAACAATTCGATCATGTTCTTCATATAAACATGAAGAACACTCAAGAACAATTTTGAAATGAATAAAGAGCGGGAAAAGTAAAAACAGAAAATTAAATTTGCAATTTTATTGATTCTCAAAAGTTGAGTTTACATACATGTATCTACTAGTATATATAGGTATATGGACTAGCTTGAGTACATAGAAAGCGGTTACAACTAACTTAATTAGCTACAACCACTTCCAACCGTTTTCGGTTGAAAGTGTTTGATAAAATGCCTAAGAGAAGTCTTCACTCCTGTTGTTGTTGCTTTGCTTTTGTTTACTTTGTTGTTCTTTGCTTCTTTTTCTTTGTGTGTATATTACTCATTTCACCCCCCCTCAAGACGGACTAGGAAGGGAGAAAATGTTGGAAATGGACAGCTTACTCAATATGTGTTTGAAGATAGGGCCATCTAATGGTTTTGTTAGAATATCTGCAAGTTGATTAGTTGTGGAAACAGATAGGAGTTTGACTAGTCCGGATTGAACCTTTTCTCTTACCACATGACAGTCAATTTCTATATGCTTTGTCCTCTCATGAAAAACTGGATTGTGAGCTATGTGCATAGCACTTTCATTATCACAGAACATGGGAATTGGTGTAGACACTGAAACCTGTAAATCCTGAAGAATGTATAACAGCCACTGTAATTCACATACCCCTAGTGCCATTGCTCTGTATTCAGCTTCTGATGAACTTCTACTGACAGTAGGTTGTTTCTTGGACTTCCAAGAAACAAGGGCAGATCCCATAAACATACAATACCCTGTTATTGACCTCCTAGTATCATGACATCCTCCCCAATCAGAGTCAGTAAAAGCTGTTAATTTGAGATCATTTGTACTAGGAAAGAAAAGACCTTGAGCTGGTGCTGCTTTAATGTACCTTAAGAGTCTCATTAGCGACTTGTAGATGATTTGTAGTAGAGCAACTAAAAAAGCGGCTTAATTGATGGACAACAAAAAAATATATGGTCTTGAAATGGTGAGATATAGTAGCATTCCAACCAGGCTTCTATACATTGTGTTGTCTCAGTAACAACTCGAATCACCATTGTGTAGATGTGCTTTACTTTGCATAGGTGTTTTGGCGGTGTTTACTGACCTGCAAAACCATACTCTTGCAATAGATTCATTGCATACTTTCTTTGGCAGACAGAAATACACTTGTGTGATCTTGCTACTTCTAGGCCTAGGAAATACTTGAGTTCTCCCAGATCTTTTATTTGAAACAGATCATGTAAGTAGGATTTGAGTTCAGTGATCAGTTTCATGTCATTGCTAGCTAGAACAATATCATCAACATAGACTAAAGCTGCAATGAATGAAGTATCAGTTTGTTTGGTAAATAAACTGTAGCCATGTCTGGATTGCTTGTATCCCAGATTCTTCAAAGCTTCTGTTAATTTGCAATTCCATTGCCTACTTTCCTGCTTGAGTCCATAAAGGGACTTGATAAGTTTGCAAACTTTCCCTTTTGGAGCTTCAAAACCTTGTGGAAGCCTCATATAAACCTCTTCTGTTAAATCACCAAGCAAAAATGCATTGTTGACATCAAGTTGATGTAAGTAATAACCTTTTGCAGCTGCTATAGCAAGTAATACTCTGACTGTGTTCATTTTTGCTACTGGGGAAAAGGTTTCCTCATAATCTATGCCATATGTTTGTGTATATCCTTTTGCAACTAACATTGCTTTGTATCTTTCAATTGAACCATCAGCCTTATATTTGACCTTGTATACCCATTTACAGCCTATTGGCTTCTTTCCTGGAGGTAAATCAACAATCTGCCATGTATTTGTACTGACTAGTGCATCTATCTCCTTTTGCATAGCCTCTTGCCATTCTTTGTGTTGTATAGCTTGATTATATGTTGAAGGTTCTGTTACTTTATCTACTGCCATGACAAATGACTTGTAGCTGTCTGAAATATTATGAAGACTGGTAGCAGAACTCAAAGGATGAGGAGTTGTATGAGTTGCATGATTGCAAATGCATTCTTGTAGGAATGAAGGAGGTTTTTTTTTGTCTCTACTAGATCTCCTGACATTGGCTTGCTGTTGCTGATGATGAGGGCTTGAAGGTGCAGAAGAATCTTCTTGATATTGTAAATTATCATCTGCTGAGCCCTGTCTGGAATCACCTGCTGAAGCCTGTCTGGAATCATCATCTGGACTTTCATCAGCATGAGTTATTACTGGAGGTGCAGAATTTTGAGAAAAGAAATAGTCATTAGACATAGATGGTATAGGAAAAGACCATGTGCTCTGTGACTGTGTATTCTGTAGATGAATATATGGAAAATGATGTTCATGAAATACAACATTTCTGGAAACAAACACTTCCTGTGTAGACACATCTATCAGTGTGTATCCTTTTTGATGATCAGTATGTCCTAGATTAGCACATGTCCTTGCCCTGGCATCAAATTTAGTTCTGGCAATAGGTAATGTAGATGAAAAAACCAAACAGCCAAACACCCTTAGAACATCATAATCAAGTTGTCTATTGTGAAGAATAAGAAAAGGGCTTTTGTTTTCAATAATGGGAGAAGGTAACATGTTGATGAGTTTGACTGCATGTAGAACACAATATCCCCACAAATTAATAGGCAATCCAGACTGAAATTTAAGAGCTCTTGCAACATTCATGATATGTTGATGTTTCCTCTCTACAACACCATTTTGTTGTGGAGTATCAACACAACTTGTTTCATGAATAATGCCTTTGGCATTGTAAAACTCATAATATTTAAACTCTTGACCATTATCAGATCTAATGGTCTTGATGTACTTTTGAAAGTGAGTAAACACATACTGATAGAATGCAGAAATGACATTCCTTACTTCATCTTTAGATCTCAAAAGGTATATCCAAGTATATCTACTAAAATCATCAACTATTGTTAAAAAATATGACTGACCATGGATTGTTTGGTGTCTATAGGGACCCCAAATATCCATGTGTACTAAATCAAATATAGATTCAACAACAGAACCACTCAAAAGAAAAGGCAACTTCTTCTGTTTTGCAAGAGGACACACATAACAAACAGAATCTTTTGGTTTTTGAATCTTATTACATGTACTATGCAAAAATTGAATTCTACTACTAGACAAATGTCCTAGTCTATAGTGCCATAACATGTCATCTTCTATTTTGTTGGATAAAGGAGACTGAGAGCAAGTAGTAGACAACACAATTGGAAGCGAGCGATCGAAGATGCACGAGACATATAGTCCTTTGTCTTTCTTAGCCGATCCAATCATCTTCCCATTGGACTTGTCCTGCATTAAACATTTGTCAGAAACAAAAGTGATAGAAACATTTGAGTTATTAGTCAATCTAGTAATAGATATTAGATTGTACTTGAATCCTGGTACACATAAAACAGGAGACAGAATTAGTCTATCATTTAATCTAACTTTTCCTATAAAAGTGATAGGAATATGTGCACCATTAGGAAATGTGACATATAAGCCGTTAACATGTTGTTTATCAAAACACAAGTTACTATCAAATACAATATGGTCTGTGGAACCTGAATCCACAATCCAACAATGAGTAGACAGACCTTGAGTCTCAGCAAGATCTGGTTTGAAGTTTGTAGTGAATGCAGTGACTTGGTTCACCATAGGTTGAATTGGATCCCTTTTATTCCCCTCCATGAGTTTCATTAACTGTGCTACTTGATCTTGTAGATGACTTATTTGATTTTGCTGATCTGGATTTGTGACGGAATCTTGTATGAAATCCTGACCACCTTCTTGATTAACCATATTTACTCTTGGTTTTGGCTTCCAACCTGGTGGAAAACCATGCTTCTTGTATCACTTATCAACAGTGTGACCATTATATCTACAAAAAGAACATTGTACTTTCTTGTTGCTGTTATTTACTCTGTTATTTCCTGGATTTGCAGTCTGGCCTTGATATCTTTGTTGACTAGCAGTTGGTTGATAACCTGTCATGTTCTGATTTTGTACTTGATTAACAAAAGCTATGGCATCTGACCCTTGTGGATGACCTAATGCATATTCTACTTGTCTTTCAAATTTGATAGCCATGGCAAATGCCTGTTTTAGACTAGGAAAAGGAGTCATCAAATAAGCCTGTGATCTAACAGGTTCAAAACTGTCATTGAGACCTTTCATGAATCTGATAACATGATCAGCTTCTATGAAACTAACCATTTTAGCACTGATATTACAAGCACAAGAATGACCACAATCACAATGAGGAACATGTTTCAAAACTTCTATCTCATCCCACTTGGTTTTCAGCTTTGTAAAATAAGTTGTAACTGACATTGAACCCTGTTTAATCAGATTTACTTCTTCAACCAAATCTGACACCCTGAAATAATCTACATTTGAAAATCTGTCTTTCAATTCTAACCACATATCTCTAGCAGATCTAATCCACGTAACACTTTGAGCTATATCAGGAATAACAGATTTGATAATCCAAGTAAGGACAGTGATATTACATTGGCTTCAAATTCTATACATCTCATCACTCATGTCAGGTTTCTCGATCGTTCCATCAATGAATCCTAATTTGTTTTTAGTTTCCAACATCATAATAATAGATCGAGCCCAGGAATGATAATTTCTAGCATCAAGAGGTGGGGAAACCAAGGGAATCGAGGGATTTTCACTAGGATGAATATAAAACTGACTGGAGGTACTTACCACAAGTCCGGTACCTTCAAGACTTGCACCATCAGTCCTCTGACTTGCTGTTGATTGATTTGCCATAACAAGAACAGAATAAAATCGACAAAAAATGTAGCAGAACGCTCTCAAGCTTCTGGAAACAAGAAGAACTCCAGGCAGAATACTCTCAAGATTCTAGAAATCTGGAACAATCTTCAACAAAAAAAAAACTCAGAAATGATTTTGCGATTCTCTCAAGAATCACTTGCAAAACTGCACGAACGGAAGTTATTCTCTGATACCATGAAGAAATTGAAACAATTCGATCATGTTCTTTATATAAACATGAAGAACACTCAAGAACAATTTTGAAATGAATAAAAGCGGGAAAAGTAAAAACAGAAAATTAAATTTGCAATTTTATTGATTCTCAAAAGTTGAGTTTACATACATGTATCTACTAGTATATATATGGATATGGACTAGCTTGAGTACATAGAAAGCGGTTACAACTAACTTAATTAGCTACAACCACTTCCAACCGTTTTCGGTTGAAAGTGTTTGATAAAATGCCTAAGAGAAGTCTTCACTCCTGTTGTTGTTGCTGCTTGCTGTTTCTGTTGTTGTTGCTGCTTGCTGTTGCTGTGTATATATTACTCATTTCAACATCAATTCCTCTTTCGATATTCTTTATGGTATGACTATTTGTGTTAGTTAATTTTGCATTTATCTTTCGTATTGGATGCACATGTATTATGTATCACTTAAAAAATCTATTGTATTTGACCTAATATTGAGGCTATTGTTATTTGGACTTCAAAACCGTTTATATTTGATTATCCATTATAATAATGATGATATTATTCATTTTTCGGTTAGTTGATTGAACCATGTAAACTTAATATCTTCGTATCACCTTTTTTTTCTTTTCTTTTATCTTTCATTTTAATTTCCGTTATTGGTGTAAAAGGTAATTCTGATGATGTCTGAACCATGTGATTATGAATCATGTGGATAATACGTATCTTATTTAAAGATGACTAAAATACCATTTTTTGAAAATTTTATAAAATCTAGAAAATTGTCAAAAGCCTAAACATACTGATGTTTGTTGGCTTGTGACGATTAATGCCACGAATAATATTATTGTTTATTACTCTCTATGACTATTTTAGAAATAATCAAGTGTACTCAGCGAAAGTGCAAAATTCGGAAAGCCCGAAAAAATTCGAGCTAGTACGAATATGAGATTGATGAATTACTTAGGAGTTAATCTTCAAATTGATTGAAGTAATTAATACCTGAAGGGTGTTTCAGAAGCCGTCTGAAATGGAATCATATTTTCTCTTGAAGGATACCGTTTTGGGATACGCAATCAGATTGTGTTTCTAAAATGGAAATAGCACTTTATACGATAAAGATGCGGTGCAAGCCTTGCAAGGTATCCCTTACCTGTTTTGGGATAGTGCCCTTATTTAAAATATATACTTAACCAAATTCCAAAGTAAGGTTGAATGAATTCCATATCAGATATGGAAGAAGATGACATCAAATCCATCTTAACCGATGATTTAGGGTTGTCATGATTGTAGCAAGCAGGCAATGTCTGAAAGGCTTGGAGCTTAGTATGACATATGCAACTTTGTGGAATATCTTAGCAAGTACGCTAGATATTATGTACTTACCCATGGAGCAAAAGTGTTTGTCTTTAAAAATGTTGTCTTCTAGAGGATGTTTTTCTTCCAAAAGAAACAATGAGAGTAAATTGAGATCTCAAAAGAGTTTGAGACCACAAAGAGATATTCAACCATTGGAACATGAGCAGGCGCCACATAGTGATCAGGTGTAAGACACTGCTTAGTGCACACAAGTACTCTGTGAGTCTGCGGATAACCACAAGCCTGAAAGGGCTACTGGTATGTTCATCTTGAAGAATGAAGATCTCGCGACTTATGAAAGAATGCTTGAAAGGTAAGATTAAGAGATATGGCTTGGAGCCTAGTGTCTGATTAGATTCCATAAGTGACAACCGGGTTATGAACCTAGTCTGTCTCACCTGAAGGGAATGTCTCTGAAAGATGTAGCGTGTCTTTATGAAAGGCTGGCATGGATAGTAATACGACTACTGGTTAAACTGAGTTGATGGCTACAGGCTATAGGGTGAAAACCTTGTAATTACCTTTATGCTACCGGCTATGCTTAAGTCTATTGAGACAGTACTTGTTGTAGCTACTTATCATGGATATATGATAGTGTTGAAAACGCTAGGTCAATGGCTTGATGTTCATAGATGGTAACGTGATGTGTAAGCTTATAAAGATCCATTTATGGACTCAAACAAGTTTCTCTGTATGAGTTCTTTACTTTGAGAATCAAAGGAGTTTGATTTGATCAAAAGTGAAGATATGCCTGATGTTCAAAAGGGTTAGTGGGAGTGTCACGGTTTTGAGCAAGTTATTAAATATACTTCTCGGAATCAACACTCCGTGTCACAGTCAATTAATGTTTGGTAGTTCAAGGTTTTTATGAAAGCTCTTGGAAATAGTAGTTCTTATTTTGGAAATAAGAATCTATAGTGATAGATACTGCTTAATTATCATAGTTTGCCTTCATAGATGGGATGCTAAAAGAGTTTAGCATAGATCACGTGTAGAGATATTGCTAGCCAGTACTCTCGGGATCTATGACAGGACGTCGGTCCTGAAGATAAGGTGAAAGATGATACTTATGGAGGGTTCCCTTTGCTACTGTAAATCCATCATAAGAGTTGTGCTGAATGGTCATACTCCATGAAGAGTCATAAGTAAGTATGAAAGAGATTCTAGTAAATGTCGAGAATGCCCTTAAAAGTGTTAAGGATGGGTTTCTAGTTTATTGAAACTTGGAATCGAATAAACGTAGATATGCAGAGGTATGCCATGGGTCTTATGAAGATAATGGGAGCTACAGTCTGTATTTGCAGTCACTCTGATTAAGTGATACTGTGAGCTGGAAATGTTCTTAGTTAGAGATCACTGTTCTAATTAATGGATTTAGGTTAGTTGATTGAAACATGTAAACTTAATATCTTCATTTCACTTTTTTTCTTTTATCTTTCATTTCAATTTCCGTTATTGTCATAAAAGGTCATAATTCATAGATCGTATCCTAACACTTTATTATCATTTTTTGACTGAAAATCCAAATCATAGCTGAAGCAGGGTCGTCAGCTAGGCGAGTGATGAGCTAAAATTTACCCCTCAAAAATACATTTATAAAGACTCATGGCGTGGGTAAACTAACTCTCTAACCGGCGAGTACTGTGTCGATTGCTAGGATAGCTACGAGTACGAGGTCGTCCCAAGAGAAATGTGGTTGTGAGTACCAAAGCGAACGTGGTTCTTAGTCTAGCGATCAAAGTTTTAGGTGGAGTTTTTATACTAATGCGAAAAATAAATTTTAACTAACGAGATTAACTAGGTGATTAAAAAGCATAGCCGAGCCATGATCCAACAAAGTTATCTCCCACATGAAAAAAACTTGATAAGGAGTGTGTTTTATCTCGATTCATTTCATATGATATTCACGGAGTCAACTCTTTATTCTTGCATTAAGATCTCGAATGACTCTCACTTAACCCCCACACTAGGTTTATTAACCCTCCTTTAGAGAGCTAACTCGCTTTAACATGGTTGACCGGAATAAAAGCCGTTGAAAAACCTCACAAAAACATAATTTTAACGTATCACTTAGGTTGCCAATCTAACGATTAAGACTATGGTTTAGTGATTTTAAAACATGTTTCGCACATCTCGTAAAAATAAGAATTTCACTTAGGCATAGTCCAGATCATCACTTAGATTGTCAATCTAACAATCGGACTATGATTAGTGATATCCATATCTCACATCTCACCGCAAAATACATTTATAAGCTCGATGTAACCGTGAACAAAGTTGTCAATTTTATTCAAAGTTATTAAAATGATCAAAACAAGTTTAAAACATGATTTTATCATAAAAGCGTTAAATTAAGCACAACACAACTCCATCTCGTCTCCCGAGGTTAATTTCACCCGTTTTCACATAATTCGGCTATGTTGAGTTTAACTACTCATATTAACGAAAATAACAACGAAAATAACAAACGAAAGAAAACAAAACGAAAAAGATAACTACAGCTATATAGATATACGTATAGATAAATATATAGATATATATATATATAGATATAGATATATATATATAATATACGTATATATATATATTTATACTAATTGCATAAAATAAAAGAAAGCAATAAAAAGCGGAAACGAAATTATATTAAAACTATAACTAGTCGGGTTATTACAATCGACATTATAACTACATATATATTACATATAGGCCCTCCATAACATAAATAAAAGAAAGAAGAAGGAGAAGAAGAGAAATGGGAAGAGAGAGGCGAAAGTTAAATGCTGTGAAGGCTCTGTATATATAGGCAAAGTCCTTCCCTGGACCGGTCTGAAGGAGCCGGACCGATCCTGAATCATGATTGCAAATCATTACTCTGCATGTGATCCCACGTATGCGGCGTGATATATATAATTATATATAATTATATATTAAACTTCTAAAATTCATATCTTGAGTTGTAGACCTCCAAAAATCATGATTTAAACGTCATTAGAAAGCTCTCGGAAAACTCTACAACTTTCATGAAGGACACTTCTTTAGAAAACGCCTTTTTGATGGGTCATTCCCATTACGTGTCGTTTTCGGGATTTTCACTGATACGAATCGATTAGCCACTTGACCATAACTTGAGTTGTAGAACTCCAATTTACGTGATTCAAAATGCGTTGGAAAGATTATTTGAAGATCTACAACTTTTATTAAGGCCACTTCTTCAGAAAATGCCGTTTTGAAGGGCCATTTGTTCGTCGAAGATATAAATCGTTAGTGAGTGCATCACTAACCACCGATCCACTTGACCATTTAAGTTAGTGGCGCACTCTTTTATCCCTAAAACACTCTTTTAGGCCTCAAAACGTGTCGTTACTCGGGATTTTGGTCAACCTATAATTCGCAATAAACCACCAAAATACCAAACGTAAATCCGACATTTACACTCGATTACTTAAACCGTACAAAAACTAGTAAAACACATAAAAACACGATATTTTATAAAATAACTACTACTAACATATTTAGATGAAACATTGGAATTAATGACTCGAATCGATATAAAAATACTCGAAATGATATCGAAACGGGTTGAAAAGTTATAAAAATAACGGTGAATTTTTCCGTTATCACAACCCCCCACTTAGCTTTTTTGGTCGTCCCGAACAAAATAAGCGATAAAATAAAATGAATGAGGAAAAATTCATGAAGATATAAGATATAAATGACAATCGGATGATGCAACCATTTGAATCATAACTACACGTTAACCGCATGATATAAATGTATAATGATTGAGTGTGTGATGCCTTTTCAATTTCCACTATCCTCTCTTGAATAATTCAAGCAACGCACAAATATCCATTCAGACAGTCCTAATGATTTTCCTAGGTATAGGTAGTAACAGCTCCACACAAAGTCTTCCCGTGTACTTATTAGGATAATCCCTAAAGCGTATCATTCAGTTTATCTTTGGGATAGTCAAAGATAACTAAGTTGTTGTTGTTGTTTTTTTTTTTTTTTTTTTTTTTTTTTTTTTTTCCATAGGACACTAACATATCCGAACTCATTGCCAAAATCGACTATCTTTCAAGCGTCATGAGGTGAGATTGAATACATTAATACCTATCTAACTTTTTTTTTTTTTTTTTTTTTTTTTTTTTACATATAGTATATGCCCTCATTCCTAGCAATAGGATGTTTCGTGATAACACCCTAGCTGAACTACAATCATCGAGCAATCGGAGCTTTTAAACCTCATAGTGATATAGACGCGTTTAGTGATAACGCATACTACCGCACTCAAATCATTGGTAGCTACAACCGACATATATATAGTTTATCTTATTTTGACATTCTTTCTATCACATTCAAACCTTCGAGATATTCACGTTACACGTTCAAAAGTTAGGTACTAAGTTCTTGCAAGTCTCTACAGGATAATCACTAGGATCTTTGAATGGATACGATTTAAAATTTTCGCTCAATATCAAAGGCTTACGTGAAGGAATTCATGTTACACAAATAAATTTAGGGTTAAAATGCACTTACGGTTCAAATTAGTTATACATATCAAATTGATCATTACATCTTTAGATCCATGAAATATATACCTTATACAGATTATTTTAATCAACTAAATAATGCTCGAAAAGAATCAAAAACTAAGGGTTTAAACACTTACGCCATTTCTAAACCAACGGACTCTACCCCCACTTACGATTTTGCATTATTCTCAGAGTGTAAATGAGATAGAGAGGAAGACTTAGCTTATAAACCAGGCGAAAAGATGCTATCGAATCCCGTAATGACCATGAAAAAGCACGATCCGAATCCCTATACCAAAACTTAAAACAAAGAAAACACGGGACATGGTCCTCGTGCCGTAATATCGAATAGGGATATGGGAATAATAAGATAATGGCAATCACACGTCGAGAAAATTCGATAGGCAATATAATAGCTTTAGATGGAAAAATAACCCACACGGGTAAAACACGAAAACATCTAAGCATATACGTATCACACGAGCATATATCATAGTCAAGTCACTATTCCTAGATTCATTTTTATTACACACGCTTTTATTAAGGTGGGAATACTCACCACTATACTACAAATGACTGAAATTTGAAACAGACTAGATCATAAAATGAAATGTGTGAAAGAGTATTGAGTCTTTTATACCCAGATCCTCAAGGATTCAATAACCTAAGTCCAAGAAATGATACATTTGAATTTTTATCTTTTTCTCCATCGGGATTTTCGGATAACCACCTAATCATTCCTCTTAATGAAATTCAAACATTCATCCCGAGACTTGGTTGTGCTTTGTGTTCATCTTTCATCTGATTCTACATTTCATTAAGACTAGGCTTATTCAAATTATTATTTAACGGGCTGCCTCCGGTAGCGCTTTTGTTTAACGTCGTTTGCTCGACAAAAGTAGTATTTACAAGTTATCAACCAAAATCAGAACTTAAGAAGAAGATCAATAGCTTAAGAAAAATTAACAATGCGAGAACCAAAGAAATTAAATTGTCTAGAAACGTACCTCGTTTGGCCTCGATGTTATCTCCCCACCAGGAAAATCTTCTTTTATCGATCATCGAACCATCTTCTTTTGAAAATTACCATAAAGCTCATCCATTGGGGAGTATATGAACTGGACCGCAGAAAATTTATCCTCACAGAGTGGATAGTAATCCGGGACCGATATATCAGCTATTACCAACTCTCCCAAAGGATTTACTAAAGATGGCCAATCAATCTCTCGCTCCTCTAACTCTGTCATCTCCAAATCTTGCACTTTTTCTTGTGAATCGAATTATCAACCTCATTCTCATCTGAACTTTTTCAAGTGATAACATTTTCATCCCTAACCACCTCTATTGCACTTGTCTCTGCCTCTTTCACATACCTCACTAATTCAATCAATTGCCTACCTTGTCTTGAAGATTTCTTATAAGCGGAGTCGATTACTTACCTTGAACTCCTGCATGTCCAACGATCGCTCTTCCAAGATCTGGTTCAATCGTTCTAGTTGCTCTGTTTGACCGTCGGTGAATTCTTCTTGTGGCATGGGGCGCGATCGATCATATTGACTTTGATTCATCGGAGGTGAGTAGTAGTCCTCTTGCCATTCCGGACAATCGATCGGATGGTGAATATGGTTAAAGCTATCAACGTCTTGAGTATGAACACTTTGTAATCCTCGATAAGCATTAGGGTTCGGGGTAACCTCGTAATGTTGTGGCTCATAACTTCGAATAACCATAATTACGGTCCTGGTATGCACTTTAGGGCACCGATAATTCCATGAACCTTGGTTATTCTGCTTGTTGATATTGAGGCTCGATACCTGAGCTGTTGTTGATAACATTGTTCGGTGCACGAGGTTGGTAGAGTATTGTTGTTCGGTGAGTAGTATTGATTGAAAAATCTATCCATTTAAACTCAATCTGCAAGATCTCGAAAAACAACAGAAAAACAATAAAATTCTTTTTTTTTTTTTTTTTTTTTTTTTTATTTATAAAACCTAGGCCCAAGCCTTCGGTTCACTTTACAAGATATCACAACAATATCACACATTTCCCGGCAACGGCGCCAATTTTGATGAGCTAAAATTTACCCCTCAAAAATACATTTATAAAGACTCATGAATCATGGGTAAACTAACTCTCTAACCGCAGAGTACTGTGTCGATTGCTAGGATAGCTACAGAGAGTACGAGGTCGTCCCAAGAGAAATGTGGTTGTGAGTACCAAAGCGAACGTGGTTCTTAGTCTAAGCGATCAAAGTTTTAGGTGGAGTTTTTATACTAATGCGAAAAATAAATTTTAACTAACGAGATTAACTAGGTGATTAAAAAGCATAGCCGAGCCATGATCCAACAAAGTTATCTCCACACAGAAAAACTTGATAAGGAGTGTGTTTTATCGATTCATTTCATATGATATTCACGGGAGTCAACTCTTTATTCTTGCGTTAAGATCTGAATGACTCTCACTTAACCCCCACACTAGGTTTATTAACCCTCCTTTAGAGAGCTAACTCGCTTTAACATGGTTGACCGGAATAAAAAGCCGTTGAAAAACCTCACAAAAACATAATTTTAACGTATCACTTAGGTTGCCAATCTAACGATTAAGACTATGGTTTAGTGATTTTAAAACATGTTTCGCACATCTCGTAAAAATAAGAATTTCACTTAGGCATAGTCCAGATCATCACTTAGATTGTCAATCTAACAATCGGACTATGATTAGTGATATCCATATCTCACATCTCACCGCAAAATACATTTATAAGCTCGATGTAACCGTGAACAAAGTTGTCAATTTTATTCAAAGTTATTAAAATGATCAAAACAAGTTTAAAACATGATTTTATCATAAAAGCGTTAAATTAAGCACAACACAACTCCATCTCGCCTCCCAGGGTTAATTTCACCCGTTTTCACATAATTCGGCTATGTTGAGTTTAACTACTCATATTAACGAAAATAACAACGAAAATAACAAACGAAAGAAAACAAAACGAAAAAGATAACTACAGCTATATAGATATACGTATAGATAAATATATAGATATATATATATATATATATATAGATATAGATATATATATAATATACGTATATATATATATTTATACTAATTGCATAAAATAAAAGAAAGCAATAAAAAGCGGAAACGAAATTATATTAAAACTATAACTAGTGGGTTATTACAATCGACATTATAACTACATATATATTACATATAAGCCCTCCATAACATAAATAAAAGAAAGAAAGAAGGAGAAGAAGAAATGGGAGAAGAGAGAGCAGATGCGTTAATCTGCTGAAGGCTCTGTATATATAAAGAAAGTCCCTTCCCGGACCGGTCCTGAAAGGAGCCGGACCGGTCCTGAATCATGATTGCAAATCATTACTCTGCATGTGATCCCACGCTGGCGTATGTATATATAATTATATATAATTATATATTAAACTTCTAAAATTCATATCTTGAGTTGTAGACTTCCAAAATCATGATTTAAACGTCATTAGAAAGCTCTCGGAAAACTCTACAACTTTCATGAAGGACACTTCTTTAGAAAACGCCTTTTGATGGCCATTCCCATTTCACGTGTCGTTTTCGGATTTTCACCGATCTGAATCGATTAGCCACTTGACCATAACTTGAGTTGTAGAACTCCAATTTACGTGATTCAAAATGCGTTGGAAAGATTATTTGAAGATCTACAACTTTTATTAAGGCCACTTCTTCAGAAAATGCCGTTTTGAAGGGCCATTTGTTCGTCGAAGATATAAATCGTTAGTGGTGCATTCACTAACCACCGATCCACTCGACCATTTAAGTTAGTGGCGACACTCTTTTATCCCCAAAAACACCTCTTTTAGGCCTCAAAACGCGTGTCGTTACTCGGGATTTTGGTCAACCTATAATTCGCAATAAACCACCAAAATACCAAACGTCAAAATCAACATTTACACTCCTTCATTAAACCTAAGATAAAACTAAGTAAAACACATAAAAACACGATATTTTATAAAATAACTACTACTAACATATTTAGATGAAACATTGGAATTAATGACTCGAATCGATATAAAAATACTCGAAATGATATCAGAAACGGGTTGAAAAGTTATAAAAATAACAGTGAATTTTTCCGTTATCAGCGAGCCCGACCACAATTGAAAGACTTTAATCCAACTTATGCCGACTTTTCCTGCACAGTAAATAAAGGAGGATCCTGATTATTGTCCATTGTCTAGAGATTGTCATTGTGATGATAATGATGGTGGCGGTCATGAAACTTGTTATTAGACCACTTAATACGTAATGGTCTAGTTAAGTATACCAAATGTGTGACAAAAAGATATTAGGATCAATGACTTTACAGTTGTCTTAAAACCAATTGGTGTTAGTAAATGTCTTTATTATATTTCCTTATATCACTTTTAACACGCCCCTCGTGTGGTAGATAATGCCTCGCCAATACATGGCACAAAAGCGCATATAAAGCGCACAAGGCGCCAACAAAGAGGTCCAACACTTGCACAATATTTGGGGAAACAATGCTTTGTACCAAGGATTGATCCCATGACCTCCCCGCTCCGATACCATATTGTGGATCAATGCTTACATCAGTTGTCTTAAAACCAATTGGTGTTAGTAAATGTGCTACTATATTTCCTTATATCACTTTTAACAAAAGAGTCTACGAGTTTCATGTCTTTGTGTCCTTTTTCTAAAGACTAAATCCCTTTTAATAGGCAAGAGCCCATACCCTAGTGGTTACTATCCGGGATCCGGTGGTTGGAGACCCGGGTTCGATTCCCCCCTTTCGTTTCCGGCAAATATAAGAAAAGAAAAAAATCCCTTTTAATAGCCGATTTCACTTGTGCTCTTTGGGTTTAAAGTACTCCGGTATTTACCTGTAAAATAAACTGTAATGTTTAACCTTGTGAAGTGTTTGTTAAATTGTATGTGTGTGTTTTTTTTTTTTTTAACATGGGATCCTTGTCTTTCAGGAAAAAAACAAAAAAAACATGGGGCCCTTATATTGTTCGAAGAAGAATATTGCATAGAAAAAGATAGAAATCTCATTAAAATGCTTGACGTCTTTACAATTTTGAGAATTTTAATTGGTTGAACAATTATGACATGATGGTCAAAGACCATCATAAAACTACCGCTTTATAATGATGTCTTTCTTTGGCTTATATACTCTACTAAGCTAGCTAACGGTCATCCTAGTTCCTTAGGGCTTACGAATGTCATAAACTAATCGTACTTACGTAAAGAAATATCTTATGCCCTGCATTTCGGGCGCAGTAGCCCCAATAGTCGTAAATGGTCCGGTCAATCGCTTGACCCGCCGTCATCGCTTGGTCTTAAAGGGCTAACTCGAGTTGACAAGACTTTTATGTCTCACACTTATATGGGGGTGAGCAGGACTTTACTTTACCTGATGTGTGATTTAACATTCTCCCCCTTATAAGGGACTGACGTCCTCGCCATGACGGCCAAGATTTGTCCTAGTGGAATTGTCCCAGTTCGTCCCTACCATAAGATTTTAGAGGTGGCCCTCACCGCCTCTCACGGTGTGGCATTTAGTTCTGTGATGATAGACGGCCTCGATACCATTCTCAGTACGCCCTGACTCAGTAGCGCTAAACGAGTCATAAATGGTCCGGTCAACTGCTTAGACCGCCGTCCTCGTTTGGTGTAAAAGGGCTAATCCGAGTTGACAAGACATTTATGTCTCACACTTATATGGGGATAAGCAGGTATTTTACCGATGTGAGATTTTACATATACAAAGAATGTATTCAAGCAAGTATCTCATTCAAAACGTGTGCCACACAAGTTTAATTATATAGCAACATAGAAACAAGTATATTAATGTGTTCCACAGTTTCATTTTGAATTGGAACTTTTTTTTCTTCACGGAAATGATAACACAATAATATAACGCACACACATTATCTCCATTGAGAGTCAAATCCAGGACTTTGAGAATTGTAAATCCATAGACTTCTACACAAGCGAATTGAGTCGAGTTGAATATTTCATGTTTGTAATAGACATCGTTTAGTTAACGAGCTAGCTCAATCTCGCTCGTTTAATAAACAATCTAAAATCATATTCGAGTTGTACTGTAATACTGCGTTCCGAAAACCTAAATATTTTCGTAAAACTGAAAAGCGAATGTTCGGTAAAAAGCTACGACAAAAAAGTCTCCTAAATTAATAAGCCTTTCAAACTAAAAATTTCCTAAATTAATAGCGGAAGCATATATTTACGAGTTTAAACAAGTGTTAGTAAATAAATACGAGTTTAAACTATTTAACTCGAATTTGTTTACAAACGACATTGTACACTTTGTCCTATAAATTTAATAAATATTTGATTTTTTTTTTGTTAAAATAAAGTCAAAAAGAAAACAAAAATGGTAGAAGGTCTAAACTGTCAATACACTAAAGCCCTTGCCGCTGCTAGGGTTTGTGCCCACTTATAATCTTCTTTTGCTCAACCCGTCTCTATTGTTCAGTCGAGCGGTCTGCCTTGTGTTCACAGCTTCTGCAATCTTTCGTTCTGATCCAAGAATTCAATGGCGGTTGTTGCTGAGGATAAGATTCGCAGTGATGTACTGCTTTTCAATCGGTGGGCATATGACGATGTTCAGGTTATCTAATGCTTTACCATTCCTAATTAGCTTTCGAAATTCCAATCTGTTTCTTTTTCTCCTTGCTCTGTATTTGATTTGATAGAAATTTGAGTGAGTTTCTCTCATAGGGCCGGAGAAATATCTGATTAATAGATCTAATTGCTTGCTGCCCTTGCTAATTGCTGTTTAGCTAGCGATAAGCTCGGTTTAAGGGTTCAATTTCTGAAATGGTCTTATCCTTTATGTAAATAGCTGCTTATGCGTGTTCTGATTACTTTTCTGCGTTTGATTTTTTGCTGGTTGGTGTTATGTATATCGGAAGATTTTTTGGTGACCCTTTTTCCCACAGGAAGAACTAGGATTTTTTCTTCTGTTAGACCTGGTGAAGATTTGAACATGAATTGTATGCTTTAAAAGGCCTTTTATTTTGTTGTATATACATGCTTTTTCTTGTACTCAAGCGTTCATTTCTTTCACATTTGTATGCCTTACAATACAAAAGGAGACATGGAAGTTTACATAGCAACAATGATACATATAGATTAAGCTTAAACATTGGCATTCTATGTTAAAATGAATTTTATTTTGTTCTATGTTTTCCTTGAAAAACCTGTTGTGATAAAGATTTGAAATGATGTTGGTTACGAATTTCTGCTAAGTATTGGATTCATGTTATATATGGTCTGTAGTCAATTTATACAATTTAAGGTTTTATTTCAAAAATTTAACCCTGTTTTGTTATGTGGAGAAGCCACCATTACCCTTGCCTTTCTGGATATAATATGTTTATATGCCATTTTTGTGTGCATAGATCAGTGATATCTCTGTGGAGGATTACATTACTGCCACAGCAGCCAAGCATCCTACCTACATGCCCCATACTGCTGGAAGGTACCAAGCTAAGAGGTTCAGAAAGGCCCAGTGCCCTATTGTGGAGAGGCTGACCAATTCACTCATGATGCACGGTCGTAACAATGGAAAGAAGCTGATGGCTGTTCGCATTATCAAGCATGCGATGGAAATCATCCATTTGCTGACTGACCAGAACCCAATTCAGGTCATTGTTGATGCTGTGATCAACAGGTACCTGATTTTCTTATCCAGAAAGTTTAAAGTTAGAAGCTTTTTATGGACGATTTATGTACGTTAAATGTAGGCCTTGACAACATGTGATGCACTGATTGGGTATCCTTTAGATTACGGTCTTTTGTCTTGGTTAGTATTGGAATGGTAACATGTTCGTGTACTGTGCAGTGGGCCGAGAGAAGATGCTACCCGTATTGGTTCTGCTGGTGTTGTGAGGCGTCAAGCTGTTGATATTTCTCCTCTGAGACGTGTCAACCAAGCTATCTATCTTCTTACAACCGGTGCTCGTGAGAGTGCTTTCAGGAACAGCAAGACTATTGCAGAATGCCTTGCCGATGAGCTGATCAATGCTGCAAAGGGTTCTTCCAACAGGTGACGAATTCTTTCACCTTTTTTTTGCAGAAGTGCATTGTCTTTTAAACCCTTGTTGTGAACTTGTGATTATATGCATCTGAATATGATACGTTTTTGTGTTTGTGTGTGCAGTTATGCAATCAAGAAGAAGGACGAGATAGAGAGGGTTGCAAAGGCCAATCGTTAGAGAGATGCTTTTGTTGGAGACATCATTTGCTATTTATTTTGCCTTTAATCAATGTTTCTGCTAAGAGACTAGTTTCTTATTTTGTTTTAATGGGAGAATTTCTTATAATTGAATCTTGAAAACATTGCTGTAAGAGTTTTTTACCATGGTTATGATTGGAATTTTTCGCTACAAGTAATTTTCTTGTTTTCATATTGTTTAAGTTTTCTACTTGGTTTTAATTGTGAAAAGCTAAGCAATGATCCAACACCAAAAGCTCTTTTACCTTTCCCTTAATGTGGTATATAGCACATAAAGTAATCAAGGGTTGCATCTTGTGTATTGTGTACACAATTGTTCACGACGGATGGCTCATAACGATGAATGGTGCAAAACTGTATAGCGATACATGTTATGACTTTATCTCTCTCTCCCAAACATAATATGATCTTAGAAAACAATGTCAAGAACATGTATAATAGACATGGAGATAATGCCATGATGTAATTAGTGTACCATATGTCGATGTAATGTATTACACTTAGCTAGTATACAAATGACATTCTTGTGATGCATCAAAACTTCAACAGGTTTTTGCAACTATCAGTGAAGAGTATGAGTCAACATAACGCAAAACAAATGCATATAGAGAGAGAGAGAGAGAGAGCAAAACAAATGCAATAAAGAGGTTTATCGTTTATTAGAAATATAAATGAAATGGAAGTGATGACAAAGTGATTTTGTTCGCTTGCCCTTTACTCTACCACAATACCACCATCTTGAATTATCAACCGTTAAAAGTGTATTGTGCATATATCGATTTCTCACCCATTAAGATCAATAACGAAACTAGAGGGGTGACTTGGGTGGTCACAACCCATCGGTTTCTATTTTCGAAACATTAAAAAAAACCTATATAATTCAGTCAAACACAGCTAGTTAGTTGTATTAATCCAGCTCACCCGATCGTACAAATATAGACCAATGGCCTATCGAAACATCAATTCCGGGTTTCGTCATTGATTAAGATCAAAGGATAATTTTATGTACCGTCATATCTAAGAACGTGTCAAACTTGGAAATTTGAGTGTTAACATATTTATTGCAATAAATATATATGGGGCTACCGACAAAGCTTATAGCTGCTGGCTCCCATCTTCCATTTTCCCACTTTTGCATGTGCACCGACTTCCCCCCTCCCTTTGAGTGACCACCACTAGACATGATCCATGATCTTTTTAGTCTTCAATTTTTCTTTCCTTTCCCCAACAGTTTCCATCACATTTATTTTTTTTTTTTCCACGAAAATATTTTTTAATTTATTCTACGATTAAATAGAAATTGAAAACAGCAGTGTAGACTCTTTGGTGCTTTCTACCCGGGAAAATACTACTTTCACAACAGTTGTATTACAATTAATGATATAACACACTTTTAATTCATTAATCATGATGTAAAACTACACTTATAATGATGTAAACTCACCATAAACAAGAGCGTAAAAATGTGTTGTACGCTCGTTGTGACACAACGTACTGTTGTGATATTAGAATCATTTTTCTAATAGTAATGTTGAAGCCACAACCCCCCAAATACAACGAATAACACGACATACTTTTTGCACCACTGATTATAATGAGTATACATTATAATTTGTTGTGTTAAAGTGTGTTGTGTCTGAATGTTTGTGATATTATTACTGTAGTGTATAAGAATGTTAATTATCTACCTCACCCTCAACCTTTTGAGTGAGATGGTATTTCAACTGATACCGAAACAAGATGTCATAAAATAAAACATCTCTGTCAACATTGATTTCTTATTTATATTTTGTAAACGTTGTGCTTTTTTATTGACCGTATGGTGTCCTTTATATGTCTTTGTATGTCTCAGGCTTATTCTAAGTCCACATCTGAGAAAATGTGTTCAAATGTATAAAATATTAATTTCAAATTTACAACTTACATTTTCATTTATATATTTAATTATTATACCATTTAACCTCAAATTCACTCTTTAATTCATACTCATGCATTATTATATTCCTTAATAAATAAATAAAAACTCAAAATATGTGAACAAGACTTTCTTGTATCACTAGAGAAGAATTCAATTTACTAGCAGCCTTAATCTCATTTCCATTTTTGTCAAACTGCATGCAAATTGATGATATACAAGCAAAAATCATGTTTCCCAGCTATCAATTTGACCAAGTCCTCCTCCTTCTATCATTTTGACCTTTGAAAGTATTGACTAAACATTTGCATTAATTTTGACCAATCACCCCCAACCCTTTACCTTTTGACATTTAATTTTGATATCTAAGTGGACTTTTAACTTTGTTCAACCTATATATACATACTAAAAACATCTTCAATCCCATAACACAAACAAAACAAAACAAAACATTACCTGCATATATATCTTATTTTAGGATAACTTGTGCAACAAGTTTCCCTAAAAATGAGCAGCTCCGATGACAGTAATCATTCTCCCAACAAGCCGTTCAAGAAATACAAAGGTGTACGATGCCGGAAGTGGGGCAAATGGGTATCGGAAATCCGTGTTCCGGGGACGCAGGAACGGTTGTGGTTAGGGTCGTATGCTTCGCCGGAGGCTGCGGCGGTGGCACATGATATAGCGTATTACTGTTTGCGGGAGAAGACTACTGCTGAGGATTTTAACTTGCCGTTGGTGTTGCCGGCCGGAGTTGAGAAAGGGATGTCGCCGACGTCGGTGCAAAAGGTGGCTACGGATGCCGGGATGGCGGTTGATGCGAAATGGTTGGGAAAACGTGCGGCAGAGACGACGACCGAGAAAACGGGGTCAAGTTCGAGACAACGGCTAGACATTTCGGTTGACGATTACCTTTGAGATGTTGGAGTACTTATATAATGTTTGTAGCACTAATCCCCTGCAATACTGTAGGGTACTGGGTACAGGTTTAAAGCCTCAAAACGACGTCGTTTTGGTGCTCTTCACATGCATGCACTGAATCTTACGGTACTACAAGGGATCCGCCTCTAAAATATATGTCGTACAGTGCACTGGAGTGTCCAGTACGTTTGCCTCGAGATATTGGAGTATATATGTATGTCCTATAGTATACTGGAGTGTCCGGTACATTTGCCTAGTGCACCGTAGGGGATCCAAATTCATCTATATATATCATGAATTTTTGCCTCGTAGTGCACGGTAGGATCCGAATTTTTGCGGAGCAACTCTATCTCGCTTAATAGAAAAAATAGGTGTATTAATTGAATATTTAATACAATATATTTTTTATATAATTAATCATTATGTATAAGGTGTTGATTTATATGGATCCTATTATAATCAACATAAATTATTGCCGTGATGAAATAATAACTATAATGACAAACACGTTTTTACAATCATTCAATCATTGTGAGACAACATTAATCAATATATCATACAGCCAATCATTGTGAGACAACATTAATCAATATATCATACAGCATGATCAATCGCTATTGCCACAAATATGTCGACGCGACAAATGACACAATATAAATGACGGTAAGACCTCGATCTCATTATATGATAAAGAAGAGCCTCGTTGTTACATTATGAGTGACCCTGGCCACTACTATATTAAGAAGTTGTGACATTCGTTAGGTTAGTATCATTATTCATGATTAATAGTATTATATCATATATGTCTGCTTTCAAAAAAGATAATATTATATGTCGGCTGTTGCATGTGGACAATTTTATAGAGATAAAAATGTGGTCAAACAATTCTGCAGACTAATGCAGGGATGAACATGAACATGGAGCACACAAACAAAGATGCAGATAACAAAATGGTTACGATAAATGATCGTTTTTTTTAAATAGAAATTTTATGTCATAGCACAGCAAACATGAAACTCACAAATTAAGCTGAGTTTCTAGCGGCTGTTAGGAAAAACTAAAGAGCAAAAAACAGTATAAAAAACTAAAGATCGAAAATTTTCTTCTTTTTACGGGTCCCAACAAACTTCTCAGAGGGGGTTAATTTTACTTTAGTGTCTTTGTCAGAAGTATAGCCTTTCGACCGAATGTTGGGGCAGTCTAGGTTCATAAGTTAATTAGAGCTCTGCTTGGATACCTTCTATATCCAATAGATTCGAATGGTCTTTCTCGGGTATATATATATAGAAAGTATCTCGAAGGATTTTTTTGTAGTTAAACCTTTAGAATCCTTCATTGGTCACCTTACCATCCTTAGCAACTTTGGCCAGCTGATCTGCAATAACAACATTTTGGCCCAATCCCACTTTGCTGACCTTCGTGGCATACACTTGTCTCGAGCTGCCCTTCAAACTCTGCTCAGCACGCTGCAACATCGACTTTTTGAGGGCCAACATCTATGTATGAAACCAATTTCTTGCTTTCCCAACTTCTCTAAATTATTCTCATCACATATTGTAGAGTGTAGAGTCCATATGTACTTGTTCTGGCTCTACATAAATGTCAGCAGCATGCACAAAATCTACTTGTCTTGCTGTAGAATGTGTTGCCTGCTTTCCTTCCTCATTGTTTGACACTTCCTTTAATTACAAATGCATCTTGCTGAGTTGGAAATGATCGCTTTTAAGATGTTGATTATATTATATATCACTTGATATATATCATAATCGATGATATTCAAATAGGAATTTTTATTATTTATTTATCGTGACGATTTTGTTTTGTTACTAGCATTTCTATTAAGGGGACCGGACCTACCTCATACTTACTGCAGAGCACGTCTATGAGTCTGATCAGTACCTGAAAATCTTCTCTAACATATTATTCTTTTTTTCTGGGATTAATTCATACAACATTTTCAACAGGAAGTTTAAGAATTCTGAGAGAAGTTGCTTGCTTGTAGAATGTAGATATGAACATATATATTCATGGGGAGTAATTTGTAATTTGATGAAGGAAGTGGGCTCATGCAAAATTTCTTCTTTCTCTCTCTTTCCTCCAGCAATGCTTCAAAAACAATGGCTCTTCGCAATTTTAGGATGCCCCTTAATTTTCTCTCACCTTATGAGTGATCTACCACCCTTCATTCTTTTTCTTCCCTGAAATCTTCTGCTTTTGTTTCCATTTTTTTTTTTTTTTTCTAAAAATTTGGGCTCAATTTTTGTTAGATTTTGGAATGATTTTACGTGGTCAGAAAATAGTGAACAAAAAGAGCTGGTGATTGTTCAGTGTAAAAAAGAGGTTTCATTTTTTCACTAATTTTTTGGAAATCCATAGTTTCCCTTTAGGAAGCTGTCTACCTTGACCAGGATTTTATTTTTAATTTTTCCTTCATCAATTCATGCAATTTGTTTGCATGTATTCATTTAATCTGTGTACGTATAATGATTTGCATGAAAATAATTCTTGATTTCTGGTCTGGTTATTTGACAATTTAATCTTTCTGCTGGGGTTTCATTCTTTGGATTTTCCTCTTCTCTGTTTCTTCAAGGAAATTGAAATATATATATTCCTCATTTTTGTTTGCAGAAACACGTTCCATTTTTATCCTCCATTGATTTTCTTCTTATTAATATTAAATATCAATTTCTTCATTTTGGTTCCCTTTTTTTTCACACATAATTTAAAGATTGTTGCCTCGTTGGTGGGTGAATATATATTGGTTTTTGAATTGGGGTTGTGGGGTTTAGTTTGAAAATTGAGAAAGTTCCTGTCTTGGATTTTTTTGTGCTGTGTAAAAGCTGGAAAAATTCTGAGTTGATCAATCTGGTTGAAAATGGTAGAAAGAGGAATTGGAATTTAAGATTCCAATTCTGGCTAATTGATGGAATATTGGAGTGCTTGAAACAATTTCAGATGTATGCAACCTATCTGTTTGATAAAAGACCACAATAAACTAGAAAAATGGGCTGTCTTTGCTCAAAAGAATCATCTCCAAATGAGCCTGTTGTTGAAATCGCCAAGCAAAAGGACACAGATACTAAAGCTCAGTTGGTTGCTCCCTCAACTAAAGAAGATGTTATAGCAGTAGGTAATAAGAAGCAAAAAGAAGAACCCGAGAACACGAAATCCAAAGAAAATGGGAAGACGATAATCGTTGAGAGGCCTAAAGACGGCCAGCACAAGAGATCTACGAGTGGTTTGGGAGCAGGAAACGGTGCACAACAGCCTACTGTCTCAAAGATAGCAAGCATGCCACATGGAACCAAAGGTGAACAGATTGCTGCAGGATGGCCAACATGGCTCTCTTCTGTAGCTGCAGAAGCCATTCAAGGGCTGGTCCCACGTAACGCAGAATCTTACGAGAAGCTAGAAAAGGTAAGCCTTATCCTTCTATATAATACAACATCTATATCTATCATTAGAACACTACTAGAATGATACGCGTGTCTTTTAAAGAACATATGTCCTAATGTATAAAGAACCTAGTACAAATGTTTGAAGATCAGGCATACACTACTAGTATGATACGCACGTTTTCTAAAGAGCATATGTCTCTAATGTATACAAAACCTACTAGATATGTTTATGTACTGTTGATGAATCTACTTTGTTATTTCCTCTTGAGATAAAAAGGTCTTGCATATGTCCTATGTATACAATACCTAGTACAGATGTATGCAGATGAGGCATATAACACAACTAGAATGATACATGCGTCTTCTAAAGAACATATGTCCTATATATACAAAACCTAGTAGAGATGTTTATGTATTGTTCATGAATCTACTTTGGTTTTTCATCTTGAGATATAAAGGCTTTGCATATGTCTTATGTAAACAAAACCTAGTACATATGTCCTATGTATGCTGCTAACAAAAGAGACTATGTCCTACGTATACAAAAAATCCTAGTACAAAAGTTTGTGTTGATGAATCCTATTGTAATCATTATATCATGTTTATCAGATAGGCCAAGGCACGTATAGTACGGTATACAAGGCTCGTGATCTTACAACGAAAAAAACTGTGGCGATGAAGAAAGTAAGGTTCGTGAACATGGATCCGGAGAGTGTTCGTTTCATGGCTAGGGAAATAAGTATATTGAGGAGACTTGACCATCCAAATGTTATGAAGCTACAAGCTATAGTCACATCCAGGATCTCAGGCAGCTTATATCTTGTATTTGATTACATGGAACATGATCTTGCTGGTCTTGCTTCTTCACCTGAGGTCACTTTCACTGAATCACAGGTAACTTCCTCACTCTAAACCCCCCCCCCCCCCCCTCAATCATAGTGAAGCATGGATCATGGAATAGTTGCAGATTCGAACACATCTTGCTTATATGGTGTTAGTGACCTCTGAATACAGATCAAATGCTTCATGCAACAATTGTTATATGGATTAGAACACTGCCATAAACGCGGGGTGCTTCACCGAGACATAAAGGGTTCAAACCTTTTGGTCGATAAAAACGGTATACTAAAGATTGCAGATTTCGGTCTGGCTAATACATTTCAACCAAATCAAGAGGAGCCATTGACGAGTCGGGTTGTCACGTTATGGTATAGGGCTCCAGAGCTTTTGCTTGGTTCAACTGACTATGGTGTTGGAATAGATATGTGGAGTGCTGGTTGTATATTAGCTGAATTGTTTGCTGGTAAACCGATTTTGCCCGGAAGAACAGAGGTACAATTGACTTTTCTACGGATGATTCTAGAGTTGAGAATTGATTTTTCTGTTAACTGATTTTAATAAAATTTCCAGGTGGAGCAAATACACAAGATTTTCAAGTTATGTGGTTCACCTTCTGAAGAATTCTGGAGAAAAACAAAATTACCACATGCTACTAGCTTTAAACCACAACATCCATACAAAAAAAACTTAGCCAATGTATTTAAAGACTTACCCTCCTCAGCTTTGGCACTTGTAGATACCCTTTTGTCTATCGAACCCCAGGCACGTGGCACCGCCGATTCTGCCCTTAAGAGCCAGGTAATTTTTACAATGACGTATTTCACGGCTATTGATCATGGTGGGACCCATTGATAAATACATATCCTGCTTATTGATTGTACTATAATGCAGTGGTCATATCGGTTTCCATTTTGCGTTAAGCATGTTTGAATCATATTATCTTATGATTTGTTTCTTTTTCAGTTCTTTACAACAAAGCCTCTTCCTTGTGATCCATCTAGCTTACCAAAACTTCCTCCTAGCAAAGAGTTAGATGCAAAACGTCGAGAGGAAGAACAGAGACGGTATGTTATTCTTTTACGTCTTCATAAAACATATAATCAGATGTGCATTAGAGATGAACTTATTCCATTTTGCATGCCATTCTTGAATACAGGCAAAAAGCCGAGAGTGTAAAAGGCAGAGTTGAATCAACACAGAAGAATTCAAGAAACTCAAAGGGGACTCACACACCAAATCAAGGACAGGTTTGTCATTCTTCTACACCAAAAAAGAAATAATTTTTCTCTTTTTTTTCCCATTAATTTTAGAATTCGGGATCGTATTAAAGCTAACTTAGAGATGCAACAGGGACAATCGAATAAATCGGTTAGTGTGAGATATAATCCACAAGAAGACAGTGGGTCTGGATTCCCAATCGAACCACCGAGAGGGAATACAAATGGATTCACTCATTCAACTTCAATGATTCATCATAGTGTTGCCAAGAGTAAGAAAATGCAGAACACGGGTCGTGCTGGAATCGCAAGAACGTATAGCACATCACAACATGGGATGCAGCTAAACAGACAGACCTCACAGAGTTCCTATGGAACAATGAACTCTACAAGTATTTATAAATCAAACAACGGGACAATATCCGGCAAGGATACCACGGTAAGCCCAGTTTCTCTACAAAGCATTACTTGAATACAATTTATTTATTTCATGTGCTACAAGTAACACAGAAATTACAGATTCTGTCGTTTACAGATCTGAATAGGAATTCTGTCTAGGTGGTTATTGTGCTTTACATGTGAAGAAGATAAGGAATATGATTTTTTTTTAATACTGATTTTTAGGAATTTACGGGTAAAAGAAGCCGACTTCTTTGCTCGGGGCCATTAATGGCTCCAGGAGGGAATATGGAAGACATGCTGAAAGAGCATGAAAGACAAATTCAAGAAGCCGTACGTAAAGCACGGCTCCACAGGAATCAGTCGAAAAAGAATTAATGACGTGATCGTGAAGAGCATACATTAATCCTGCGTAAGAAGCTTCAGGATCTATTTGCTTCTACAATACATGTTCTACAGAAAATCTTCTGATATCACGATACAGCCAGATCAAAGGAAAGGGTAAAATTGGGAATTAGATGGAGTTTGTACAGTAGGAAAAGATATGGTAACACACTAATTATAGTTGAAATGCAATGTGACTGCAAACAAATGTAAATCATTCACTAATAGTGAACATTAACAGCATGCAAATATGTCCCTTCCTTTTTTTCTTGCTAGATATATGAGTTCTATAAAGGGTACAATGGTCCAGAAACAAAAATAACCGAGTTCGAGTTGTGAAAACAGTCCTTAGAAACAAATGGGCTCACCCAAATTTACTGTTATGGCATCAGGGTGACAATCGACTTTTTCACGATCGATTCTAAATTAAACAGCTAAACACTAGAGAATTAACAGCAAAGCAAAAAAAAAAAAAAGAACTGGACTCGTTAAATTGAACCGTACATGTCATAGAAAAGGGAAACAAGCTAGCTTACATACGTATGGTCCTACATCGGTTTATTCTCATCTCGGGCCATAAGTGCCTTATAATTACTGCATTCATGCATATATATATAGCAAGTTCATCAAGAAAAAAATAAATAGGCGATCACATTTTGCCAAGGCCTGTACATTTTACTGCGCAAATGCAAGCGATTACCTAATGGTTTATTTCAGCTTTAGGAATGCAGCTAAAGATCCTGCTTCGGCTTACGGCTTAGTTCCGAGTAATGACCACCCATAAGTTGCAGTGTCTCTTTCCATAAGCCTGCTGGGGCCACAGAATTTTGTGAAGACCCGAAAATCAAATTTGTGCTGCAAGCTGCTACGCACCAGAACCCACAATCGATCTCGTCTTTTAACTGATCAAGTTGCCAGCCTGCGTATCCGATGAAAAACCTGAAATCTTGAAGCTTAAGAACACCTTTCTTCACTAATGCTGAAGCATTATCCAAACTATTCCGAGCACCAAAATACAAACCGGGGAGAACCTCTTCGATTCCAAGAAGTTTTGGGTTTTCATTCGATCTCAAAAGAAACGTACTTGCCTCAAGGGGGCCGCCAAGATGCACTGGACACTCTCCAAATGTGGTTTGAAGATCAAGATTACTAGGTTTCAAGTGTTTGATCTTTCGGTTATGGGGACGGTTAATAATGATTCCAAACGGTCCCTCTTGTGGGTTCCTCGTTCCAGCTCTAAGCAGAAGAATCACGGTTCTTTCGAATGGATGAATACCATCAAGCTTTTCTGAAGCAACAAGAAGACAGCCGTTTTCAGGCGCTGAAATTGGGTGTGCCCATTTTTTAGGTAGAGACTTGGGGCCAGTAGACGCCTCCTGGTCTTGGTTATGAGAGTCAGAAACCGCAATTTCAGCCTAGCAACATCACATATTTTCATGTCAAAACTATAAATTACAACATCAAAGTACTCAATTCCGAGTCTATGAAATAAGCCAGACAGTTCACGGAAAAAGTAGAAAAATAGAAGCCAATTGCCGAGAAAATCAATAGAAGTCCACAAAAAAGACAATTCATATCGAACAAATATTTAATAGTGCATTGTGAGCACGGTAATTTCCAACCGTAATAAACCAATTACAGGCGCAAACATGTGTACCATGTCCTAACTAACCAATGATATCCAATTAGACTAACCATACATGCACTAACTCAGACAGGAGTACTAAGTTACTAACTAGTGAAAAGTTTCATCATGTGCACACATGCAACCACCTTTTTGTACAGCATCTTGCCGAGACGACCCTCACCCACCATTTAAGAGCTAAGACCTCGACTCTCGCCTAGGCAACGTGATGGCCTTGACAACTATGAGTGTAAAGCAGGTGACTTTGCAAGCCTAGTTCTAAAAGAACTCTGAATAATATGTCTCACATCATGCTTTCCACCATCTTTAAAGGTGCCAATCAAAATAATACAGAGAAAAATCGATCTTACTAATTACAAACTATAGTAAACTTCGGGAAAAAAAAAAAAACCTGTAAGAGATCTCATAATGTAATCAAAACAAGAGTACCTGTTCTTGAATGTACAGTGATGCCCTGAATTCTCTCCAATCTAGTAGTTTAGGATGCAATTTTTGGGAGCCAGTTTCATTGGATTTGTTTTTTTCAGATGGATTGCTATCTTTCTTGCTATCTCCTTCACCATTTGACTTATTGCCATTTCCTGCAATTACAAATGCATAAGCAATAGAACATCTCTCAATTTCTAAGCATTATCCAAAGACATAAAACATAGGCCATAAAGAATCACAAGAGCTTAAATTAGAGTAAAATGCCTAAGAATTTTCAATGATTAAAAAAATAAAACGGGAAAAAGATTCAACCTTTACTAGAAGAAGAATCGGAATTATCAGAATCATTGCTGCTATTATTCTTCTTCTTCCCAAGAGCCCCAACAACAAAAGACTGATACCCAAAAGGCTTATTAGCTTCAGAGATCCTGATCTCAAGAAACCTCAAATTCGCATAAGAAGCTCCAATCATGCACTTTAAGCTCCTTGTTGAAATGGGATTGTTCAGAATCGGATTACTCATATAAAAAGCCCCCTTTGAGCATAGATCCATGATTCAAGGAAGGACAAAATGAGCTCTTTTTCCCTTGTAAATTTTTTTTTTTCTACAAATAAAATTGGTTTCTTCAGAGCATTACTGGACTTATTAGTGACGAGGGGAAGAAAGGAAAAAAGGGGAAGTGGATCACAGAGAATTGGGGAAGAGGACACAGAGCGAGCTAGAGAGAATATGCTTTATGAACTGAAACGATGGGCAAATGAGGGAATTGCACTTGTTTTGTTCCATTTTGTGGTTTATGTTTTTTTTATTATTAGTCTTGGTGATTTTATTTTTATTTTTTTTAATGATTTTGTGTCCTAGGCATAGATGTAGTACATGTTTAAATACGTGCATTATTATTGATCGAAGTGTAAAATTCGATGATTGATGTAAATTCCTCGTAATCAATGATAATTAAAGTGTATGATAGAACATGTAGTGCACATCTACAACGGAAGAGCATGAAACAAGGGATAGGCTAAAGGTTTGAAGCTATGCAAAACTCGGAATCCAATCTATCGATCATGTCCTGAAAAATGAACATGTGAGGGAGAGCATGCACACATTGGCATCAGAACCGGGACTATTGACTTGAAGAAAACACTTTCATAGGGCTTTCTAGACCTCAGTCGGATGAAGGATCATCATAGTGATTTCAGAAGAAAGCACCGACCATCAACATAAATGAAATAGGTCCAAACCCTCTTGTGATCCATACACAATCCCTAACATGATAAACGGGTTCAGTATAACCATGATAGTTTGGGCAAGTGCCATCATCATCCCATGTCTAGATTACAGTAAATCTACTATGATTAGTCTGTCAGAGAAGGATGTCGTAACAAAGAGAGCCCTACAAAACCCATATGAACTTTTAGACAACACGGTCATGTTGGTGAGTTGTTGGCCGCAACATCTTATACGCGGAAGGTATCCCTCAATTTAATAATGAGTTTAAATATATGCTTTTTATCAATAAATATCATTTGCCAACAAGCCTATCCTTATAATGTTTTGCCAAATAACAAGATTACTTCACGATGAAGTGTATGATGTCTCTTTTTGTATTCTTTGCAACTATGATGTCTTTTAACTTATTTTTTACTGTCTGAAAACCCCATGTGAAGGCACATCATACATATGTACCATTAATATTAGCAATTTAGCATGAAATCATCAATTTGGGTACATATACGGCAACACATGTTCTCAAAGTACATTGCAATTTGCAATTTTTTTTTTATACCAAAGATGGATGCAAGGTAGAGGAATATAGGCTCCTCGCAACAAAGAGACAAGAGCCATATTACGGTTGAGGAGTCTTAATCGGAGGCTCATGACAAAAGCCATATTACGGTTGAGGAGTCTTAATCGGAGGACATGAGCCGAGAACCTCGAGCCGATGAGCCAAGGAGATGTCTCATCATGTCCTTTGAGACTTTGAGTCGAGAGCCAATAGTCGTGTCACTTCTTTATCGAGTGTTTGTGTGCCATAATCTTTTGAGTATATTGCCCAGAGGTAAATGTTATATTTTTGTTGCTCGTGATGATGAATAAGATTAGTATTCATTATGTCATATTGAAAATTTGAAAGTTGAGCAGGGGCGGATGTATGTAGGGTTAGGGGGTCACGTGACCCAGTGAGATCCATGAAATTTTTTAAGTAATAAAACAATATAGTTTTATTGTTAAAAATATCGTTTTATTGTTAAAAATATAGTTTTAGCCTCCGGCGACTCACTTGAATAATTTTTTTGGATAAAAACTATAGTTTTACGATCCGGTAAGGGCATTCACACCAGATGCATAATTTTTTATCTCTAAAATAATATAAAATAATATATATCTCTATTTTACAACATCTCAATTCAGAACACTCCACAACATCCCTATCCATATCTTCAACCATTAAAATAGAGATAGTGCTTTAAAATAGAGATAGTGCTCCACAAACGGGGATACAATGTTCATTACCCTAAAATAGGGATATGGTTGAGGCTTCTGCTGTAGAGGTATTTGAGGAAAATTTCAGTTTTTATCTTTATTCCAGGGATATGGCATCGTATAGGGCTTCTGCAACAAATGCCCTAACCCTACTGGAAAAACATTTTGATCCGCCAATGAGTTGAGCATGTATAATATCAATGCATCGGGATAGTTATGAGATAAAGATGGTATAATATACCGTGACGAGGATAAAAGAGAAAAATATGTGCTAAAAAATAAAATAATTCGAATAAAGCATGTGTAATATCAATACATCGGTTTTTATTGACATTATATTTTTACTTCCGCCACCACAATTATTTTAAGCAATTAAAAATTTGTTACATCACCGTGATTATTTTACATGAAAATAACGTCACTGACACTAACGTTACATTTCAAAAATAAAGCAGTGACATTTACGTTATAGTTATTAAAGTATCACTGATAACTAACGTCATATCCAAATCCACCGACGTCATTTTTTAAAAGCATTGACGTTCATTTCATGGCTCCGGAGCAAGAAAAAATATAATCAAGAAAGTAACCGATAATAAAAGGTGTGGTGTCAAATCTATCCAATTTTACCCTTAAAACAATCGGTCTAATTTTATAAAAGGACAAATACATTATTCTATAGCCCAAATACGGGCCCAATAGCCTGGTATTCTGTCATCTGGTAATCTCTTCTTTTTCTCTGTTCTTGTTCAAGAACTACGGATAACAACAAGAAAATCAGATGGGGAGGGTGAAGAAAGAGCTTTTGGAATCAGCACCATGGAGGGTCAATTCAGAGGACGATAAATTCAAGGATGCTAAGCTCAAAGTTACCAATCAGCCTGGTTCAACTCCAACTATGCATATTCCTGGCCGGAAAAGTTCCAAAAATGGCGCGGTTGATGCTGATGAATCCATAACTGAAATTGACCCCGAGCTTCGTTACACCTTTAAGCGTAACTTCCAGGTCCATTTATATCCATTTCCTTGTTTTTTCTCTTCAATTTCTCCCTGGATTATGCTTTACTGTTTTTGCTCGCATAGAATTTGATTTGTAATAGTATATATTCAAATTCAGCGGTTTGTTATGATGATTTAATGTTTTGATGATTCTTATTTGAGTTTATTTCTATTGAAGAGCAGAAGTTTATTGTGTCCAATAATTGAATTGCTATAGGGATTTATGTATCGCATATGTTTGATTGGCATTAAAATTTTAAATTCTAAGAAGGAATTTTGCTCAGTGGTTCTTAAAGTCCGATACTTTTGAGGCATACGTTGGCGGAATTACATAATTACATAGACGGCTTTACTGGCGTCACACTGAATATGTCGTTTTGCTCACCACATTAATATCTACCTTTGGACAGTCGATTTCGAAGCTGACAATCAACCATGGGAAAGTCGGTTCTTTAACTCTAGAATCAACTTTCAGCCGGTTGATAGTTTTCGTTGTGGTGCCACGAAAAAAAAAAAAAAACAAAAAAACAAAAAAAGAAAGTGTGGTGCTACTAAAGGTTCCCTATAAAGACAAAATGATTTTGAATTCTATACTTTTAAAGGGGTAGTTGTTAATGGCACCACAACAAATCTACTTTTGGAGCCCCACACGAATCTAGTTTTGAAGCACCACAATGACATTCTACCTTTGCATGCCTTCTTTTTCTCGTTTAAATCTATCCGATTTTGTTTCAGCTTATATGTGCATTGCCAGTGTCTCAGGGTGTTGTATACCGTGCAGTTCTGTGTTATGATAATAAGCCCATAGAGCTATACATTTTTTCTGGATCCACTATTGCCGACGAAGCGTTCAAGTAAACTATGGCTAAAATGTTGAGATAGGTCATTAGACAAGATAGTTTGCCAAGCCTTTTACTTGAAAATTACATTTATGTATGGTCCTTTTGATATGATGGTTGCACTCTATGATGCACATATGCTTCTATTTTAGCAGCATTTCTCGTAAGTCGTATCTGATACGTATCCAACATGGATACACACCAGATACTCATGATATGCCGTATGCGTTTGTCACGAATTTGCAATTTTTCAAAGTTGGGAAATGGATTCAGATATGGATATTGATAACTCGGATACATAAAGTGAAGAATCTTGTTGAAAATTATAGAAAACCTGCCTGCCAATTAGTGTAAAACTACCCACAATTGAAGAGAAACTACCTAAAATGTGTTGTTTTATGATTTGTAATATTTATAATTTGGTCTTTATAATTTTATTATGTACTGTTTGATCACTATACTTAAACAATTTACATATATCCCCCCGTGCCTGTTTCCTCGACTCTAAAAAATCCTGCACACATGTATTCAGTTTTCGGTATCCACATATCCGTATATGTGTGCATCTGTATCTATACAACTTAGGTCGCACTTTGGAAAGATGTGTGTACATAGAATTAAAGAAAGTTGTATTCTTGATCGCATGTTTTCATGAAAGTTGATCAAAATTTGTTTGTGTGTGTGAATATTTGAAGCAACCATAATGATGTGAATGATGGTTTACACGCAGTTTCTTCAACGTGTATTCAGCATTGACACCCTGGTCAAGCCTCTTCCTATCGGAATGCAGTACCATGTTTCGCGTAACTTGAGCTTCTTCACGCGTATCTTCACGCAATTTTCTGGTAAGTTTGGTGCGATATCAATGTCCAGAAAAAAAGAGAATGTTTTATATTGTTTTGAATGAAGGAATTTTCAGACAATATGACCTGTTATTTTTCTGACGTTTTAGCATAATAAGTAGACATAGCGATGAGCCGATGACATGACTTGAAAGATGGAAAGTGGCTACCAAAATAAGCATTAATTTGAGGGCATCTTTAGTGACAGTTTTCCAAATTTGAATCTACCATTGTGGTTGATACTTGTTATTTGCTTTAATTTGCAGATCCAGAAGGTATTGCTAATGCACAGAAATCTCTTGGATTAGGACAAGAGGAAAGAATTCGTAAAGTGCGTTGAGTGCTCCTATGGATGCATTAAAACCTTCTTACAAGAGGTCCCCAGCTTTGGTGCCCCTGTGAAGGATTAGTCTTAAACAACTGTACGGGGATTCCTCGAGAAACCAAAAAGTCTGTTGGGTGCAGATCTTATGTTATTTCATCAGTAGACAAAGTTTAGACTTATTATGTATGGTGTATTGGATGGCTTAAGATGTTTTATTCATATCAATCTTACTACTGAACGTATTTTTGTACTACAATTTATGTACTTCTTCTATCACTTTGTGAATTTGGGTGAGAATGCCATCGCTCGTGGTAGGTAGGAAAAGTTTTTAGATGGTATGCTGAGTGGCTCTCCAACGCTGGAAGCGTATTCTCATTCAATCTACGGCTTCTGCTCCCCCTTATTATACTATATATACAAACAGTGAAGATTCCTGGGCACTGGATTAATTTGCTCGATAAGCTTGATAGACGTTTCTTCTTGTGTGATGATGACAAGCAAAGATTGCATACTGTGTGTTGGGAAAGAATTTGTTCCCTAAGAGTCATGGGGCCCTCGGTATTGAATCTCATAAGCTCATGAATATGGCATTCCTGTACGAGCTTGGTTGGCGTTTTATTAATGAGCCCAATACACTTTGGGTAAGTTTGGATTGCTTGAATGGAATGGAATGGAATGCTTTTTTCATTCCATTCCATCATTTTGGCGTGTTTGGTTGCGAGAGAATGAAATGAGTTTTCATTCCATTGGAATGATTTTTTACCATTTTCATTCCATCAAAAAATGGATGGAATGAACGGAATGATTTGATGGAATGAAATGTAAGCATAACCTAGTGATAAAGAATCAACCACCACCGCCCACCGCCTGCAACCTCCCGTGGCATCTGCCCACCCCACCGCAATCCACCACCACCACCATCCTCCACCGCACCACCACCTCTCCACCACCGCCCACCCCCTGCCACCGCCTCGGACAACTCGTCACCATCCCCATCATAACCCAACCCACAACCATCACAACCCACCACCACCACCGCCGCCGCCATAACAATCAATGGTATCGCACACCACAACCACCACCATCACCACCACCTCAACCACCACTATCGCACACCACAACCACCACCATCACCGCCACCACAACCACTACTATCGCACACCTCACATCATCCTCCGCCACCCACCATCGCTTGCTACACTCGTTATCATGCACGCTCATCACCCACCGTGTTACTTGTCACGTCTAATACAATATTGCATATTTCATTCCATTTCATGCCAAACATAGGAATGGAATCGGTTTCATTCCATTCCATCAGTTTGATTCTATTCCGTTACATTCCAGCAATCCAAACGCACCTTTTGGGTTCAGTTTTTTAAAGGTAAATACGGGGACTTACACAATGATGGTTCAGGGGGCTCTAACCCATCTCCTGTTTGGCGAAGTATTTTGAGTATTTAGAAGTTCTTACGCATGCAATGGTCTGAGTTGGAATACCTCTTTCAATTCTTGGGTATGAAAGCATACATTAACCATGACCTTTTCTGTTCATTCGTCATACGATATTTTGCAGTCGGGCGGTGGCACCATTCTCTCTCGTTTTTGGACTCATATTGGGTGCCTTAAACCCCGGAGAGGCTTAACTTGACGCTCTGGGAGGCTCGGAGCAACATTTTCAAGACTAATGAGTTTATTGCGCAACGCATTCAGGTGTTGATCTTCCTGCCCCTTGTGTGGTGCTTGTATCGAGATTAATCTCCACGCGGTTAGAGATTGCGTTTGGATTTGAAATGTTTGGAATTGAAGACGCTTCTCCCTCTTTCTTGGCATGATCGTGTTTTTTTGGTTTTAGGATGATTGATATGTGGCTTGATTTCAATCACTTCCAAGGTGTTGTTATTCACTATGCCGAGATGAACTATAAATATATTTATAGGTAAATTGTGGCTAGTGGGTGGTTCTGGCGTAACAAGGTGCTTTTTGGGCGCAACGACGTCTATTGTAAATCTTAATTAGATTGTTGGTTAGCCTATGTAGGCAGCTTGAGATTGTTCACTTTTGTAAGATACACATTGTGTACAGTTTTGATATAATATATATATATATATATATATATATATATATATATATATATATATATATATATATATATATATATATATATATACTAGTTATTTCTGGCCGTGCAAAGGCACGGCAAACTGATGCTTGAAAGATAATCAAACTATTCATAACATGATAATGAAGCAGCACTCGGGAATTGAGTGTGGGATGATCAAAAAGTTTGCATACAAAACACTGAAACCGTCTAATCGATACATACTTGTGTTGTGAAGGAAATTTTAGGCAACATTACAATATAAGAAATAGAAGCAAAAGAAGTTATGTAGGCAAAATACGATTCATATTCGAGCATTACACATAAGAGAACGTGTAATATGCTTTGTAATACGTTACAAAACATGTTGCAAAACAGGAAGAGGAATAGTTTTTCCTTACAGGCAAAATACAACATTTTTCAGGGTCTTTTGATCATGAGGTATCTACTCATGCTCCAGTTGCCCCGTGTTCTTCTTCACTTTTACCTTTATCACTCTTAGCAGGTGCAAGCATTTCCTGAACAACATTAGATCTCATTGATTTACTGCTTGCACCTTTTATCGCTTTCTTGGTATTTGTATAAACACGGATCAGATATGGTCGAGGAATGCTGCATAAAATTGAAATGATTCCAAAGACACTATAAGGCTCAAAAGTTGAAATCGTCTCTTCAAGACCGTCCCTCCCTATTCCAACTTCCTCCTGCGCTAAGACAAGCTTCACCCAGTCAATCTACTGATATTAATTACGCAAAATCTGGGAGTGGCTGAAATCACGAATTGATTTGATAGCCAGTTTGTTATAAAAGTCATATGTGCATACCAAAACGCCATGGCAGACAAAATATAGTTGGTCGACAGCATTTCCTCGTTCCAGTATGACCTCACCAAGGAGCAAAAACTCCTCATGTACTTGTATTACCTGATAATCATCACCCCCACCAAGATAGATGTAAGAGAGGTTTGTTAGAATATAGAGAGGTGGAAAAGTTGACAGATTTGAAATGGCATTATAGATGTCGTAATGTTAAACACTTCCGTTATTAACAGAGCCCAAAGAACCCAAAAGCAGATTTATAAACGAGGAAGATTGAATTATACTCGAAAGAAGTTGACATTCACCAAGAAAGCAACTCACAATTTGATCAACGAATTCTGTGGAACATCTTTCAAACAAACAAACTTTTTGAATGTATGTCTTGTATAAACTCCGAGAGATCTGCAACATAGCGAAGCGACTCACGTGAAACACAATTACTCGAATGGAAGATGTAAAATCCTGAGAAGATATCAAAAACACCGACATGCTATTGCTATGATGATGGTGAATAAAATTCTCCACACAAAAACCGAGCCATTTAAGATTGCTACCTTTGAACGAATAGAGACAGAATATCTTGAATTACTGCAGACATCGTGATAGCCGCTCATCATCGCAAACCGTAAGTGACCTCTGATTTGATCCTGGATGTCCCTTTCAAGTCTATTTCTATTCAATATGTTCCAATGTACTTGAACCATCCATTGGAGTGGTTCCCAAATACGTACACATATTAGAAAATGAAACAGAGTTAATAGAAAAGAAAAAAACCACCTTATAAATCAATCTAAAAGGCTGTTGTACCATTATAGCTGTTCAGTTTAAGCATTTTAGCTATTACCAACTGCTATCGTAAGCGAGGTCATAGTAGCAAAAGATACAGAGAAAATATCATAAAGGTCAGAGATCTTTTACCTGGTTAACTTATGTTTGCGAGAAATCCTATCAAACTGAGAGAAAATATCAAGATACAGAGAGTACTCGACTTGCTCTCCAAATTTAGAGTTAATAAACTCATTAAACAGCTCATGCAAATCAAGGTGTTTTCCATATGCTTCATGAGTTTTGACCAAACAAGTATTCGTCAAAATTTATACCAAAAAATCAGGTTAACAAATAAATACAAAAAAAGTAAACCAGCATTAGACGTCAACGTGCAAACTTTTTGAACAACCCACTTGAAAAATTTCCCAATAAACATCAACTTAAAAATATTCAGAATAGAGAAGAATAAATCTACGGATATGATAATTGACGGAAAAAATGGTTGTTGTACCATTTTTTTTTACGAGATTCAGAGAAAACCTCTAGAAAGATTGAAAAGCTAGCAATCTGAGCACAAATATACACTAAACAAATATCATATTAATTCAAAGAGGAAAAATAAAACACTACATAACAGAAACCGCACACCTCAACACAAATGTCACATAATGCTTTCAAAATCACCACACGAACTGCTGGATGAACTCGCTCAAATTTCTATGAAATCAAATACAGATCAGGAGAAAAAAGAAATAAACTGGAAATTCGAAAGCTAATTACGAATGATAAATGAGATAACCGTTTGAAGAGAGAGCGGGCGCTGGCAGAGAAGCAGCCGCCATGATCTGCAAATGCAAATGAATATGAAAAGGTCTCAATAGTCTGAAAGAGAAGAGCAATAGAGCAAAAGGGCTCTTATCATTATCCGAAAGACGAGAATGACAGAGAAGGTAAACGATTTAGATTTTGTCGATTGAGATAACAGAGAGACTTACATCAGATTTTCGTAAAGGAGACAATCGTTTGAAGGAGACTTACATCAATGCTAGCCCAACAAAAATATGATGTACAGCCACGTCAAACCCATCTGGATGTGTGGAGAAGATTGAAGAAATCTGCGACCGCCGAAATACCCCTAGCAACCCTTTTTCTTGCTATTAAAAAGGTCAAGGCAATCACAAAGATAAGGAAAGGTCAAGGCGATTTCGATTCAAATCGAGAAATACAGAGACGATATTAACATTAAATCCAAAAGATACGACCTGATTAAATGCAGTCGATTAAATTTCCATTTGCTCGTAATTTTTCACACCCTGAATGCACAAAGCCGAAAAACAGAGTCTTTCATCTTCAATCGTATCAACATAGAATCGGGTGATGAAATCCCGATTTCATACCTTATCTAGTCCTTTGACTTCACCAATGCACAAGAGCAAATTCTTATCGGCCATATCTGCAAGATATTAACAATTAAAGCAGAAATCACATATTTTTAGAAATAGAGAAGGAGAGAACGACGTAGAAAGAACGGATTCACCATTAGCATTCCGAATCGTAGTCGGATAAGGAAAGGCGGAGCTTTCACAAATCTGTGAAAAGGAGCGTGAGCAAATCAAAGCAGGATCGAACATTTAATGTTCGATATTCATCGAAGAAAGAAGGAGAGAGATGGCAGCCGGATTTTCCGGGATTTGAAGTGCAAGAATCGTCATTGAAGACGATGAGAGGAACGCAATGGAGTGATTTAGGTTATTCATACGTCTCCATCTTGAATGAAATCTCCTAAAGAACCCTTTTTGTTCTTTATTAAACCTATTAATGGGCCTGAAATTCATTGGGCTAATTTCAATTGTCTACACAACATAAAAAGCCCAGACACAAAAAAATTACAAAAACAGTCGACGTGGTTTTTTTCCTGAGCTTTTGCTCTATCTTTATATAAAGATATATATATATATATATATATATATATATATATATATATATATATATATATATATATATATATCAAGATCATTTCTTGAAACAAAAACACATAAATGTATGTAAACCTTTTTTGTTATACATGCAAATGCGCGTTAAGACACTTCATACTGTAAAAGTTTATAGATTTTTTTTTTTTTCACAATAAAACACAATATACTCAACGATGATGGATTCCGTCTCGTTTGGCCACGGCCGGCCATGTATGAAATGTCATCAAACCTTTTTAAATGTTATATTTGCATGTAGACACGTAAATATATGTAAACCTATAAGTTATATAAATGTAAAATATGCAATCAAACATGCCAGACAATAAAAGTTCATAGTATTTTTTGTTTTCTACAATGAAACAAGATATACTTAACGATGATGGTTTCCGTTTCGTCCGGTCATGGTTGACCATAATATGAAACGGTTATTGATTCCATTATATACTTAACTATGATGGATTCCCTTTCTTCCTAACAAAAATTTTCCACAAAATAACTTATCAACAGTTGACCATATCCTTTTTGGGAGGAATGTCATAACATAGTGAGTCACATAATAACATACTTATCATATACAGCAATGGACTGTTATTGATTCCATTATATTCACTGATATATCGTGTCCATTATACTAAGTCATAAGATGCGCATTACCCTTTTATTTTTGACGATCGGTTGGTAATTTTATTATTTTTTGGAAATAAAATTTAAGTTTTGGAGAGAGAAGAATTTCAAAGCTACAAATAAACATCGATAGATCAAAACAATATTCATCAACAAAATACAACTAAATTTACAATTTTCATTTTAGCATTCTTATATACTATTAAGTATTAAGAAGCTAGCAAGGCAAAAAGATGGTGAAAGTTGCATCTTGGGGAGTTGTGTTTCTTTTTCTCCTCATTGTATCCGCAGGTAATTAATTACTTCTTTCGTTGTAAATTTGTTATGATAAACACTCCTATTATGTATTTATTTTTAAAATATTACATTGAGTTGATATTTAGTCTAGTGGATTAATTAAAAATTATGAAAAATGACAAATTGTAATTCTACTGGACGATCGATTATGTCATTTTTACGTTTTTTTTTTTGCTTTCTTTTTTAGTGAATTTGTTTGACATTAAAAGTTTTAGTGGATTATTTTTAATGGATTTGTTTGATAGTGGAATTAAAGTCGTTAAATGTGATAAGGGTAATTTCATCCTTTCAGGATCTTTTGTCATTTTTCACTATTTTTCAATCCACCTATGTTACGATAAACATTCCTATTATGTATTCATTTTTGTTACGGTATATAAAAATATCTATGTTTGATTGTTACGATAAATTAACACCTCTATGTATTGTTTTAGCACTAATTTTAGGGCGGTCCATGTGTAATTATTGGACCAACAAATCAAAAGCTTCAAAGAAATTCATTGGTGTAAAGTTTTTACAGGTAAGACCCCATTTTAAAAAATTAAATTTCTATTGGTTTGGGTACATCAGCTAGGATTTACAGATGGACCAACATAAAATTTGTGGTGTTCTAGTTACGATAAAACCTTTATGCATGTGTTTTTGTTATAATTATAAGAAGTCTAATAGGGTGTTGAACGTAACTAATTAACGAGACTAAAACGTAATTATGCCAAGTTGTACAACTTGTTTTTGTAATTTTCAGCCTTTGAAAGTGTTTAATTAATTAATATTCTTTTCTTGTTTCATCAAGTGAAAGCGATCAATGGGATGCCAAAACATCTGATGGAGTACTGTTCCCAGGAAAAAGAATGCACCATCGACGATGCCACTACCTGCAAAACTGATTGTTATTGCCACGATGACTCTTCGCTTAAAATAAAGACTTGCGTACCCGAAATCCCGAGCACTCCGGGGTACGACGATACGGAGGACGTCGATCCTTGAAGTTTTCATCATGAATATGAGATATATATATATATATATATATATATATATATATATATATATATATATATATATATATATATATCATATTAAATCAATACATTATATTTCTAGACCATTGATCATGAAGAATCCTTGAAAGCAAGGATTGTAGATGCATAAAGAAGATGTAGAAAAACTAAAAACCAGAAGGAAAAGAGTAAAACAGAATTCTTATTAAACTGGATATTCAATCATTGCTTTGTTACATTCAATGTACTCAATTAGCCTTTAACTTAAGTAATGCTACACTATATATACTTGCTTTGAGTGTAGCAAGTCCATAACCGATCAATAACTACCTCTAACAGCCTAATAAGTACTTCTAACTGCTTTCTGTTATTGGTGTTCGACCAAATGCCCAAATGAGTATTTGACCTTCACACTTATGTAGTAGATGCATTAATAGCTGTAATAGTCCCCCTCAAGCTGAGAACACAGCTTGGCCTTCACACTTATGTAGTAGATGCATTAGTAGCTGTAACAGAATGAGTGATTACAGTGGGACTGAATAAGGAGCTGATCCCAATATGACTCAAGAGATAATGAAATGCAGGGGCATCCAGGGGCTTAGTTAAAATATCAGCTAACTGGTGTTGAGTCCTTATTGACATGAGCTTGAGGAATCCTGCCTGTACTTTATTCCTTACTATGTGGCAATCCAGTTCTATGTGCTTCGTTCTTTCATGGAAGACTGGATTTTGACCTATGTGGATGGCACTGGAGTTGTCACAGAAAAGTAATATAGGTAGAGGAGTATGTACTTGCAGATCCTTTAGAATATATGTCAACCACTGTAATTCACAAGTGGTGTTTGCCATAGATCGATCTGTACTCAGCTTCTGCTGAGCTTTTTGCCACCGTAGTCTGTTTCTTAGCCTTCCAAGCAATAGGGGCAGTACCTAAGAAGACAACATAGCCTGTAATAGACTTTATTGTATCATTACAACCTGCCCAATCTGAGTCTGAATAAGCATTTAGTACCATGTCATTCTGTTTGGGGAAGAGAATGCTTTGTCCAGGGTTGTGCTTGAGATATCTAAGCACCCAAATGCAAAATGTAGATGATTTTCAGTTGGAGAATGTAGAAACTGACTTAATTGTTGTACAACATATGTGATATCTGGTCTGGTGAAAGATAGATATAGCAGCTTGCCCACTAAGCACTTGTAAAGAGTGTTGTCTGGTAATAATTCAGAATCACCAAGAGTAAGTTTCTTTGTAGACATCATAGGTGTAGATACTGGTTGACAGTCTAGGAAACCAAACTCTTCTAACAGATTGATGGTGTATTTCCTCTGGCTTAATGAAATACCTGTTGGAGATCTGGCAACCTCAATACCAAGGAAGTACTTGAGTTGCCCTAGGTCTTTGATCTGAAACCTTGAATGGAGGTAATCCTTTACTTCTTGAATGTGTGCTAAAGATGCACTTGCTGCAATAATGTCATCCACATATACTAGTAGTGCTATAAAGTGCCTTGCCCTTTGGTAAACAGACTGTGATCATTAACTGATTGTTTATAACCTAGAGTTGTTAGTGCTTCTGTAAGTTTGAAATTCCACTGCCTGCTTGCTTGCTTGAGTCCATATAGAGATCTAGTTAATCTGCACACTTGTCCAGGCTTGTCAGCTTTGTATCCTAAAGGCAGCTCCATGTATACCTCTTCTTCTAGGTCACCATGGAGGAAGGCATTGTTTACATCCATTTGATGTAAATGCCAGTCTTTGGCAGCAGCTACAACCAGTAGAGATCTGATAGTAGTATTCTTGGCAACAGGAGAGAAAGTGTCCTGGTAATCTATCCCATGTGTTTGTATATAACCCTTGGCTACTAGGCTAGCCTTGCATCGTTCAACTGATCCATCAGCATGGTATTTCACTTTATAAACCCATTTGCACCCTATTGGTGTTTTGCCTGGTGGTAATGTAACAATTTCCCAGGTTTGTGTGGATTGAAGAGCATCTAGCTCTTTTTGCGTAGCTTCCCTCCAGCATTGATGTCTGATTGCTTGATTATATGTCTTAGGTTCAGTGATTGTGTCCAGAACATACAAAATTTGCATAAGACTCTGACAGTCTGTCATAATATAATACTTTGTCTAGCAAATGGGGTGATTTCTGAGTGGTGCAAACATACTGCTGTAAGTAAGCTGAAGCATGTCTCTCTCTTGTAGATCTTTTAGTTTGATGATGTTGTTCAGATCCCTCCTGATTGTCATTATCTGATGTATCAACTACAGGTTGATGATCTGCATCTGGAATATGGACCTGAGGAATAGGATCATTGACAGATGAATAAGGAACAGGTAGTGGACAAGAGGAAATGCTAGTAGGACTGTCATTAGGTGCTGAGTGTGACTTATTTTGTAGAGGGAACTTATGTTCATAAAACTGAACATTTCTGGACATGAAAATGTCCTTAGTGACTGTGTCCATCAACAAAAAACCCTTGGTAGCCTTTGGTTGTCCTAAGTACACACATTCTCTAGCTCTTGGCTCAAATTTGGTTCTATGAGCAGCAAGAGTACATGCATATGCTAAGCAACCAAACACTTTAATAGAAGCATAATCAGGAACCTTGTTATACAATAGCTGATAAGGACAATTATCATGAATGACTAGACTAGGAGTAACATTAATGATATTAACAGCATGTAGAACACAATAACCCCACATACTAATGGGTAAATTAGCTTGCAATCTGAAAGCCCTAGCCATGTTAAGAATGTATTGGTGTTTTCTCTCCACCACACCATTCTGTTGAGGCGTGTCAACACATGATGTTTGGTGTATAATACCCTTTTCTAAGTAAAAATCAGTCATGATGAATTCCTATCCATTATATGATCTTATGATCTTAATGTGTTTATTAAACTGTACAACATCATATTGGTGAAATGATCTAACAAGTAAACCAGCCTCTGATTTAGATTTCATTAAAAAAAACCCAAGTAAATCTGGTATAATCATCTACAATAGTAAGGAAATAGGACTGTCCATGCACGGTTGGTATCCTATGAGGACCCCAAATATCAACATGTATGAGATCAAATGCATCAACAGAAACAGTAACACTCAAAGGAAAATGATTCTTTTTTTGTTTAGCAATATGACATATATGGCAAGCATCAGTATGAGCATTCTTTATTACATCAGGATAAGGAATCAAATTCATTCTCTTCTTTGACAAATGGCCTAATCTATAATGCCACAAGTCAGAATCTGAGATTTGTGAGCTACAAGCATTAACAAAATGAAGAACTAGGTAAACATGACATATGAGCAGCAGGTTGATCTAAGACATATAAACCCTTCTGTTTCTTAGCTGATCCAATCACTTTCCCAGTCTTCTTGTCCTGTATCACACACAAATCTAGGTTAAAAACTATCAAGCTTTCTGAATCAGTAGTAAGCTTAGTCAGTGAAATCAAATTGAAGCTGAAAGCTGGTATAAACAAAACCTTATGGAAAACCATGCCACTAGCAAATGACACAGTGCCAATATAGCTAACTGCTACGGCAGTGCCATTTGGTAAACCTACCATTATGCCCTGGACAGGAGAACAGGTATGCAACAGATTCTTGTCACAGACTATGTGATCTGTTGCTCCTGAATCCACTATCCATTGATAGGGCTTTATGTTACCTGATACATCTGGTGCAGGGGCAAAGTTGGCAGTCAGAACTGTGGCTTGGTTAGCCATATGATTGTAATTTTCTGGTTTCTGAGTGTCCAATAGCTTTAGCAGCTGTTGATATTGAGACTTGTTTAGACCGAAATATTCATTCTCTTGTGATTCCACTTGGTGTGCAGGTGCAGCAGGTAGAACAAAAGACCCTTGAACAGATTCTTGAATTTGACTTGGCACCCCTGAATCCACCATATTGACTCTACTTTTAGGTTTGTATCCTGGTGGAAAACCATGCTTCTTATAGCATGTGTCTATTGTATGCCCTGTGTACCCACAAAATGTACACTGCACTTTCTTTGATTGACTGTTTGGACCTCTCTTGAAACCTGTATTGTTGAAACCAGTAGAATTCTGAAAATTGCCTGAATTTTGGGGATGAGGCCCCTCCTCTTATATGAGTTTGGGCCTAGATTTCTTCATGGTATCAGAGCATTGCTCGCTGTGAGCTGCATTTTACATTAGTTTTTCATACAGAACCGTGGTGTTCTTGGTGTTCTTGAGTTTCGCTACTGCAAATTGCAGTTATCTTTCTATTTTTCTTGCGTTTTTATTCAAGCTACGAAGCTGTTTGATCAATGGCCGTAGAGAATCCTGTGTATCATCTAGGACATCCATATTATGCTCATCGCAATGAAAGCCCGTCCCTGGTTCTTGTTGAACCGTTGCTAACCAACAAAAATTATCATCCATGGAGCCATTCTGTCAAAATGGCATTGATTACCAAAAACAAGATTGGATTCATTGATGGTTCCATTGTTTAGCCTGCAGTTGATTCACCCGAGTTCTAGGTATGGCAATAGTGCAATACATTTGTCAAAACATGGTTGTTAAATTCTGTCATACCTTCCATTTCACAAAGCATCATGTATCAAGAAACGGCAAGAGGAATGTGGTTGGATCTGGCTGCAAGATTCTCCAGATTGGATGTTTTTAGGCTTACTGATCTTCTTGAAGAGGTGATTACTCTCAAGCAGGGAAATCTTGATGTTACTGGTTACTTCACCAAGATGAAAACGTTATGGGACGAGATAGGGATTATGAAACCAGATCCTTATTGCAAATGTGAACCGAGGTGTCATTGTGATGTTATTGAAGTGTTTAAAGGGTATGAAGAAACTGAGAAAGTGGTTCGATTCTTGAAGGGATTGAATGCTGAATATTCACAGGTTCTAACTCAAGCACAATTAATGGTACCATTGCCAGATTTACAAACCGTGTTTGCAATGGCCCTGAAGTTAGAAACACAGAGAGAATATGCTGCGTTAGCTCAGTCCAAAGGGATTGAATCCACAGTCTTGCTGAATAAATCTTATGGAGGCTCTAATAATTCTGGTTATGGAGGCCCTAATAATCATAGTGTTCCTACTGCTCTGATACCATGTAGAAATCTAGGCCCACCCATATAAGAGGAGGGGCCTCATCCCCAAAACCTAGGTTGTGAGGTGAGGGAAGTCCATCTCTTAATATTGTGGGTTACTTTAACACGCCCCCTCAAGTGTGGGCCTGGGCACTCTCAAGGCCAACAAAGAGGCCCAACACTTGCACAATAATGGGGTGGCTCTGATACCATGAAGAATCCTTGAAAGTAAGGATTGTAGATGCATAAAAAGATGTAGAAAAACTAAAAACCAGAAGGAAAAGAGTAAAACAGAATTCTTATTAAACTGGATATTCAATCATTGCTTTGTTACATTCAATGTACTCAATTAGCCTTTAACTTAAGTAATGCTACACTATATATACTTGCTGAGTGTAGCAAGTCTACTAACCGACTGAATAACTACCTCTAACAGCCTAATAACTACTTCTAACTGCTTTCTGTTATTGGTGTTCGACCAAATGCCCAAATGAGTATTTGACCTTCACACTTATGTAGTAGATGCATTAATAACTGTAATAGATATGCATATGGTGGACTAATCATATTAGTCATGTTCATTGATCAATGGACTATAATTAAACTTGTAATGACACAATTAATATACATGTCATATGTTATACCGTTTACTTGCAATATCCCTCGATATTGCTATTTCGTTTTCTGCTACTGCTTTATGTGTGATGTTTACTTTTACAATAATATCGTTGGGCATTATGTGGGAAGATGACCTATTTCAAATTTCTGTTTTATATGATTTTGAATATGCATATTTCATGTTTTCTTGTATCTTTTTTTTAGGGTGGTTTTCTTGTTTTTTTTTTTTTTTTTTTTTTTTTTTTTTTTTTTTCACACGATACGAAAGCTTTTTATTTAAACTACGGGAGGATCGAACCCTGGCCTACCCACTCAGGAGCCTGGGTGGTTTCTTTATCTTAAGAATTTAAAGTCTTTCATTTCAATATGCACACTTTACAAAAAAAAAAAAAAAAAAAAAAAAACCCTTTGTTTAAAGGATTGTTGTTGTCATTTCACTGTTTATTTTGCTGAAACTGCTGTACAACGAATACAATGACTGTTTAAGTAGTAATACTAGTAAAATTGAGTGCATGTGTAAAAGCGCGCGTCGCCTACTTCTAGATGCTTTACCAGAATGTTAAAAACTATTAAATATAAAATACATTTCAACTAAAATATCACTCCACATTTTAAGTCTAACACAATATAAATGACGAAATTTAGCCAGCGTTGATATTATACAACAAATTATGATGTCAATTATTTAACATAACGACAATTATAGTAAAAAAAAACTGGAGTGGGCCGATGAACAGTTAAAAAAAAAAATTGGGCTGAGATTTTGGACCGAATGAACAGTAAAAAAAAGATTGGGCTGGGCTTCTGGCGGATGAACAGTAAAAAAAAGGAACCAATAAAAAAATAACACTTGTCCCCCTCCCCTTTACCACACAACTCTACCCTAGTCAACACACTCTTTCTTATCTACTACACACATTATTAATCACCCAACCGCACCCTATCCCAACATTTTTTAACACTCACCTATCAAATCTTACCTCACCATGCCCTACACCACATTATCTTACCACACTACCCTATATTACGTACTTTATTCAACCAACCAAACTTTACTTAACTTACGCCACATCATCCAACCATACCATCCTACCCTACCATACATCACCGCATTACATCTCATACCTCGCCTCACCTACATTAGCACACCCTACCACACCATACCTCTCTACATACCTACAAACCTTAACCTACCTCCCAACCTACCTATTAATTCACTATCCTAGCTAAGCCTATTACACCCTATTTTATCTCATCCCACCCTACCCACCACCCCATCCTACTCTACCCTACATCTCCCTACCCTACCGTGCCCACCACCCATCTTACTATACCCTACCCTTCCCACCACCCCAACCCAACCCACCCCACCCACCACCTACCTAACATCACTTTCCTCTTACACATGTAGGCAACATGTCGTTGACTTATATCTTGAAAATAGTCATATCGCCGTGTATAAACGATATGTTTTTTTATGAAATGAATTTATTTTAAAAAATCTATAATATTTCATGTAAACGTCAACAAAATTGTTTTGGCATGATACAAAGATCGTGTCGGAGTCCTCCAAAATGGAACAATTTAACTCAAACCCTTCTTCTATAAAAAAATTTTAAAAAAAAAGGTTGGGCCGGGCTTCTGGGCGGATGAACAGTAAAATGACGGACCAATTAAAAAAAAACAAGTGTCACACAACGAGGGATTTTCCTTCTTATATAGAGTATATAAAGGGATATTATTTACTATTCACTTTGCTACTACTCTACCACATGGTATACTAGCCAAAAACCCGTACATAATGCACGAAACAACTGAACTCTTGTATAAAAAGTAAAAAGAAAATCAGGATATACCAACATGTAATTATTTACGCAACATTGCTATCATTAAGAGAAAAAGGTAATTTACAATTCAATCATTTGCACTTGAACAGTTAGCGGCACAAAGAGATAGAAATCAAAATAAGTACATCGAATTTCATTGAATAGTGAGATGATATGGGAATCACCATTTTCACATGACCTGGTGAGCTGCAAATCCTTGCACACTGATAACTATTATCTACAAACCGACACATCGTTAAAATAGATAACAAAACCCTACTTCAAGTAACATAGGCTTACAAAAAAAGCCTCGCGACAAACTGAAACTCCCATTCAATTTTATGACGACAACACCATCTCTCACCAACGTATCATTTCCAAAAAGCATAGGGTGAAATAATAGGGTTGAAGACAACACTCCGAGGTCATGCTTGAAACTATTTTGGTCTCTTCCCATCATTCTTTGCTTGAAATGGTTTTTGGACTTGTGCCCAACACAAATGCTATGCTAAATGCAAACAAAAGCATCACAAAGAAATTTATCAACCAAGAATAACCTTTAAGCAATTAACATTGACTTGTCTACAAAAATATTTTGATCTGCAATAAAATGATGTCACACTCATAGGTGGTCGCCCTCAGAATCAGAAAAGAACATACATACGAAACAATTTATGAATGAATTGAAGACAATTTAGTAAACGTTGTAACTACTCTGAACTTCGATTTCAAATATGAAGATTTGATACACCCTGCCACGAACACCTTTTTTTTTTTTTTTTGGTCTATTCATTCTCAAAAGTGAAATAACTATTATTATGTAGACGTACATAACCGGTCCAATCCATGCATTAAACTTCTTATGCAGGAGCAGGACCTTGATTAGCAAAATTACCTAAACAATAAAGCATGGGCTCGCAACTACCCTAGCCTCATCTCCATGTCGAGCAATTCTCTTTCACCAACCTGTTAAATTTAGCAAAGAAACCACCGATCGAAGGATCCACAGTCTGAAAACATAGACAATTTCTGGAAAAAACCCGTGCAATGGAACGTGCTTCAATTAGACGGGGCAAAATCTCCAGTAGCATAATGCACGGGAACAATATAACATAATAACTTATTATATTGGTCCCCCAACTAATTAATTTGTTTGGTTGAAATTCAAAACTATCTGTTTTCAGTGGTTTGGACGTTGTGGCTTTGCAGAACTCCAGTGGCTTTGCAGTCTTCTTCGTGAGATGCAGGTTCTGTTGTCTTCTCCGCCTACTCTTTTGTGCGATAATATTGGCGCCACCTACCTTGCCCACAATCCAGTGTTTCATGCCTGCACGAAGCACATAGAGATCGACTTCCACCATGTTCGCGAATTAGTTGCTGCCCGCAAGCTCGGCATCTATTTTATCTCCTCGAAGGATTAGTTGGCCGATGTCCTCACCAAACCGTTGGCGCAACCCTCGTTTTACTAGTTTAAAGTCCAATCTCCGTGTTCAGCCTCTTCCCATGGGATTGCGGGGCGTGTCAAGAATAATTTTGAGTCTAGCTAAATATTATTATTATTTGTAATTTATTATTTATGTCTTGTTGGTCAAGTCGGCTTGAGCCTATATATTTGGATGTACACTATTCGATTAATTCAATGAAATACAATATACTTTAAATTATGTTACGGCCATGTATGAAATGTCATCAAACTTTTATAAATGGTATATTCGCATGATATACTGAACGATGATGGATTCAGTCTCGTTCGGCCACGGCCGGCCATGTATGAAACATGCCATGTAATAAAAGTTTATAGTATTTTAACCCTCAATGAAACAGAATATACTCAACGATGATGTATTCTGTCTCGTTCGGCCACAGCAACCATGTATGAAATGGTCAACAAACTTTTTTCATCATTCAAAATCACCAAATTTCAATACTATATTTTAGATGTCAATAGCAAATAATTTAATTTGGACAAATTGAGTTGGCATATATTTTTTCGATTCCGTGTAATATATATATATATATATATATATATATATATATATATATATATATATATATATATATATATATGGTTGGATTCCTCTACATCAATATATCATCCATTCTATTGTCATACTACTAAAATAGTGCATCTGATCACTATTTTAGTGCACCTGCTATTGTTTCAATCTGCAACTACAAATCGGGAGGCGGAGTTTTTACAGTTAGGTTTAGTATTACCTAATAGCAGATTTCCCGCTTCATTAACTAGAGTGTGCAGACTCAAACAATAATTGGGTGCACTAAAATAGTGATCGATGCACTATTTTAGTAGTATGTACTGATAGCATGGATCAATAGGTATGTATATTTAACTCATTTATATATATATATATATATATATATATATATATATATATATATATATATATATATATATATATATATATATTTTTAATATTTATTTTAATTTTCAATTAATCTCAAAAGACTTTCCTATTTTTTATTTTATTTGTTATTCTGATAAAACAAATTAAAACCTGCAGCAGAGTGGATGACATGCTATTTATTTAGATGATAAACCCAAAAGCATAGACCTCCAAAAATAGAATTATTATTATCAATTCATACAATGGCACTAGGAATTAAGAAAATTGGTTGTACATAGAACTGGTCATTGCTAAACCATCATTTTAATTTCTCTTGCTCTGGGATATAATATATATGTACATAAAAATAATAAAAAAAATTCTCAAACCATTTAATTCATTTACAATTTGCAATAAAGATTCCTAAAGCCAAACAATCTTTATACAACGACTATTTCTAGATATTCGTTCTTAACATCTAACTTAAGTCGTATAAGCAGCTTGCAAAGCGTCGTTTTCTCTGTACTGTATTTTATGACGGACACGGACAATAATCTCAAAGCTATAAATAAAACATTAATGATAGTGCAAAATAATAGTAATCACCACCAACATAAAATACAACTAATTAAGTGTAAAATTGTCAATCTAGCTAGTACGTACCAAGCAAAGGCAAAAGATGGAAAAAATTGCATTTTGGGGAGTTGTGTTTCTTTTGCTCATTGTACTTCCAGGTTTAGTTCTAAACAGGAGAAAAGGTATTATGCAGCAAGTATTTGTAAGTGATAACTAGTGGATGATTGAGATTAATCAAAATTTACTCTCTTTCACATAGTAGTGGTGTGCTATGTGTAGGGATGAATTGAAGAGATCTCATCCCACCACTTGGTATCACCCATAAAAACCTGTTGCGTAATAACTCTTCTCAGTTCTAAGACGCTAATTAATCATCTTAATTCGTGATCTCTAGCATTTTTTTCCTTAATGCATACATATATATATATATATATATATATATATATATATATATACACTCAGGGGCGGCGCCACCTAGTGTAAAATGGGTCCACTGACCCCCAAAATTAAAAAAAAAAAAAATTCTATGTATTTTTTATACAATTTAAAAAATTTATGTTCTAATATCTATTTACTGACCCGTTAAAATTTTTAAATATCGACTCTTGACCCATTTTTATACACAAATTTTTCATATAATGCATTAGAAACTTGTAATACGATGTGTCGTTCCCGATCCGTGACCCGTATCACATAACTTCGATCTGCAACCGCCCCTGATATACTACCTCCGTCCTATAAAAACTGTCCAATTTTTGAAAATGAATTGTCCTATAAAAAGTGTCCATTTAGAAAATCAATGCATCATTTAATGCATCTTTTCCAAAATACCCCTATCATACATTTTATGTTTATATACTCTTTTTATATTCCAAAACAAACATTTATTAGGAAATAGGGGGTATACATGTCCATTAATGTTTAAAATACAACACATTAATTGTTTTCTTAATCTGTGTGCACCAATAAAAGTGAACACTTCTTATAGGACGAGGGTAGTATATTCAATCAAATTATATGTATGTGGTTTATTAATATTTTTAATCTTATTAAAGGGGAGGAGGCAAAAGATGTTAGGGGAAGCCGTAAACTGCTGAGAAGGATGTGGGAGTGCAACCAGCAAGAAGAATGCACCATCGGAGATGACAGTACCTGCAACGGTGATGATTGTACATGCTTCAAGGATAAGGTGCTCGATACCAACACTTGCATTGAGAAAGTTATCTAGCTGTAACTCGTGGGACTTCATGTTAGAACTAACCGTTCGAATGACTGTCACGTGTAGAAAAAAGATAAAACTGTTTTGTCTGTTTGTACATGTATGGCAATCATGCATCTGACGGTTCGTTTTAATAGGGAATCTCTGCATCAGGATTACCCATCCATCAAGAGTATGCATGATTGGTGGTGCCTGATCGAAAGTACTGTTAACATGAAATAATCGTTTTCTTTTTCTCCCAACAATGGAAGTTTTCATTTGCATTTCATGCTTTTCTATATATTTATCTCTTTTTGTGTAAGGGATTACTGTCTTTTCGCTTTGTATTTTGCTTGGAATTGTTGTACAATTAGTGCAGTAATTGTTCAACTTAATTATATTTCGATGTTATTATGCTTGGAATTGTTGTATTACATACCACATCCATTCCACAAAAAGTATCCACATCTGAAAAATGTTTTATCCTACAAAAAGTGTTCATTTAGAAAATCAATACATCATTTAATGCTCTTTTTCTAAACATACATACCCCTAGCCTAACATTTATTGTTGTATGTTTATTTCATATTTCAAAGCAAGCATTAATTATGAGTTATGCGTATATATGCGTATTACTACTAAAACACAACACATTAATTGAGTTTATTAATCTACATGAATAGTAAAATATTGACACTTTTTGTGGCACAAAGGTAGTATTATATATATTATCAACTTTGCTATTACTCTTCCACATGATATGTCACGAGAAAAGTTACGATACAATCTGGCTATTTTCTAAGTTATACTGAGTCAAGAAATCATTATTATTTCTTATTCCTCTCTCACACACACTAGGAGTACTATGTATATAGAAGCGAGTTGGATTAATCATGGTGCTTTCACTGATATAACCCGAATATACCCGTTCAGACAATAATTCTTCTCGTCGATATCCGACACACAATGTTCTTTTTATGGACGATTATACCCCTAATAACCAAGTTTCAATTGGGCCAGTGTAAATGTGACCCATTTTAAACATAAAATTGGAATAAAGGGCGTAAATAAAATGAGAGACTTTATTACAAGAACGATTGTAGAAGAAGATTGTACTGCCGACATACATTAGGCCCTCTCATTTTTACTCTCTTTCACATAATACACTTTTATCGTGTGTGAGAGGTTAGAAATGAATGGTTGTAATGTATGCCACTTGGTACAACCTTGCTACAACGGTTGCATTATAAAATTTGTCAAATAAAATAGGGAAAGCTACCACAAATGACAAAAAAATTAAATGAGTGCTGAAGACAAAAGAAACATTTTCATGATTATAAATGACAAAAATTATAATTGTTACTTTAAAATTGTTACTTCACGTGTTAATATTACTTTGTATTTCACAATTGTTACTTTATATTTACTCTATTCCACATTTGTTACTTAATATTTGTTACTTCATAATTGTTACTTTGTTCCTTATTAAATTACAGTTTCCTTCTATTCCGATTTTTTTGATAATTTTATCCTTCTGGACAAAAATCTATATAATATATCTGGTGTATCCGATCATCTAAGACAATCCATTAGCTCACAATAAATTTATGGCTCCGTCCTTAGTTTTTGAGACCGGGTAATATCTTATTTACTTATTACCTTAATACTACATTTGCAATAGCTTTGTTATTTGTGGTATCCCACCAAAATTAATAAATTTCAATTAGCCTCAACTATTAATGCTATATATATATAAGGTCATGGAGATTGTGTTTTGAGTTTTTGACTCAGTTGCTAAGACTATTTTTTTTTTTTTTTTTTTTAATCACAAACAAATTCATGATTAATTTCTTTTTTTAAAACTTATTTTTAATCTCTTCTCTTTTTCATTAGCCTAATGACATGTTTGTTGTGCAGGAATGAAATGAAATAGAATAAATTAATATGAATGGATAGAATGGAATGAAATAAATTCATTCCATTACTGCGTTTGAGATGTGAAAGAATGGAATAAAAGATAGGATATAGTGAAGTGGTGGAATGGGTGGGGTAGCCCTACCCCACCACCCCACTGCACCATACCTCTCTACCTACCCTACCCTACCCTACGTACACACCATCCACCTACCCTACCCAACCCACCTTACCTTACCCACCCCCACCCTACCTACTCCACCATCACCCTATCCTACCATACGCATCCTACCTACCTTACCCCACCACCTACTCTACCCTACCCCTACACCCCTACCCTACCCTACCTACACTACCACCCATCCACTCTTACCCCGTCACCCACGTGTTTTGTCGATTTTCATTTTATTCCATCGCATTCCATCCATTTTTGAAAGGAATGAAAATTGACCTTTTTCATTCAATTAGAATAAAATTTCATTCCATTCCACTCCCTCGTAATAATACACAAACATTGGAATGGAATGAAAAATCATTCCATTCCATTCAATTCCGTCCTAACAAATGTACCATAAAAGATTATGAAGTCATACGACTCATACATACATAAAAGTGAATCATAGGGGGATAAATGGTTGGAAAACAAGAAGCTACTATGATGAACAAATCAATTTATTATTAACCGTCTTGTTTCTCAAGTAGAGGAAGCACCAATTTCAATCCGTGTTACCATTGAGGCTACAAATAATAAATAGGTGTCACATGAGAGATTGTTCATCCATCACAACCAAAAAATAAAACAGAAAACCCCAAAAAAAATAATTTTTTTTTGTGATTGAAGGTTCAAGAAACATGAAGAAGTTTAATATTAATTGCATATACATTCCTCGTTTTTACACTTATCCTGGCTCTTCTCAACATTTCACAAGTTATTAAAGAAAACAATGAATTTCAATTCACCAATTTTTCTTTTATTTTCAGTTAAAGGACAATTCTTTTTTCCGAACTAGATAGAGTAACTAGGTAACGACACGATCCCATGATATCGAAGAGTTAAAAAAAATATTGTAGACGATGGATCGATGTCCGTTTTTAGAGTGCATCAAAGTATTTCAAGTATATGTTTTACATGTTATTACCGTGGTACAATATGTGCTAAAAAAGATAACACCGCAACAAAAACAACGATTTTATAGTAACAATTCAATGAGATATTGCAACACAACAGTACAGAATTGAATGCAAAAAAATAAATGACTCACAAACCGACGCGAAGATTTAACACTCTGTCCCCAAGACAATTTCTTTCTGATATAGTGTCGCGGTGCTTTAGAATTGTTTCTACATGTTCGATGTAGTGGCACTTCAAACTTCGAACAAATGACGAACTCTTCCGGTGTCCCAATATTCCCTTCGACAAAATGCAAAGTCATTCACTATATGAGATAAAAATGTAGTATGTATAATACTTGGTGAAAATTCTTATTTTTAACATATCTCTAGCAATGGAGGTTAAATAGTAGTAGAAACTACCCACTAATGACCATTATCTCATGACCTTATAGCTACTAATAGCAATTATGGCCATTACTCTCCACTTATGACACCAAGTATAACTTAAGGCTACTAATCTAAGTTTTATGGCTGGTCTTTGCTTTTCAAGTCATTATCCTGAATTTTGCCCGATGAGCTACACCAGAAATGCTTTGTGTGAGAACAGGAAAATTCCGGATTGCAAATCTTTAGCTATAGGAAAATATGGAGCAAGTGCACTGCCTAAAAACTTCACATGTTCTAATGCTGGACCATATAGCATTTGCAATGGCTTTGTTGTTTGTGGTATCCCACCAGAGTAATTTCAGTTGGCCTTAATTGCTATATACAACGTCATAAAAATTGTGTTTTGACTCACTTGCTAAGCCTATTTGTTTTTAATTTTTAATCTCATACTACATCATGATTAAAATTGTCCAAATTATTACCAACAAAGGTTGGTCGGAATCGAAAGATTTCCGATCGCTAAGCAGCGAAGATTTGGTTTGAAAGACTTGTAGACAGAGACGGACCCACATATTTGAAAGGAAATTTTTATTTTATGATTATATTAATACTGGTAATTATGTGTACGAAATGTGTGTAATCATTAACATTAATGCAAGCTGGCTTTGTGTTTTGACTCACTTGCTAAGCCTATTTGTTTTTAATTTTCAATCTCATACTACATCATAATTAAAATTGTCTAAATTATTACCAACAAAAATTGGTGAATAGAAGAGACTCGATCGCTAAGTAAGATGCCCCGGATTCGAAAGAATTATAGACATGAGGCGGACCACATGTAGGGTGGGGTGGTCTTAAGACCACCCCAAATTTTGAAAGGAAAAAAAATATTTTTATGATTATATTAATACTGGTAATTATGTGTAAGAAATGTGTGTAATCATTAACATTAATGCAAGCTGGCTTTGTCGTCTAGGTAAAAATTGTATTTGTCTTCCTTTAAAGAAGCGCATGTTCGAAACCCACTAGCGAAAGATCGACATCAATGCCATCGCATGTTCATCAATGTCCTCAGATCGTATATCAATGCCATCGCGTAAGTCGTCAATGTCCCCTGATCGGGCATCATCAATGTCATCGCGTAAAACCTAACAATTGCATCGATCACCACTGCTTTGTTTTGCATTTCTCCAAATGTGGAGCTTTTAATATGGATAAAGTACAAGTTTGGTGAAATCAGAAAGACTCTTCACTATGACTTTGTAATGGCAAACGTTGTTTGTGCTTCTCCTGATAATTGGATTCATTGTGGAATCCCTCAATTCTTTAACACGATCTTGAATCATTTGACGATCTTGTTTAGCTTAATGTCCCTATATCATTCATCAATGTCCCTACATCAGACATCAATGTCCCTGCATAAGTCATCAATGTTCTTATATCAGATTATATTTTAGAATTTTCATATTAATTGTGCTAACAATCTTACCTTCATAACCTCCAGGGCATTGAATATGGATGAAAAGAGTTATTAATGAATGGGCCATAGAGACAAAATCTTTTCTTATCGAAATTAAATAGCCCCAATAACAATCTATGCTACCACTGAAGATATAAATATGTGATATACGAGAGATTACTCATTCATCCTACCCAACACACAAACAAAAAAGTACAATTTTTTTTTTTTTAGACTCCAAAAAAAAAAATATTAATAGTACAAAACGGAATTCGTCGTGAAATAGAAAACTTGAGAAATATGACGAAGTTCATTGCACACATTGTCCTTGCTTTGGCGCTCATCCTAGCTCTCTTAAACATTTCTCAAGGTAATTATGAAAATAATTAAAAATATTACACCAATCCTATATTAATTATCCATTAAACGACAACCAGATACACTAGCTAGGTAACAAATTTATCAAATAATATCGAGTGAAAAAAAACATAGTTTGCATATGATCAATTATTCGAGTTAGAATATTAAAAGTTAGAGTGTATATATAAATGTCATTTTGTTTCTGTACGTATAATGATTAAAACTCGATTTGATGGTTTTTGTTTTCAGGTCACCAACCTAAATACTGCTCTACAAGCTTCACGAGAAATGCTAAGTGTGAGGACACGAGCACACTAGGTTGCTTTCTTTTAGCTTTAGGGAAACACGGAGCAAGCACGATGCCTAAGAACTTTACATGTATTGATAATGGACCAAATAGCAGCATCTGCAATGGCTTCATAGTTTGCGGTGTCGATCCCACCGACGATGTTCCGTTGAGCCTCAATTAATGCTCTTAATGGAAATTGTGTTTTGGGCTCTTCAGCGTTTATTTATGTATATGGTTTTGAACTCGAGCCATATTCAAGTTGGATTTAAGGCAAACATACATTATTTAACGAGTCGAATTCAAACACGAGCTCAAGTAATTTAACCGAGCTGAGCTTAAACATAATTTTTTGTTCATTTATTAAACAAACTATTACAAACAAACTCGTAACTAAACGAACCAAGTTTAAACATATTTTTTCGTTCGCTTATTAAATGAACGATCACGAATAAACTCATGGCCTAAATGAACCAAGCTTGAACAATAGATATTCAGATCGTATCGGCTCGTTAACAACTTTACTCCAAATAAGTGAGGGAGCAGAATGTTATATATACTACTAGATCGATGTTGTGTTTCAGCTCGAGCTGTTATTCTCCATGTTGTAATTTTCTTTAGCTGCATGTAATCATCCGTTGTATCTTTGTCACCAATCTAATTAGCAGTTTCTGCATCAAAAGACCCGGCCTGAAATTTGTTATTACCAATTTACCATACACGTACATCTACCCAAAGGAGTTTATATGATTTAATTAAATTTTGAATTTTATGGAGTATAATATACTACATGTGCTTCAATTCTTTTATTTCAATTTCAATCGATTTGTTTAACACACTTGAAAAAAAAAAAAAAACATTCAGACAACGATAAACAAAACTGGAATAGAAATTAGCTAGGTTAGAGCCAGAAAGGAAACTAAATTTCATTATGTCCATGGGATGCATAGCATTAAAATAAATTGATTTTTTATGGCAGACACATAAGTAATCCATAGCAGCACAAAACCTGTGTCAAGGCGATGCTTTAAAGAAGGTTTGAGCTTTCAAGACGAGGACAAAGATACTCATAACGACGTCGTTTTATGGCTTTATACATGCACTGTTCCCTAGAGTAATGTAAGGGATCCGTTCACCCTGCATGAATGCCACTTGTAGTTAATATATATATAAAGGTTATAGTTTCACCCTATTTTATTTACTTTCGGGCAACCATTCAGATATACCGAATAACGCATATATGATTAATTGATGATAATATATAAAGGTGTATAAATCATAATCATTGATTTAAAAATACGTTGTGTGGTTTCTTATGCGCGTAAATGATTGTGACGGTAACGATAACATTATCCATCTTATTTTTCGTTTTTCATATTAATCATTCTTAGCATTCATATTCATATTCATATTTTTCAAAAACAAAAAATTAAAAAAAAAATTCATATTCATATTATGTTATTATAAAATCAATGTTTAAATTACTCGGTAATAAGCTCTATCATAGTACTGAGACCTCAGGACGATAAGGCCTCGAGTTCAAGTTTTATCGGCTATATATATGAGTTATGCTTGTCAATTGTATTTAATAAGTTGTACGAAGGGCTTCAGAGTATAACTTGGTAGTAAAAGAACAATATGCTAGTTGTAGTGATAACCTTATATTTGATGTAGTGTGAGTATTCGATTTCGTAAAAGGTTTATTTTTCTCAGTAATAAGAGGCGTACATGTAACTCATTGCACACTGGATCTCTGAGCTATAACCCTCGATTTACATCCTCATGAAACGTACTCTAGAGGAATGATAGTCGACGCCCTTTAATTTGGGTCAAGGCTCAACCTGGCTTTTTAATTTTCTTTTCAAACAATGTACTAATCATTTGTACTTTTACAAATTTTCAAACACAAGCTAGGTACTAGAAGCATACACATATACATATACATATCCATATTGTTCATTTAATGACATTCAGGTAAACATTTATAACATAGTATGCAAATAAACTTCCAACACATTACACATATTGTAATAAACCACACCACTCTTTTGCATTTAGTTTAATTTATTTATAATCTCACTATATTTATAAGTGGAGTACAAACCTAATAACCCTCCCAAATTACCATTATATAATGCATATGCTTTTTAAAACTTAAAAGTATCGTTTTCAAGGCTGGATCCATAATCAACACTTTTGGAAATCATTGAGGCCACGTCAGCTTGTATATATTTTTCAAAAACCTGCATACACACACAATAAAGATCTATGAAAAAAAAGTTAGGTCATCAAAGATACATTTTGAATGAATAATATATATATATACCTTTTCTTGTAATGTGTAGTTGGCTGCACTTAGTATTCCTTCCTACATTGTAACATAAACACATAAAGTATTTAGCACATCACATGTTAGAAAATTAGGGAATAAAAACATTATCGTTACATTCTTAAAAATAAAAAAACATTGACTCTCGTTACACATGAGCAAACGCCATCGCCACTGATGTATTCCATACTATTATCCCCTGATTTATAGTAATATTTTAACGTAAGGAACAGTGCGGCGATGTTGTGAATCGCGGATCGAGGAATCGTAATCGACACGACATCGTATTCTGAAGTTTCTAATCGTTATATAAAAATATATGTATATTATGGGTCAAGAATCAATATTTGAAATTTTTTGCGGATCAGTTAGTAGATATTAGTACATAAAAGATTTAAATAATGTAAAAAATACACTGATTTTTTTTTTTTTTTTTTTTTCTTTCTTTTAGATTTGGGTCAAGTGACCCAAATGCTTGGCTTTGCCGCCGCCCCTGGTAAGGAATGTCAGTATTTATGGCTTTTCTCCCGTAAAAAAAAAATAGTTAATCACACATGTATGTGATGACCAAAACAAATTTCGCGATACCATGTTTTAATCGTTGTGCCCGAAGCATTTTTGTAGTTGTAATTAAAAGGGGAAAAAACCTTCATCTTCAGTGAATGAATCTCTTGAAGCATCATGTCCATCTGCTGTTCAAATTTACTTTCATTAAGCAAGAGCCTATAATTTCCAATAATAATTTAAATAAAGGATCGATGGAGCTTAAAAAATCTTGAGATATAAAAATAAAATAAAGTGTGTACCTTGGCTGATCTTATGTGACATATGAAATTCTCAAGATTTTGTTCAAGTAAATGTAGGTCATCCAAGGCCATGGTGCTTGTTCCTCCTCCAGACATATATCTGCATGTGGCAGATCCGGATTTTTTTTATTCATGGGATTCATAATTTAGTTTTCAATTTTTTTTACGTTGTCCATTTTTTTTTTTTTTTTTTATATGTGAAATGCAGAGTTTTTTTTTAAATGCAGGTGTGCCTCCGGCATCTTTGATAAAAATATCATAGAAATTAAGGGAAAAAAAAACTACTAAATGGCATAGACTAATTTATTTGATTTAATGTTTCAATACCTTAGACCTTTCTGGAGCAAGTTGATCTCTTGCTTTAGCTTGTTAATCTCTTCCGTTGAGTCCTAAAACAAACATTCATTAGTTCTCTCTCTCTCTCTCTCTATATATATGCCAAAATCCGACCACTCTTATATAGCTCGCGCGGTAAAATTAACCATTAGTCTATCGAGCTCTGACCATTAATCATATTTGGAGCTCACCGATGGGCAAATCTTTAATAAGTCCGAGCTCGACTCGGCATCATATTTGGAGCTCTCTCGAGCAAATCTTTAATAAGATCGAGCTCGGCTAGGCGTCATATTCTATAAGACCGAGCTCGGCTCGGCATCATATTTGGAGCTCACCGATGGACAAATCTTTAATAAGTCCGAGCTCGACTCGCATCATATTTGGAGCTCTCTCGAGCAAATCTTTAATAAGACCGAGCTCGGCTCGCATCATATTCTATAAGACCGAGCTCGGCTCAAGGCGTCATATTCTATAAGACCGAGGTCGGCTCGGCATCATATTTGGAGCTCACCGATGGGCAAATCTTTAATAAGTCCGAGCTCGACTCGGCATCATATTTGGAGCTCTCTCGAGCAAATCTTTAATAAGACCGAGCTCGGCTCGGCATCATATTCTATAAGACCGAGCTCGGCTCGGCGTCATATTCTATAAGACCGAAGTCGGCTTGGCATCATATTTGGAGCTCACCGATGGGCAAATCTTTAATAAGTCCGAGCTCGACTCGGCATCATATTTGGAGCTTTCTCGAGCAAATCTTTAATAAGACCGAGCTCGGCTCGGCATCATATTCTATAAGACCGAGCTCGGCTCGGCGTCATATTCTATAAGACCGAGGTCGGCTCGGCATCATATTTGGAGCTCACCGATGGGCAAATCTTTAATAAGTCCGAGCTCGACTCGGCATCATATTTGGAGCTCTCTCGAGCAAATCTTTAATAAGACCGAGCTCGGCTCGGCATCATATTCTATAAGACCGAGCTCGGCTCGGCGTCATATTCTATAAGACCGAAGTCGGCTTGGCATCATATTTGGAGCTCACCGATGGGCAAATCTTTAATAAGTCCGAGCTCGACTCGGCATCATATTTGGAGCTTTCTCGAGCAAATCTTTAATAAGACCGAGCTCGGCTCGGCATCATATTCTATAAGACCGCGCTCGGCTCGGCGTCATATTCTATAAGACCGAGGTCAGCTCGGCATCATATTTGGAGCTCACCGATGGATACCTTATTCGACCGGTTCATAAGCACCACGGCGTCGCGAAATAATAAGAGTTATTTAATTCGACCAGCCTTCATAAGCCTGACGAGGCACAACAGTCGAATCGAGCTCCGACCAAATAGCCAAGTCAAGCCCATGAGGCAGTACAATGCTAGGTCGACTCATATTCAAGTGTACCATGAGTCATGCACTCATACTACACTTCGAGGGGCTTAAGGGAATTAAGTCCAAAGGACTACACCCTATAAAACAACGTCGCAAGGGAATTAAGTCCAAAGGACTACACCCTAGGCAAATATTCAACAACACAAACAACATTCAAAGGAAGGGTCAGAATTCAGAATTCAAAAGTCCGCAAGTTGGATCCCTCAGTACAGCCAAAAGCAAAATAAGCCTAGTGGGCGAAAAATGCAAAGGCAAAAAGACGGTTCGCAGAGTCGGGCCAAATGTCCCAGCTAAGAGCCAAACGAGCCCAAGAGACGAACAAGGCTAAAGCAAAGGACGGTTCGCATAGTCGGGCCAAATGTCCAGTCTAAAGCCGAACGAGCCTAAGAGGCGAAAAAGGCCGAGACAAAGGACGGTTCGCATAGTCGGGCCAAACGTCCCAGTCAAGAGCCAAACGAGCCTGAAGGGCGAAAAATGCCAAAGCAAAGGGACAGTTCGCGTAGTCAGACTAAAACGCTCAGCCAAAGGCCAAACGAGCTCATGAGGCAAAAAAGGCCAAGGCAAAGGCACGGTTCGCAAAGTCGGGCCAAAACATCCTGCGCGTCGACCCACCAATAGCAAAAATAGTCCAAAGGACAAAAAATGCCAAGGCTAACGGGTCGATCTCAGCTAAAACACACAAGTGCAATAAGAACCAAAGGTTCATAATACACTTAGGGGGGCAACATAGACATTGACACGCGAAAAATAAAGCAAAAGCAAAACAGAACCAAGGCTCGAAAGCTGAAACGCATCGATGTGGAAAAGAGGATAAAAGAGAAAAGGAAACAAAATACTACAAAAACAGAAGCAAAATAAAGCTAGGCATCGAGTTTGGATCATGTCCAAATCTCTCGGTAGTCATGTGTCATGAGTCATGAACGACAAAGAAACACCACGACACCGAGATCCGGAGCGACAGTTACGTATTACTGGTCTTTTTAGACAGTAATTACTAGGACATCACAACCGAAAGGGCATCGATTTCGACAAACAAAAGGAGGCAGCCAGGGGCATCTCTTCTACTATGCAACAACAAAGAAAAGTCTAAAAAATGCTAAGGCATGGAAGACAAGTTACATATGATCGACAAACGGAACTACTGAAAGTATAACGAAGATGATGAATCTGTATTATACTTCGGGGGGCTTATAACAACGAGTCGACATTGAATACTCATGAGGTTTGGGTACATCAGCTAGGATTTACAGATGGACCAACATAAAATTTATGGTGTTCTAGTTACGATAAAACCTTTATGCATGTGTTTTTGTTATAATTATAAGAAGTCTAATAGGGTGTTGAACGTAACTAATTAACGAGACTAAAACGTAATTATGCCAAGTTGCACAACTTGTTTTTGTAATTTTCAGCCTTTGAAAGTGTTTAATTAATTAATATTCTTTTCTTGTTTCATCAAGTGAAAGCGATCAATGGGATGCCAAAACATCTGATGGAGTACTGTTCCCAGGAAAAAGAATGCACCATCGACGATGCCACTACCTGCAAAACTGATTGTTATTGCCACGATGACTCTTCGCTTAAAATAAAGACTTGCGTACCCGAAATCCCGAGCACTCCGGGGTACGACGATACGGAGGACGTCGATCCTTGAAGTTTTCATCATGAATATGAGATATATATATATATATATATATATATATATATATATATATATATATATTGCGTCAATACATTATATTTCTAGACCATTGATCATGAAGAATCCTTGAAAGCAAGGATTGTAGATGCATAAAGAAGATGTAGAAAAACTAAAAACCAGAAGGAAAAGAGTAAAACAGAATTCTTATTAAACTGGATATTCAATCATTGCTTTGTTACATTCAATGTACTCAATTAGCCTTTTTTAAGTAATGCTACACTATATATACTTGCTGAGTGTAGCAAGTCTGCTAACCGACTGAATAACTACCTCTAACAGCCTAATAACTACTTCTAATCGCTTTCATATTGGTGTTCACCAAATGCCCAAATGAGTATTTGACCTTCACACTTATGTAGTAGATGCATTAATAGCTGTAATAGTCCCCCTCAAGCTGAGAACACAGCTTGGCCTTCACACTTATGTAGTAGATGCATTAGTAGCTGTAACAGAATGAGTGATTACAGTGGGACTGAGTAAGGAGCTGATCCCAATATGACTCAAGAGATAATGAAATGCAGGGGCATCCAGGGGCTTAGTTAAAATATCAGCTAACTGGTGTTGAGTCCTTATTGACATGAGCTTGAGGAATCCTGCCTGTACTTTATTCCTTACTATGTGGCAATCCAGTTCTATGTGCTTCGTTCTTTCATGGAAGACTGGATTTTGAACTATGTGGATGGCACTGGAGTTGTCACAGAAAAGTAATATAGGTAGAGGAGTATGTACTTGCAGATCCTTTAGAATATATGTCAACCACTGTAAGAGCGAGCAAAGAAATGGGAATCGACATGCGACAAATGGCAAAAACCTAGTCACGAAGACCAGCCATAACAAGGCAAAGTTCAGAAGGTCGAATATAAATTCAAAAGAACAACGGCTAGGAAGTAGCATCGGGAGTCGGCTCGGTGATGACAAATAGGCGGTGCGGTATCGGCGGCTTGCACGTAAGTCGAGGACCATATTTCGAGCCGAGATTCCCGCGGTTGAACTCCTCGTTATATTGGTCGTATAGCTTCTCCGCCTCGGGCTCATAGAATGGTGGCGCAACAAGTTTACTTACATCAAACCCTGGATAGACATTCAAAGCGTGATTCACCGCCAGAATGTAACCACCCATCATCGCCATACGCATCATCACAATCGATCATCATCGAGCTCGGTTGACTTGGCGGAACCCGATGACCGCATCTTTTACGCCGCCGACGACGACTGAGAGGAACTCGATCAAGCTCGACTGCAGCCGCATTCCTCTCCTTCCGAGTCCGCTTAACTTCACCAGAGAGGAATTGAGCTCCATCTGCATCCTCTCGAAATCCACCGACAGGTCTGCATTGCAGATACGAGAGTCCGCAGTCGAACAACGTGCCCAATAAAATACAAATATGATCCAAACCTAAGGTTCTCAAGCGATACTTGGGGAGCAGAATCGACATATGTACATCGACATGGGAGAAGCCGATGTGCGAATAAGGCCAAAGGCCGCAATAAAGAAAGATAGTCTATATCAAAGACAAAAGAAAAGAAGGATTAAATCGATTCTTCGAGATGTCAACTTCAACCGAGATAGTCAAAGTTGGACATCTCATCATTCCTTCGACAACCTACGGCATCAAATTCGATGTCAACTTAGCCACACATTATAAGTCCAAGGACGTAAAATGCTAAGGCAAAAAAGTCTGCAAAGCAGACATGGAAAATCCGTATGTCGGACTCCACGGGAAGTAAGTCCGCAGGGCAGGTTTAAATTGCGATCATTGGATGACAGTGGCCGAGATACTCCTTTGGCAGATCAGACCTGACCTCAAGAGCTCAGATAGATCTGGGGGCTTATGACGATACCGAATATCGCACCTCCACGTGGCGTCACGAGATAGTCCTCCTGAAACAAGAATAAGTGATAGCCCAAGGGTTGAATTACGATTTGAGGCATCGGCGACCGACGTGATCAGAGAACCGAGACGATAGGGCCCATCTCGATACCGGAAATCGGAAAGTTCGGGGTGCGGACAAAGTCCACTCTAGACACGCAGGTCTATTATCCATGTGGTTACTTGCTTAAGTGGGTAAAGCCCATATAAGCTAGTAAAAGCCCAAAGGGCTAATATCGTATTTTACCCAAACCGACATGATTTAGGGTTGGAGTAACGAACTCCTATAAATATACACTTCCAGAACTACGTGTGACTTGATTCCTGGAACACAACAGATATCGTAGAGGCAACCCGAGAGAGACTCTCGTGCTCGATCTAAAATCACCCCAAAATCATCCTTGATTCGATCATCCCTAGATTATATTGACCCGAAATTATACATGACAAAATCCAGTATCGTCAAACTCTAAACAAGCTTAGAGCTCAACTACAACGGTTATAAAATAATATTTTCTCGGAAATAGTTACCAGATCAATCCATGATCTTCGCCTAGACATATATATATATATATATATATATATATATATATATATATATATATATATATATAAACAATTTCAATTAGGTACCTTAAAATCTGTATGAGTGCATTCTTCAGCTTGAACGACTCCCTCACCACAGATATCCATGTACCTCCCAATCAATCCTTGCATGGTTCTATAACGACCAAGAGTATGATATGATGCATGTCAATTGATACAACTTTTATACAATAATTATATTATAAGATTATGTATATATCCCTTCAAAAAAGGATTTATATATATATTAAAATAACATAAGGAAAGAGATTAAGGAGCATACCCTTTGGTAGCTAGTTCAAAGAGCTTTCCATGAGGAGAGAAAATGAGAAGGCCAATTTCGGCATCACAAAGCACCGAAAGCTCTTTAGCCTTCTTCAAGAGCCCTATTCGTCTCTTGCAGAAGGTTACTTGCCTATGCACCGGGTTCTCAATCTTCTTCATTTGGATCTTCCCCCGAACCATTTTATGTACCCCCTTTTTTATTTTATTTTTTTGAAAGTTGCCTTTGAAATCAACCTCCCACTAGTTTGAACTAGCTTCGAGGGTGTTTCAATCTCTACACTCTTGAATGTAGACTTGTTCTAATGTTAATCTTCTTTTAATGGGATTCATATTTATATAAGCAACCATTGGGGGTTCTCTATTAGACGAATCTTTATAAAAGAACAAGAATAATTTGAGCAGCTGATGTCACGTGGAAGCAAACCTTTTTTTTTATTACAACTACAAATATTATAATTCAAAGCGAATAGTGTGTGTGGGGGAGTTGCTTTAATTTGATGGGAAATTGGGAATAATGTTCGTATGTGCCTATGTGGATTATTTGTGACGAAAATGTAAGTTGATCTGATAAATTTGTTGTGTTTCATTGTGATTCTTTTCCCAACTCACAAGTTGTCGTGTTAATTCATGTATAACGTTGTGAGCGGCTTGTTGATTGTTAGATAGTTTGTTTGTTTTTCTGTTTGTGTTTTTTTTTTTTTTCAATCATAATTTTCATATTTTAGTGATCGTTTATATCATATTGTCATTCAAATAAGTGTTGTCGTAACAAAACAAGAAATGCCGCGGTAGGTCAATGAGGCCGTACCCAATCGTGGGGGCTAGGAGGCCCTGGTTGGCAAAATCTGTACTCCCTCCGTCTCAAAATGTTTGAGACGTTTGACTTTTCAATAAATTTAAAAGTTCAATTAATCCTTCGAATTTCATCAAATGATCTAATACTTTTTACATTTATGTACTTTAAGTTTTCACTTTATCATAACCCTAATAATATTACATCAATTAACGAAATTCCAAGATTAATTAGACTTTTCGTAAGCAATTAAAAAAAATGTCCCAAACATTTTGAGATTTTAGGAGTAATTTTTTTATTAATAAAATTATAGATTTTAATTAAAAATTAGTGTCATATATATATATATTATTATATATATATATATATATATATATATATATATATATATATATGCCGAAAACACCCAAAATAAATATTATTAAGGTAAATCAAGTAAATGCAACAAGAATGCGTTCAGGGAGTGATGTTCCCCAATTCACAAAGCCTAGATAAGCTAAGACCTCCTAGGCTAAGATATGAGTCGACCTATTGCCAGATCTTTTAACGAAAGAAAATCCAAAAGCGAATCAAAAAGCCTGCCAAATGTAAGCAATCCTGAACCAAACAACCAAGAGAGTTGAGATCATCAACTGGCGACTGATGAAGGGGCTGAATGCACAAGAGGGAATCAGACTCCAAACATATAGAACGATAACCTCACTCGCGGGCCAAGAGGAGTCCCCTATAGATAGCACTAAGCTCCGCAAAATCAACATCAGAAGATCTGTCTAACCTGCCCAAGCAAACACGCAGTAAACGACCATCCGACCCCCGAATCACGGCCCCATAAGCACAAGTATCCACAGAAAGCGCCGCATCCACATTAACATTTACATGGCTACCAATAGGCGGTTGCCAAGTAGTAGCTAGGCCACGACGTACTAATCGGCTCTCGGAGGGGAGACCGCAAGAGATCCGCATATTTCCGGGCATCTGACTCTGCAGTCGTAACAAGTCCGCCAATATATATATATATATATATATATATATATAGTGTACCAAACTGATTTATTTTGTTTAAGGTTCATTAATTTATTATTATTATTATTTGTTTGTGTTAATGTTGAGTGGAAAGAAAACGATAGCCCACTCAATGTGCAATATCTTTATACTAACGTGCACAAAGATTCTTGAAGTACCAATCAGATTTATTTTAAGTTTGCTTTTCTCAACCCCTTCTGTCTTTACAAATTTTTGAAACTTTATATGCAGTTGATTAAGGGAAATTTTTAGGTAATACAGACATATAAATGCAGTGATACATCTTCATTAACGTAATCAGGTAGCGATCGATCGATTGCGCATTGTTTGTATGGTGTGTAGTTCTGATCCTGTGGCTCTGATTGTGCCACGTAGTATGTACCTACGTAGGTACACTACCTAAAAATTTCTCGTTGATTAAGGTGTTTTAGCACCTTCTCCGTTGTACGGATTTTATTAAAAAGAAAAATGTCTAATCGAAAATCGAATCAAGTACAAACCCATGAAGAGATCTTAAAAGAGGAATAATATTGTCAAATCATAAGTAAAATAGAAGACTTTGAAGGAACTCTTCGAGGCGTCGAATGATCGTCTATCTGCGTAAAAGTGTATTGAGTATGTTTTTTTGTCACACATTTTAAATCATTTCAAAAAAAGCTCTTATAAAGTTACTTTTGAACTAATTAAAGTGAGTACGTATACAATGGGCACCCTCAAAAAAATTAAATAAAAAAGTGCTTTTGAAGTTATTTCTTTTGAACTAATTGTGGACATTTTGTTGTGTAAATAGCATTTCGGCCAATTACTATCAAAGTGTGCAGTATTGTCTACAACATTGCACAAGAATCATCGGGGTGTATGATATCATGTAACGCCCCTAACTCCAGGGTCTGGCAGCGCTATTTGAAACCTAATGGATTTTGTAACTGCTTATACTAGTCGTCATCGTTTGGCCTGAAAGAGTTAATCTGAGTTAACAATTTCAATATGTCTCACCCTTCAATAAATGTGGTGTTTCTCCAACATTAACAATGTAAGACTTTACATATCACAACTTAATATTGAATATAAGTTATACAATCACTTTACAAATTATACAACAATTCAAGCCAATATAAAGTGGAAATACAAAAATCCCTTAAAACGAAACATAAAGAAAAGTGCTCAATTCAAACGGATGACGACAATATCTAATGACTATTTCAAGTCAGTAATAAACTGCTGTAGGATGAAAATGCATATGTTAAACTGAAATCAGTCATTACTCCATACTGTGTCTAGCAATATTATTGTAAAAGTAAACATCAAAACGTAAAGGTGTAACATAAGATAAAATCACAATAACGAAGGATTTTCCAAATTCCAAGTGAGCAGTTAACAAGAGTCGATAATGATAGAAAAGCAACATTATCATATAGTCCATTGATCAATATGCAAGAGAGACATTAATTATGATCAATGATCTTGAAATACTGAGTGGCATAATGTTGTGACTTGAAGAAAATCGAAATACGCAGACGGAAGAAACACCGATGTTTTTATTGAATTATCATCAAATATTACAATCTTTACTCCTTTATATATATATGAGATAAAAAAATGAGATAAAACTAAATTCAAAATAATAAACTGAATTCAAAATAATTAAAACTAAAGATAATTTTTTTTTATCTTATACTAATTTATTTAAACTATAACATTATCTATAGCAATCATATCTATCATTTTGGCATTTATCCATCAATTTGATTTTTTTCTTCTAATACCCTCCCTCAAACGAGACCGAGTTTGGAGGTCGAGTTTGTCTTTGCACATTTTGGAGGGCATCTTCACTCCGACGGGTCTTCCGGAGTCAATAGTTGTAATTTTTGGAAGACATCTCCACTACGGCGCACGTCTCTTTGGGCTCTTCCGGAGTCCATTAGTTTGTTGTATTGAAAAATTGTTTGGCTGATTATGATTTCGGCCTCGAATTGGACTGCTGCACTTGATCTTCATTTCTAATCACACTAAAAAAAATAGAGATGAAGTAGATGCCAAAAGAAAAATGCCGTTGCTATGACCAGATTTTTTTTTTTTTTTTTCATAGCAGTTAATAAAATATTTTTGACTCCAAAAAAAAAATATGACGCACAAGGCTGTTGTTTTTTTTTGTTATTTTTTTTTAAGCAAACGGAAGCACCAATAATATGACACTAATGATTGAAAGGAAAAAATGAGAATAAGACGAAGTGGTCAAAACCAGATCTCTATCTCTCTCTCTCTCTTTTTTTTTTTTGATCCACAAAGAAAAATTGCATAACAACACATAAAAGAATAGATGCAGTCCTAATAAAACAGATGCGAACGAAAAACACACGGCTAACGTAATATATATATACGCGGCTAATCAAATATGATGATTGCAAGAAGGATAACTATGATTGCAAGAAAGATATTGTGCAGGATTGTTTTTTTGTTTTTTTTAATATAAAAAAGAAGACCGGCGCGAGGTAATGCAGTGTCTTAACATCGATGAAACTCTCGCCCGATCCTCCACCACTACTCCATCTCGCCAAATTTGAGTCCATCCATGCATGAGTCAAGTTTCAGATCTTTATTTTTTGTTAGGGTGGTGTCGATCTTTATCATCCTCACCTTAAATAATTTCTTTTAGTAGATTTTTTATTTCAATGAATAAATGATCTTAAATATAGCGTCATTATTTTTTTATTTTGTGTCCCAAAAAAAAAAAGAAAGGTCGAGCTGCATCTATACCATTTTTGGTCCAGATTTTTAGGTATTACCTATAAATATATAATTTTTTTTTTTCATATAGCAACAATCCTCTTTCGTTTGGCATCCATTTTATCGGATTAATTAGATTCAAAAATGAAGACAGTAGATTCATAAATGTAGACAGATCCCTTCATCGGACGTTGCAAATGATAAATCAACGTTGCGGTCATCAGATGGAATTGAAAAGATTTTTCGACAAAAAAAAGAGTCAAAAGAGTCAGGAGCTAAAAGCCGTGAGTGTCAAAAAGTTGTATCATTTTCTTCGTTGACAGGCAAACGTTGCCTCCAACCCCAGCAACGTTTGAGGAAGGGTATTAGAAGATAAAGTCAAGAGATAAATATGAATGTCAACAAAATGATAGAGTTGTTATATTTAGATGAATCTATTTTTAAATAAATGATAAATTAATTTTAGATTTATCTAAGATTTGAACAGTTGTTTATCTTTAGGAGTTTTGTTTTTTAATTTAAATTTGCTCAATTCTCTCCTATCTATAGAGAGAAGCATTGTAATCAATTTTATCAATTCAATATAACGGTTGTTTAGAGTCTTCCGTCTGTGTATTCTGATTTTCTTTATGACTTAGTGAAGAAGTCGTGTGTGTATATATATACACACACACACAACCTGTGGTTTTTTGGGATGAGCCCCTCCTCTTATATGGGCTTGGCCTATGTTTTACACATGGTATCGGAGACATCCGTTATTGTGCAAGTGTTGCCTCTTTGTTGGCCTTGAAAGTACCTGCACTCCACACTTGAGAGCGTGTTAAAGTATCCCACATTGGGAACTTGTGATTGTGTAACCCACCATATTAAGCGATGGACTTCCTCACCTTATAACCTAGGTTTTAGGGATGATGCTCCTCCTTTTATATGGTTTGGGCCTATGTTTTCTACCTTCTGCAGATAAAAACTTCACGGCATTCTGCAGATAAAAACTTCACGGTTCATCCATTGGCTCGTCGCTTAGGGATTACCGGGTAGCAAGTGTTCATCTTAAGCGAAATATCCCGAACGCAGTAACAATCATAATAATTTGTGCAGGTATAAAAGAAGCTTGCGGCTTGTCGTCAGATTTTTTGGCATCGCATTGATCGTTTCCACTTTAAGAACAAAAAGATTATAAATAACTGAGAGATTTATAATACAATTATCTTTATACAACCAAATCCGTGGATAAAATTACAAACCGTTGTAGGATAAAAAATAAAGATAAAAAAATAAAAGAAGAAGAAGAAGAACAAACCTGATATAATGAGAATATATACTATAATATAATAATTGTTCACTAAGTTATATGTTGTTGGTGAATATTATTTTTCTCTATATATTCAATGCTTATTTATAGCTTTGAATTTTTCGTCCGCAATGTCCAGTGCAAATAATCCATGTTTGCAAAGCCTGTTTTTTTTGTTTGGAGCAAAATAAAAAAATGAAAAATATTAAAATATAAAAAATTAAATAATTCCCAAAAACATCGAAAGAGAAATTAAACGAGGAAAATAAGACATTCGTACTTATTGCTGTTAACATACATACATACATTAGTACATATATGTGTGTATAGCAGTATAAGTTTCCTATATGCATGCCTTATTAATGTACGTTTCATAAATTTTTTTCCTGATGAGATGAATATAAGAATATAACAATGATTTCCACATATGCTGGTTATATGGTATATACATTGACTTTATTTTTTTTTTAATAAATATTTAAGCGTAGGAAGTAGATTTTTAAATCAATTCAAAGGACGACTTAACTTACAGACGGCCTTCAGTAGTGAGCTAGACTATAACCCGATACTTGGCATCAAAGATTCGAACCTCGTTAGGGGCAGAAAGGACGAGGTGAAAATCTTTCTTCCAAAAAAGAAAAAAGTGAAAATCGTCGCTGACAATAAATATAAAACACCAGGAAAATATAAAAACATCACCGGGAACAGTCACCACAGGTGGAAAAAAAAACTCTTCATACGCTGAATCAAGAGAGTTTATTAGTATTTAGTTTCATTTTTATCCCGTAGACTACGTCGTCGTTGTCTAAAATTCACTCTTTAGTGGTTGCCACTCAAAATATGTCAAATAAGTTAGAATGATAATTGGGGAGACGGCCACTCTTTCATACCCCTGCAAAAAAGGAAAATAAAAAACATAAACATTGCCGATCAATATTTTTTTTTTCCAGTGGAGTCACCGAAACCTAAATTAAACATCAAAACGATATTTTTAACAACAACAATATATCGTTTTAATATTAGAAATAATTCTCCGGATCTCAGTGTAGTCACACGACCTACCCTTAGTATGAATAGATCCGCCTAGGTTGCAATCAGCGGTGATTCTAGAATTTTTGTTTTCAGGTGGTTCATGAATTTTTCAAAGTAATCTTTTTTTCCTTAGGCGGCAAGGACGTAACTAGGCCCTGGCTTGGGTGGGCGTAGCCCACCCGACTTTTATTTTCGGTACATTAAAAATCCTATATAATCCAATCCAACAGTGTAAATTGTTTTAATCTAGCTCACCCGATCATACATATATTGTAACGCCCCGTTCCCGGACACCGAGTCCTTATCCGGAAAAGAAACGTTCGGCACGTATAAAATAAAAGTAAATTCATTTTATACGTAAGCCTCTACTATGTCGTATCAAATTAAAGGCAAAACGGAAGCAAAACTCGGGTATATAAAATTTTTCCCAAAAACTAAAGAGTAGAAAAAAATCTAGGGGTGGAAATGTAAATTATTACATTTGGAAAAGTACGAAGATCCCAAAAGATAAAGTACAACAAACGGTCAAGACCAAAGGTCTACCTCAAAAGTAATGAAAGAACAACCAATGAAAAGCGTAATAGAAACATCTTGATACTTCAACGAGCGCCACAAACGTCGCCGCCAAACTCTTCCTCGTAAACTGTTTCGCCTTCTCGCCCCAAACACATAGAAAAAGTATGCATTCGAGGTAAGTACAACGTACTTAGAAAGAAAGAGAGGCTATGAAACAATCATAGTCATAAAGAAAAGATAATTATTTAATCGCTTGATTAAATGAGACCGACTCAATCTAAGGTTCACTTCATGCTCATCAACATGTTGTGACAAACTGCTTTACTTAGCCTATCTATGTTACAACCGCACTCAAGGACACTACGCCAGATCCACCTCAAAGAGAGTCCTCTCAGACTTAGGGTGGTCTTTGACCTACAGAGTTCTTCTACCTTGGGGACACTCTGTTGCAACATATTAGTGGATCACACCAATACCCACGAAGTCTAGAAAGGTAGACTCCGATAGCACGCACACCTCAAAGGGATCCCTCCGCACTTGGGTGTTTTGACTCTGAAGTTCCTCCACCTTCGGAGGTAGCACATGCATCGCGATTTAGCCTCGGTGCCTAGCCAAGAGAGTCATGTTGTTTAATCTTTTACTAGTCACATACGTTGTTTATTAAGTTATTAACTAGCCACCTAAGTGTTTTCAAATAATCTCCTCACGAGTACTACCCTTCTTCCTGAACCACTGAACACGGACAAGTCCTAGCACATACACGCATATTGATGAATACTAATCCATCAAAGCACAAGCCTATCATGCCCTTCCGACGGATCCGAACTTCAACTCCCTTGAAGAGTACATTCGGTGTTTTAACTGAACGAATCAGAAGCTCAATTCAGGCTTGTCTAAGTTTTATACCATTTTGACATATCATGTATAAAGGTTTCATAAGGACAAATCAGGTTTAAAGGCTGAACAACAACCCACAAATAAAGAAGGACAAAACAAGCTAGACGCCCGTTTGAGACCCTGGACGCCCGTCTAAACATTACTGGACGCCCGTCCAAAGCTGGACGCCCGTCCACTATACCTAGACGCCCGTCCACCTAAAACGATTTCAATCTCGAATGTAAATAGCACCTCAGGCGCCCGTCCGGATAAGCCAGGCGCCCGCCTGGCTACAACTAGCGAGACGCCCGCCCAGAACCGGACGCCCGTCCACCTGGTTCGACCAAAACCCTAACCTCATCATCGTGCGATTTCCAGATCGTATTTCAACCAAACAGCAGCATAATATCAACACATTGAGCACAATAGCTTCATTTAACAATACCATAACAACTAGAGTCATTAACCATAACAACAAATTCATAATTTTAACACCAAAAAGCCTTAAAACGAGAGCAAATCCTTATAACCAACGATTGAGTTCATAGGGCGGTTTTCTCTTACCTAATTTGCAGCCGAAACTGATCCAAAACTGCTCTGAAAGACTGCTGCAACACCACCAAACTGATAGCAAACCGTTGCCCTCCTGACGACGCTTCCAATTCTTGAATCGGTTCTGAAAACGATCAACTCTTCCTCTTAGAATTGTAAAACTCTCTTTTCTCTCTTTCTCTCCTCACAATGCCGCATGCGGAAGGGGAAAGGTGAAAGTAAATTGAAAATCCCTGATTTTTTGTTAGGTCTTAATATTAAAAGAGAGTTAATTCTTTTCCTTAATTGCCTTTGACCACAAAAACTGATTTTCCTTTTAATTATATATATAAAACGTCCAAAATAATTAACTCCGAATAAAAGGAAACCGAACCCCAATATTTCGTTTTATGCAAAAGACACGCGTCTGCACTTTTTCCTTAAAATCTAATATTACATATATAGTCCATTAAATTTCATCCGATCAAAAATTTCTGGTTCCGTCATGGTACCTAGTCAAGTGTATGCACATATAAGTAAATGGGGTCCACGGACCCCGCTAAATAAGAATACTTTATATTTTATCTATAGAAAAATATTTCGGACCTCGTGAAAAAAATATAGATACTTTATAAAATATTTACGGACCCCGCTGCGGGTACCTATTATGTTTTAAGGGGGTCCATAGTTCCCATTACTCGTATGTACATCCACCAATGAAACGCCTAATAGTTATACCTGCGGCCTCCTAATAGAAAGAAAAATATAGTAATGCGATCTCACAATTAGAGTTAGATGGAAAAAAAACCGTATATAATATCGAATATAAGTTGAACAAACATTCATTATATAGCAATTCCAGCCAAACATAAAACAAAAAGACTGTAATCCCTTGAACCAAAAAAAAAAAAAAAAAAGTGAACAATTCAAATAGGAGATTTGTCATTGTTGAGAGACAATGGAGAACAACTATATATTTCAGCTCTAAAATATGCATTTTCACCAACTGTAAAGTTGAAAAAAATGCATATACCAGACATAAATTATTCTTTTCTACGTAACATAAAACGAGAAATCACAAACTGGTTTATTACGATAGATATGTTTATATTTAGATAAATATTGGTAAATATTGTATTTGATTTAGTAGGGGTAGTTTGAGTATTCTGTGTAAAGTTAGAAGCCTTGGAAGTGGTTATAAATATTGTACCGTGTGATTGATGATGATATACGAAATATAATTGACCGAAACTTGACATGGTATCAGAGCTAGGTTCTAATTTATACCGTTCGATTATTCTTGTTATTCGTTGAATTCTTCTTCATCTATAATGAATGATATTGTCGCCGGCGGTGGCGTCCATTAGACTTCACAGAACTATGGTCAAGTTGCTCTTTTTTTTTTTTTTTTTTTTTTTTTTTTTTGAAGCTGGAAGAACTTCTATGGCAGCCGGCGGTGAGGCTATGAAGAAGAGCGATATTGGCGCTAAATCAACCGCTGAAAACGCTGAGGGATTCTACGATCATTGCGGGAGGAACAGGGCCTGCTCCAAAACTCATGGCAGGCACGATGATCAGAACCGTTCAAGACATCATGGCCGTAGCAACGGCCGGCCAAGTGAAGGAGGTGACCATACAACTGCAGAAGTAGGATGCGAAAGGGAATCTAGAAAAGGAGCAGATTCTGGCCGAGTCGATCTCAGCTCGGTTCCGGTAAATGAAGCAGCTTTGGGCTCGCCGAATGTGAATTCCGGTGGCTTGAAGCAACCTGAGACAGCCGAGCTGGCTGGTTTATCCAACTTGATGCCGGAACAGTGGCAAGGCATACTCGAGATATTGAGTTGTGCTAAACCTAAAAATCGTTTAACAGGTTAAGGTTCGTGGATTATTGATACCGGGGCCACTCACCACGTGACCGGTGACCGAAAATTATTAATTGATTTACGACCTATTGAACATTGTTCGATTGGCTTGCCGGATGGGAGTTCGTCATTCTGCTGATGATCAAATTATGTACTCCTTTACTCCATCACCATACCCCACAAATACTCCTTTCTTGGCTCTTGGTTCCTGTTTCCCTTCACTGACATGATAGCAAACTGTGCTTCCAAATACCCTTAGAACTGAATAATCTGTAGGCTTGCCTGACCACATTTCAACTGGTGTTTTGAGATTGATCCCTGTCTGAGGACTCTTGTTGATTAAGTAGCAACCTGTGGTAACAGCCTCTGCCCAAAATCTCCTTGACAAACTAGCATGAGAAAGAATGCATCTTGCTCTCTCCAGAAGAGTTTGATTCATTCTCTCAGCTACACCATTTTGCTGAGGTGTATTCCTAACTGTACGATATCTAGCAATACCCTCAGATTTGCAGAATGTATCAAACTCAGTCCAGCAGAATTCCAGACCATTATCTATACGAAGCCTCTTGATCTTCTTTCCCAACTGATTTTCAACTAGAGCTTTCCACAGCTTGAAGTTATTAAGTGCTTCACTTTTGTGTTTCATCAGTACCACCCAAGTCATCCTTGAATAGTCATCTATGAATGACACAAAATATCTGTGACCACCCAATGACTCCACCTTTGATGGCCCCCAACAATCAGAATGAATGTAATCAAATGATGACTTTGTGTTGTGTACCCTTTTTGAGAACTTGCTCCTATGAAGCTTCCCAAACACACAATGCTCACAAAAATCCAGATTCTTGGCCTTACACTCCCCAAGAAGATCTTTCTGAGAAATAACATGCATCCCCCTTTCACCCATGTGACCCAGTCTCATGTGCCACAGTTTTGTAAGCTATGACTGATGAATCTCAGCAGATGCCACAGCAGCAGAACCAGCAACAACTAACCCTTGTAATATATACAGAGTCCCTTGCTTGACTCCCTTGAGAACCTCAACTGAGTTTTTATAGTCACTCAGCACACCATTTTCCCCCTTAAAACTGAATCCCCTACTATCCAAAGAACTGAGAGATACCAAGTTTTTGGTCATTTGTCGAACATGTCTAACTTCACTCTGTTTACAAAATCTTCCATCCTTTGTCCTCAACTGAACTGAGCCAATTCCAACTACCTTGCAGACCTTGCTATTTGCCATAGATATATGACCACCATCTATCTGCTGATAACTTGAGAACCACTCTCTGTGAGGGCAAATATGAAAGGATGCTCCAGAGTCCAGAATCCACACATCAGTTTGATGTGCTGACTCTCCTGCCACTAGAACCATGTCCTCCTCTGAATCATGCCCAAATTCTACAAAGCAATGTGCGAATCGTTTCTCCGTTGTTTCTTCCTCTTTGGACAATTGGACTTCCAATGTCCCTGCTCCTTACAGTAATTGCAAACATCTGTGGATTTAGGGCCTTTGGACCTTGTCTTCATGGAACTTTTCTTCCTAGACTGACCATGCTCTTTTCCACTGCTGCTACTGACTACTAGTCCAACAGCTTGATTGTCTGCTCCAGCTGCCTTATGTCTCAGCTCCCTGGCATGTAAAGCTGACCTTACATCCTCTAAAGAAACTGTATCCTTCCCAACTATGAAGGACTGCACAAAGTTCTCATAGGAAGTTGGTAGTGAAACCAAAGAAAATCGAAGCGAAGATCTTCATCCTCAATCTTAACATCAATATTCCTGAGATCAAGTAATATTGTGTTCAACTGATCAAGATGATCTCTCAACTGAGTCCCCATGCATGCATCCTCAGCCGAATGACCTCTGCTCAATAGCAACTTGTTGGTCAATGACTTAGTCATATACAAAGCTTTCAAGCTTCAACCATAACTTGGCGCCGTGTCTTCCTCAAAGAACTTCGTGATAACATCATCGGACAAGCACAACATGATGGTTGAATGTGCTTTCTCCTTCAGATTGGCATAATCTGCAGAACTGGCATCCCCTTTACCAGATAAAGGAGTCCACAATCCTTGTTGATTTAACAAGGCCAGCATCTTGATTTGCCACAGACTGAAACTGTTCCTCCCTATAAATTTATCAATCTTTATATTCATTGTTGACATCCTTCTTGTTAAAGAACAAACCTTTGGTCATAAAATCCTAGCACCGGTCACCGGTCTTGGTGAAGATCAACTCTGTTCACCTGCAACTCCTCTCTGAATCCTGAACCTGACGCTCTGATACCAGTTTGTTAAAACACACAGACGAGAGACTTGCAATTTAAGAAGGATTAAAACAGATAACAATGTAAACACAAAGTATGGCGGTATTGATAAAACACAGAAATAAAAATAACACAGTGATTTAACGTGGTTTCCGGCGTTGTGCCGACTACTCCACGGGCAGAAAATGAGATATTTTACTATGCATAAAGTTACAAGGTATTCCTCACAAAGTGAAAGACACACTCTTGAAAGACATACATTTGCATTGATTACATCATTGGTATTTATAGACACAAGTCCCAAACCCTAACCGCCAAAGATCTTTGTCGAAACTTCCATAAATGCCACAGATGTGGACCCTAGCTCCAGCTGTTATCCACATGACAAAACTCGCCAAAGTCGACTCTCCTGCACTGTAATCAAGTGCTCAGATGTAGAACTTAGCTATACTCAGCAAAACTCAACAGAGACTGAAATCGATCACGACTTGAAAAAACTCGATTTGCACTTCATCAAACTGACTTTCACAGAATTGAATATACTTGTACCGAAAACTAACCATCATTCTCGCCTCTTGATTTCTCTCAGATTAGTTCCACTGTAATATTTATCGGTTTAGAAGTCATGTCACCAAACTCGACATTTATATATGTAGCAAAATTAGAACTTTAATTTCAGTCTTAAATTTTTTTCGGACAGGTTGGATTAAATTTTTAGGCATTATAAACGGAACGGTGTAGTTTAAAAAAAAAAAAAAAAAAAAAAAACTACAACTAGATCAATTCCATTCTTAATTTCATTCTAATTTGTTCTCCTAGCTTCACCCTCTTCCTCTCCATTTTCATGTATCATCGAAAAAACCTTTCATTCTCTGAATCAACACAATTTATTTTCTTAAATACATGCATATGAAGCTGTTTTATTGATCTCATACACTATGTTGAAATATATATAAAGAATTAATTATTTACCTCTTTATCGGTTTAAATTTTTCAAAGAGATAATAATTCAGCAGACTATGTCGACGTTGTCTAAAATTCACTCTTTTGTGGTGGTCACTCACCATATGTCAACTAAGTTGGAATCATATGGTGTTGAGAGATATTCTCACACTCTTGATTGCCTAAAAGAAATATAGTAGCGTTTGTTGGAGCATTGAGCATTATTTTTAAAAAAAATTTGCAAGTGTTGGGAGAGATTGTCCACACATGAGAGGGGGTGTTGGGAGAGATTCTCACACTTTTGAATGCCTAAAAGAAATATAGTAGCGCATTTATTAACATCAATTGGTTTTAGTGAAGGACAAAATAAGATACAAAATGGGAAAAAATGACAAGAAAAAAAGATAGTGGTTGAGAAGGACAAATGTAGAAATTGTGCAAGTGTTGGAGAGATTGTCCACACATGAGAGGGGGTGTTGGGAGAGATTCTCACACTTTTGAATGCCTAAAAGAAATATAGTAGCGCATTTATTAACATCAATTGGTTTTAGTGAAGGACAAAATAAGATATAAAATGGGAAAAAATGACAAGAAAAAAAAAGATAGTGGTTGAGAAGGACAAATGTTGTTACTAGAAGTAACATGTAGTAATAGACGCCGTTTTGCCCTTCTCAACCACTATCTTGTTTTATTGTCGTTTTTTTTCATTTTAGATTAAAAACAATCATCAACGACCGTTTCTTTAAAACAAGAAGGTAAACATTGGCGTGCCATTTTAAATGTTAGGGGCAAAATCAAATGAATATATTAAAGCCGGTCATGATTGGTGTAATAGTTATATATATAGTTATATATTTTGCCTCCAATCCCGGTTAAAATTCATAGGAATATATTAGTGAAAAAATCAATACTGTATTTTTTAATTTTTTTATTTTTGAGTGGAAAATCAATACTGTATTAAACGGATGAATTTTTAATATTTTGAATTTTGTTCTATCTACCTCTCTTCCTTCAGTTCTCCTCCAATTGTCGAAAAAAATTAAACCTACTCTAAAGGCCAACTTAAGTGGAACACTCAACAATCTTAATCGGACCATAACTTAAAATTGAGCAATGATAATACCACAACATTTATTCATAATATTGCTTCACAACATATGTATTTTGGCAATTGGTCTAACCTAATAATTTGATTTAATTTTTTTTTTTAAATATTACTACATGATATGTATCATTTCAACATTGATATGTCAGAGTGATTGTCTTCTTGTCATTAATTCCCACCCGTTTGATTGATTCAAAGTGACAACGATGAAAGAGTGTGAATGATGTGTGTGTATGTAAAAATGATGAGGAAAGAGGGAAAAATCCAAATTTTGACCTAAAATAAATAAATGATATTTTTTTTAGTTGTAAAAAGGATAAAAAAAAATTTAGACGGACAAAAATACCCCCTTATATGACGCGCTGCACCTGGACGTCCCTCATTGACGCGCGCTGCGTGCTTCAACTTTTTTTAATTTTATTTTTAAACAACCGTAACTTTTGATTTAGAACTCCGATCATCAAAAAAATTTCACCAAATTTCATATTTTTTCTTCTTCTTCATTTTGATTTCATACGATACCCTTTCGACGTAAATTTTGAAAGATGAAAAAATATTTGCATTAATCGGAGCGTTTTCCTTATAAACGACCATAACTTTATTTAAAACACCGATCATCAAAATTCTTTCACCAAAGTTTATATTTCTTTTTCTCTTCATTTTGAGATCTCATATGATACCCTTTCGACGTAGAAAGCTGAATTTAATCGCAACGTTTTACACTAACACAGTATCAGTATCACAATAACAGTATCACATTAACACGTTTTATTAACAAACACAATGACACCATTACCATTAATAGTATACGATTAGCCAAAAATAATGGACTCGTCAAGTTTTACAACAACACCGACAATCTATATTCCTTTATGGATTAAAACGAAAACTAACCGTAAACTAAATATCATTTGGACAATAATGTAATCACATTAACACCCAAAAAACTTGTGTATTTTGAAATAACACATTCAATCACAATTAACACATTCACTCACAATGGAAGAAAATTACAACATATATGATAATTAAGTTACATCAAGGAAAGAATTATCTAAGCACCTAAAAATCTCGATAATGTCGATTGCTACCATCATCTTCTTCTCCAACTCTACACCAAATGGTTTAACATTTTCTCAATAAAGCCAACATCTACACCAAATGGTTTAACATTTGTACCCTATCTCAATTCACACATCATTACCAAGGAGCATTAGCCTCTTCTTAGAACATTAGCTCCAAAGCTGTCAAACCACAGAAAACCTGGTTTTTTGCTCGAAGCATTACAAGTTTGGTTATGACCCCAAATGGCTGGAACAACCGGAGTAAGTCATTCTGCAGAAGCCATTACAAGAATAAAAATGATGCAATGAGTAATCAGTGCACCTGTCTAATAAAAGATCTTTTATAATTAAATTCGATCTCTTACGATAAGTTAATTTGTTCGTTCACAATAGGACTTTTTGGTAAAATTAGGATTTTAGTCTTGTAACTTGGCCTATTTTGGATTTTAGTCATGTTCCTGCTGGTGAGGAAAATGGTCCTCTAACTTGTTTTTTTTTTTTGGAAAAATAGTCCTATCTGCCGGAAATAGCTAACTAGGCACCGGAATCTTTAAAAAAATGCTTACGTGTTCTCCTTCCAATTTCCCCCAATTTCATCCATCCAAATCTAATTCCTAATTTACTACTTTGCATCTCCCGTCTAATCCTCTTCCATCTTCTTCCTCCATTTACTACCTCCCATTGGGCGCAATGCATTCGCTTCCGATGGGATCGAATAAAATCAAATGATCAAAGGCAAGACCACCAAAACTCACAGCATCAACATCGGAAGCAAGTTCAAACAACTGGATCGTGCTCACTTGCGACACCACTACCTTAATCTCTTCTGTTTCTGGCGATGATGTTTTCATTTGAGGAGGAGAAGCCTAAAAACAAATCATAGAGAATTTAATATATAAATAAAAAAATAAAGAGATGAAGATGAATAATTAGACGGAGATGCAAAGTAATAAATTAGGAATTAGATTTGGAAGGAGAAATCATTTTTTAAAGTAAAATGGGATTCACAGCCACATAGATTCAATGTGGCGTACCTAGTGTTTGCCAACGTAAGCATTTTTTAAAGATTCCAGTGCCTAGTCAGCTATTTCCGGCGGATAGGAATATTTTTCCAAAAAAAAAACAAGTTAGAGGACCATTTTCCTCACCGAAGCAGGAACATGACTAAAATCCAAAATATGTCAAGTTACAGGACGGAAATACTAATTTTGCCGACTTTTTTCGATCTGCAACAAAACATAACTTACAGGAACACACTTCTGATCATCATCTACCTATATATTTCACTGGAAAATTATGAAAGATAAAGATTTAAAAAATAATAATTCAACAAAGTAGAATATATCATCATCTATATTACTCAACCCAAATTAATTCCAAAAGATTACATCAATCAAATTCTCTTGCTCATGTAACCATTGATATAAGACAAAGAAACACAGTTTACAAATTGATTTGGGGCCCTTTATTCAAGACCAAGCACGTTTCAATTTTCTTGTTGCTGATAAATGAAGGCAGAGGTGGAGAACTAGGGGGTTATTGGAATTTTAGTCTTATAACTTTCCCGCTTTTATAAATAGTCTTCTTTTGCGCTTGGTGGCATTTTCACCCTATAACTTTCTATTTTCTCGATTTTTAGTCCTTTTGCCTAATCATCGCCGAGCTCCGGTGAGATGGCTTAGTGGTCGCCAAATGTATTGTGGGACCCATAAAATATGATGTGGGTGATTCGTGGCATGTGGGGCCCATTTTGAAGAGTTGAAAATGCGTCGGTAGCATTTTCAATCCTATAACTTTCTATTTTCTGGATTTTTAGTCCTTTTTGCCTAATCATCGCCGGAGCTCCGGTGAGATGGCTTAGGTGGCTGCCAAATGTATTGTGGGACCCATATTTCTGGATTTTTAGTCCTTTTTGCCTAATCATCGCCGGAGCTCCGGTGAAATGGCTTAGGTGGCTGCCAAATGTATTGTGGGACCCATAAAATATGATGTGGCTGATTCGTGGCATGTGGGGCCAATTTTGGCTTAGGTGGCTGCCAAATGTATTGTGGGACCCATAAAATATGATGTGGCTGATTCGTGGCATGTGGGGCCAATTTTGAAGAGTTGAAAATAAAAATGCGGCTGAAGAAATTCGAACCCATGACCTTTTGGTCATTTTCAATCAGCTTACCATTACACTACATAGAATACTTTGTTTGAACTAGAACTAACAAATATAAGTACCAAGTATTATATGTGAATAAATTCGATACAAATTATGTATGTTACGTGCGTGTGTGTGTGTGTGTGTATATATATATATATATACACACACACACATATATATATATATATATATATATATATATATATATATATATATATATATATATATATATATATATATATATATACACATGCATGTGTGTGTATATTTATGTATCGAATTTATTCACATATGATACTTGGTACTTATATTTGTTAGTTCTAGTTCAAACAAAATATTCTATGTAGTGTAATAATAATTCGATTGAAAATGACTCAAAAGTTATATGGTTCAATCCTTTGGCCATATTTTTATTTTCAACTCTTCAAAATGGGCCCCACATGCCACTTAATCACCACATCATATTTTATGGATCCCACAATACACTTGGCAAAGATCTAAGCTTCATCTCACCGAGCTCGGCGATACATTTTATTTTCAACTCTTCAAAATGGGCCCCACATGCCACGAATCAGCCACATCATATTTAATGGGTCCACTGTTTAGGGTATATTTTACTATATTTTCGGGCTTAATCCCTAAACAATTTACCTTGTTTTTAAAGGAAATAAATGAGAAAATCATGTTTTTAACCAATAAATTCATATAATGTTCATTGAGGGTTTATAATTTAATTATGAGGAAATATTGAGTTTAAATGTTATTTCGTTACACATTTTTCTATTATTATTACTCGATGACTTGGTGTAACAATTATTTTGCGAGAAAATAAAGAAATGCAAGGGGATATTATTTATGGAGAAGATTAATCTCATTTAATCAAGAGATCAATGTTATTCAATCAAAGGATTTTGAAATAAAGAAGGAAAATCGGAGCATTGAAGAGAGGATAAAGATGATCCGATCGAAGGAGTGGAGTAGGGAACACGTTATACGAAGCAAGGTGTGAACGCCGTAAAAATGTGAGGTTCGGTCGATCGAGCCATGACACTCGGTCGACCGAACGTGATCTTCGGTTGACCGAACCCCGAGGCAAAAAAATCGACGCGCTTTTCTAGATCCTTCCCTATATGTCGCCACAAACTCCTATATAAGCGACATCCGTTCGAAGCGGGAAGAAGGTCGTCCAAAAATATTCACAAGAATACATTAGCATAAATTAGATTCATAATTAGGTTTTTATTTTTCTTTCAATTTCGATTCAAAGAATTATGGTTTTTATTATGAAGATGAGTGGCTAAAGGCCTGAGGCTAGGACCACCACGTGTGAAGCCACCATCACCGGATTTAAACAAGGATTTTGCATTTATTCGCTCTAGTAAGTTTCTTGTTCTTCCTTCATGTTTTGAATTGTTTATGTGCAATGTGTATGACTATACTTGTGTTGCATCTTGCCGATTGAATTTAGACATACGATAGTTGATAAATTCATAGATTGCCGTGAAGGAGAGTGATAATATTTCTTCTAACAAACGAAAGTTGAGGGAGAATATTGTTAGATTAGGATTTTATATCCATATCTTTGTTTCAGAGCTTTAGTCAAACCGAGAGGTGTACTAATTAAAGGTGTAGAATCGAGAGAGGAAATGCCGCTTTAGTAGATAATAATCCAAGACTTACGAATGAATATGCGATTTTCTTGTTAATTTCAGCTGGGTGGTGGATCAAAGGTGTGTTCTAGTTGTTTTAATCATAGTTGTTAGAAAAAGATTTGATAAGTAGTAGTTGTTCTTTTCGCTTTGAAACCTTTATTTCGTTCTTTAATCCAAGATCGTATTTATAAACGTTACAAAAATCGGCGGAAACACTATTTTTCGTACAAGTCCTCGCGGATACGACCGGTTTCATCACTATAGCCGCGAACCTTCGCACTTGGGGTTGACATCGGTTTTATTTATTATATTTTATCACCGCTTTGCATAAAACCGCAAACAAGTTTTTAGGCGCCGTTGCGGGACTTGGCACGGAAAGTTTTCGCTTTAGATCTCGTAATTTCGGACGGTCGCTAATTCTAAGTGCGTATTAATCTTAAAAAATTAAAAAAAAAAAAAAAAGAATTTCATTCGGTCAATCGAACTCACCTCTCGGTCGACCGAGAGTTATTTTATTTTTATTTTTTTTTTTTTTTTTTCTCTGTTTTTCGTTCGTGATAGTCTTACAAGATTCTCGCTCGCTTTATTTGCGTTTTTCAACTCGCTGTTTGAGTCCGCTTTTAGTTTAGTTTTTAGTTGTTGAGTCTAATTAAAGGATTATACTTAATTTTAAAAATAAAAAAAAAAAAAAAAAAAAAAATAAATTATTTTTATTTTGACCAACATTTGGTTCGAAAGTGGTTTATGCAAACTCGAACTCACGGGGACCACTTTTATATAACCCGAGCTGAAGCGAACCATCGTTCGACCGAATAGACGTTTGGCTCGACTCGCCGGATCGACGGACGAGGCAAACGACCTCAAGAATACGTTGAGGAAGAAGCCCAAGTTGAGGAAATGGCGAGATCAAAGGACATTGGCGCACTATGCCATGCCGTCTTCATCGTGAAAGTAAATCCTGCAATCGTGATTCCCGAAATCACGGTGATAATTTCAACTCAAAACTTCTTTAATCAACTTGGTGAGAGGTTCCACATTCCATGGCTTCTCCTCTGAGGACCCACACGATCACATTCACTCATTTCTAGAATCGTGCGGGACTACTTTAATCAAAGGGGTCACTGAGGACGCCCTGAGGATGAAACTTTTCCCCTTCTCACTGAAGGGAGAAGCGAAAGAATGGTATAAATCTTTACCAGTTGACTCCATTACTTCGTGGGAGGAGTTGGAGAAAGAATTTCTCGAGCCAAGATTTTTTCCACCTGCAAAGACGGCTCATCTTCTGAATCATATATTCACTTTTGTGCAAACTGGGAAGGAATCGTTTTGCGATGCATGGAAACGATTTAAGTCTCTCTTGAGAAAGTGCCCCCACCATGGGCTAGATAAACAAAGATTGGTCAACACTTTCTATAGTGGTTTGACCGAATTGACCAAGGAATGGTGAATAGTTATTACTGCTTTGAGGTGCATTTCTGAGAAAGACACCAAGAGGGATGGACGTTGTTTGAAGATATTGCAAAGTATAATTATGCCCCTACCTATAAAGGTGCATCCAAAGTAAGAGCTCGACTCCAGGAAGTATGAGGTAGATGAGACCACACTTATAAAGGCTCGATTAGCCGCACTACGAAGCAAGTGGCGGCAATGAATGTTCAAAGTCTTGTATGTGACAACCGCTATGGCCAAGGCCATCGCGATGTCGATGCCGCCTTGACCCGATCCTCAGTCAAAGCTATGCAAAACAACGTTGTCTCGCCAAAATTGCGATACTATTGGGCACACGCTCCATCAATGTCCTCTATTGCCGCATTCGAGAGGAGGTGAATGCATTCGCTTCTCAAAATTATCGACCTTTGGGTCGAAATCGTAACACTCAAGGTTTAATTATCGGAGTGACCCTTCTAGGTAGCAAATCCCCATCGCTTTGGCCCCTAGGCCTAATCTCGAGCAATTTTCAATCCAACTCTCGACCGGCATGGAACAATAATCCACCGGTCAATCAAAATCAAAATCAGAATCAATCATTTCAGATCTTAGAACAAAAGTTGAGTGAGCAAGTCACGGCCAACGCTCAGTTGGCAAATGCATTGAGTACTTTGACCAAGATCTGATGAGGAATTTAGAGGTGCAAATGGGACAGATTTGGGCAAAGAAGCAAGTCGACCTCAAGGTCGGTTGCCGAGTTTTATCGAGAAGAACCCTCGAGGGGGTTAACGTGGTCCGAATACTTGCACCGATCCGGCCGCACCATGGAACTATGGTCAAGATGAGTTGAATGTCGTAAATCTGAGGAGTGGGAAAGTGGTTGGCGGTCAGGCCAACCAGGGAAATGAATAGCCCCTCCTGCGAGCAGAGAGGCAGGAGGGGAAGATCTTTTTTCTCCTCAGAAGGATGCTAGGACGTCTGTTGAGCCAAGTGAAAAAGGAAATTCTGAAAGAAATGTGAGAGTTGAGAATACTGATGATAAAGAGAATACTGCTGAAAAGAAGTCGGATTCTAAGTTGAGTTCTGGAAAGCATGTGAGGTGGAAAGATAGGGAAGACAAAGCAATCAATCATAAGACGGCAAAGAAGAACTTCACTGAGGAGGACTTTGCTGATCTCCCTTACCCACCTAGCAAGAACAAGCTGTCATTAACAGTCGATAAGGAGTATAAGAAGGTTATCGATTTGCTCAAGAATACTGAGGCAAACATTCCATTAGTTGATCTTTTGGTAGGGATGCCAAAGTATACAAAGTTTATAAAGGACGCAGTGAGTTCGAAGAAGAAGCTTCAAGAGCTCGAGCACATAGTGTTGAATGAAGAATGCTCCGCAATCGGTCAGACTAAACTTCCTGTGAAGTGTCCTGACCCTGGTAAATTCACGATTTCGTGTACTATCGGGAACAGGGACTTCCATAATGTTTTATGCGATTCGGGGCATCACTAACTGATGTCTACTTCAATCTTCCAATCTCTTGGATTGGATCAATCTATTACTCTTAGACCCATTTCTCTTCAACTTGCAGATAGAAGTGTGAAGTATGCAAGGGGAACTGTAGAAGATGTGTTGGTCAAGGTTGAGAACTTCATATACCCAGCTGATTGGGTAATCATGGACATGACCAATGATGAGAAAACACCCTTGATCCTTGGAAGACCTTTTCTTGCAACCGCCCGTGCCTTACTAGATTCCTACAGTGGCGAGATAACCCTACATTTGGAGGATGAGAGTGTAAAGTTCAATGTGGGCAATGCAAGAAGCACGATCCAAAGACACTTGTTTAGCTATTGAGGACGATTTCACTGATGAGTATGATGAACAAGTGTTCATGGGCAGTTGGGATGAGGAAGAATTCAATAAACAATCTGCAACTTGGACTGATGAGGAGTGGAAGAATTTTTTAGAAGAGATTGAGAAGGAGGAAAAGGAAAGTTCTGATTACCAGGAGATGGTAAGAAAGAAAATGAGGAAGAGGCATGGTGACATGGCCAGATTTGAAAAAGGGGATGAAACCCCATCTCTGGGGGAGGCCATGATGCTTCAGAGCCCTTATGATAAGCTTGGAGATCTGGAGCTTAAGGGCGATAAATTAAGACCAAGTGTGGAGGAGCCACCGTCAGATTTAGTGTTGAAACCCTTGCCTCAACACTTGAAATACATTTTTCTGAGGGACGGTGATAAGCTCCCTTTGATTATTTCATCTAAGTTGGAACCAAAGGAGGAAGAAAAGCTTATCAAAGTGCTGCAAGATAATATCCTAGCCTTTGGTTGGCAAGTGGGAGATATCAAGGGGATAAGCCCTGATATCTGTATGCACAAGATCAGGACTGTTGAGGGATCGAAGAAAGTGCGACAGCCTCAGAGAAGGCTAAACCCTCACATGCAGGAGGTCGTTAAGAAGGAAATCATCAAATTGCTTGACATGGGTATCATCTACCCAATAGCCGATAGTGAATGGGTGAGCCCCACTCAGGTGGTGCCAAAGAAAGGAGGGATCACCATCGAGAAGAATGAAAAGGGGGAAGAGATTGCCCTACGGCAAGTCACTGGGTACAGAGTTTGCATTGATTACAGAAGACTAAATGAGGTAACTCTAAAAGACCACTTCCCCTTGCCATTCATTGACCAGCTCCTTGAGAGGCTTAGTGGCAAGCAATATTATTGTTTTCTGGATGGCTATTCAGGATACTTTCGTATAGCTATCGACCCCAATCGATCAAGAAAAGACTACCTTCACTGTCCCTCGTGCACCTTCGCCACCGAAGAATGCCATTTGGTCTTTGCAACGCACCGGCTACATTTCAAAGATGTATGCCGCTATCTTTGATGGTTTAGTGGAGAAGGTGATGGAGATTTTTATGGATGACTTCTCCGTGTTTGGGGACGAGCCACCACTTGCTTACACAATCTTGATAAAGTTTTGTCCCGTGCATAGAAAAGACTTAGTCTTAAATTGGGAGAAGTGCCACCGATGGTGGAAGAGGGAATTGTTCTGGGACACAAGGTGTCCAAAGAAGGTATTGAGGTCGACAAAGCGAAGGTAGAAGCTATTGAAAAAATGACATACCCCAAAAATGCAAGAGAAGTAAGAGGATTCTTGGGTCATGTCGGCTTCTATAAAGCGATTCATCAAAGACTTTTCTAAAATAGCTGCCTTTGTCATCTCTCTTAAGAGAAGATGTGAAGTTTATTTTCACCCCGAGTGTGAAAGAGCATTTAAAGAACTAAAAGACAAGTTGGTTACCTCGCAAATTCTTATAGCACTCATTTGGAAAGCTCCCTTCGAGCTTATGTGTGATGCTTCTAATTATGCAGTCGGCGCGGTGCTAGGTCAGAGAGTGGACGGAAGGTTCCGACCCATCTACTACGCTAGTCACACTTTAAACCCAGCGCAAGTAAATTATGCAACAACTGAGAAGGAGTTGTTGGCAGTAGTTTTTGCCATGGATAAATTTAGAAGCTACTTGCTTGGGTCGGAGGTCACGGTCTGGACAGACCATTCGCATTGAAATATCTTGTTGAACAAGGCTGATGCCAAGCCTCGTTTGTTGAGATGGATCTTGATTTTACAAGAGTTTGATGTTCATATCCGGGACAAGAAGGGTAGCGAGAATGTGGTAGCCGACCACATGTCTCGGCCGACCGGCGATCCTCGTGCAGTAGTCGGATGAGATTGGAATCGATTTTCCAACTGAGCAACTCATGACCATTGATGTGTGCGAGGTTGCTCCTGCCCGTGCTGGAAAAGGTTCTCCTTGGTTTGCACCTTTTGCAAACTTCTTGAGCGGCAGATATCTGGACCCTGACCTGACATATCAGCAAAAGAAGAAATTCTTTTCGGATTTGAACTATTATGTGTGGGACGATCCCATTCTCTTCAAGCGTTGCAAGGATGGATTGCTCCGTAGGTGTGTCCCTGAGTTCGAGCAGAGGGACATTATGGAGCAATGCCATGGTGGACTGTGGGAGGTCATTATGGAGTCGGAAGACTAGCTGCGAAGATTTTTCATCCGGTTTCTACCGCCAACAATTTTTAAGGATACAGAGAACTTTGTAAAGGTGTGACCGGTGCCAACGCACCGTAAACTTTCTCGGTGAATGGACATGCCCTCCACTCCATCCAAGAATGCGAGATTTTCGACGTATGGGGTATTGATTTCATGGGACCGTTTCCATCCTCGTATGGGAACAAGTACATTCTCGTCTCGCGACTACGTGTCAAAGTGGGTAGAAGCGATAGCAACATCATGAACGACCACAAGGTGGTCAAGAACTTCCTGAAGAAAAATATTTTCACGCGGTTTGGTCGTCCACGAGCCCTCATCGCTGATTTGAGGAACTCACTTTTGCAATACTCCACTAGAAAAGATTTTAGAACGATATGGGGTGAAACACAAAATTGCTACCCCTATCACCCTCGCAGACAGTGGACAAGTTGAAGTGAGTAACCAAGCTCAAGAGCATTCTTGAGAAGACGGTGAATTCTAATAGGACGGATCGAGTCGAAACCGGATGATGTGCTCTGGGCCTACAGATGATGACTTTCAAGACTCCTATTGGCACGCCTCCGCTTCGGATGGTTTATGGCAAGGCCTCGCCACCGCCAATCGAGCTTGAGCACAGAGCATTACGGGCTATTAAATTCTTGAATTTCGATAGCCGCTATGCAGAGAAAAGCGATTATTGCGCTTGCAGGATCTTGATGAGTTCGAACTCCAGGCCTACGAGCTCGAGAATCGATAAGGAAAGGACTAAACCGCTTCACGACAAGAAAATCAAGATTAGGGAATTCAAAGCGGCGAGTGGGTTTTATTGTATAATACCAGGTTACATCTGCTTCCTGGTAAGCTACGCACCGTTGGTCCGCCCCTTTGAAATCTTTCGTATTCCCAGTGGGAGCGATCGATTTGAAAGATAAGCGAGCGGGTTGTTCGAGTAAATGGTCATCGGTTAAAACACTATATTGGTCAACAAAAGGAACGACCGGTGGTTTTCTATCTCGAACGACGTCCCTAGTCAAACCAAATCCGATCCTTCGGCACCCGATGATTTACATCTCTGTGAGTTCTTTGATGATGTTATGCTCCCGATGTTGCACCTCGGCTTGTGAAACAGAAACCTAAAAAGAAGAAGAGAAGAATCATAGGTACGAAGTGGATACAGAAGTTTGATGATATGGCCAAGACGTTGGCGAGACTTTGTTCCTGTGGATTCCAAACGCTGTTGACCCGAGAAGGTCGAGAATAATTCGGGATGAGGCTTCACCGCCCTGACCCGGTTGAGTTTTTATTGGTTGGTTAGTCGAGCTCCCGACTATAATTAAGCCCTACTAGGGGCGGTAACCTAGATATCTTTTTCTTTTTGTTTGTAGTTTATTTTTACTTTGTTTCTCTTGTTGGTTGCTAATGTTTTCCACCTAGCGATTTCGACTATGGATCTGTACTTGGGCGATTGCCCACATCATGACCCTGGTTGTTTCTTTTTATTTCCTCTTGTACCCCAAAGATCTCTCGATATTACATTTGTGCACTACATTTCACATAGATTCGGTTATTATCAATTTTTGCATTGCTTCTGCTTTGTTCCATGATATTGCCTTGTCTATCATCTTTTGTGCCCCTAGCCCCGAGGTACGTCTTGTTTCCCCATGTGTGCAGGATATTTGCGATAGCGATTGTGAGCTTTCAGATGATATCAGTTTACCGGTGGATGGTCCACAGTCTACTGATTTCTTCAAGCATTTATGGATCTGACTCGCGACCACTTCCAGAATTGCCTCCTTCGAATTACAACCAGCTAAGTTTTTCTTATTTTGCACATGCTGAGGACATCATGTAACTTAAGTGTGGGGGAGGGTTTATTGGTTTGTTTTACTGGTTTGTTTTACATGTTATCTAGTTTTGCTCCTTTGAAAAATTTGATAAAATTTTTGAAAATTTGTGAGTCCCGAGTAACTTCAATGACATGCTAGTTTAAGTAATTTGGCACCTTTAATTGTTATCGATGAGTCATATCATGTTCTAAGAATAGGTTTGGTAGATCGATACTCACGTGAACCTCGATTACACGAACTCATTAGATGAGGAACCGAAATATAAAATAGTCTCCGGTTAGTTAAGGGATAGCCAATTCTAGTCTGCAGATAACCACTTACTTAGCAGAGCGATGAAAGTTAAGAACTCATCTTATACTCACGCTTAGAATCTAAGTACCTTAGTGTCTTGAGAACCTTAAAAGTCTTGAATGTGTTAGAAATGATACAGCGGGAGTTTCCAAAGAGTTTGAAAAAAGGAAAATTTTGAAAAATTAAATTATGGAAGTTGTTTATGACTATCACCTCGAGTCCACTTGAATCTTTGCCCAATTGGGGAGCGTGGTTTACCTTGGACAGATATAGGTTTGAGTGATCTCGGGGTGATTGCCTCTAAAGTGGGGAGAGTGTTATACTTTTGAGACGCGACGATGGAAGAAAATATAGGCCTTTGGAACTCTAAGTCGAGTTGATCTAAACCCAGTGAGACACTGGAAGGTATTTTCTTGGCACCAAGTAAAGGAATTTAAATGTGAGTTGGTTACTTTGTTCTTGATAAATAGTTTTTGTAGGGTAAGTGATGTAGACAGCAGAGCGAACTTCGCTTTATTTAACCGGATGATCATTAGTGCTTGATTTAATACATCAAGAGAGGATCGGTGGAAGTTTAGCGGGTTCAACACACACAATCACTGAGTGAGTTCGATTTGCTAGATACTAGCTTGATGTGAGCATGACTACGTCTCGTGTCAAATTATGTGGGTTTTTGATAGTTTGTTGTTGTCTGTTTTGTTCAGGGACAAGCAAAAAGCTAAGTGTGGGGGAGTTGTTTAGGGTATATTTTACTATATTTTCGGGCTTAATCCCTAAACAATTTACCTTGTTTTTAAAGGAAATAAATGAGAAAAGCATGTTTTTAGCCAATAAATTCATATAATGTTCATTGAGGGTTTATAATTTAATTATGAGGAAATATTGAGTTTAAATGTTATTTCGTTACACATTTTTCTATTATTATTACTCGATGACTTGGTGTAACAATTATTTTGCGTAAAATAAAGAAATGCAAGGGATATTATTTATGGAGAAGATTAATCTCATTTAATCAAGAGATCAATGTTATTCAATCAAAGGATTTTGAAATAAAGAAGGAAAATCGGAGCATTGAAGAGAGGATAAAGATGATCTGATCGAAGGAGTGGAGTAGGGAACACGTTATACGAAGCAAGGTGTGAACGCTGCGTAAAATGTGAGGTTCGGTCGACCGAGCCATGACACTCGATCGACCGACGAACGTGATCTTCGGTTGACCGAACCCCGAGGCAAAAAAAATCGACGCATTTTCTAGATCCTTCCCTATGTCGGCCACAAACTCCTATATAAGCAGCATCCGTTCGAGCAGGAAGGGTCGTCCAAAAATATTCACAAGAATACATTAGCATAAATTAGATTCATAATTAGGTTTTTATTTTTCTTTCAATTTCGATTCAAAGAATTATGGTTTTTATTATGAAGATGAGTGGCTAAAGGCCTGAGGCTAGGACCACCATGTGAAGCCACCATCACCGGATTTAAACAAGGATTTTGCATTTATTCGTTCTAGTAAGTTTCTTGTTCTTCCTTCATGTTTTGAATTGTTTATGTGCAATGTGTATGACTATACTTGTGTTGCATGCTGATTGAATTTAGACATACGATAGTTGATAAATTCATAGATTGCCGTGAAGGAGAGTGATAATATTTCTTCTAACAAACGAAAGTTGAGGGAGAATATTGTTAGATTAGGATTTTATATCCATATCTTTGTTTCAGTAGAGCTTTAGTCAAACCGAGAGGTGTACTAATTAAAGGTGTAGAATCGAGAGAGGAAATGCCGCTTTAGTAGATAATAATCCAAGACTTACGAATGAATATGCGATTTTCTTGTTAATTTCAGTGGGGTGGTGGATCAAAGGTGTGTTCTAGTTGTTTTAATCATAGTTGTTAGAAAAAGATTTGATAAGTAGTAGTTGTTCTTTTAAGCTTTGAAACCTTTATTTCGTTCTTTAATCCAAGATCGTATTTATAAACGTTACAAAAATCGGCGCGGAAACACTATTTTTCGTGACAAGTCCTGCGGATACGACCGGTTTCATCACTATAGTCGCGAACCTTCGCACTTGGGGTTGACATCGGTTTTATTTATTATATTTTATCACTGCTTTGCATAAAACCGCAAACATCCACAATACACTTGGCAGCATCCTAAGCCATCTCACCGGAGCTCCGGCGATGTTTAGGCAAAAAGTACTAAAAATCCAGAAAATAGCAAGTTATAAGACTGAAAATGCTACCGGCGCAAAAAGAGGACTATTCACAAAAACGGGGAAAGTTATAGGACTAAAAATCCAATAACCCTGGAGAACTAGCTTGGAGACGGCGAAACGACCAAAGGAGGAAGAATAACCGGAGCTGGACGGAGGTAAACGCCGCCTTCGCCGGCCGATTGATGATGGTAAAAAGGACTAAAAATCCAGAAATTAGAAAGTTATAAGACTGAAAATGCTACCGGCGCAAAAAGAGGACTATTCACAAAAACGGGGAAGTTATAGGACTAAAAATCCAATAACCCCGGAGAACTAGCTTGGAGACGGCGAAACGACCAAAGGAGGAAGAATAACCGGAGCTGGATGGAGGTAAACGCCGCCTTCGCCGGCCGATTGATGATGGTGCAAATACAGAAGGTAATCTGATATGGGAAGAAGAAGAAGAAGGGGAGAGGGCTGCTGCGTGTTCATCTTTTACCTGTTGCAATGTGAATAGCGTGTTCATCATTTGTCAAATAATAAAGATATTTTGGTCCAGCCAATATTATTTTGTCTTTATTGCAACTAAAAAAAAGAGTTGGATTAACGTTTAATATAGGAGAGAAACATGGATTTATAACTAATTTTTCCAAAAATAATGTAGTACTTGACTTTTTTTATCTTATCGGATGCCCCCAAATGGACCAATACTTGACTTAAGTTAATGAGAAGAATTTCATTTGATTTCGCCCCAACATTTGACAATCGCATGTCAATGTTTATATTTTTACTCCAACCATGCATGGCCGGCTTTATTAAAATTCCATTTGATTTCGCCCCCTGCATTTGACAATCGCACGCCAATGGTTATTTTTTGACATACATGCCAATGTTGATATGGTACTGGTAATGATCTGAGTTTGATATTAATTAAAATATTGGCAAAAAATTGCTAATGTAGTCCCGTAATTTGGCTTTCTTAGCTTTTTAGTTTTGTTTTCCAGGCGTGTCTTTCAAATCGAGGAAGTCAAATTGTGCGTTCAAAAAAAAAAAAATTTGTGCGGGAAAAAGAACACGTCTTTTAACTTGGATAAAAAAATGTGTCAAATATCTATATTTGCAGTGGTTGACTTTGCTTATGACAAGAATTTCCAATGTATAAATAGACATTAATCAGTACACAGTTTCTACATCAATATATATTTGACACACACCCATCATCAAGTTTATTCAGACAGAGAAAGGTAGAAGAAGAAGAAGATGGCTAACAAGATTGCATTTGTTGTTCTTCTCCTTCTGATCATATCATCAGGTTAATTAATTAGTATATATCTATTATATATATATATTCTCGTTTCGCTATGTGATGCATGCATATGCATGCAATATCTCTCTCATGTTGAACGATTGTTAGCTGCAGTTGCTGCTGAAATGGAAGTAGAGACACAAGGAATTCATCTCGGGAGAAACTTCCTTGCGAAACAAGTCACTGTCGATTCTTCTTCTTCCCCGTCTAGAAAGCATCTTAACGCTGATGATGTTTCGGGTGATGATACTAAAGGTGATACGATGGTGATGAATGTAAAGGCGGTTGAATTAATCCCGCTACTGATTTGATCTCATCAGTTTCTTCTGTTCATATATATATATATATATATATATATATATATATATTTTGATGAATCTTTCTATAAATGTTTTTTATATGTATCATTAATTTGATGAAGATATTATTATATATATACTAGTAATAACAATTGATAGTTGCAGTTGAAGCTGAAGCTGTGAAGAAGCTACAAGAAGGGTCACATGTTAGGGCGAAAATTGCTGGGAAAGAATTATTATTCACTACCTTCACGAACAAGACGCTTTTGGTCGGCGAATGTGCAGAGGCGTATTGCGAAGCAAAGGAAGACTGCGATTGGGAAAATTCAGTAGACTGCGAATGTGAATATAAAAAATGCGTATACCGAAAATTAAAAACAGAGTGATCGATCGAGCTCATCAATATCATAATCACTCATTCGGTATCGCGAGTTCAGGTTGATTGATTCGGGTTCAAACCCTGATTATTGAATTTGAACATCCCCATGTACTATTTGTCTTTGGTATTTTCTTACAAGTTTTACGGTAATCACTGGTTATGGCCCCTTTATTTCTCGCTCTCTCTATGGAGATTTGCTCGTCATTTGTTACACTGTTTTGCCGTACGTTGGTGTTTCGAATAATGTATATTTACATATATGAATCCTTTTTTTTTTTTTATTTCAACATATATGAATCTATGATTAAGTTTTACTGTGGGATTTGCTTTTATACATGTAGCAAAATTAGACCTTTAATTTCTTTCTTAATTTTTTTCGGGGTGGGCTGGATTAAATTTGGAGGGAAGGTGGGAGAAGAACATTTTTTTTAAACTTTTACATAAATGATAAAACTATTTTTTTTTTTTTTTTTCATCTTCAGGCGCCTTTTCTTCACAAAAAGAAAAAAAACACTCTTTCTCGCTTATCCATCTTTTTAAATCACTCATATCTCTCAATTTAGAATTTCAAATTTGAAAATTCTTTTATCAATTTTTTTTATTTTTTCATTCTATTTATTTTGAGTCTAGATAGTACTAGAAGATAATTTCGCACCTGTGTGAGAGCTGAAATTTTCTTTTGTGGGGATATTTTACGCTTTCTGTGCTTTCTGAACAAATCATGAGAATACCACCCAAGCGCAAAAATACCAATTTTGATTCGCGATTTTCTCCCGCTTTTTTCACCTTTGTGCAGACGATCTTAAGGACACCCCTTCCCTATTAGGTTCCCCTTCCCAATTAGGGTTTAGTTTGGTTCAAAAAACACCTAAAACGCGAAAATGGGAGTGGTATTTCGACAAGAGAAAGTGGTAATGCACAAATGGCCCAGTAAGTAGTGAGATCGGCAAAGCTCCCTTTTTTGTGTATGAAGTAAATAGGGAATTTTGCTTTTGTTCTTCTTTGTCTTCATCTGCTTGCTTCACCATTTTGAGAGAATTTTTCTTTTTCTTTTTCATTTTTCTTTTTCTTTGCTTCAAAGAGTTGTTGCAGTTGTTATTTGTTAATGGACGGCTGCTTAATTATACATGCGAATGAGGAGTGCATATGTCATTTAAATTGTCTAGTATAGATTATATGTATAATGTATTAATTGTATGTATATTATATTGGTTGATGAATCTGTCTGTTTCGCCAATGCCCAATGCTATACACAATATCTGGGAAAAATGGATTTTCAGTCCGGTAACTTTTCCATTTTTCGATTTTAGTCCGTTTTTTACTCCGGTGGGAATTTTGGTCCGTTATGTTTTAAAAACTCGAATTTCATCCTTTCTCGCCGGAATCTTGATTTGGCATATTAATCCGTGAGAGAAATTGATGATGTGGCTGCCAATTCATTAATTACGTGGCATTTTTTTAAGTTGTTGGGTTATTGGATTTTTAGTCCTATAACTTTCCCGCTTTTGTAAATAATCATCTCTTTTTGCTTGTGGAAGATTTTCGATCCTATAACTTCCTATTTTCGGTTTTATTTCCAGAATATGTAAATAAGTTGTACAAATAATCTGGTTTGGCCCTTTCTGTTCCATAGTCCACACAAAATTCAAGATATTTGAAAGGACCACTGAAAGGACCAAACCAGAAAACATACATAAAGACAACTGAAAGCACAAGATATTCGAAAGGAGCACAGAAAGGACCAAACCAGAAAACATACATAAAGACAATTGAAAGCAGCATAGAAGAGAGGATTGTATCACTCTCATATTATCCAACAGTTGTGTATTTCTCACACATTAGACATGAAGAGAAACATCTAATGCATGCATGTAATACACAAGCGACTACTTGGCTAACTACATAAGTGATAGCAGCTAAGGTATCGTTTTGGATAGTAGACCTCATCTATATCGTTTCCCACATCGCCCTAAAGTGCTCTTATGCAAAATTAAGAATTTAGTAATCCTATTTGTTGATAATATAAACTTTACACCCTCATCATCACATCATCAATGATTGGAAGCATAATTATACGTGCCCTCAGCCTTCTTCTTCTTCTTTATTCTAGTTATCTTTAACAAGTCTTTGCCCTTGGATTTTGTCGTCTCTGTCACTGAGACCAAGTCGTAGAACTGCATCCACAGAAATTTTAACAAAATCGATCACTACACTGAGGAAAGAATCCATTAACCCAAGGCACCTCATTTCAAAGAAGCAAGGCTCGAAGGTTGTTGCCTTTTGAATCTTGATGATGGGCTTTTGAATGATGGGCTTAACTCTCGATGACATACATCGGAACCTATCCGTAAATCTTGATGATGGGCTTTTGAATCACTCGATTCGAATGTCGGGTGAATGAGAAATTAATGGCTAAAGTTGGTAGAAAATATGTAGGAGATGGGAGTTGAAGGGAGGACCTCACCCCACTCTCCCACATAGGTAACTTGAGGCTTGTGAGCTCAAGTAATAAGAGCTAGTGTATACTCTTAGAAATGTGCTCTAAGGGGTAAGATATTTTTGTGCAGGAGGGAGGACTTAGATTATTCCACACGCGCGCGCAACCGCCATCCGTCCATCTTGGTTCGGTTCGGGTATTACTATTCATTTTTTGGACAAAATTTCTTTATGAAATTAACCATTAAATTAATTTTGGAATATGATTGTGTCATTCAACCAATCAGAATTCATTGTGTCATTCGACCAATCAAAATTTAGACGACACATCATCCGACCAATCAGTTTGCGGGACTTTAATCCCAACATGGCGTGGGGAATAAAGTGGCGCCTAGCTTATTTCCTTGAGGGAGAAGTCGGCTATTAATTTTCCAAGGGGAAAAGTTTGATGATGTGTTTCGGCCAATCAGATTCAAGCATTGAGTCTTCCTCTCTACTATATAAAGAATCCCTATGAAAGAGAATTAGACCATCGAATTTTCTCTAGTATTTTCCACCACAAAACGTCTAGCATATAGATCTAGATATTGAGTTGAAGAGAAGTCGGAGCACTCTGTAAGTTCGCCGGAGCTCGGATTTTTTAAGTGCCTCTAAATCCGAGACGTAAAGCCGTTGTATCTTGGGAGACATTTACTACTACCGTGGACACCATACCGGAGCAATTTGTCTTAAGGAAAGAGTAACTACTCGCATCGGTTTGTCTTAGTCCTTTATTTTGTGCATACTACCTTTATTGTCTATTGTTTGAATCAGATATGCATGATGATATTTATTTTGTTAGATCTATTAAATAATATGAATTGTACTATTCACATGATTTATTTTCTAGATTAATATTCCATAATTTAATCAGTAAATTACGGATCTGTTCCGTAAATCACTAAGCACACGATACACTATCCTAACACTTTCAGTGTATAATGCAGCCACCCAGTCTACTCAATCTAGTCGTACAAAGAAGCAAGGCTCGAAGGTTGTTGCCTGAGCCGGGATGAGAGCATCACCGTGTACAACCGAACTCGATCCTCTACTTTTGGAGTCTGGCTCCCAATTTTTGTGTGTTCTTTCTCCTCGATTGGAATGGACGGGCGTATCCTGGGGAGAAACGTCAAATCTGGAAACCATTTTTTTTTTCTTAATTTCTTTTACTCCAATTTCGTTTCTGGCATAACTAAGAGAAAAAAAAAAGGAAAAATACAATATAAAAGCCCATGGGCGTGGCAAGCAAAGACACTCTCAACATGGCCACATGAGAGCAATTGCTTTTAGCAATTAATAGATAGGGTACAAAGAAGCAAGGCTCGAGTTGTTGCCTGAGCCGGGATGAGAGCCTCACCGTGTACAACCACCCGTTCTCCTGAGGAGAAACGTCAAAGCTAGAAACCATTTTTTTGCGTTTTTTTTTTTCTTAATTTCTTTTACTCCAATTTCGTTTCTGGCATAACTAAGAGAGAAAAAAAGAAGGAAAAATACAGTATAAAAGCCTAGGTGCGTGGCAAGCAAAGGTACTCTCAACGTTAAACGTCAAAGCTGGAAACAATTTTTTTGGTTTTATTTTTTTTTAAATTTCTTTTACTCCAATTTCGTTTCTAGCATAACTAAGAGAGGAAAAAAAAAAAAAGGAAAAATACAATATAAAAGCCCTGAGGCGTGGCAAGCAAATGCACTCTCAAAGTGGCCACATGAGAGCAATTGCTGTTAGCAATTAATAGATAGGGGATATAGATAGATATATACATATTAAACACTAATGTTATCAATTTCTAAAAAGCATTTTTCATTTCATAAAATACACAAACAATATAGCAATTGTTGAAGGAAAATACTATTATGTGCCCTCGTCAAAGCCAATGACGATTATCTTTCGGTTATTATGTAACGTTCAATCAGTATTTATTGCCATCAATGTAATCTGTGTTCACATTGTAACCGTGACCCTATATAAAGGGATTATCTAATGGAATGAGATACAGTTTTTCCCACTTTTACTTTTACACGTTATCAGCACGTAGCTCAGAGAAAAAAAAAACCCTAATTGAGCCGCCGCCGCCGCCCAGCCCGCCGCGAACAGCTTTATCCATCAACGGCGATATCCCTTTGGTGAACAGATCTATCAATTCTCCAGTGAACGCAAAGGTAAGGTTTTCCTTAGCCTATATATATATATTTATACCTCGCAACCGATTGCATGTTCAGGTTTAAAGAAAAAAAGGGGTTTGGAAATTATATTATTTCATGTTAATGGATATTATATTAATGTTGATTTTATTATGCCATCACTCATGGATATTGCCGTATTCATTGCGTTTGTGTACCTGTGCATTATAGAATCCCATAGCTAATATGTATGCCGACAGCAAGTTGAATCATTTAGTTAGTTTGTAGAAAATAATATTTTAGTAACAGTAAGGTAGTGTAAGAAATTTATTATTTTGGCATGAAATAAAAATGTTAGTAATAAGAAAAACGATTCACTCCTAATAAACAATCAATGGCCAATAATGACCCTGATCTTTTGATTATGTATATATTTGGATCGCATGTTTTTCTTTTGGTTTTGGTATTATATGCATACAGTTGATTTGTATATGCTCGTAATTATAATAAATCATACATTTTTTCTTTCATGGTTAAATATTATGTATATATCCACAGTGTTATTATTTGATTATCACTTTGTTTTGAAAATTATTTAAGGACTTGTTCTTACATTGAAAAATGTTATGTGCTATTAATGCCCGAAATTTCAAATTGAGCATAATAATTATATGTTGATTGTCTTATAAATAAGATTATATGTCATCCTATGATAAAGAAATTTCATAGGCGTTATATACTAAGTACAAAACAATCAATGTGATAAAGTATCTTCACAAAGCATCGAAAAAATGAGTGACCGCTATGTACCATGGCATCGTGATCCAATTCACACTCTTGGAAATTAATTATTGTGGATGTCTTATGACTACATAATTAATATGCTCTTCACTCTTGTTTATGTAGATGGTCGATACAACTCGACCAATTTGAAATCTTGGACTCGTAAGAATTGAGTACCACCGCTGGTTTTCGGATGTGGAAATGGCCTTTGTTGCAAAGGACTACACTCTCACTATCAAAACACCCACCGACCCTAAGGGACGACCCATCTAAAGTAAAGTAAAAGCAAATGCCCTAATGTTCTTGAGGCGACATATTGACTCTAGCTTACGCCGAGTACCTTCGATTGAAAACACCCAAAGAATCGTGGGATGCCCTGTAGGACGTTTGGGAACATTCATGACACTTTACTCCCGAGCTCTGCCTGCGCTTCGGTGGAATGAAATCCGCTTGCTTGACTACAAAGGGGTAGACCAATTCAACAAGGACATGTTGCGTCTTGAAACACGTCTCAAATTACGTGGAAAGGAACTCACGAGAAGATGATATGATCCAGAAGACTCTTTCCACTTTTCCTACTTCAAAAGACTTATACTAGCGAACCAAAGATAGGCTGAGTACGACAAGAAAAAATATTACGACCTTTCACAAATTGATCAACATGCTGCAAGTGGCTGAGCGGCATGATCAAGTTCTCATGAATAATAATGCCGGACTCTTTGGGACAAAGAAAATTCTGAGGTTAACTATGGCAAGATGAAAGGTGGAAAGAACCACAAAGAAAAGGGAGTTGGACGTCTTTGAGCCTTACCCACGTGGAAACAATGCACCACGTGGAAAGGGACCTAGGGGCCGTAGTATGGGCCGTGGAGGTCCCCCTAATGTATGGCGCAGAAATGGTGGTGATGGTCCTAGTGGCCATGGTGGTCCTAAGGCTAAGATGCAAAGGGCACCTAAGAACCCTCAAGAAAAAAGGGAGAGAGTTGGAACTGAACCTTGCTATAGGTGTGGAGTTACTGGGCATTGGTATAATACCTGCCGAGCAAGTAACAAAGTAGCAGCCAATTACAAGAGGTATAGGGAATCTAGAGAACAAGAGGCCCACTATACGGAAGATGGAGGCAATGACACTGATGTCAACCTCACAATTGCAGACTTCAATAGCAACAAGAACCCTGCCTTTCGGTCAATGGATGTTCCAGACTTTGATTGATCTGCTTTGCTTATTTATTTATTTTTCCAAGAACATTGTGAAGGCGGAATGCCTTATTTTTAATTAGACTATTTTGGTCTTAAAGTTCATTTGAATAATGGTTTGTTGAATTGGATTTTGATGTACGAGACTTTTATTTTGATTTTCGTTGGCCTATTAATAAATTTCGATTTTATTCTCAAGTATTGAATTTTATTCGATTTTATTTACCAAGATATACATGGTTCAAAATAGCACTATTAAGGTGTCAAGCAATACATACATCTACCATACAATAAACATATATATCGAGGATGAAAAGCATATCATTCTATCTCCATCGAAAAACTCTAAAGAATATGAGTTATGTCTTGAATTTTTAATCTCATCTAATTTAAATGTAGGAATGAATCGTGGAGAAATAGAGTGCTTAGGCGATAGTGGAACCACACACACTATCTTAAGGAATAGACAATTATTTGTCGAGTTAATTCCATGTAATTCATCTCGTGACTACGATGATTGGATCATCACAAGTAATACAAGGGCGAGGAAATGCCACATTTTTGATGCCTAACGGCACAACGATAAAAGTCACAAACGCCTATATGCACTAGAGCCAATCGAACCTTGTTAAGTTTCAAAGATATTCGTGCCAACGGTTATCATTTGAAACTCACTTTGTGAGAATGGAACTCGAATATTTGTATATTACCACAAATGAATGTGGAAGGAAACGCATACTAGAAAAGCTTATGAGTCAATCTAATGGATTATATATTACTACTATTCGGATTATTGAATCCTATCTCATCACCAACAATGAAATTTGGGACAACGACTCATACAGAGCTTTGGCATGATCGCCAGGACACCCTGGTCGAGATATGATGATCCGTATTTTAAAGAACTCACACGGACATCCCTTCTTTCGAGGAAAAAACAAAATGGGACAAAAATCCGACACAATGCAAAGTGTCCAAAGTAGTGTTTGTTTCAAAGCGACCATTGTCGCCTCAAGCACCGGATGAGTTATATCCTCTTCCTCATTGACCATTTCCAAGGCACACCAATCATTTTGCAAAGCACCGCTTTAGCAAAAAAGGGATCGAGACCTTCCTATGCTAAAGACATGAAACAAAACATTCCATTCTTACAAAGAATACAAGGTGATATATGTGGACCTATCCATCCGAATCGCGGGCCATTCAAGTATTTTATGGTTCTCGTGGATGCCTCGACACGCCGGTCACATGTCGCATTATTGTCCACAAGGAATCTTTGCATTTGCAAAACTCTTAGCACAGATTATACGTTTAAGGGCTCACCACCACGATCACCCTATCAAGTCTATAAGGCTTGATAACGCCGAGAGTTCACATCAAAAGCATTTGATGATTATTGCATGTCTATCGGGATTGATGTAGAACATCCTGCACCCATGTGCATACACGAGAATGGTCTCGCGAAGCCACCATCAAAAGGCTACGATGGTGGCCAGGGCATTGGTTATGCGCACCAACTTGCCTCTATCTGCTTGGGGTTATGCAATATTGCACGCAGCTTTACTTATTCGTTTGGACCCACCGCTAGCCAACCATTTTCTGCGTGCGCTTGGTTACCTGGATATGAGCCTGATATTTCACACTTACGCATATTTGGTTGTGCAAAGATATGTGCCTATTGCGCCTCCACAAATGCACTAAAATGGGTCCTCGAGAGACGATTAGGTATTTATGTTGGATATGAATCCCCAACTATTATCCGCTATTTGGAACCTTTGACAGCGATCTATTTACCGCAAGATTTGCGGATTGTCACTTTGATGAGACTATCTTCCCGTCGTTAGGGAGATAAGAAAAAGGATTTTCTAAGGAACAGCGAGGAATTGTCGTGGTTTGTCCCCACTCGCCTCATTTTGATCCCGTACCACACAAAGTGAAAGTGAAGTGCAAAGAATACTTAATCTTGAACGTGCGCATTCGATGCCTGATCGTTCTCGATATTGCTAAAGTGACAAGATCACATATACCACCGCAAAACGTGCTCGCAAGGTTAGAAGTCCCCAAAAGAGGCACAATGTCAGTAGCTAAAGGCATTGCGACCACACTTAGTGAGGTGTGGATGAGGCCGTGGCTGCCCAAAGAAAGAGGGGAGACCACTTGGTTCGACCGATACTCACCCAAGGAAGAAGAGGGGCGAGTAAGGCACAATCCGACCCATTAATCATCAATGTAGAAATCCTCTCATGAGATTATCTCTCGATTACGATTATGTCCATGAATCAATCTTGGAGGACGCTCCGATGTTTGAATTGATTCCAGAGAACAAAGAAATCTCAATGGATTATGAGAGTGCATACGAGTTGATGGAAAGATCTTCCATGCACATTGATGATATATTTGCATATCTTGTTGCTCAAGAAATCATAGAGCACGATGATGTCGAACCACGCCTGCTGCGAATGTCAACAAAGAGCAGATTGGCCTCAATGGAAAGAAGCAATCCAGTGAACTAGATTCTCCGACAAAGAGACAGTATTTGGTCCGGTAGTGCTAACCCCACCAAGTGTAAAGCACAGTAGGACATAAATGGGTATTTGTCGAAAAGCGTAATGAGAAGAATGAAGTCCTAAGGTACAAGGCTCGCCTTGTGGCGCAAGGTTTCTCACAATACTGGAATTGACTATGAGGAGACATACTCTCTGTAAATGGATGTAATAACTTTCCGTTACCTAGTTAGTTTAGTTGTTTCCGAAGGATTGGAAATGCAGACTCATGGATGTGGTTACAAAGATATCTCTACATGGGGATCTTGATTCGAGAGATATACATGAAAGTGCCTGATGGTCTTTCATTGCCCAAGTCAAGTGACTCTAAACCACGGAGTGCGTTCGCAATCAGTTGAAAACGCTCACTTTACGGATTAAAACAATCCGGCGGATGTGGTATACCCGCCTAAGTGACTACTTGATTGGGAAGGGATATAAGAATGATGAACTATGCCCCTGCGTATTCATAAAGAAAACAAGTTCGGATTTGCAATTGTAGCGAAGATATGTCGATGATATGAACATAATAGGTACTCTTAATGAAATAAGAGAAACCGCGAGCTATTTGAAATCCGAATTTGAGATGAAAGATCTTGGGAAAACTCGGTTTTGTCTAGGCCTTGAACTAGAACACCGAGCTTGTGGAATACTTATCCACCAGTCTGCATATGTCCAAAAGATGCTCAGCGATTTAATATGGACAAAGTGCACCCTGTTAGCACTCCCATGATCGGTCGAAGTTTGGACATAAAGAAAGATCCATTTCGTCCAAAGGAAGATGACGAAGAGCTATTGGGAGCTGAAATTCCCTACTTAAGTGCAATAGGCGCATTATTGTATTTAGCTCAATGTACTCGACCGGATATTGCATTCTCGGTGAACTTGTTAGCTAGATTCACTCCATGCCAACGCAGTCATTGGAATGGTATTAAAAACATATTTCGATACCTAAAAGGAACCATTGACTTGGGCCTATTTTTTCCCTACACAAAGACTAGAGGGACCGTAAATGAAAATACAACCCCTAAAGAAAATGTCAACAGCGAAATCGCCACCCCCTACTCAAACCCCCAAACAATGTATTAGTTGGGTTTGCAGACGCTGGTATCTATCTCGACCCACATAAAGGTCGTTCCCAAACCGGTTATGTATTTACCATTGGGAACACGGCGATATCTTGGAGATCAACCAAGCAAAGTCTTGTGGCTACCTCCTCGAACCACTCTGAGATTATTGCTCTACATGAGGCGGTTCGTGAGTGTATATGGTTAAGGTCCATCATTACACATATTCGAGGACCAGTGGTTTAAGTTCCACCATCAAGAGCCTACTTGCATTTATGAAGATAATGCAACTTGCATCGAATGTGATGAAGCTTGGTTATATCAAGGGTGACAACACAAAACACATATCACCAAAGTTTTTCTATAACCGAAGAACAACAAGCTCTCCTCAAGATTCAAGTGAATCAAGTAAGGTGCTGAGGAGAATGTGGCGATTTGTTTACCAAGTCACCGCTTAAAGCAATATTTGAGGAACATGTGAAAAATATAGGAATGCGAAGGCTTTCAAAGCTTCCTTGATCGGTGTAAGGATCGGGGAGATATAGACCTCGGGAGTCTAATACACACATGTTATCCTTAAAGATTAAAGGTGCGTTGTGCTCTTTTTCCTTTGACCAAGTTTTATTTTGTCCCACTGGTTTTGTTACTTGGCAAGGTTTTTAACGAGGCAACGATTCATGCACCATTTCGCCTTTGACTTGGCACAAGGGGGAGTGTTGAAGGAAAATACTATTATGTGCCCTCGTCAAAGCCAATGACGATTATCTTTCGGTTATTATGTAACGTTCAATCAGTATTTATTGCCATCAATGTAATCTGTGTTCACATTGTAACCGTGACCCTATATAAAGGGATTATCTAATGGAATGAGATACAGTTTTTCCCACTTTTACTTTTACAGCAATAGATTAATGCAACCATTATTTATTCTGATATTATATTTAAAAAAAATCGATATGGTCATTCATGTTGATTTCTATATTGTATCACTTAAAACGTCCTCAAAAAAAGGATAGTCGGTATATCCTACAACATGATCATTCGAGTAGAATGTATCCCGATCATATTTATTGAGAGGAGCATTCAACTCGAATCTTTTGGGTAAATCCGGATTAGCCAAGAACCATCTTCCATACGCAACCAGATCGGTATAACCTTCACTCACTGCTTTTATTCCGTCTTCTCGGTTATACCCTCCGGCAACAATAAAAGTACCTTTAAACGCATTTCTGATTGGAAATAGACCCTCTTTAGATTCCGATTTTTCAAACGGTAGTTTCATTCTTGGCTCAACCATGTGACAATACGAAATCCCGTATTTGTTCAATGCATTCGCTACGTAAACACCTAAAGCTTTGGGGTTCGAATCTCTAGGCTCAAATTATCGAAAGCGGGAAAGACGAATTCCAACCCTCTCAGCTCCGATTGCATTCGAAACCGCTTCAACTATTTCGAGTACGAATCTTGCTCGGTTCTCTATCGAGCCTCCATACTGATCAGTTCGATCGTTTACTTGGTCATTCAAAAATTGGTCTAGAAGAAAACCATAAGCAGCATGGATCTCCACACCATCAAATCCTGCAATTAATTTAGTTGCAAATTATGGACTTATTTAATAATAATCTCTAATAATAATAAATATAATCTGATGAAAATTGCTAAAAAACTCACCAGCTTCAATAGCATTAATAGCAGCAAGCTTAAAATGATTAATAATCTCAAGAATTTCGGTTGTTCTTAATCTTCGTGGTGGTGAAAATTCTTCAACGTTGCTACCGTTTGGTGGTGACGATATTCTTTTGTCCGTAGAAGATATAGGTGGCTGTCCGTTAGGCTGTTGACCTATGATTTCATTTCAATAAACATATTACATTATTTTATTTGTTGCGATAATGTTATCGTAAAACTAACGCTGTTTTATAAATAAATAAATGAAAAAATAAGCGCAATTCAAACATGTTAGTCTGAAAATGGATGAAATTGAAGTCAAACAATGAAGGAAAGAAAAGTCAAACTTACTATTATTAGAAACTCTTCCAGCATGCCAAATCTGGCAAAAGAAAACACCACCTTTAGCATGAACAGCATTCACAATAGGCTTCCACCCCTCTACTTGCTCTTTCGTCCATATACCAGCAACCTCTTTAGAGAATTTACTACAAAAAAGCGGACATCCGTATATCAATGAAGAATTCGTATACGAAAACGTAATGTACACGCAATTGTTTAAGGAAAAATGTTTATATACGTATAATGTACGTAAAAGTAAAAGAAATTAAGAATATATATTACATACCCAGACGCGGTTTCAGAAACTGCGGCGGCTTCAGATATAAGAAAACCACCAGGTGTACTTCTTTGGGAGTAGTATAGTATTGAATGTGGTTGTGGAACATTGTTATATGCTCTTTGTCTTGACATTGGTGACAATACTATTCTGCAATGCATTTATACATACCTCTAATGAATTAAAAGATATAGAATGCTAATTATAATAACTTTAAAAACTCCTGCAATACTCGGAATAGTTTAAAAGCCGCTAAATTACGTACCTGTGTGAGAGCTGAAATTTTCCCATTGTGTATGGAGTAAGTAGAGAATTTTGCTTTTGTTCTTCTTTTTCATCAACTCCTTGCTTCACCATATTGAAATTTCTGAATGAAATTTGTTATTTTAATTGTTTGTTTTGTTTTTTTGATTCAGAGAGTTAATTGTTGCAGTTGTTAATGAATATGAAATGGGTAATGGCTGCTTATTTATACATGTGTGTGACGAGAGTGCATATGTCATTTAATTTGTCTATTTCGTTGACTTTTTAATAATAGGATCTTAGTATTTCTCTACTTTTCAACAAACAAAAAAGTTGAAATATTTTTGGTCAAAAAACACATTCTTCAACTATTTTGTGATATTTTGTTCATTTTAATTCCATGCGTCTTAGTTTACAGTTTAGTGGTAAAAATAAAGCTGTTGTACCGACGCTTTTATCCTTAAATTGAGGTGTGGGAGTTCAATATCACAACTTTTCACCTTTTTTGGGTTTAAAAAAAAAGTGTATATGCATCATTTCCACACTGAAAATTGAGACATAATTCATGATTTACATTCATCATCTGCAAAGCTGTAGGGGATGTTGTATGGCTCTTTAGTTGGGGCTCAACCTTTTATTTTATTTTATTTGTAATATCGTTTTTAGTGATACATCACACATAGAATTGATCTTTGTCGACCACAAGTATGGACAGTAAAATATGGATTTGCTATGGACACTACAACAAATCTACTTTCGGAGCACCATATAGACATTCAATCACTGAAAAGTCGAATATAAACTCAACTTTCGTCTCTGAAGAGGTTGAATGTCCATATTCGACCAGTGTAATATAAAATCGAACCTAGCATTCAACCTTGCAGATGTCAAATGTCTATTGCGACCTCTATAAAGTTGAACATAACCCGAAACATATGATAACATGATAGATTCACTCTGACATCACATTATCATATCCATCCATTTGTGCACTCTTTTATACAGGTAAAAACGAGTAGATATGTATATGTATGTCCTTTGATACAATCTTTCTCCCTACGACGGTTATACCATGAAATCCTTCCAAGACTAACAATTCATTCCATTAATAAAACATACTACAAGTGGGGATACAAGAGCTTTATACTTTTTTTACAAATCAAACAAATATATACATAAAAGAAGTCTATGGAATGTGAGCAATTTCAAGCAATATTTTGTTCAGTGACTGTGGCTTTGAGAAAAAAGGGCAATGATCACTGCCCTTAATCTTGAATACACCTTCAGGTGGGTTTTCCCTAACAAGCTTTTCTTGAACATCTGGAGACAATGCTTGATCTTCTAATGTCTGAATGTAAAATCTCCGGCCTGTTCCGTATTTCTCCGGTGTCAACGACAGCTTCTCCATCATCGGACCAGTCGGTATCGCTCTCATGGAAACCATAGCCAATGCAATGTCCTGAAATTAAAAGTCCGGAATGCATTTGATATAAGGTTGAGAAATAATGAGTTTAGTAACTTTCAGTGAATCAATTTAAAACCAAACGAGGACTCGTTTCTAAATGATTACCTTAGCAGGAGATTGGTTGAAAAATAGGGCATGCATTTGCTGTTTCTCAAACCTGAATCCAGTTGCAGGTTTCTGGATTCCATTTCCATGTATAAGCAATTTAGATTCTTGCATAAATTGTTCCACTGAACCTAACTGTACACATTAGACCATTAGAATTGCATTTAGGCAGAAACTCAATCATTAATATTTAGAGAAATCATTTGCACAAACACATACATAAGAGAACTTGCATCCATTTTTTTTTTTAACAGATCGTGTATTTTACAGACTCAAACAACGCTTACTCAATATATTCTAGAGAATCTATGTTCGGAATGAAATGCATTAGAATCTCTACAAGACATGATTCAAATAGGGAATTCCGTAATCTATGCGGTACATGTGGTGTAGATCTGAGTAAAAAATATGATGCATATATAAGGTTCTTAGTGGATCTGAATGTCTATGCTACAAATTTACCTTAATTTACGGTATCTACTGTAAATATCTAAAGGAGACCGTATCTTTTACGGAATGTGTAAGAGCATTGGCACTAGATACTGTAAACTAAGATAAATCTGAAAAATGAAGATTCCAATCATTCAAATCCACTGAAAAACACCTATAGTAGAATATCTACTTACACAATCTTTAAATTCTACACTACATGCACTGCATAAAATACATAATCTCTATTCAAATTATGCTTTATAGAATTATGATGCATTTAACTCTTAGTAAAGATACTTTAGAACGGAGAAATTAGAAGAAACGATGTTGTAGTAAAATAGAGAATCTCTTAAAATGAGCTGATCCAAGTGCTCAAACTCAAACACTATTTTTTTTTCCCCTAAGTTTCGAAATCTGTTTTCATAATGAAATACATTGAAATCTCTACCGCACATGCATAATTTGAATACGTTTCGTATTTTATATGATGCAATTAGTACCGTGTAATTAAGGTAAATTTACAATTTTTACCTGTTCAGCAAATACATCGAAAGGCCTCTGCCCATCATTTATCATTGTAGCACATAAAAAAACTCCTTTAGAAATCTTTTCTGGAAATTTTTCCATTGCATAAGAAACACAAGCACCTCCACCACTATGTCCAACCAAAATTACCTATAATTTCATCACAATTAAACATCTTTAAACTTCCAAAAATACAAAACTCGAAAAAAGAAAAGTCCAAACTCCTGCAAAAAAATAAATAAATATATCATCACCTTTTCATCGTCGGATAATTTCTGCAGAAAATCGATCAACGGTTTGGAGTAATCCATCAACGTTGTGACGTTGTTTGTATCCGTTAGATCAATACCGGATCCTAAAAGATCTAAAGCAATGGGTTGCAATCCTGTTTCTTCAAGCAGAGCAATAGTTTTATACCAACACCAAGCTCCAAATCCCCCTCCATGTATCAAAACAACTTTTTTTGTTTTGATGTTTTCCAAATAGTCTGCCAACTGTACATGATTTATCGCGCATAAGGGTATTTGCGTCACATACTTTTAACAGATTCTTTATTTTACCGATTAAAACACCCCATTTCTTTATTTTATCTAATATCTTTTTTTAGTATCTTGTGCAATTGCTATGTGACATGATTAGGATGGGAATACTATAAATACTTGTAAATCTGTATTTTAAAGATTTAAAAACCTTTTGATTTATAAATCATTATTTTAAAGATACTAAACAAATCTAGGAAGAGACACAAAAGCAAGCAAGCTTTTACATTTTTCTCAACAAAAAAGAAAAAGTGTCCCTTCACTTTTTCTCATCACTTTTTGACAATATCATTAATCTTAAACTTTTTAACTAAACAAATACTAATCATTACGCTTTATATATACACAAATAAATGCACTTTTTTCCTAAGCATCACAAAAAGAACCAAAATTTCCATAAAAACAATCATTCCCCTGCTAAAAACATTACAAGTAAAGAACACTAAAATGTCAACACGAGCCGTCTTAGGTGACACCACACCAAAATATACCAAAATATACCGCTTTTGGCATCACAATACAAGACTTTTAAACCTTATCAGAGCTCGACTATGGAACTCGACTTTCACACGGTCAAGAGAAATGTTTGCGGCACAACAAATACCACAACACACTTTTAACTTTTAAGCCATTGATTTTTATGGGACCCATATTATTCAATAAGTCCCACATCATAATCAATGGCCTCAAAGTGTGTTGTGCACAATGTTGTGGCTATTTTATTTAATAAGACTATCACTACTCCACGATTAATTCTACAGCTAAAAAAACCGACTTTTTAGTCGTCAATTGTGACAATCCACAAGGTGAATTACAATTTTATGCTTAACAATTGACTTTCTGCCGGTTGTTTTCGGTACGGTGTCACAATAAAAACAGTATGGTGCCAAGCTGAAGCAAAATACAATTATAAGAGGCATTTATTTACACCACGTCCGATCTATTTGTGCATCACTCTGATCTAAACCACATTAGAACCGACTTTGTGAAAGTCGGGTTCTGAGAATCTATAAAGCGACTTTTCGTAGGTTAAGGAACGAGAACCGACTTTATCAAAGTTGGTTCTCACAGTGCACCTACGAAAAGTCACTCCAAAATCGACTTTCACAAAGTTTCTACCGTGTTACACAGATAGAGCGGTGTATGTTAGGTATGGACCGTATGGTGCAAATAATATCTGAGACAATTGATGTTAGGTATGGACCTGGTTTGTAGTAAAAGGATCAGAAAAATCGTTCCTCCGGCGAGAGCTGGTGGATCCTCCTCCGACCCGCCTAGAAACAGACCCATCGAATCTCTGAGACAATTGATGCTGCTGAATCGCCATTGATAGAGCTTGTTTATGAAGAAATTCCTCTTCCTTCAAGTTCTTCCTCCTTGATGATCTCTCACTAGTCCCAATTCTCCTACTTCTCGATGCTGCAACTACTTTTGAATCCTTGGGCATACATATGTTACTATTACCCATTTCTTCTTCACATACAATTTCAATAAACACACTTTATTTTTTCCTCTCCTCAAGTGCTTGTTCCAGATGCTTTTTTCTTATAACACCATTTTTTAAGGACAAGAAGAATGTTGGGGTGTTTTGAAGTAATGCTAAATGAGATTTTTTTTTATTCCTCTTTACCTTGAATGGCAAACAGACATCATAAAGAATAGGGTGATCCTCCGTACACAACGGGTCACACGATATTCTTTTCAACGCCTATAATTTACTGGACTATTATTTATATCAGAGTCACTCTACTTAATTTGTACACTAGTGCAGCATAGTAGAACAAACTTCTGAAAGTCGGTTTCGGAGGCAAGAACCAACTTTTCACTATAAAGACCTTTTGAAAGTTGGTTTTCAATCTAGAGCCCACGATAAGTCGGTTGGTGGCTCTAGAACTGATTTTTACAATGTTTGGTTCCAGTGTGGTACATATATAGAGTATTGGTCTTGCAAGTATAATGATAATGCGCCAGACACCCCGGATCTGGATCTCATCCATTAAATAAGTCAAATAAAATCCACAATCTATATCATGGGTGTAACACACCCAGACCTCGGACCTGGTTGCGTTAAATGAGTCATAAATGACCCGTCAACTGCTTAGACCGTCGTTTTCGCTTAGTCTAAAAGGACTAACCCGAGTTGACAATATATTATGTCTCACACTTATATGGGGTGATCATTCACTTACTTTACAGATATGGACTTTACGATGAGGTAGGTCTTATAAGGGAGGGGGCATATGCCCCTAATGGAGATAGGAAATAAATTTTAAAATGAAGTACTTTTGTCAATAAAAAATATAGAAACTTGACTAGTGCACTCGGTGGATGTACAAATTTGCTCTGGTATATATATATACTTAGCTTAAAAACGTGCATTTGATGCACTTTAACTAATAAACATGCCGTAACATTTTTCAAAAGGAAACAACAAACTCAAAAAAAAAAATAAAATATAATACGTAAAACATGAGGTTAAGTGAATTAGTGAAATGATAGTATATATGATAAACAATCTTGTAATTACATCAAATACTCGGGGTCTTTTTCTCTACCGATCCACACATTCCCCTCATTTACATTTTTCATTTAACCAATAAAAAATAAAGAGAAAGCTCTAATGTACATTATAGAATCCAACACCTTACTTTTTAAGCATCCGAGTACCCTTTCGATCGCGCTGCATGGACTGCTTCGATCGTTGATAGAAAAATGCCAGAAACACAGAGAAAAATAAAAACCGAAGGGTCAAGGCATGTATTTCATAGGAACCTAGCAATTCCCAAACAAAAGAATTCAAAGAAGGCATTGTTCAATACATAGTTGTTTCTGCTTTGGTACATGATAGGAGGAATAACTTGAAGTTATGGGCTCGACATTCATCTTATTCCACATAAACATACGCAACTCGTGTTCAACAATCCTTTTGCAAGAATCAACACCTAACATAACTAAGAGCGAAACCAAAACTAAGTGGCACCAAAATTAAAGATCCAAATCGAATACGTGATCAAGGGATCTTCAAAGACGTAACATGAATGACTTGCAAGTATATAGTTAATTTCAAAGGCATGTAACGTCACAGTGGTGAAATATGTAACATAGATTTTCCTTCACAATGCCTCCCTGACAATAAATACAATTAATTTTGAACTCAATCACTAAAACCAAACTTTAGAGTTGTGAATCTTCTATATTATTTTATCAGCTTATATTCACTAAACTATCCTGCCAAGAAATAACAGATATCAAGATATGCTTTTGCTAAGATCATCAATTCTTTTTTAGTTAAATTGTTGCTAATTAAGAGCAGAAATACATCATCGAAGTACGCTAAGTAGTAAGTAGAATTAGAAGAATAGTATAAAACAATATCAAATATCAAAGCCCCCATTTAACAAAATATCTCAATCCTCATCAAAGCAGGGATTAAAACATCATCAAAATCAATTAGGTATGTTCAGCTAAGAACTTATAATTACATGGGAACATTTTTTTAAGGGATAATAACAGTTTTAGGACCTCATGTTTAACGTTTTGGCAAAATTGACCCTTATCTTTTGAAATAACAATTTTAGGACCTTATGTTTGTGTTTTTTTTTCAGTTTTAGGACAAATTCAAAAATTTAGGACCTTATGTTTGTGTTTTAGGACCTTATGTTTGTGTTTTACTTCAACAATTTTAGGACCTTATTTTGAATTTGTCCTAAAACTGAAAAAAAACATAAACATAAGGTCCTAAAATTGTTATTTCAAAAGATATGGGTCAATTTTGCCAAAAACGTTAAACATGAGGTCCTAAAACTGTTATTATCCCTTTTTTTTAACAAAAATAAATGTTTTATAAAGACCTCAAAGTGCTTTATGAAAGCAGTGCATTGACTAATTTTTTTTGGTGTGATATCAATTAATCTTTCATCAGAAACTGCAATTTTGAGTGCAACCCAATAGACATAATATGAAGAAACATAAAATTCTTGACAAAGACTAAGAATTTGAGACAACATATGAACTACCTACAATGAATTTCATAATCGAACAGTATGCATGTAGGATAAATATAAATTTGGTCGGATTTTCATCTGGAGTATTGCTTGCATGGAACATTTATAACTTGTAAAGATAATCATTGGGGTGAGTCTGAACAAAAAGCGTCATTAGAATAACCAAGAATAAAAGAATAAGTAAATCAAATGCAAATATCGTAAAAGAATAAAGATTTGATGTTATTCCACATTCAAAAGGAGCATAAGAAGAGGAGATCGACTTGTTTGTTTCATCCACCTTATAACTGTAAGAGAGCAAGAACAACATCGATTAGGACATAAAAAATTATGATGCAAGTGCGTAACCATGAGACTTTAGTGTACTTCATTCGACATGAAAAGAGATGCACGTTGGGTTAAGACCAAAGTCTTGTTTTACCCACCTTCAATACAATTATTTCTCCCAGGATAGCCTCTAAACAAATGCCAAGTGCACTTGCAAACTGAGTAGATCATTCCATAAATAAGAAACACACGTAAACCATATAAATGAAATGAATATAGGGTAAAGCCTCAAATGAAGAGCCAAAGTATAAAAGTTACATTAAGAAGTACTACAACAACAACGATCATGACGGATGCTTTGAGAATTGAAGAATTTCAAGTAAAAGGGGCACTTTGTTTTCAAGTTGTTGACCCTCTTCAATATGTATGTGCGATCCCATTTACCCAAAATATTTCAGAAGAATCTTTGACGGCTTATTTCTTGTCATAAATCCACCCAAATGCATCCTCAAGATATATATACAATTTAAGTAAAAAAAAAAGATATACATACAACGACTGGACTAACAATAATTGAGTTCCATCTTTTCTCCTCCAATAAATGCAGGTATACTTGCTGAAGAGTAATAGTAAAAAGGACACATTATAAGTTGATTGGAATACTGATAAATATATTCAAAGTATATATATCTACAAATGTACCCCCACGTATATATGTTATACCCTTAGAGATGAGAAATTTCCTCATTGCCCACATGGAACTCTTCCAAACAGATGGGACATTCACTGCAATGGTCGGAACATCCTTCAATCTGAACTTCGTAGTTCATGAATGAGTGCTTCAACAACTTCATCTTCAAGGGCAAAAGAGGAAATTGAAGCAATTATTTTACATAAAAATCAAGTACTTAAATCATAAGAGGATTTTAATGAAACAACCAAAAACAATAGCAAGAATGCTGGCTTTCAATGATGGAAAAGAATTGAAATGGGAAGTTGTAACAACAAAAAGCGCAAATGAATTGGAAAAAGAAGAAAATCATCGAAATGGGAAGAATTACCTTGGCTTTCTTGCTAAGCATCTGTGAAAATCTGAAATGAGATGGGCGTTGGATGACTTTGCCGTGGATGTCTGCAAAAAAAGATATCAAAACCACCTAGAACTAAACATGTTTATCTACCAAACTCCACTTGCCGCATGCTTCTAAAAATAGAAGACTTAACTCATCTTTTCAATTAGAACACTCGAACTCACTGCGATTTAGCGTACATCTCTTTGATCTCCTTATCACCCATGAAAGTCCACCTTTATCGCTGCATTTGATTTTGAATTTGAATTTTGAGTTGCGCAAAGAGCTCTGCGAGTTTTGTCTTCAATAGTATGCACCGTTGAATTCATAATCATCCGGACACCATGTAAGTAATTCAATTAGAACCATAACACACCACAAATTGAATTAACACTTTCTCGCATGTAGGCTGCTACATTCGTTGCATTCACATATAGAGAGCACCACAAAAGCACAGAGTAACGAAAATCTCGATGCTCGACGATGCTTGCTCTATAATTCATTGATTGAATACATCAAAATTAACTCAAAACCTCTCCCTGCAAATATAGGGCTCAAATGCGTTTGTGGATCTAAAAATAGGAAGTACAAAAGTGAGCAAATTGCAACTGTAAATGTGAAAATTACATATCAACAAAAGGCATATATTGAAAACTTAAACAAAAAACTTTGAAACCAAGACAACCTGTGAATAGACAATTGACAATATACGATAAGAAATTGTAATTTGTTTTCAGATCAAGATCCTCATATGCAGTAAAATAGAATCAAAGCATGAGGCAAAACTCTTTTCTCTCGAGAAAGAACCCTCAACATCGAAAATACCGAATAAAATCAGTGGTAACCGAAAATTCAAGTGTGGCAACTGAAATAGGATCATGATAAAGTATCATACGATAAACAAAAAAAAGTGTGCAAAAATTATATTCAAAGCTGAAGAAACACATCATTAGAAGAATCGTAGGTTAATATCCTACCAAACATAATATTACACGAAAAGATTGAAAATTACAATACACCATCGTCGTCGCCGCCTCCCAAGTAAATGAGCCTCATCATTCATTTCCCCAACCGCAGACCTCATCCACAGATCATCCCGATGGCCAGAAATCCACAATTCGAACAAAAGAAAAAGGGATGTCGTGCGATGAAGTATTAGGCCCATGAATGCAGCAGAACATAATTATCATTATTCATTGGATTTGATTACGATTTGAAGAGTTTGTGGATTGGATGGTAATCCAATTGAAATAGATTTGAACCAAAGACGGAAGAGGTTCATTCACTGCAAAGTCGGATTTGATGTGAACGTGGAATTAGTTCAGCCGAACATCCAGGAGGGTTAGTTAAGCATAATCTTATCTTCATCCAGATTTGAATTGCGTAGAGGTTGAGATTTGTGAAAGATACTGAGAGCTCTAGCTTGCGTTTTTTTTTTGCACGGGTATAAGGCGGGTCAAGAGCGGGTTATATGGGTTAAATCCGGGTAATTGGGTTAAAACTGCTCCTCTTTATATTATATAGTATAGATATTTTTTTTTTTTTTTTTTGAGGGCAGCTCTGGTATATCTATTGGATCAAATTTCTTCCGTCACCAGTCTGGTACCATAATCAATGATGTAATAACATTTTCCCTTTTATCAGCTGTTGTATCTGAGCGGTTGTTACGGTGGAATTTCCTTAAAAATAAAAAATAAAGATAAAACAGCTGCAGCTCAACTAAATAAGCAGCAATTTAATGCAAATAATTGAAAGGTTTGCTAAAGTCTTCTTTTGTATTTGCATTATCAACAGGGGGCTTTCTGATTTTTCGGCGCATATTTTTCTGAAACGTAGCCTGGCAAGATGTGATGTGAAGGCATTATTATTATTATTTTTTTTTTATTTCTACTGCTCATTTTGTTGAACCAAGTAATTATTTATTATGTAATTATTTATTACGATTTAAGTTTCATAAAAAAAAAATGGAGTTTGACATTAATATATACAAAGATAGGTGTTACATGAACATCATTGAAATGGTTGAAATGATATATAACTGGGATAAACTTTGTTTTTAAATACAAAATATCAAATTGCATAGCTACCCGCCGACCAAAATTAATTTTTATTTTTTGAGGGGACCAAACTTGATTTTGTGCATGACCACATATTTTATTTCACATTAATCACTTTTTTCTTTTTTTTTTTTTTTTTTTGAGAAAACATTAATCGCTTTTTAATACTAGTAATATCACACCTTGAAAAATATGAGAAATTTATATGAGCTCGGTAATTTGATTAATCATATTAGGCTAAACAGAACGATAAACATAATCAGATACTAGATTCATTTTACTTTAAGTAGCGTTGTTAGTACAGAATTATAGTGTGATATTATTGAATAATTGCAGTAATTTATCAATAATAATTGAATCAAGATAGTTAAGTGCCCTTACAACATATATTATGAGTGTTCTGGCAAACAAACATGACAATTAACATTCTTAGAATACAAATTGTTCTGAACCAACAACCATTTCCCATATAAGTAGCATTACTATGACAATAGAAAACACAAATAAAGGCGTCATTTTTTTCACTTTAAAAAGTTCATATCTAAAATTCTACTTCAATCGTATCAACGGCGTCGCCTACGATCCTCGTCTTCATCGTCAGAATCACCACTTTCACGAAAACGCGGATTTTTCTCCTGCACATCACCGCATGAAATGTGAATACATAATACGACAAATTTTATTATGCAATAGAGCTTTAAATGAACCGAGCTACTCATACTCGATTCGAATAGGTATTTGACCCAATTCACTTTTTTCGAGTGTGAGGTACTCGATTAATTAACCGAGCCAAACTCGAGTTTCATTATACCATAATAGAGTAGATCGCGAGTTAATCGAGCTATATAAATACTAATAATTTGGTTAATTTATAAAATTTAATAAAATATTTTCAATAAGTATGTAATTCCGTTCACACAAAAAAAGTAAGTAATTATAAGGTGAGTCAAGCTAGATAATGCCACATTTTATGAAAATTATATGAATTCTAAGAACATATTCGAGCTTCCACGCCAAGCCGAGTTATATCGAGTACTTAACAAGCCGGGTTCGATCTTTGCCTTTTTATGGCTCGAGCCGAGTTACAAGCCTGAACTTTTAAGTCAACTCGAGTTGAACCCTATAGAATATCGACTTAACTTGGCTCAATCACACTCCTACTCTGGAGTATCTCAGCTGAGAAAATTCATTTGCATCCAATCAAAACATGAGATGAACTACTTTGTTTAAGAGCATGACTGTAACGTATACGATACTGCATGTCGTCTTTTGATTGGATGCAAATCAGTGAGGACACCCCAGAGTAGAATTTCGAGAGAAAATAAAAAACGCAAACACATGTTAAAGCTATGTTCATTATGAATAGAGAAGTTTGTATTTACCGGTGGTCTGGAGTCATGATCAGCATTTCTCCTGGAATCATACCCAGAACTTCTTTTCGAGAACTCAGGTGGACGCCGATCATCATCACGATACCTCTTGCGATGGTGGTAGTCTGCAAAAACAGGAATTATGTAAAAAAACTAAAGAAATTTATGGCACGACACGACTATTGTAACAATGATTGTACCCTGTGGGATACAGATGATGTATAGAAAGACAGTAAAAATGGTTACATATCATGTCCATCCACTTATAGTACAACGGTTGTACCTTAAAACTTTTCGTAATTTTTTTAATGAAGTTAGAAAGAAGAAGTTACCTCTACTCTGTCGGTTAGAGCCGCCTCCATAACCACGGTTTCCTCCATGCCTACCACTATCACCACCATCTACAAAGGGGATATTTTATACAAGTAAATCATAACAGTGATTGGTATAAGTAATTAGTTTTAAGCAAAAAAATAACAATTTATATTTATACGGCTGCTATTATCGGTTAACTACTAAGATACTTAAAACGGTTAAAATCCTACATGGAAGTGGCATAACATGGTCGAATGCAGCCAATGATTCCGTGTTGTAGTCCACAAGTTGTCGTGCTTCCAGCTCTCTTTGCACTAATTTCCCATAACCACCTCTACGTACAAACTCGGTCAAGGAACATCAATGAACTATATAAAATCGAAATCTAGTTTAAACAAGATTGAAAAGGAAACAAAAGGGAAACGTGGTCATCTTTCCTAACGTTTGAGTACCGATATACCCAGAGACACGAACAGTCTATGAGAATAATTAATATGCTCAGAGAGTCCTCTACTATAAACAAAGAAAAGCGAACAGCAAAAGGATATCTGGATCGTAATCAGTACGATATTCATCACGCACCTGAAAAACAGGATAGCTGTTAGGGCATACACAATTATTACAGAATGTCTCTGAATGGATGAAATAAAAATGGAAAGGCGAGAATCGAGTGGTAGATCACCTGCCCTCCGCTTTTGCCACGACCCCACTGACGTCCCTCTTGGAAACCCCAGTCATAATCCACACGAATAGGCCGATCATCCAGAATTGTTCCACTAATATACTTAACTGCATTTTCAGTATCTTCTCTAGAGTAGTACCTAAACCATTCAAGAGTAGGATGTTGTCATATTTTCTTCTTCCGCTCTAAGTAACCCCACCTCCCTAGTCTAACTTGGAGGAAAAGGCAGAAACGCATGCCATATAATGAACTTGGTTTTGCAGGACGTGTTTCCAGTTTATCAAACCAGGCCTCAACAACTTTCAGTTTCCACCCTCTCTCCCTTCCCCACCAACAAATACACACAGCCACACACACATATAAATAAAAACAAAAGCTAGACCAAAGGCTACACACACACACCACATACACAACAACTGTTATTAGCAAGATGCAGTTTTGCGCATGTAGTCAATCGAAAGACAAAAATGCATCAATTTTACTCGATGAAATAACTAGTGTTCTGATGAACAAGTAGAATCAAGTAGAAGACAAGGACATAGACACTTAATGAAGGAAAAACTCGTGTTCAGTATATTTCAGATGATGTTCTCAACAAAAATAAATCCAAGTCATGAAGTAACAGTATGTTCATGTTAAGATGAAGACAGCTTAAAATGTTGTTGAATACCAACTTGGATCGTTAAATAAGTCATCAGCTGAGACTCACAGATAACAATTCAAGCGAAAAGTAAGCGCAGCAACAAAAACTTCCATACGATATTTGAAAAGATAATGTCACAGGTCACAGCTTTGAATTCAGCATGGATTACATAATGTAACAAACACAAATAAATGACACAATTGCCCCAAAATATGCTGTGAGCATAGTTCCAAGCATAACATACTTTCTTTCAACTCATGAATCAACATTCTTCTGCAAAAAGTAAAAAACTGAAAGACAGAACACTTACAATACAAAGCAGAAGCCACATGGTGTCTTGCTATTCTTATCCAAACCCATGATTATCCTCTTAATCTCACCAGCTCGTGAGAACAACTCGTACACTTGCTCCTCAGTTGTGTAGAACGACATATTCCCAGTATAAACAGTCGTGGAATTCAAAAGTGCTTGCTCAAATTCCTCTTGCGTCCCCGAAAACCTTCTATCTCTATACTGTGAAAGCTTGCTTGTATCCTAATATAACCAAGCACCAAAATAAATATTAAAGAGCAAAATAAAATAAAAAACAATTAAAGTTTTTTTGGATCTTATATAACGAAAACACCAAAAACACACAAAGGGGCAATCCTAACAATTAATTTTTTTTTCAAAAATGCTAGTGCCACAGCAAAATTCCACCACACCATAGGAAAGCTTTGCAGGGGCGTCGTAAAGCATAGCAAAGTGTAGCAAGCACGTGTACGCTCTCACGAGAGAGCTTAGCAAATCATAGCAAAGTGTAGCAATCAAATGAGCACGTAGCAAATCATAGCAAATCGTAGCAAACAAGAGCGTAGCAAACACGTGAGAGCTCAGCAAAGTTAACGAAGCATCATAGCGCCCTTTGCTACGCCGGCGATGCTTTGATATGCTTGTGGCAGCATTTTATTGTGCTTTGATATGCGTGATGTAGCATTTAATTGAGCAATTTCGTTGTGGCGCTATCAAGTTTGAAGCTTTTTACTACCTCCAGCACAGAAAAGCATCATAACAAAACATATCAATTACTTCTACTACGAACCATATCAAATTTGTTAATTAAACGAAAAATCAAGCTAAGGGAATCATCAATTACCTTGAAAAGAGACGCCATTGTGCAGAATCGAGCTCTATTCCACCAACTCCTTGATTTGATACTGAAAGAATATCACCAAACGAATCCATTTCAGATATATGATATATGTTTTTTCTTTTGAAGATGAAGAAGGAGATGGGGATGGAGGAAATCGAAGCATAAATAAACGGAATTAAGAAATCGAAATAAAGAGAAAGGGAAGAAGGAAGCGTACTTGGCTCCAAGGAATTGAACTCGAACCTGTGTAGCCCTAAATAGAGAAGGCTTTAGCTCGATAGGGATCCGACCCGGTTGGTTTAGTGACAATTTTATCCGGTTGAACCATGAACAATTAAACCGGTCGAACTTTAATATTTTCCTTTTCTTTTTTTGAAAACCCCTTTTCTTTTTGAAGACGGATAACAAACTTGAACCTAAACATGATGAAGATTTGAACATTGAATCCCTACAAATTGACAAACTTTATATCACAACTAAGTGTAAATCAGAAGGATTGTGTGTATTTCTTATGCTCTTACTTAAGCACACTAGGTATTCGGTGAAATGCTGCAATGGAAGTTTTAAAAAGAGAATCATTTTCAACTTCTCTTTGTTCAATAGTATTAGCTGAATAGCTGACGGTTTCTTGCTATATGTTTTTTTCAGGGACGGTTCATTCAGCTTATAAATTCAGAACAGCTGCTGGTGAAAATGAACTGGGCTGTTTCAAGTACAGGTCTTTCTTGCTCCGGCTCAAGTATTCCCACGGGAGTTGATAGGTCGAGTATATTTCACAAGCAGAGCAAACGGGATTTCACGGTACTACTATGAATCCTGTTCCTTAAACTTTGCTCTGTATATTAAGCGCCTTTAGTGGCACACGGTATTTTTAGCATGACACCACACCGAAAACTGAGAATCAACCAATGGAAAGCCAAAAATCGACTTTCATAGGGTTCATTGTGACAATTGGCTGTCGAAATTCTATACTAGAGCTGGTAATTGACCGGATAAAGTCGATTATCACTGGTAGATTTGGAGCGGCGGTGTGATTAAAAACGCCTGTGGATTATATAGGTTCTTTCAAAATCGATTCTTAGCTCTAAAATCAACTTTCACACAGTCGATTGAAGAGGTGAGAATCGACTGTTTGAAAGTCCATTGTCACTTGTAGATTTGGAGTGGTGCCACTAAAGATGCCTGTAGATAATGTATGTTCTCATTTTGCTGAAATGTCATTGTCTTGTTCATGTTCTTGAAGCAGCCATGGGGGCAATGTAAGAAACAGAGAGCGGCTAATGTTCTTGCTTATTATGGTTTGAGAAGGCCTCCGTACAAACTAGTGAGTTTTCAAGTTTCCTAAGTTTTTATTTCAGGAAAGATGTTTCCCTTTGAATTAAAGTTCCACTGTTTTTGGTTCTTGTTAATGGTGCCTGTATCTTTCTCTTAAGATTAGCAAGATTTTTTTTTTTTACTTTGCATCGGTTCTTAATTGATGAGTAAAGATAATAAAACAGGAAGAAATTTGCTCATAAAGCTGTATTTCTAGCATTACATTAATTCTTATTTTTATCTTGTGTACTGAAGTTTGTGTGCTTTGCTTGTTGATATGAATTCACATCAGGTGTTAGATTGTAATGAGCCTCTTGTTGTTCGTATAAATGTGTATGAAAGTCTTTTTTTCATTTTTACTTTCATTTGCACTTAATCTTGAGCTTGAATCAACAAATCTAATACATGTTTCATCTGCTTATTGGAATTCGTTTTGCCCGGATTTGCGTATCATTATGCTTTGCTTTAATTGTTCTGGTTTTTTTTTTTTTTAGATGCTCTCGAACCGTATATGAGCAAAAGAACTCTTGAGTTACACTGGGAGAGCATTATCGTGATACGTTGATGCTCTGAATAAGCAGCTTGGGAAAAACGATAAACTCTATGGATTCACCTTGCAAGAACTAATTAGATTTACATATAATAATGGAAATCCAATGCCGGAATTCAATAACGCCGCTGAGGTATGTAGTAAGAGTCTTGATTTATGATATTGAGCCGCGTGTTTGTCTTACGTATGAATCTAACATAATCGTGGATTATCAGCTCTGGAATCATGATTTCTTTTGGGAATCCATGCAACCAGGAGGTGGTCAAATGCCGATTTTAGGACTGTTTCAGCAAATTGAAAAGGATTTCGGTTCGTTTTCCAATTTCCAAGAGAAATTCATAGAAACCGCAATCTCATTGTTTGGATCTGGCTGGGTCTGGCTTGTCAGTAAGCTCTCTATTTAGTTGATTTTGCTCTTTCATGTGCTTAGAATCGAAAAAGCCGGGTGATTGTTGTCTCTAGTACTGATTGATCAATGACTTCAGATGAACGAGTTTCTTTACCGTTTCTTTTTCTTTGTTTTCTTTTATGTTTGTTTCTCAGTGAAAAGAGAGGAACAACGTCTTGCAATCGTTAAAACATCGAATGCCGTGAACCCTATCGTATGGAACGATATCGTGAGTCAACTAAATGTCTACCATATATGATCTTAGATTGTTTATTTTGTATGCTTTTATGATAATGAAGTCATTGTCTTTGACATCAAAATGTATATGCTTGTTTTTGCAGCCTATCATCAATCTAGACATGTGGGAGGTATGCCTATCTCGTTCATTCTCTCCCTTTCTTGCACTACAATTTCACATTTTAACAGGTATCGTTTTTAGCGGTATCAAACTAAATCTATTGTTTTGACACCATAGTGATAAAAACATTGTTGTGCTTGGGGCTATAAGTGAACCGGGCTATTGGTGAACTACTCGTAAAGGAGTTTGACTCGATTCGGTTTTTTTGCAACTTTGTCATGTTCGTTTTTATAGAGCTGCTAGGGAAGTCGATTCTCAGATTATATTGACTTTCTGGTGGTTGCTTGTTTTCGGTGTGGTGGCATGATAAAAACACTATTTTGACTAGGGGCTATAAGTAAACCGGGTTTCTCGTACTCGACTCGCAAAAGAGTTTGACTCAATTCGGTTTTTTCGAGTTCAAGCTACTCGAATACTTGACCGAGCCGATCTCGAACTTTAAAATATAGTAATCGAGTAGCTCATTGTTTAATCGAGCTATATTAAATAATCATTTAATTAAATATATTTTAAAGTTTTTTATTAAATAAAATATTATATAATCAGTAACTGTTGGTGGGGTCGAGTATTAGACCAGTCGAGTTCTTTCTTGCCATATTCTAGAAAAGTGAAATGAATTCTTACAATATAAGCAAGCTTACGAGCTAAGTTGAGTTATATCAAGTGCTTATTAAAGATTTAAGCTCGATCTTGCCTTTTACGACGACTCAATCAAGCTTAAGCTAAGTTTTGAGACCGAGTAATTTTTTCTGAGTAGAGCTCAAGCCCTAGAGACTCGGCTCGGCCTGATTACACCCCAAGAACTAGTTAAGCATATACATCGCACCTGGTTAATGATACTAATGACCATTTATATTCTATCTTTGTTTACAGCATGCATACTACTTGGATTACAAGGTACTTATATAAGCATTCAAGTCAAATTCGTTTTTTGATTAATTATTACTATTTTTTTTTTTTTTTTGAGGAAGATTAATTATTACTATAACTACCTATAAATCCCCTATCTTTTTTTACTGTATTTCTGCAGAATGATAGAGCCAAATATGTGAACATGTTCATGAACCATCTAGTATCTTGGGATGCAGCCACGGTACGCATTGCTCGAGCGCAGGTTTTCGTGAACTTAGGTGAACCAAAGATCCCCATCGCGTGAGGATGTTCCGAGGGGGAAATATATGTGTAGTTTACAAATAAATTCGGTTTTTTAAGTGGGGTTTTAGAGTAATCTAGCATGCCAAAGAGTTTAATGAGTGTAATTGCTAAAACGGGTAATTGAGGAGACAAAGTGCGGATATTTGATGCGAAAATGGGTAACCAAATTGCACAATATTCCATAAAAAAATTATATTTTTTCATAAGAAAATGAAGGTTACAAGTCGATTTTTAGTTTCACTACATTGGAAAAATAAATTTCTCAGAATTGTCTTCCTCTGTATGAAATCCATGTGACATTTTTATATGATCATCCTTCAGTGCTTGACGGGATCTTCATAATAAAAAGAGATTTATTATTCATCGGGAAAAAAAAAAAAAAAAAGAAGAAGAAGAAGAAGGAAAACTCACACACACATAAAAGTAAAACATATCGAATTAGTCAACAATGGAACATGATTTCTAGTTTACATAAAACGATCTGCTTACTTCAAAAAAAATAAAACGATCTGCTTCATATACTTTATATTAAAATAAAAAAAAAATGAATAAAACAAATATATTTAATAAGATCTATCATCTATTGTTATTTCTCAATTTATAACTGAACTGTTTTTCAGGTGAAAAACTATCACAAATCTGGCTTACGACACAACAAATAACATAAACACTTTTGCATCTTTCATCATGGTAAACCTGCATGAGTTATACTACTGACACAATCACTCAGACACAACATGCAGGGCCGGCCCTATAGTGAGAACAGAGAGACCGCGGTCTTAAGCCCAACGGTGCATGTTTTGCTAAAAGAAAAAAAAATCGTGTAGATTCAATCTGATCCAACCTAATATAATATGTTACTTTTTTTTATAAAGGCCCAATTTTTGTTCTGATGATGCTTTCAAACTTGTGTAAAATTCATATGCATACTGTTGAGAAAGTGAACATACTAAAATAAACTGAGATCATCAACTTGTGATCTCTACCCTTTGTTATTCATATATATAGTAAACAATAACACAACTCCTAACCCTATTGGGCTCATCTTTTCCCTTATTCCAAGACACATAAGTCGGCTCAAACACTTTACCCTAGCCGACTTACACACACACACCACAATACCACAAATACCCTTATTAATACTACGTCACTTTAACACTCCCTCAAGTTGGCGCATATATGTCATGCATGCCTAACTTGTTACAAAACAATCCTGCCGATTCCCAAATAAAGCTTTAGTAAACTGCTCGGTAAAAACGTGTTTTAAATTTATAAACCGAAACACCCCAAGTATAAGGATCGTAGTGACAGGTGTTTACGGGTCGTCCTAAGGGAGTGGAATGTTTATCGGATTCAAATATAAATCTATATCGATTATGTCACAATTATTAACTAAACTAAAGCTGAAACTAACTAAAACCTAAACCTAAGAATTAAAACTAAAACAGAAATAAAAACAAGCGTAAAATAAGAAAACGAAGGATGGATGGACGAAGCGCTCACTAAAGTGAACGAGCGCCTCAAAACTAAAGCTAACGGACGGGCGCCTCGCTATTGCGGACGAGCGCCTAACTACTGAATCAAGCGAGAAAAGTGCGAAAAGCAATAGGAAATCTAAAGGTTTAAAAACTAAAACTTAACTAAACTTAATCTAAACGATTTGATTAAAACAATTAAAGGAAAACACAGCGAGGCGACGAATCCACCCATCAACCAACAACCCCCAACTAGATGGTGATCTAAAGATGTAGTTTTTAGTAGTGATTTTTTCACGAATTCAATTAAGTTTCTTCAACCAAATTCTAGGGTTCCGTTTATCTTTTCAAACAAACTAAACATGCAATCAAAACGAAATCACGAGATCAAGTTTCCAAACTCTTACTCAACTAAACATGCCTAATCTCTTATAACATGATTAGATGCATCACTTAAACGAAAGAGAACTCAAATAAACAAACTTTCATAAATTTATTCAAGCATAAAGATAGATAAATAGATCGTTTCATAGAATTGATAATTCAACAAAACATGGCAATGTAAAACAAATAAGTTAAAAGTGATGAAAAACTAGATCTTAAACTCACTAAACATCCAAAGATCGAACTCTCTAGTTGGTTTTGTTGTTGATAAGCTTCCTCCGTCGACTCACCGCAGCAGGCTTTTAGCCAACAATCATGTTGAAGATGATTGTTGGGTTGGAAAAGTTCATCTCTGTGTAAAAGGCTTGTGGCGCAGCTTTTTGGTGTAAAATTGCGATCTCAATTATGTGGTATCAATTAGGGTTGGCGCCGCTTTATTTATAGGAATTTGAGTCGGTTAGGGTTAAGTCGGCAACGGACGCTGCCTGGTCTCGTGGGCGCCCGTCTGGTGGATCTTGACTTTGCTCTGAGACGTCCGTCCATGCTGCGTCCCAAACTCTCAGTATGTGATTTCCTCTCCTGGACGCTCGTCCATGAAATCAAACGCCCGTCCAGTGGACGGGATGCAGACGCTCGGCTGGACTGCTTTGAGGTCGGATTTCATCATCTTTATCCAATTTCTTTGAGCCAATTCCAACTCTATCTTGAATAATTCGACTTGAGCTTCATTTATCCACTTATAGCATTCGAAAATCAACACCTACATGATAAATAAACAATGCAAAAATGTAATAAAATCCAAATAATAATAATTCCATTAAATCAACACTTAAAATCATCAATTTTGCATACAACCCTCTTAAAATCATCTTTATTAAATAATTACACTTAAACCCTTAATTCTCATGTAAATTACGCAAATGTGGGGAAAATAATAATGAAATAACCCTTTAATAATCATATAAATATGGCCTTAACAACACCCCCACACTTAGCTTTTTGTACGCCCTCGGACAAAACAATCAAAACTATAGCTCAACTTTATAAATAATCCACATAGATCTCTAACTCACGTAACAAAAGATACAACAACTATAGCAAATGATACCAACACACGTAGATAGATTCGTGTAAGTCCGACAAGCCATTCTCAATCTAACAAGCCTTTCAAAGAAATATCCTCTCAAAAATTCCAATGACTATCCTAGTACAGATAATAATGACTCCACTCAAAGCCTTCCCACGCACTCAGGTAGGATAATCCCTACAGATATCATGCGGTTCTACTGGGTATAAGATCCATGATAACAAAGACTTTACTTTATTTTAACTCATCATTTTTCAAAATTGTCAAATTTGACGATATCGAGAATAAGCTCTTACCCATCATAGTAGAATAGGACATTTTAGAGATAATCCCTACCTACTCAAATCATAAGGTAGCTTCTTCTAACTGTCGTGAGCTTTTGGTCATCATAGTGGTATAGGACATACGAGGTATACCCTACCGCACTCCAATCATAAACCAGCTTCCGACAAACGTATTTATTAATAATTGCTTACTCACTTTATTTATTCACTTTTCAAAGTCATAAGTTACATCTCACTTATCACATTCAAACTTTATGATATTCACAGTACACGGTCTAACTAAGGTGTTACTATACTGACCTTCCTAAGATAAATCATTAAAAATAATGAAAGGATATAATTCAAAAGTCATGCTTCAAAATCAAAGGCTTTCGTGAGTGAAAAAAAACGAAACTATCTCCATAAAAGTAAAACATGCTATAATTATCTCACTAAGTCACATACTATCATCGTTAGAAAACTACAACTAGCAAGCATCTAGTTCCAATTATATGCTCGAGACTCACAAAAAATTTTAAATTCCGCATAAATTTAACATTCACTTATATTTCAAAGGATATAGCATAAAAACATACCCAAACACCCCCCCACACTTAAATCACATTATGTCCTCAGAATGTGCAAATATAAAAGAAAAGAAAACTTAGCTGGTTTCAACAAAGGTTGTCGGATGAAAGTTGGCGGAGGTCAGCCGAGCATGAACGCACCGCTACAACTCGAATAGACAACACCGACAAGAGTAACTCGAAAACTCGCTCAAAAGTATCCGCAACACTCGACATACCATATAATCTCGGGGTACACGGGGTATATGAGCAACACATAACACAAAACACTTACAATGAACGTAAGAGGAATAACCATCAACACAAAATCAACTAAAGTATTATTTCTAAAACAATAAAACAAAACAACCTAAGAAAAGAAAACAAACAAAGAAAACTAGGTTGCCTCCCAGGAGCGCTTTTTAATGTCAATAGCTTGACACAGATTCCAAAAGATCAACCCGGATCGGGCCACTTTGGTTTAACAAACCGCCACCTCAATATCGTAATCGAAGTATTGGGGCGGAAATGATTTTCACCACAACAACAAGTCAAGTGCAATAAGTTCATTAAACTTTTCTCTCCAAACTACACCGACTCTCTTCTTCTTGTTCTTGCGCATTTACGATAGGCATAGACATAGTGGTATGATCGGAAGTCTCAATGTAGGTACCTTACGGGTGGATATAGTAACGTCATCATCATCCGACTTAAAGAAATAAGATGGAATCTCTTCACAAATCGGGACATCTCAGATCTCATCTCTCGCTTTGAAAATAAAGAATCTCAGGCTTTTCCTTTGGTTGCCCAAAATATTTCTTAAGTCGATGGCCATTCACTTTAAAAGCTTGATTACCATACCCGCTCAAAGTAATTACTCCACTCGGGATTAACCTCGAGAATCTCAAACGGACTGCACCATCTAGACTTTAGCTTACCAGAAACACATGAAGTCCGGTATTATAGAGTAAAGCCATTTCACCAACTTTGAATTCTCGGTCCTTGATCTTAGCGTCATGAAGTATCTTCGTTTCTCCTTGCCGAGTTTAGCATTCTCGTGCGCTCTGAGTCGAATTGTCCGAGCTCGCTCAATCAGAATAACCTTTTCTCCCCACGAGTTGGCTATCGAAATTTAAGAATTTAATTGCCCGTAAAGCTCTGTGTTCAAGTTCGACAGTGTAAATGACAAGCTTTGCCATAGACCATTTGGAAGGGTGACGTACCCATCGGGTTTTAAATGCGATCACGATAGGCCCACAATGCGTCATCCAACTTAAGACTCCAATTAGATCGATTATTGTTCACGGTCTTCTCCAAAATTCTTTTCAAGCTCTGGTTGCTTACCTCGACTTGGCCACTAGTTTGAGGATGATATGGTGTACCAATCTTATGTTTGACACCATACTTCTCAAGGATCTTGTCAAGCGGCGCATTGCAAAAGTGAGTACCTTCATCACTAATGAGTGCTCTCGACACCCGAATCTAGTAAAGATATTCTTTTGCGTGAATTTCTTCACAACCTTGTGATCATTAGTTTGAGTAGCTATGGCCTCGACCCACTTTGAAACATAATCCACACAGATTTAGGATATACTTATTACCACATGAGGATGGAAAGGGTCCCATAAAATCTATGCCCCATACATCGAAAACTTCGCATTCAAGAATGGGCTTAAGTGGCATTTCCATCCGACTACTCTGCCGTCCAGTTCTCTGGCACCTATCACAACCTTTACAAAAGGCTTCTGCATCTTTAAACAGAGTCGGCCAGTAGAATCCAGCTTGAAGAATCTTTGCAACCGTCTTCGGTGTTCCATAGTGACCTCCGGTAGGACCGCTATGGCATTGTTCTAAGATATCCCACTGATCATGCTCAGGAACACACCGTCGAAGCAACCCGTCTTTACAGATTCTGAACAAATAAGGATCTTCCCATACGAGATATTTAAGATCAGAAAAGAACTTCTTCCTCTCCTGATACGTCATATCCTCTAAATGACCACTCGCTAAATCGTTGACATAGTCAGCATACCACGGCCTAACCGTTTCAAGCTTCATCAATTGCTCGATCGGAAATCAATGCCTATATCACTCGTGATTCTCTCGCACCCTCATTTACTAAGCGAGATAAATGATCACCACAATATTCTCACTACCTTTCTTATCTTTAATCACAAGGTCAAACTCTTGTAGAATTAAAATCCATCTAAGTAACCTTGGTTTGGCATCCGCTTTATCCATAAGGTAGCGTAAAAGTCTGCATGATCTCATCCATACAATCACTTGAGAACCTAGAAGATAACTTCTAAACTTGTCAATGGCAAAAACAACGACTAAGAATTCCTTCTCGGTTGTGGTGTAATTGCATTGAGCCGGGTTCAAGGTACGACTCGCATAATAGATGGGCTCGAACCTTTTATCAACTCTTTGACCTAAAAGCTGCGCTTTCGGGCGTAATTAGAGGCATCGCACATCAACTCAAAAGGCTTGGTCCAACAAAGTGCTACTAAAATAGGGGCATCGATAAGCTTGTCTTTCGCACAATTGAAAGCTTCTTTGCACTTCGCATCGAACAAGAAATCTACATCTTCTTTCAAAAGATTTGATAAAGGCTTGGCAATCGTAGAAAAGTCTCGAATAAACCGCTGTGTAGAAGCCAACATGACCTAGAAAACCTCGTACTCCTTCACCGCCTTAGGGTACGTCATCCTTTCAATGGCTTCAACCTTAGCCTTATCAACTTGAATACCAAAGATTGGACACCTTATGTCCCAAAACGATTCCTTCGCCTACTAGAAAATGGCATTTCTCCCAGTTAAGCACAAGATTTTTCTCAACACAACGTTGGAGTACCATATCTAGGTTCTCTAAAATTTCATCAAAACTATCGCCGTAGACTGAGAAGTCGTCCATGAAGACTTCCATGCATTTCTCAACAAGTCCATCAAAAATGGCCAACATACACCGTTGAAAAGTCGCGGGTGCATTACATAGACCGAATGGCATTCTACGAAAAGCAAAAGTACCAGATGGACATGTAAACGTGGTCTTCTCTTGGTCATTGGGGTCGATGGCTATCTGGAAGTAACCAGAGTATCCATCGAGAAAACAATAATACTTGTGACCACTCAGTCTTTCAATTAGTTGGTCAATGAAGGGTAAGGGAAAGTGGTCCTTGGCAGTAACCTCATTAAGTCTACGATAGTCGATACAGACTCTGTAGCCAATCACGAGACGTAAGGCAACTTCCTCCCCTTTTTCATTCTTTTCGACTGTGATTCCGCCCTTCTTTGGCACAACTTGAGTAGGGCTGACCCACTCGCTATCGGCGATTGCATAGATGATTCCCATGTCGAGCCACTTTATAACCTCCTTTTTGACAACCTCTTGCATATGCGGATTCAGCCTTCGCTGAGGTTGTCTTACCTTTTTAGCTCCTTCATCCGTTCGGATTTTATGCATGCATATGTCTGGGCTGATTCCTCGGATATCACCCACTTGCCAACCGAACGCGAGGATGTTTTTCTTAAGCACTTCTATCAGCTGTGCTTCTTGATCTTGGTCGAGTTTCGAAGAAATGATCAAAGGCAATTTATCTCCATCCTTAAGAAAGATATACTTAAGGTGTTTTGGAAGCGGTTTAAGCTCTAAATCAGTAGGTGGTTGCTCAATGCTAGACTTTAACGGGCCACCTTTCTCCTTATGAGCTTGAAGTGGTTGACAGTAGAACACCTCATCTTCCCGAGGCTCAACCCCAGAAAGGTACTTGATCAAATCATCCATCGGAATCCTCCGGTCAACACTTGCTTCCTTTTTCTTGTGATCGATCATTTTCCTTAACTCTTCATCTTTAAGCTCTTCTGCCAGCTCTTCCCAATCATCTACTTCCCAATGAGTAGCTTCTCTCCAAAACTCTACCTCGTCCCAACTACCCATCGTGAGCTTCTTCTTCACCAGGGATGAAGTCTTCCGACTCGATTCTTTGAAATCATCGTTTGTTGTTGGGCATCTCCATGCTTCTAACTCAATAACAGCCCAGTGTGTGAGCAAGTGAAGATGACTCGTCAATGCCTACGGCTTGAAATGAATCGGAAGGTGGTCCGCATCGGCCCGGATCCTCAATGTCCATGACTTCAAAAACACCTATCTCTCGTAAGCTCCATTGCATCTTCATAATAGGCATCTCCGCCGTCCTCATATATGGCTTCGACAAACGATATTTCATCAATTACGGCTCTTTCGTGGATGTGTCCCTCGTGTGAAGGTGACGGATGTGTCACCGACTCTAAGAGTAATCTGTCCTTTGCGTGTCGATGAGAGCATTGGAAGTGTCCAAAAGGTTCGGCCTAGAATTAGAGGCATTTCCTTATCGTGGATAATCTAGGATAACCCGGTCGGTAGGGAAGACCAAATGTTCAACTTGAAGGAGAACATTAGCTACACAACCGGCCGCATCCGCTAGATTTATCTACCATCCAAGAGAAATCGGGCGTTCCCGCATCCTTTATCTAACCCGAGCTTTTGCATACGTTTAATGGCATCACATTAATAGAGGCCCCCGAGTCGCATAAGACGTTTTGAATAAATGACCTTCGATCTCACAGAGATTGAAGGTCCGCCAGTGGTCACCTCGCTTAACAAAGAATTTTCACGTGAAACCAACGCGCAATCCTCGCAGAGCACTTCTTCGCCATCCTCAAGTTTTCTCTTACTCCCACGAAATTCTTTAAGATACTTAGAGCATTTAGGCATTTCGGTTAATACCTCGGCTAAGGGCATACTAACTTGAGTGTCTCTAAGCATCCTCACTCACTCCAAAGATACCGCTTGTCATTAGTGAGGGCTTTCTCTTTCCTTTTTTGGTGGATAAGGAAGGGCTTTATCATTCCTTGTAGCTTGATTCTTTATCGCCTCATCCTCCCTATCCTTCCATCTTACAAACTTTTCTTTCTTTTTCTTAGTAGAAGTGCGCCCCTGACTTTCCTTTCTCTCCTCATCATCGAATTATTTTCGTCCTCCGAAGAATTGTCACTACGCCCTCATCGCCGCTTTCTTGGCATGTGGTTTCGATTTCCCCCCCGAACTCATGGCGTCGGGAGGGGCTACTCGCTTCCGACATCTTGCCGGGTCCAAATTGCTACCACTTCTCAACGTTACTTCATTCAACTCCTCTTCTTGTCCATACTCCCATTGTGGTGTAATGGCGGTGCAAACATTCACATCGCCTTTTGGGTTTCTCTCGGTATAACTCGGAGTTTACCGTGAGGTCTCGCTTGCTTTGCCGGTATGCCATCCGACCAACTTGTCTCTCAATAGCTTTAACGCTAGTAGACGAGTCTTCACCATGTCTACCAACTCATCGAATTTGTGTTGAGGACACATGAGGTGGTATGATTGTTGTTCGAGTTTGATTCCAACCACCTTGAGGCCTTTGGGAGTTCTCGAATCGGCCTTTGATAGTTCGAGTTGAAAGAATTCGAATTTGAAGGGCCAGGTGGCAACTTGGCTTGATTGAAGTTTTGTCTTTGAAATCCTGAATAGTTCTGGTTCTGGTTGAAGTTTCGGAAGGGTTGGTTTTGATTATCCATTAGATTTATTTCTTCCGTCATCTCCGCTTCCTACCGCATTCCAAGATCGGAAGGTCAAGCGTCTCAAGATTGGCTAGCCGCTTGCTTATCAATTCCATCCGAGCAACCAACGGTTGTGTATCGTGATTGCTTGCGATGACCTTCTTTCTTAACAATATTGGTCTTCTTAGAGTCGACCACATATTGTTCTTGGCGATGGTCTCACCCACTCAGTGGCGCCTCATCACCTCCCCTAAGAAGGATCCATGAGCCGTGGAGTCAAGATAGTCTCTATTAGGTTGAGAGACACCTCTATATAAACGATTCCAACAACTCATGTCTGTCATATCCGTGATTGGGGCACTTCCTCATCAACATTTAATCTCTCCCAAGCCTTGCCAACAGCCTCATCCTCCATCTGCTCAAACGTGGCTATTTCCCGTTTCATTTCCATAATCTTGCCTCGGTGAAACCCACTTAAGAGCGAAGGCTCTTTTGACATCATTCCATGTATGGAGGAATGATGTGCTAATGACTTAAACCATCTCGCTTGCTTCACCTTTTAAAGCAAAAGGAAATAGCTTCAACTTTACGATCTCGTAATCAACACCAGGATAATGGCACCTTCACGATTTGTACGAATGTGGACAAGAAGTCGTGTGGATCTTCCCGAGCGATGCATCATGGAAAGAGCTATTCGAACTGTGAGCAACTACTCCGTTCTTTAGATCAAAGTTCACTCCTCCCATGTCCGGAGGACGAATAGAGTCTATGCCCCTCGAGAAAATCTTGATTTAGATATGGAGTGTAGGGTCCCGGTTCAACTGATTAAGCCGGGTTTTGGCGGAATTGTTGAAGTTGTTGATTTATGCCGACTTGCTGATTCTGCTTTATTCTTCTGTGCAGAGCTTGCATTTGTTGAAGGAGTAAATTTAACTGAGCTTGGGGTCGATTTGGAATTGGTGGATCTTGATCCGCCATTTTGTCCAAATCGAGGAGAAGCCTTCTTCTAAGGATAGATCGTTCGTGCTCGGGATCAAAGATCGTGAGTCCTTTCTTACTTCTCGCTTGCATAAACCGTAAGAAAAGAAAAGGAAGAAATCAACCCTTTGGGGTTGATTAGAACAGTTTAGAAAAGATTAGATGGTTTAGAGGAGAAAAGAGAAGAAAAGAGAAGAAAGAAAAGAAGTGATGATTGAAGCGGTCAATCAAGGCCCAGTGTTAGTGGGCGTTCGTTCGAATCGAACGCTGCTCGTTGATTGAATGAACGCTCGTTCGAGAGGCGACTTGAGGTGGGCGGGCGTTCAAGTTGTTGAACGCTGCTCGTTGATCTGAAAACCTAAAAACTAAGGTTACGAGAAATTAAAACGAGATAAAAATAAAAGCGAAAAAGACTTATAAAATCAAACAAATCTATAAGTGCGGAAACAGATCTAAGCTATAAAAAAAAAAAAAAGTAAGGAAAATAATTGAAAAAAAAAAAATCAAATAAAATAAAACAGTAATAAATGTAATCCTAAAATTAAACGAAACTGGAAAAGAAACCTACCTACGAAAAGTTTAAAAACAAGAGAAACACTAAGACGGTAAAAAAAAACGTGTTGAAACCTTCTAGGGCCAAAATGGAGGGGAAACAGTGGATTTTGACCTCAAAACGCATCGAACGGCCTCCTCGGCGTTCACCACGTCGTCGGCGCCGGAACGAAGCTTTCGAATTGGGGTCCTGCGTTCCAAACGGACACTCGAGCCGAAAGTTACGGCCAAAATACTACTGCGTGCTAAAAGCGATCCTTTTGACTCGTAAAATTGTCCTAAATAGAATCCGACAACCGTTACCGACTCCCGCAACGGCGCCAAAAACTTGTTCGGTAAAAGCGTGTTTTAAATTTATAAACCGAAACACCCCAAGTATAAGGATCGTAGTACAGGTGTTTACGGGTCGTCCCAAGGAGTGGAATGTTTATCGGATTCAAATATAAATCTATATCGATTATGTCACAATTATTAACTAAACTAAAGCTGAAACTAACTAAAACCTAAACCTAAGAATTAAAACTAAAACAGGAAATAAAAACAAGCAGAAAATAAGAAAACAGAAGGATGGACGAGCGTTCACTAAAGTGAACGAGCGTCTGAAAACTAAAGCTAACGGACGGGCGTCTGCTATTGCGGACGAGCGTCTAACTACGAACTGAAGCAGAAAAGTGCAGGGAAACAGCAGGAAATCTAAAGGTTTAAAAACTAAAACTTAACTAAACTTAATCTAAACGATTTGATTAAAACAATTAAAGGAAAACACAGCGAGGCGACGAATCCACCCATCAACCAACAACCCCCAACTAGATGGTGATCTAAAGATGTAGTTTTTAGTAGTGATTTTTTCACGAATTCAATTAAGTTTCTTCAACCAAATTCTAGGGTTCCGTTTATCTTTTCAAACAAACTAAACATGCAATCAAAACGAAATCACGAGATTGTTTCCAAACTCTTACTCAACTAAACATGCCTAATCTCTTATAACATGATTAGATGCATCACTTAAACGAAAGAGAACTCAAATAAACAAACTTTCATAAATTTATTCAAGCATAAAGATAGATAAATAGATCGTTTCATAGAATTGATAATTCAACAAAACATGGCAATGTAAAACAGCGTTAAAAAGTGATGAAAAACTAGATCTTAAACTCACTAAACATCCAGTATCGAACTCTCTAGTTGGTTTTGTTGTTGATAAGCTTCCTCCGTCGACTCACTGCAAGGCTTTTAGCCAACAATCATGTTGAAGATGATTGTTGGGTTGGAGAAGTTCATCTCTGTGTAAAAAGGCTTGTGGCCGCAGCTTTTTGGTGTAAAATTGCGATCTCAATTATGTGGTATCAATTAGGGTTGGGGCTGCCGCTTTATTTATAGGAATTTGAGTCGGTTAGGGTTAAGTCGGCAACGGACGCTCGTCTGGTCTCGTGGACGCCCGTCTGGTGGATCTTGACTTTGCTCTAGACGTCCGTCCATGCTGCGTCCAAACTCTCTGTATGTGATTTCCTCTCCTGGACGCTCGTCCATGAAATCAAACGCCCGTCCAGTGGACGGGATGCACGACGCTTCAGCCGATCGGATCTTTGAGGTCGGATTTCATCATCTTTATCCAATTTCTTTGAGCCAATTCCAACTCTATCTTGAATAATTCGACTTGAGCTTCATTTATCCACTTATAGCATTCGAAAATCAACACCTACATGACAAATAAACAATGCAAAAATGTAATAAAATCCAAATAATAATAATTCCATTAAATCAACACTTAAAATCATCAATTTTGCATACAACCCTCTTAAAATCATCTTTATTAAATAATTACACTTAAACCCTTAATTCTCATGTAAATTACGCAAATGTGGGGAAAATAATAATGAAATAACCCTTTAATAATCATATAAATATGGCCTTAACATAAACACATCAGCTAGTTGTTCTTCTGACCGAACAAACGGTGTGCAAATCTCTCCACGAACGATCTTCTCTCGAATGAAATGGCAATCTACTTCGATGTGTTTGGTCCTCTCATGGAACACCGGATTAGACGCAATATACAATGCCGCTTGATTATCACAATGAAGGGGAATTGGCATATCAACTTTAACTCCGATTTCTTCTAGGAAATACCTCATCCACGTCAACTCTCCACATGTGTGAGCCATTGCTCGATATTCCGCTTCATCGTGCAACCACGCTTTGTTTCTTACTCTTCCAACTCACTAGGTTTCCTCAAGGAAGTATGATTACCCGTAGTAGACTTCTGTCGATGGTGAACCACCCCAATCGAAGATCTGAATAGCCTTCAACCCGCAAATGGCCATTCGGTCTGAACATTACCCCATGGCCTGGGGCCTTCATTAAGAATCTTAGTATTCGGATCACCGTATCCTAATGTGGTACCCTTGGTGACTCCAAAAACTGACTGACCGTACTCACAACATACGATATATCGGGTCTTGTGATAGTCAAGTAGTTGAGTTTGCCCACAAGACGCCGATACTTCCTTGGGTCTGCCAATAGTTCTCCTTCATCTTTTAACAACTTCACATTCGGATCCATTGGGGTATCAACAGGACGTCCCCGAGTAATCCAGTCTCCTGTAATAAATCAAGTACATATTTTCTTTGGCTCAAGAATGTGCCCTCTCGTGATCTAGCAACCTCTATGCCAAGGAAATACCGGAGTCTCCCTAGATCTTTGGTCTGAAACTGCTTGCCCAGAAACTGCTTCAACTTATCTATGCCTGCACGATCACTTCCTGTAATAACAAGGTCATCTACATAGACAACCAGAAATATATAACCGTGCTCGGTATGCATGTGGAATACTGAGTGATCTGTCTGACACTGCTTTAAACCAAACGATCTTACCACATCTGAAAATTTACCGAACCATGCCCGTGGGGACTGCTTAAGACCATACAATGCCTTTCGCAATTACACACCAGACGTTTCTCCCCCTGAGCAACAAACCCGGGAGGTTGCTCCATGAAAATATCCTTCTGCAAGTCCCCGTTGAGAAAGGCATTCTTGGTATCGGAGCCTAAACACTCTTATATTCTCAACCAAATCCACCCTGATTTCTCCTAAACCCTATTTTGCGAAAAAAAAAACCGCCCAATATCATCATGGCGGCCAAAGGTGAAAACCTCAATGTCTTGGCCAATTCCAGCCCTAGTTTGTTCTCGCCGGCAGTGTCCCTTCCGACAATCACATCAGTCAAGTTAAACGGGAAAAACTACACGTTGTGGTCCCGTTTTGTCGAAATTTTCCTCACAGGAAGAGGTTTAGATCACCATTTAGTTCAAGATAAGGCTGACGCCAATGATCCACGGGCTGCATCATGGAAGCAAGATGATGCGCAAATTATGTCCCTACTTTTGAATAGCATTAAGCAGCATATTAGCTCAGCCTTGCTGTCTGCGATCAACCAAGGCTATGTGGGCTCCTTTGCAACAAATCTACTCCGGTTCGGAAAATCTTACTCGGATCTACGACATGTGCAAGCAGTACTTCCAATTGGAGCAAGGTCAACTGAGTTTGGAAGAGTATTATTCACGAGATAATGAGTGTGTGTGAGGAGGAAATCTCTATCAACCATTGACCGATGATGTAGAAAGATGGAGAAGCAACGAACCGATATGGATGTTATTCGGTTCTTGTCTGGCCTTAAACCCGAATATGAACCTGTTCGTGCCCAAATTCTTGGCGGCAACAGCCTTCCCACACTTCCGGAGGTGTTCTCTCGGTTTCAGAGAGCTTCTATGGAAGCTCGTAGCACCGAAAAACAGGAAAAACAGGAGGTTAATGAAGAAAAATCAGCCATGTTGGCTGGAAGTCAGAATTTGTTGAGTATTTTGTGGTTTGTTAAGTTATGTTGATTAATTTTCAAAAATAGCATCTCCTTTGTTTAAAGCTTTTATATAGATTTGTACAAGTACTTTATATGGTAATATGTATTTTTATTATTATATGTGGCTAATGGCCATGAAATATTAATATTTACATCATATGGCATTATTTCTATGTTCATTATTCTTGCAGGTTAATTAAATAAGTTTATTTAATTAATATGTCATTAACTTGATTTATTAATTATTTAAATTATTTAATTTTCAAATAATGCTGCTGGACTATTGTTCGACCCCCAGCCTCTTTTGCTTGCCGACTTCTTCAAACCTACCCTCTTCAAACCCTTAGCCGTTTTCTCCCCATTGAATGCTAAATCTCTTCGATATCCCACAAATCATGCCCCTATGTTCATCTCCTTCCTTACACAGATGAAATCGAGCATTCAATGCTCCGATTTTGTCTCTCTATTAACAAGAACGTCTCTCTTCATGAAGGCTTCAATGCTGCGATTTTGTTTTGATTTCACCCTTATGTGCTGTTGATTCTCTGCGATTTGAGCAACCACGGATATAGAAGGTTTGACTCAAACGTTGCAAAGAAAAGAGCTACCTTTACTTCTGATTCGATCCGGATTTATTGCTCAACAACGTGTTCGAGCGGTTGAGCATGAAAGTTCTAACGCAAAAGTGTGGCCATTTCAGTAATCCCGATTGCAGCCATCCTGCACGTGGTGAAATCGAGACTTTAATGTTCGATTCTCAGGGAAGTTCTTGTCACGTTATTCTTAAGGTAATATCGTTGATATTTTTCTTGACTGTTAGGAATATGATCTCAAGGGCTATAAATAGCCAGTCACACTAACAGGATAAAGCACGAGTCGAAACACTGCTATCCCCACATTTTCAAAACAAAAAGTTTTCTTATTTTCTGTTTGTACCAAGTTGTGGGTCTGTGATTCGAGAAAGCTTACCTTCAGTGGCATACTGGAACTATAAGCTTGACCTTGAATCGGTTGGTAGGACTGTGCTTGAATCAAGTTGGAGGTGATACAAGTTCTAGCACTCTGTGGCATATAGAGGCGCTGAACAGTGGCTTGTAGACTCTCTTGCTTATCAGTAAGTGTGCTACCTCGGTTTTTACAGCTTTTCTAAATTGTATATTTTTGAAAGTGCTGTTTGTCTGTGTGCTTGAGTCCCTGTGAAATTCAGTTTTGTTCTAGGTGTGGTTAGTACTAAGATTGATTGATTGACTGAATCTATTGAACAAGTCCGCCTAGTAAGGACAAAAAGGCTTTTGTTCAAGCTGATTTGGTGATAGTCAATCTTGTGTGAATCTAGCCCTTAGTGACAAGTCCTGAATTGCTACAGTTTGGTTGTTATTGTTATCATATTACCCCTTCGCATATTTGGTCCTGACTTGTTTTTGTGACTGAATATCATTGTGTGGTCAAGTTACATTGATTGCACTTTTGTTGGAATCAGTGAATTTATTTAATTTTTTAACTCTGTATTCTGCGTGCCTTTGTTATTCATAAGTCTTTGAATATATATGTAGCTTCTGAAATTTGGTTGAATTCAAGTTCACTGAATTTCTTGGTTTTTGAGTCTGTGTGTTTTACTGAATGTTTTAGACTTGAATAAAATTATAAGCTGCTTTTGTTTGGCTTGAAATTTTCTGTTATGTTAAACTTGCTGAATCTGTTGTGCATACCTACTCTTGCTGAATATTTTGCTGTGCACTTGTGACATTGGTACTGCACTTGTCTAGTGAAACGACTTGAGTCTTTAGTCTTGATTTTGTGATATTGCATATGCTGTGACATTGTATTTGGTCTGCTGATCTGTGGTGTACTTCTTGCTTCTGCAGCTGTAGTACTCTTGTAATAATCTAGAATAGACTTTCTGTGCTGATCTGCTGAAACATTTGTCTTTAGACAAACCCTAAGTCTTGATAATCCTATCTTCTGAGTTAGATTATCATTTCCGAAAGGTTTCTGAAAGTTTCAGTCTAATCCGGATCAGTTAAGTTGTTGTACCCTAAATTTGTTTTTGTGTAAAACTTGGACCTGTATTGTTGTTGTAACAAGCAATCACATCTTGAACAATTTGACATTCTGTGAAACTGTTTTGTTGATTCGTTGTATCTCTGTTTTGAGCAGTTTGAACTTAAATCATTTGATATTCTGAGTTGCTTAGACACATTACGCTTTTACTGACTCCTTTTGCATACATTCTGTTAAGTTCACGGTTTATTAACTTTCTTTGCAACGCTTTTTCGCATCACACTAAAAGTTACAAGTATATCAGCCTGCACTTTTGTTTGATCAATAGTTAAATAATATCAGTCCGTGTATTTGTTTGTTAAATAAAGTTTCAATCTATGTCAGTTGAATCTATATTTGTTTGATCAATCCAACTTTCAGTCCGTTTTAATAATTATATTTGATCACACAATCATCACTTGAACATTAAGGTGTATAAACACAAGTGAATAATTAATTAAGTTAGCTTCCGCCTTAGTTATTTAGTACTTGTGTTTGATAATCGAAAAGAGTTTTAAAAATTCACCAACACTCTATTCACCCCCCTCTAGAGAGTTTATCTGCGCTATATTGATCCAACAATTGGTAGCAGAGCTTGGTTACCTAGCGATCAAACTTTGGTATTCATTCTTGTGATCTCTTGTGTGATATTTGTGATTAATTGCTTTATTAAAAATATCACCATTTACGTGATTTTACCTTGATCTTGGCATAAGATTGTTTTGCGATTTAATATTCAAAACAGAGCAAGAGTTTCTTCAAGTGTGTGAACATCACTCACTCACACACATTTTTTTAATAAATTGCATTCTTGCATTTTGTTTTGCATTTAAAAATAAAATAAAAAATAAAGTTCTTGCATTGTAATCATATTTCATGGCTTCATTAAATAACTCCTCGAACCCGAGGGAGGGCTTATCTTTGATAAGACTTCCGTACTTTGACGGTTCCGGATTTATTCAATGGAAGCGTTCGATGATGACTCACGTCCAACAAACAGATTACCAACTCTGGGTAATCATTAATAAAGGTCCGCTTGTTCCGATGAAGTCTATCACCGAAGGAGGTGTTACCTTAAGGGTTGAAAAGAGTGAAGATGAATTTGACGCAGAGGATTTCAAAAATATGTCCTTAAATGCCAAAGCCGTCGCCATTCTAATCAACTCTTTGAGTCCCTCCGAAAACCGATCCGTTGTCGCATGTGAGACTGCCAGAGAAATTTGGGAGGCTCTAATTAAAAGACATGAGGACACCAGTAAGGTTAAAAAGTCACGCATAAGTCAACTCATGTATGCATATGACAATTTTAAGGCTAATCCGCATGAATCTATCACTGCTATGGATAATAGACTCACGGATATAGTCAACTCATTAAGTGCACTTGGTAAGGTCATCTCTATTGAGGATCAGAACGATAAGATACTTCGATCCCTCTCTCCCGAATGGGAAGCTAAGGCCACGTCCATAGAGGAAGCGAAGGATCTCTCGGTCCTTTCTAAAGATGAACTTATAGGAACACTTTTGGTCTATGAGCAACGTATGAATGCACAAAAAGTCAAACCCTTTGTGACCAGTGTTCCAGCCTTGAAAGCCAAAGAATCATCCTCTAGAGATGAATCAGATCGTGAAGGACCAGATGAAGCTTTGATGGTTCGAATGTTCAAGAAATTTCTAAAGCTTCAAATGAGAAGTGGTAGTTGGAAAGACAATGCCGATTGTTTCAACTGTGGAGAAAAATGGCATATAGCAGAAGACTGCCCCAACCGGAAAGAGAAGTCCAAGAAAAATGCCAAAAGTGGTTCTGTAGACAAAAAGAAGAAAAATGGCAAAGCTATGGCAACATGGTCGGATAGCTCGGAGTCTGATTGCGATACAACTCCACAAAAATCCGAACATGCAAAAGTGTGCTTAATGGGTCACTCTCAACCCACCTTCGATAATGAGAGTGAGGTATCTTCTTCCATAGTAGACGAGTTGTATGATCAAATTGTACAACTTAAGACAACTTTAAAACTGAAAAACGAAACGATTAGTGAAATTAAGAAACAACACAACAATGAAACCGTTTCACTAATCAACACTCTATGCCAACTACAGCTTAAGCACCAAGACTTACAAATTGAAAACGACTCATTAAGAAAAGAAGTTGCTTCAGTCAAACAAGTCAATTCGAGACTTGAAGAGCGTTGTTCTGAGCTCGAAAAGCAATCTTCGAAAGTTAAAGAGTCTAAGGGTAAGAAATTGATAGTTATCAAGTGGACTCGAGAACATCAACCGAACCCTCTACTTCAAAGTCTGTCTTAGAGCCAAGGCCTATTGCCTTAGAGCACTCTACACCCGCACCACGTAAAGCACCCACTCTACTAAAGAAAGCTTCATCTACACGTTCACAGCGTTCTTCTTCACAAAACCACGCATATATGTATGATCGTAGAGATTCAAAGAGCTATGCTCAAAAGAACCAATATCATCATACTAACCATGCTACACCAGGTTTTTATACACATGCATATCATGACCCCCGTATACACCAGGCACCCGACTACACATTTAGACAACCCCAAGTTGATCCTTACTTAGTCAATTTGCTGTTTTGGCAAGATCAGATTCTGAGAATGCATCAGACCACTTACCATCAAATCCCACGTCACTCGTGGTCAATCAACTCGATGCACTTGGACTAAGAAGACTGGGTATAAACCAAGGGTACGAAAAGTGTGGGTTCGGAAAGATTCTCTTAAGCCTGATTCTATCCCCGAAGGACCCAAAGTATAAAGGGTACCATAGTAAAAATCTGTTTTGCAGGTTTCTAAAAATATACACTAAAATGACATATCGTAGTGCCCTCAATGACTGTTTGAAAAGCTTTTGGTATCATACTCCTTGATACCCAGTAGGGAAGTATCTTATACTCTTAGTATTTTGTGGTTTATAACTCTCAAACCCGTATTTAAATCTTTAATTGATTAATTTTCAAACTAAGGGGAGAGAATAGTATACTGACTTTTAAACGAAAATTTATTTTATGTTGAAAAGCTCTAATTAAGGGGAATTTATGTTTAGGGAGTGTAACTCTCCGTGTTTTCAAATGTCCCTTAATAAAAGCTGTAAAGTGTTATTTTGAAAATAAATCAAAGAGGGAGATTGTTGAGTATTTTGTGGTTTGTTAAGTTGTGTTGATTAATTTTCAAAAATATCGTCTCCTTTGTTTAAAGCTTTTATATAGATTTGTACAAGTACTTTATATGGTAATCTATATTTTTATTATTATATGTGACTAATGGCCATGAAACATTAATATTTACATCATATGGCATTATTTCTATGTTTATTATTCTTGCAGGTTAATTAAATAAGTTTATTTAATTAATATGTCATTAACTTGATTTATTAATTATTTAAATTATTTAATTTTCAAATAATGTTTCTTTGGATCATTGTTCGACCCCAAATCTTTTGCTTGCCGACTTCTTCAAACCTACCCTCTTCAAACCTTAGCCGTTTTCTCCCCATTGAATGCTAAATGTCTTTGATATCCCACAAATCATGCCCCTATGTTCATATCCTTCCTTACACAGATGAAATCGAGCATTCAATGCTCCGATTTTGTCTCTCTAGCAACAAGAACGTCTCTCTTCATGAAGGCTTCAATGCTGCGATTTTGTTTTGATTTCACCCTTTTGTGTTGTTGATTCTCTGCGATTTGAGCAACCACGGATATAGAAGGGTTGACTCAAACGTTGCTAAGAAAAGAGCTACCTTTACTGCTGATTCGATCCGGATTTATTGCTCAGCAACATGTTCGAGCGGTTGAGCATGAAAGTTCAAACGCAAAAGTGTGGCCATTTCAGTAATCCCGATTGCAGCCATCCTGCACGTGGTCAAATCGAGACTTTAATGTTCGATTCTCAGGGAAGTTCTTGTCACGTTATTCTTAAGTTAATATCGTTGATATTTTTCTTGACTGTTAGGAATATGATCTCAAGGGCTATAAATAGCCAGTCACACTAACAGGATCAAGCACCAGTCGAAACACTGCTATCCCCACATTTTCAAAACAAAAGTTTTCTTCTTTCTGCTTGTGCCAAGTTGTGGAGTCCGTGATTCGAGAAAGCTTACCATCGCTTGCATCTTTGGAACTATAAGGTTGACCTTGAATCGGTTGGTAGGATCGTGCTTGAATCAAGTTGGAGGTGATACAAGTTCTAGCACTCTGTGGCATATAGGCGCCTGAGCAAAGTGGCTTGTAGACTCTCTTGCTTATCGTAAGTGTGCTACCTCGGTTTTTGCTGACTTTTCTAAATTGTGTATTTTTGAAAGTCTTTGTTTGTCCAGTGTGCTTGAGTCCTTGTGAAATTCGGTTTTGTTTTTAGGTGTGGTTAGTACTAAGATTGATTGATTGATGAATCTATTGAACAAGTCCGCCTAGTGAGAACAAAAAGGCTTTTGTTCAAGCTGATTTGGTGATAGTCAATCTTGTGTGAATCTAGCCTTTAGTAACAAGTCCTGAATTGCTACAGTTTGGTTGTTATTGTTATCATATTACCCATTCGGATATTTGGTCCTGACTTGTGTCTGTGACTGAATATCATTGTGTGGTCAAGTTACATTGACTGCACTTTTGTTGGAATCAGTGAATTTATTTACTGTTTCTAACTTTGTGTTCTGCGTGCCTTTGTTATTCATAAGTGATGAATATATATGTAGCTTGCTGAAATTTGGTTGAATTCAAGTTCACTGAATTTCTTGGTTTTTGAGTCTGTGTGTTTTACTGAATGTTTTAAACTTGAATAAAATTATTAGCTGCTTTTGTTTGGCACAAATTTTTACGCTCATAAACTTGTTTGAATCATTGTGCATACCTACTCTTCTTCGAATATTTTGTTGTGCAATTGTGACATTGTAATCAAGCATTTGTCTAATGAACGACTTGAGTCTTTAGTCGCTTGATTTTGTGATATTGCATATCTTTGTGACATTGTATTTGGTCTGTTTGATGCATGGTGTACTTCTGCTTCGCAATTTGTAGTACTCTTGTAATAAGCTAGAATAGACTTTCTGTCTTGATCTGTTAAACATTTGTCTTTAGACAAACCCTAAGTCTTGATAATCCTATCTTCTGAGTTAGATTATCATTTCCGAAAGGTTTCTGAAAGTTTCAGTCTAATCCGGATCAATTAAGTTGTTGTACCCTAAATTTGTTTTTGTGTAAACTTGGACCTGTATTGTTGCTGTAATAAGCAATTACATCTTGAACAATTTGACATTATATGAAACTGTTTTGTTGATTCGTTGTATCTCTGTTTTGAGCAGTTTGAACTTAAATCATTTGATATTCTGAGTTGCTTAGACCTGTTCTGTTTTACAGCTCATTTTGCATACATTCTGTTAAGTTACGGCTGTTAACCTGCTGTAACGCTTTTTCAGACTGTCACTAAAAGTTACAAGTTAAAGTATTATATCAGCCTGCGCTTTTGTTTGATCAATAGTTAAATAATATCAGTCCGTGTATTTGTTTGTTAAATAAAGTTTCAATCTATGTCAGTTGAATCTATATTTGTTTGATCAATCCAACTTTCAGTCCGTTTTAATAATTATATTTGATCACACAATCATCACTTGAACATTAAGGTGTATAAACACAAGCGAATAATTAATTAAGTTAGCTTCCGCCTTAGTTAATTAGTACTTGTGTTTGATAATCGAAAAGAGTTTTAAAAATTCACCAACACTCTATTCACCCCCCTCTAGAATGTTTATCTACGCTATATCGATCCAACAATAGAATTATGCAGGAAATTCATCATACCGTGGGGGTGGCCAAGGGGGTAGGAACTCTCGCGGTGGCAGGAGCAACCGAGGTGGCAGTTCGGGCCGTGGCTCAGTCCGATGTGAGCATTGTGGTCGAAATAATCATACGGTTGACAATTGTTGGGATCTTCATGGCAAGCCCCCCATAAGTAACTCTACTCAAGACATGACTGCCGCAAATCAGCATGATGGAGACCGAACAGCACCGAATACGGAAGAGTACCGGCAGAATGGTAAGGCAGAAACCTCATCCTCCATGGCTAGTCTTGTCCAATCCACACAGCCGCCAACATGTCTCCTTTCGTCTAAAAGATACCCATGGATCATCGATTCCGGAGCTACTGAGCACATGACCAGTTTGTTTAAACTTCTGCATAATTACACTCCATTAACTCACAAATCAGTCACACTGGCTAATGGTGGTTTGGCCAAAGTCAGTGGGATTGGCACCAAAACATTACTCCCACAATTAATCTTCCACAAACACTTCACATTCCTGAATTCCCATTTAGTCTATTATCTGTTAATAAACTTACCAAAGATCTTAATTGCTCTGATACCATGTTGGGAAAGTTAACATAGTAAAATAAACTGAGATCATAAACTTGTGATCTCTCCACCCTTTGTTATTCATATATATAGTAAACAATAACACAACTCTTAACCCTATTGGGCTCATCTTTTCCCTTATTCCAAGACACATAAGTCGGCTCAAACACTTTACCCTAGCCGACTTACACACACACCACAATACCACAAATACCCTTATTAATACTACGTCACTTTAACACATACTATATCTTTTTATAAGCTGAAGGAAGCCCAATTCGAACTGAGGTGTTCCTACACGAAAATGTAAGGTTTATCACATTCACATGTAAACGATAATCAAAATATTTATTTATGAAAAAATATCTAATAGTTTTGTGTATACTTATGAATTTGGTTTTTGTTTCTAAATATGCTAGAAAAGACTACTTTGTAGGTATGTTTTGAGCCTATCAATAGATTGAATTTTGTATTTATGGATGTTAAAAACGCGATAAGTATGTTTTTATTAAAAAAAACAACTTCAACTAAAATGCCAATTCGGAAACTTGGTCTTAAGCCCAAAAAAGGCCATGGCCGGCCCTGACAACATGATTTACATCATTGATCATCATTAATCCATAACATGATCATTTTGTCCTACATAATGATCATTGGTGTAAATAAGGCCACAACATGATTTCCACCATTGATCATCATTAACCTATATCCCGATCTGTGTGTCATACATTATATATGATTAATACTGTAAAATCAGGTCGTGTCACTCGTTGTGGCTGATATGGTTTTGTCAATGGCATTACCTGACTTACATCATGGCCAACGAGCATGCATGATAATCAATGATTATGTCACTTGTTGTGACACGAACCGTCGTAACAGTAGCTACAAACATAACACAAACGATACTATTATAACATCTATGCAATAACGTATATATGAGTTATATAATTGCTCACCATGCAATTAATCGATACAATTATTGTCACAATCTTTCTGGCAATTGGTTCTAATTCGTGGTGGGGTCACTCGTGGTGGGGTCACTGATGCCAATGAACGGGTCACTGATGCCAATGAACTTGCAATGTCGCAGTCGTCGTAGCATTTGTCGATGCAATCCTGATAGGCTTGTGTCCAACATTCAACTTTGTCTATGTTTATTGCTGCAAAAACAACCATGCACATTACAATCATTCCAAAAATCTTCTTTCCTTCCATTTTCTTCTTAATTTCTTTTGGAGAGCAAAAAAAAATCTTTATTTATTATTATTATTTGTTTTGATTTTCAGCTCTCTGGTTTTCTTTTTCTTGGTTGGTATATTTATAGGGATTTTTCTCAAATTTTTCCCAATAAAATTGGTGGTGTGGATGGTTAGCCTTAAAGTTCTTAATTTAGCTGGTTTTTGAGACCATAATTTTAAGTGTATTAGCTACAAAGTAGCCAGGCCAATAGTTTTCCTTCGGTTTGCATCTCTTTGATGGTAAACAATATGCAATTGCAGCTATTCCTACTGGCGGGCGGTCGTGACACAATAAATAATTTAACGTATTTTTATATTATTGATAATTATGGTAGACTTATATCATTATCAAGAATAATTTTATTGACACAACAATACAATAATATGAGGGACACAATTTGATTTTATATGAGGGACACAATTTGACGCTTTGAGTACACATACGCCATTTCCCTTCCTTCTTGGGTACTAAAATTGCTGGTACAGCACAAGGACTCAAACTGGGCCAGATTAACTGTTTTGCTAGGAGTTCATCGACCATTCCTTGCAAGATATTATGCTCCTTGGGCTGAGTCGATAATGAGGCATAGTAGGCGTGATGCTCCAGGGAGAAGGTCTATACCATGCCGAATTTGTCTCATTGGTGGTAGCCCAAACAGGAGTTCGGATGGGTACAAGTCGGAAAAACTTCCTAGAAGCTTCATTATTTCGATGCTAAGCGGTGTATCTTGCTGAGAAGTATCTTGCTCTTTGACCATAAGAGCAAACAACCGGGAGTCTTCTTTTAATTCATCTCTAAATTCCTTTCCTTCGGTGATCATTAATTGTGGTCTGTCCTCCGCCTTTTGTTTCGTTCCCTTTACCGATCCGGGTAATAGAACTATCTTCTTGCCCTTCCAACTGAAGGAATACGTATTATCTTTTCCTTTGTGCCTAACATCTTTGTCAAATTTCCAAGGCCTTCCTAATAGGAGGTGACACGCATCCATCTCCACCACGTCGCATACGACTTCATCACGGTAAGAATTTCCAATGTAGAACGTGATTGCACAAGTTTCACTCACCTTATTTTCGGGTCCTTTCTTGATCCATCCAACTTTGTATGGGTGTGGATGTTTCTCAGTCTTTAATCCAAGAGCCCTTACCATATTTTTTGCTATCAGGTTGTCACTGGCACCACTATCGATAATCACATCACAGACTTTCTTGTTGATTGTGCATCTAGTTCGAAACATAGAATTTCTTTGGGTAGCGGTCGACTCGACGAGCAAAACCCTTTCAAAAATATATATTAACGGCGACCCCTCGTCACCAGCAACTACTTCTATCTCTTCTCCTTTGGATTCGGTCATGAGGATCTCGGCTTCTCCTTCCTTGGTCACTAGCGTGATCTGTTTTCTCTGCGGACACTCATCCGAGCGGTGTCCTAATTGACCACACCGATAACACTTGATTCCAGTTGGCTTTCGATATGGATTTTCAGGTTTAGGTTCAGGTGCTCTTTGGGGTTTATTTTTGTTGCTCTCATTATGTTCTGCTGGATTGCATTGAGTCGAATTTTGAGTAATAGACCCAGAAGTCCCTGCAAATAATCTCCTGCCAGTGTAGGGTTTGGAACTCTTTCTCTGAATTTGTTGCTCCGCCGTCTACGCCATGGTTACTGCTTCGCTTAGACTCCATATAGGTGTGAGTTCTAACTTCTCCTGCAGCTCTTCTCCTAAACCCCCAATAAAACGAGCAATTTGAATACCTTCTCCTTCTGGGGTATCAGCATGTGAACCCAATCGATAAAATTCATTTGTGTATTCATTCACTGACCTTCCATTTTGCCTGCAATTGAGGAATTGTAGCATCAACTTGTTCGAGTAATTCGACGGTAGGAACCTCGCTGTGAGTAGGGCTTTCATTCTCGGCTATGGAATAATCTTGTTCTTACCTTTGAGGGCTCGATCATTCTGAAGTTGTTCCACCATGCGTGTGCTCCACCCATCAATCGATAAGACACCAATTTGCACTTCATATGCTCTGGCGGATTCATCCCTTCGAAGTAGTCTTCGATCGAGTCTAACCAATCCAGAAAATCTTCGATGTGAAGTGTTCCATCGAAGATGGGATCTCATCTTTACCCGAACACACCTCCCCTGTAATCTCCCTCATGTCTATACGGTTGTGGTGGAGGCCGTGTTCTCTCCTCATTCCATTATGATACTTTGAGGTCGGTGTCGGAATCTTCCAATATAACCGGTGTGTTCTTTATCCTGTTATTTGTTCCACCGAGATGCCTGGGTTGTTCTTTCTTATGGATATACGGCCCGCTGATCCGGCGTATGAGTCAAATCTCGTCCGGTCCAATGAAGCATGTGCTTCAACTCATCCTGTCCCCGCTTGAACTCTTGCACCGATTGGTGAACGGATAATGCTACTCCGGCGATCTTCTGATCTAAGTCTCCAATTTCTGCCCAAAGGGCCTTCAAGTCCAGATCATCGTCGTGAACCTGGCATTCTTCAGCACCTGAGTTGGCCATTGATCACTGAGGGAGAAACCCTAAGTAGTCTCTGATACCAGGATGGTGTAAAAGAAAATGCAGAAAAGAGAAGAAAAGGAAACCAGCCAAAATCGGCTATGGTTCTTCAATTGACAATGTCCAAAAACTGAATATACGATAGGGTTTTCTGCCTTAAATACCTGAGTCCACAAAAGGCTCAAAAATACAAAACTACCCCTGTCTTAAAACAAAAGACAAAAGATAGAAAAACTTAATGGGACAAAATAAACACTAAATAGATAAATATTAATGTTGCTGCCTTGCATCAGCCTTGATCTACACCGTTGATTGTAATGTAGGCTCATTGATCAAGATGCATTGTCGTAACAATCAACGGTGTAGATCGATGTTGTGTCGCTCGTTGTGGCTTAGTGGTTGTGCCCGTATCATTACCCTTTTTTTCTCACAACTATTATCATTCTATCATTGCTACGAAAAACACTTTTATGTATTCGTTTCGTTACGATAAACACTCATATGTTTCATTGTTACGATTACGAATAAACACTCTTATGTATGCGTTTTTTTTCTTTCTTTTTTCTGCTTAAAGCCCCGGTATCCGGAACCCACTGGTCCGACACTCTTATGTATGTGTTTTTGTTACAATCATAAAACAACTAACGAGGTGTTTATCGTAACAAAAACAATATATAGGCGTGTTTACTGTAACAATGATACATAGATGTGTTTATCGTAACAATAAATGATATATTAGAGATAAAGAATGGAATGCAAATCAAAGATAAAGATGATATTCAAATGAAAGATAGGATATAGTTTGGTTGAAATAAATATTTAAGTGATAATATTTATCTTTAGGTTAATTTATTCAAATCTAGTTTGTTATCTCATTTATCTCCTATATAAAGGAGAGTACTGTCTACTATTTTACATATTCAATAAAAACACTTTCTGAGTCTTCCGTCTATGTATTCTGATTTTTTTCATGATAAACGTGGTTATCGTAACAAAACGAATACATAAGAAGGTTTATCGTAAAAAAATAAAAATAGATGTTAGTTTTAAAAACATACAAAACTAAAAATGTAAATCCCGAGATTCAATAACAAAAGGAATAAAAACTCTCGTAGGACCGGTGGAAATTTTAGACCACCAAATCATTAATTTCAACATCATTAATTGATGGTTTATTTTTCAAGGTAGGAACTCATTTTAATTTTGTTTAAGCCTTTAAGGTACACGATTTGACGTTCTAAAATTTTTGTTCGACCGAAAACAATGACCGAAGAAAAAGAAGGGAGTGAAGCAACGGCGGCTGTGCCGGTGGCAGCAGCTTTCATCCCGCCGCAGTACAATTTGAGTGCCAAATGGGACGATCTCCTCGACTTGGGTCTTCGTCGTTTCGCTTATTCTAGCTTGGCCGGCGCTTTCACTGGCCCTCATCTTCTTCCGTAAGTTTCAACTTCTTCAATTTGTTTGAGGAATTTACTTTAACTATATTTGAATTAGATTTCCTTCACGTCTTTGAAATGAATCTTTGTTGAAGATATTTTAGATAATACTATTAGTTAACGTATTCTTACCGTATTACCCTTTGTAAACTAGTATATATATTGTACCTTGTAAACTCTTTTTATACAATTTATACAATACACAATTACCACATGGTAGCAGAGACCTAAGTGATCCAAAAAAAAAACCCTATCTGCCGCCATCACCTTCTTCTTCTCCGACATCACCATGTCTGAAGATGGCTCCTCCACCGGCACTCGATATCCAACCTTCACCAGATCATCCTCGCTGCATATCACGAAATTAATTCGGCAGAATTACAACCTCTGGAGAGCCCAGCTGGCCCTACCTTCGACCCTACAATCGCCACAAACCGACTTTCGCTCCAAAACGTGTATCTTCCTTGGCTATAGTCCTTCTCACCATGGCTATAAATGCCTTGATCTCTCCACCGGGCGCGTTTACATCGCTCGGCATGTTGTCTTGGATGAAAAGGTCTTTCCTTACACTCCCACCGTCCCTACCTCACCAACCATTACTCCTACTGTACCCCTTCCGTGTTACCTACCTTCCCACCCTACGGCCCCTCGCACCATCAGACACACCTCCTACCTCCACCATCCCAAAGCCCCAACCTCCACCCTCCCGCCACTCGACAATACTCCTCTTCACCGAACCCGAGAGCCCCCACAACCTACACCTCCTCTACCACCCCCTTCTCCCCGCCTCACCCTATGACCACTGCAGACCGAACCCAAACACTCAAACCCAAACAAAACCCGGACTTTATTCGTTACCCTTTGCCCAAAGCTCTCATTACCACTGCGTCTTCCCCCGAGCCCACCTCCTACACCGAAGCCGTCAAACATAAGGTGTGGCGTGATGCTATGCAAGACGAGGTTAATGCACTACTTCGTACTAACACGTGGGAGCTTGTGCCCTACCACCCGGATATGAATGTGGTTGGAAATAAATGGGTCTTTCGCACCAAGCTCCATGCCGATGGTCATATTGAGCGTCACAAAGCCCGCCTTGTTGCCAAAGGCTTTCATCAGTCGGCATGTATAGACTATACTGAGACCTTCAGTCCGGTTGTTAAGCCCGTTACTATTCGCGTTTTGTTGTCTCTCGCTATCTCACAGGGTGGTCTTTCGCCAAGTTGACATCCAAAATGTTCCTTTATGGCCATCTTACCGAGATCGTTTACATGGCTCAACCGCCCGGCTTTGTGCACCCGGATCACCCCGATTATGTTTGTCGGTCAAACGCAGCTTATATGGTTTGAAACAGCCCTTGGGCATGGTTTTCTCGGTTTATCGATGTCCTCACCCACCCGGTTTCCATGGCTCTGCAAGGCGATACGCCCTCGTATGTTTACTCTCGTGGCACCATTCGGCTCTACATTCTCATATACGTGGATGACGTAATTATCACCGCACTAGCCCTCGCTCACATTGAAGAGGTTATCAAGTTTCTTAGCACTCACTTTCCGGTCAAAGATCTTGGCCGCCTATCTTACTTCCTTGGTATTGAGGCTCTTCACATGTCGGATGGTTTATTCCTGACGCAGCGGAAGTATATCTTCCACCTCCTGCAAAAGGCCAATATGGATAAATCTAAGCCGTGTGATGAGCGTTTTTCACCAAACAGAATTTATAAGATGCTCAAGACAACGGTGACTAAACAAGCTCTCTAACCGGCAGTGGACCGGGTCGATTGCTAGTATAGCTACAGGAGTCCGAGGTCGAACCCAAGAGACAAGTGTTTGTGAGTACCAAAGTGAACGTAATTTTAGTCCAGTGGTCGATGTTGGATAAATGTTAAAATTAAAGTAAAACAAGCTAACAAGTCTAAAAAGGTAGAAAGATTACACTACTAGATTTCAAAGATGGATAAAGGGACATAGCCGAATCCATGATCAATAAGGCTAATCTCAACCCCAAGGATGACAAAACCGGGAGTGTGCAATTACAAATAAACTCTCGCATTCGATCTCACGGGTGCGAACTCCTAAACCCGGTGCTAGCGCTGAACAACTCTCTTCTAACACCTTTTGCCATGTTAAGGTCTCGAACAACTCTCTCCTAACAAGTCACGTTTTGCACTTCGAGCCGCTTAAACGTATAAACGAGTAACCTCACACTTGAATGTGATCCTAGAACCCTTTTCCCACACCCTCTCTCTCAACAACTCTCAAGAATGATGTGTGATTTTGACCTAGGTGATCAATCTAGCCCAAATCCGTTATAACAGTTCTAAGACGTGAAACATGCAAGATATAACAATAAAAAGCACTACCCACTCCCAATTTCATCACCCAAAGGGTGATTTCACCAAATTTCACATGACCCGGCTATGAAGAGGATTTAGCTACTCATTATACTAATCAAAACATGCACAAAACAAGAAATAAGAGCCATAACAAGTAAAAGGGAAGAGAAATATACCATAAGATTGCGAAATTCGAGTTGAGATCCAAAAGTACAAAATAGAGAAGTAATTAAAAGGTGGTCTCTTAGTGTTTGAAATGAAAATCTAAGCTAAGAAATGGAAAGATTAAGCTAAGATGTTGTTGATTTACACTAAAAGGAAGTATTCTAAGCTATTACAAAATTCGAGCTAAGAGATGGGTAGAGTTTTGCTAAGAAGAGCTTGATATCCAAGAAAATGTCTAAGGGGGTATTTATAGGTGAAGGAAAATCTGCTGTGAAAAACGGTCCAAACGCCGCGCTTGAAGGGCTGGAACGCGCGTTTGGGGTCTTCAAACGTGCGTTTCGCTTGGCTGGAACGTGCGTTACACATAAATTCTGGGCAGAGACTTGACTGTTCTTCATCTGGAACGCGCGTTTAGGAAGGGTCAAACGCGCTTTAGGGTCTTGAACGCACGTTTGGCTCTGGTTCCCAAACGCATGTTTAGAGGGCTTCAACTCAATCTTTTACAACTTCGAACGCGCGTTTAGGGGATTAAAACGCGCGTTTGGTGTGTGGAACGTGCGTTTGGAGGGTTCAAACGCGCGTTTGAACCCCTGTTTCCCCCAGTCTTCACTTTTCTCCCTTTTTGACCTTCGTCTTGCCTCGGTTATGCTTTTTCACCACGAATTGTCATCTTCCGGGTCCTCGAGACACCAACACCCTACAATATCATAAACAACCAAAAACATCCAAACAACTCCAGAGGGTAAAAGTGCTCGAGAATGGGGTTAATATCAACAAAAAGGGGTATGAATTCATCAAGGTAATGGATTCGTTCCCCGTGCCAAAAGCTCAAGATATCACCCCGAAAATGGCCTAATTTGCCCAAAATTATGCTAAAAGTGTGGTAAACGGGGGTGATTAGTGCACCGGAGTTACGTAAAGTTGACTCCCATCAACCACCCCACACTTAGCCTTTGCTCGTCCTCGAGTAAAATAGGCGTTTTAAAACCAACCAAGGGATTCAACTTTGTGATGTAGGTGCTACTACTCACACCCTCGAGGTAACCACAAAGTAAGAAAAATGAACATATACACAACGGTGCAACATTATCAAGAAAATGGAGTGTGTGTGGTGCCAAGCTAAAGCCAAATGCTCAAAATGATTGTCGGGGCTTGAATCCCAACCAAAAGTCTACCAACCGTTTCATAATCACGAGTCTCTCCACTAATCTAGTTTACTAAGTTTGGACACGATCGGGCAGGACTTGAGCGGTTATAACGTTAGGCTAGGGTAATTTTCGGTTAATCGAAAAGGATATTTTGGGAACTGGAGAAAAGAAGTACGAGTGAACCTAATCAACAAGTGTACCACCTTATTCCTACCATACAAACCACCCAAACTCCTTTTGATTGTTTTAACACTTTTGGGAACCATAGGATACTAACGCACCCGAACTCATTGCCAAACTCGACTATGTTTCAAGTGTCATGAGGTGAGTCCGAACACATTAGTACCTATCTCACTATCCCAACCCCTAACATCATAAAAACAACTTTTGAGCTCATTCCTTTGATTCCAACTCTTTATTCCAATCTACTCCAAATTTTTTTATTCAATGAGGGCTAATTTATTTTGAACTTTGGTTGAACTTTTCTCTTTTTTTTTTTTTTTTTTTTTTTTTTTTTGAAAGAAGAGAAGAGATTTTCACAGACTTTTCATTTCATTTTGGGCCAAACCCAAACATTACATCCAATTGAGCTCATCTTCTCCTTATAGCTCCAAACCAAGAGAACACCAACCCATCAAAAGACATCATTTCCCCCCACCCCACACTTGCCTTAGCAAGTGTGGCCTAACAAAAGATTAAGTCCACTCGTAGGGTATAAATGAAGGAAATGTGACCATAATTAAGCTCAAGGGTAGGTTTCACGACTAAGTAACAAACGGCTATAAAATGAATGGTGGTCGAGACCATTCTATCAAGGCCGAGAGGGGCTACGAAGGGAAAATGTTCCGGTTAAGGCTTATTTGGCTATGGTAGGGTCAAGAGAACGCCAAAACCGTCATCCCATGTCCTACTTAGGTAAACCTATGACATTTCGTCTCGAGACTCATGATATGAAAGGTGGTAGTAATCAAATTGTGCACAAAGTGTAGCTTCCGTGAAATTAATAAGACTCCATTCTCAAGATAATATCAAACCACAATGTACATGTTCGGGATCCCGACTAAGGTGATCACCACTCAAATGTGAAAATAACACATACAACACGGTGTTAAGACCCTTGAAAAATTTTAAAAATTACCCAAAAATCGACTCGAGCCCGGTCATAGGCCAAGTATACCACATTTATAGCACATTCAACAATAAAAACAATACAACGGCTAAGTCCCCCACCCCACACTTAAACGAAACACTGTCCTCAGTGTGTGAGAGATAAGAGGCGTAAAAGACTTAGCTGTTTGACCAAAAGACCCGGCAGAAAGGCGCAACCGTGACTCGAAACTCGTGATAGCCTCGTATGAATCCATCCCGAAACCTAAAGCGAGATCAACAGAAACAAAGACAGCGCATGCACGGGACATAATCCGCGTGCTCAAAGGCAAGCAATAGGGTAAGCGGGTACATAAAATAACGAGTCTCAAATGCACGCTGACGAGATCAAAGCATAACGAGGGGAATACGGGATATGCACTTTGGAAGGATACAATCGAATCAAAATAAAGTACAGAACATCCATGCATCGAATATAAGCTAAGAAAAACATCCTGGGCCATCCCACAAGATGCAGTCAATAAAAGAAAAAACATACACGGTCAAGCGTGCCTCGTGGGCTCAAAAGTAAGTACACGTGCATGCCAAAGTGAAATGTGACCAAAGTATGATGAAAGAACGTCAAAAGTAGGTAAAATGTCAAGATGTATAAAAGAGATGACTAGTAAGTAAAGACAGTTAAGAGTTGCATGAAAAAAAATGCTAGTCTCGCTTCCATGTCCTCAGACGTCGTCGATGGTGAGATCCGTGTGCCTGAAGTTGGTGCAACCACAAAGCACTGCACTCTCGGGCTGTGTAGATCCCAGCAACACTGTCCTCACTTCCTCTGTCCCACCAGAATCGTGCAAATTTAATCAGGCCCATCGATCATCCAAATCAAGATCATCAAACCCCTCGTCCGCTCTCTACGAATGACTCCTCTATAATCCACCGCAAATCCTCCTCAATCTCTGCGTATAATCTTTGAAACGGTGCAATATCTGATCCAACTCAGAAGCTCAACTCGCCTCTCCGAGCCAATACCCGCCGATTTTCCACAATGCCGTTCGGTGTCACCTCGGACTATCCATCCAGCCTCTCTGTTTGTGTGCAATCGTAAGCCCCTCGCTTCACTAAGCCACGCCCCCGGTAGAGGATGTAGAAGGTAGAGGTGAAGGTGTGGTGGAAGGTCCATGAGAGTAGAGGGAGAGGTGGGGGTACAGATAGTGGTAGTAGTGGAGGAAATGATAGGAGGAGGTATGGGTAGGGTGGTGGAGGTAGTGGAGGGGGTAGAGGCGGAGGACGGTGTGAATGGGTCGAGGGTGGGCCTAGGAAGGTTAGAAGCGGTCATGGGCGTTAAACGGCCTCGGTACCACAGCATTCTTCTTCCTCGACCGATCATCGATACTCCTTTACCAACGCTCCTTGCACAAACCAAAGATGAGGTAGGGGCACATAATCATCCGACGCTTAACCTTTGATTTTCTCTCGAATTCTCAAAATGGTTTTCCCAACGCCTACCTTCGAGATCATAATGTAAGGCATACAACAATTGCAAGTCCTTAATGTGGAAATGCGTAATGTTGTCCTTCGGTAGTAGACGGTTTTGAGAAAACTTAGCTTTTACTTTCCAAATATCCGCCAAGTCGTCGCCACCAACCGACTTCTTGCATTGCTACCTTTTGAAGTCCACGGTAAGTCGTGGGTTGATTGCTTTCCTCATCTCCTCTAATGGATCTAGGTTGTCGATGAGTATCCCAATGTGACCTCGCCGCAAACCAACCTAAATAATCCTGCCCCCAAAGCCGGTATCCGATAATAATCATTGATAGCTTTGACGGTCCACGGACATTAACCCTCTCGACTCACGATAAACCGGATTCCAGATTAGCCACACTCGAAATTTGCATACCATTCCCGGACTATTGACAAATTCAGATGCCTCGGTTCATAAATTAGATTATTCCACCCTCTCTTCATTAAGTCTTCGATGAACTCTTTGTGCACGCTTTTGAGGTCTAGCCCCTCTCATAACACATGTTCTTCCCAAATGATATAATCATGATAGTTAGAGTAGGCAACCGTGAGTTGAAACGTAGATCGAAAGGGATAATATCCTCGGGAGGGGAGCTGAGGAGAGGGGCTTGCTCGGGAGCACTCTGTGGAGGGGGCACTCTGGCGAGGTGGTGGAGCACTAGTCCTAGCAGCTTTTGGCTTGCAAATGTGCCAAGGGCACATCGCTCTCAAGGTCCGTGGCCTCCCCACTATCACTACTCGTATTCCTCCCCTCGGTATCCGGCTCAAAATCTTCGCCGATGTTTCATCCTCAACTGTCCCTGCCTGGCCTAATTGCTCGAAAGGCTTACTCTCTCAATCGCACCACCAATCCGAATACCACTCGGCGGTACCCTAGGATAAACTAGGGTTTTCTGCTTTTTGGGGCTTGCCTAGTCATTGGTTGCTTGCCCTACCTTTGCCCTCGGTTTCTTCCGCTTAGTTTCCCTCATTCTAAGAACATCACCAACAACACCCAACAATCAAGTGACAATCAAAACCGACCCGTTATCATCCAACCGGGATTTCAAACAAACCAACCATTCACAACAAAACACCCCACACCATTCACCATCGATCAACACAAAGAAACAAAACAAACAAAAACAGGATATTGAATCAATAAACAATAAATAACGTGAAAGGGCGTTAAACCAAAAATAGGCCAAAAACTAACCCCTAACCGAAATAATAAGCGGTTAGCTACCAAATAAGGTAATTTCTAGCAAATAAGGTAATTTCTAGTGATCAATGGGGAGAGTGATGAGCCGGGGGGCCATTTCTAGTGGTCTCGGGGCGGTTAGAATCAAGTGTGGGGTAGAAATCTTAAGTTTTCCTAGTTTCTGGTCCAAACGCCCGTTTTTCCCCTTTTCAAACGCGGCGTTTGCAGCTCTTTTTCCTAAACGCGTTTAGAACCTTTTCAAACGCCGCGCTGGAGTCTCAACTCTCTGATCGTGAACCCCCTTTCCTAAACGCACGTTTGACCTGTCAAACGCGCTTTGGACATGCGAAACGCGCGTTCCATTCATTCCAAACGCGCGTTTAAACTCGTCTCCTTTAAATACCCCGCTTCTCAAACCGGGCGTTCCGCTCAACCCTAGCAAGCAGCTGCTTTTGGCCGCTTCTCACCTTTTCACTCGAAATCCTTCGCTTCTCAACCGATTTTGGCGATTTAAAGCCCTTTCAACACCTCTCAACCCTTCTTTTGATTTCCACAAGCTTTTCCAACAACAAATCCGTGAAATCCTCGATTTGATCGGCACTTGCGCGCTTTTTCTCCTTGGTCGATTTTGGCTTGTTTCGACGCTTTGAGGATCATTCTTCGCTCCTAATCATTCCTATCATCTCTCTAAGCATAGAACATGTATATTTCGGCTTTACGCTTAAATTTCGTTAGGGTTAGTTTTTGGCCTATTTTTGGTTTAACGCCTTTCACGTTATGTATTGTTTATTGATTCAATATCCTGTTTTTGTTTGTTTTGTTTGCTGTGTTGATCAATGGTGAATGGTGTGGGGTGTTTTGTTGTGAATGGTTGGTTTGTTTGAAATCCCGGTTGGATGATAACCGGGTCGGTTTTGATTGTCACTTGATTGTTGGGTGTTGTTCGGCTGATGTTCTTAGAATGAGGGAAACTAAACGGAAGGAAACCGAGGGCAAAGGTAAGGGCAAGCAACCAATGACTAGGCAAGCCCCCAAAAAACAGAAAACCCTAGTTTATCCTAGGGTACCTTCGAGTGGTATTCGGATTGGTGGTGCAGTTGAGAGTAGAAACGCTCGAGCAATTAGGCCAGCGGGACAGTTGAGGGATGAAACATCTGACGAAGATTTTGAGCCGGATACCGAGGGGAGGAATACGAGTAGTGATAGTGGGGAGGCCACGGACCTTGAGAGCGATGTGCCCTTGGCACATTTGCAAGCCAAAACTGCTAGGACTAGTGCTCCACCACCTCCTCGTAGTGCCCTCTCCACAGTGCTCCCGAGCAAGCCCTCCTCTGCTCCCCTCCCGAGGATATTATCCCTTTCGATCTGCGTTTCAACTCACCGGTTGCCTACTCTAACTATCATGATTATATCGCTGGGAAGAACATGTGTTATGAGAGGGGGCTAGACCTCAAAACTGTGCCTAAAGAGTTCATCGAAGACTTAATGAAGAGAGGGTGGAATAATCTAATTTATGAACCCGAGGGGCATCTGAATTTGTCAATAGTCCGGGAATGGTATGCAAATTTCGCAGGTGGCTAATCTGGAATCCGGTTTATCGTAGTCGAGGGGTTAATGTCCCGTGGACCGTCAAAGCTATCAATGATTATTATCGGATACCGCTTTCGAGGGGCGTGATTATTTAGGTTGGTTTGCGGCGCAGGTCACATTGGGATACTACCGACAACCTAGATCCATTAGAGGAGATGAGGAAAGCAATCAACCCCGACTTACCGTGGACTTCAAAAGGTAGCAATGCAAGAAGTCGCTTGGTGACGACGACTTGGCCGTATATTTGGAAAGTAAAAGCTAAGTTTTCAAAACCGCTACATTACCGAAGGACAACATTACGCACTTCCACATTAAGGACTTGCAATTGTTGTATGCCTTACATTATGATCTCAAGGTAGACGTTGGGAAACCATTTTTGAGGAATTCAGAGAAAATCAAAAGGTTAAGCGCCGGATGATTATGTGCCTACCTCTCATCTTTGGTTTGTGCAAGGGAGCGCTGGTAAAGGAGTATCTCGATGATCGATTCGAGGAAGAAGAATCACTTCAGGGTACCGAGGCCGCTTAACGCCCATGACCTTCTAACCTTCCTAGGCCCACCCCGACCCATTCACACCGCCCTCCGCCTACCCCTCCACTACCTCCACCACCCTACCCATACCTCCTCCTATCATTTCCTCCACTACTACCACTATCGCACTCCCCCACCTCCTCCTCTACTATCGACCTTCCACCACACCTTCACCTCTACCTTCTACATCCTCTACCGGGGCCGTGGCTTAGTGAGAAGCAGGGGCTTCTGATTGCACACAAACAGAGAGACTGGATGGATAGTCTGAGGGTGACACTGAACGGCATTGTGGAAAATCAGCGGGTATTGGCTCAGGAGAGGCAGTTGAGCTTCCTGAGTTGGATCTAGATATTGCACCGTTTCAGTATACCGCAGAGATTGAGGAGGATTTGCAGCGGATTATAGAGGAGTCATTCGTAGAGGAGCCGGACGAGGGGTTTGATGATCTTGATTTGGATGATCTGATGGGCACGCTTAGGGCCGGGCACAAGCATACCGGGACAGAGGAAGTGAGGACAGTGTTGCAGATCTACACAGATCGAGAGTGTAAATTGGCCGTGGTTGCACCAACTTCGTGCACACCGGATCTCACCACCGACGACAGGGACACGGATGCGGAGCGTACTAGCATGTTTTTTTTTTTCATGCAACTCTTATCTGCCTTTACTTACTAGTCTCTGCCTCTCTTTATACATCTTGACATTTTACCTACTTTTGACGTTCTTTTCATCATACTTTGGTCACATTTCACTTTGGCATGCACGTACTTACTTTTGAGCCCTCGAGGCCTCGCTTGACCGTGTATGTTTTTTTTTTATTGATCGGCACGTGGGATGACTGATGTTTTTCTTAGCTTATATTCGATGCATGGATGTTCTGTACTTTATTTTGATTCGATTGTATCCTTCCAAAGGCATATCCCGTATTCCCTCGTTATGCTTTGATCTCGCCACCGTAGTCGACTCTCGTTATTTTATGTACCCGCTACCCTATTGCTTGCCTTTGAGCACGCCGGATTATGTCCCGCGTATGCGCCGTCTTTGTTTCGCTGATCTCGCTTTAGGTTTCGGGATGGATTCATACGAGGCTATCACGAAGCCTCGAGTCACGGTTGCGCCTTTCTGGGTCTTTGGTCAAACAAATAAGTCTTTTACGCCTCTTATCTCACACACCGAGGACACGTGTTTCGCTTAAGTGTGGGGTGGGGACTTAGCCGTTGTATTGTTTTTATTGTTGAATGTGCTATAAATGTGGTATACTTGGCCTATGACCGGGCTCGAGTCGATTTTTGGGTAATTTTTAAAATTTTTCAAGGGTCTTAACACCGTGTTGTATGTGTTATTTTCACATTTGAGTGGTGATCACCTTAGTCGGGATCCCGAACATGTACATTGTGGTTTGATATTATCTTGAGAATGGAGTCTTATTAATTTCACGGAAGCTACACTTTGTGCACAATTTGATTACTACCACCTTTCATATCATGAGTCTCGAGACTAAATGTCATAGGTTTACCTAAGTAGGACATGGGATGACGGTTTTGGCGCTCTCTTGACCCTACCATAGCCAAATAAGCCTTAACCGAACATTTTCCCTTCAGTAGCCCCTCTCACTTTGATAGAATGGTCTCAACCACCATTCGCTTATAGCCGTTTTTGTTACTTAGTCGAAACCTACCTCTTGAGCTTAATTATGGTCACATTTCCTTCATTTATACCCTACGAGTGGACTTAATCTTTAGTTAGGCCACACTTGCTAAGGCAAGTGTGGGGTGGGGGGAAATGATGTCTTTTGATGGGTTGGTGTTCTCTTGGTTTGGAGCTATAAGGAGAAGATGAGCTCAATTGGATGTAATGTTTGGGTTTGGCCCAAAATGAAATGAAAAGTCTCAGAAAATCTCTTCTCTTCTTTCAAAAAAAAAAAAAAAAAAAAAAAAAAAAAAAAAAAAAAAAAAGAGAAAAGTTCAACCAAAGTTCAAAATAAATTAGCCCTCATTGAATAAAAAAAATTGGAGTAGATTGGAATAAAGAGTTGGAATCAAAGGAATGAGCTCAAAAGTTGTTTTTATGATGTTAGGGGTCGATAGTGAGATAGTACTAATGTGTTCGACTCACCTCATGACACTTGAAACATAGTCGAGTTTGGCAATGAGTTCGGGTGCGTTAGTATCCTATGGTTCCCAAAAGTGTTAAAACAATCAAAAGGAGTTTGGGTGGTTTGTATGGTAGAATAAGGTGGTACACTTGTTGATTAGGTTCACTCGCATTTCTTTTCTCCGCTTCCCAAAATATCCTTTTCGATTAACCCTAAAATTACCCTAGCCTAACGTTATAACCGCCAAGTCCCGCCTCGATCGTGTCCAAACTTAGTAAACTAGATTAGTGGAGAGACTCGTGATTATGAAACGGTTGGTAGACTTTTGGTCGGGATTCAAGCCCCGACAATCATTTTGAGCATTTGGCTTTAGCTTGGCACCACACACACTCCATTTTCTTGATAATGTTGCACCGCTGTGTATATGTTCATTTTTCTTACTTTGTGGTTACCTCGAGGTGTGAGTAGTAGCACCTACATCACAAAGTTGAATCCCTTTGGTTGGTTTTAAACGCCTATTTTACTCGAGGACCGAGCAAAGGCTAAGTGTGGGGTGGTTGATGGGAGTCAACTTTACGTAACTCCGTGCACTAATCACCCCTTGCTTACCACACTTTTAGCATAATTTTGGGCAAATTAGGCCATTTTCGGGTGATATCTTGAGTTTTTGGCACGGGAACGAATCCATTACCTTGATGAATTCATACCCTTTTTGTTGATATTAACCCCATTCTCGAGCACTTTTACCCTCTGGAGTTGTTTGGATGTTTTTGGTTGTTTATGATATTGTAGGGTGTTGGTGTCTCGAGGACCCGAAGATGACAATTCGTGGTGAAAAAGCATAACCGAGGCAAGACGAAGGTCAAAAAGGAGAAAAGTGAAGACTGGGAAACAGGGTTCAAACGCCGCTTGAACCTCCAAACGCACGCTCCACACACCAAACGCCGCGCTTAATCCTAAACGCTGCCGTAAGTTCGTAAAAGATTCGTAGTTGAAGCCCTCTAAACGCACGCTTGGGAACCAGGCCAAACGTATGCTCTCAAGACCCTAAACGCGCGCTTGACCCTTCCTAAACGCTGCTCCTGGATGAAGAACATACCAAGTCTCGCCAGAATTTATGTGTAACGCGACGTTCCAAATGCCAAGCGAAACGCGACGCTTGAAGACCCCAAACGCTGCTCAAATTTCTTCAAACGCGCTGCTTGGACCGTTTTTACACAGCAGATTTTCCTTCACCTATAAATACCCCCTTAGACATTTTCTTGGATATCAAGCTCTTTCTTAGCAAAACTCTACCCATCTCTTAGCTCTAATTTTGTAATAGCTTAGAATACTTCCTTTAGTGTAAATCAACAACATCTTAGCTTAATCTTTCCATTTCTTAGCTTAGATTTTCATTTCAAACACTAAGAGACCACCTTTTAATTACTTCTATTTTGTACTTTTGGATCTCAACTCAATTTCTCGTAATCTTATGGTATATTTCTCTTCCTTTTACTTGTTATGGCTCTTATTTACTGTTTTGTGCATGTTTTGATTAGTATAATGAGTAGCTAAATCCTCTTCATAGCCGGGTCATGTGAAATTTGGTGAAATCACCCTTCGGGTGATGAAATCGGGAGTGGGTAGTGCTTTTATTGTTATATCTTGCATGTTTCACGCCTTAGAACTCAAGAGTAACGGATTTGGGCTGATTGATCACCTAGGTCAAAATCACACACATCATTCTTGAGAGTTGTTCAGAGAGAGGGGTGTGGGAAAAGTGGTTCTAGGATCACATTCAAGTGTGAGGTTACTCGCTTATACGCTTAAGCTGCTCGAGTGCAAAACGTGACTTGTTAGGAGAGAGTTGTTCAGACCTTAACATGGCAAAAGGTGTTAGAAGAGAGTTGTTCAGCGCTAGCACCGGGTTTAGGGAGTTCGCACCGTGAGATCGAATGCGAGAGTTTATTTGTAATTGCACACTCCCGGTTTTGTCATCCTTGGGTTGAGATTAGCCTTATTGATCATGGTTCGCCTATGTCCCTTTATCCATCTTTGAAATCTAGTAGTGTAATCTTTCTACCTTTTAGACTTGTTAGCTTGTTTTACTTTAATTTTAACATTTATCCAACATCCGACCACCTGGACTAAGAATTACGCTCACTTTGGTACTCACAAACACTTGTCTCTTGGTTCGACTCTCGACTCCTCGTAGCTATACTAGCAATCGACCCGTCCATCTCGCCGTTAGAGAGCTTGTTTAGTCACCGTTGTCTTGAGCATCTTATAAATTCTGCTTGGAAAACGCCATCAAAATGGCGCCGCTTGGACCATTCACTATTACCATGGCCCCCATTGATCACCTGGACTAATGGTAATAGTGATCCCCGCCGTTGTCGAGTTCACTATTTGCCGCTCATCACTCACCCATTGATCTTGGTAAATTCATTTTGGTGAAACACGCTCATCAAAATGGCCCCGCTGCCGCCACCCCTTGAGATAAAACTTGTCAAGCCTTGGTGGAGCGTGCAGTGGAGCCGCCATTGTTATGACTGAGCAAGAATTCTTTGGCAACGAAACGCTTTGGGATGAAGAAGAAGATGATGACCAATTGTGATGAAAGAGAATTCCCGAGTTGGGAAGAAGTGACATCAAGGACCATGAGAGGTAAGTTTCTAATGACTTCGGCTTCCTTGATGCTTGCCCTTTTCATTCTTCTTCTTCGCTTGTTGATCTTTTGAGTTCGGATTTTGGTTGATGATTTTGGTGATACTTGTTTGGAATAAAATTTTTGAATTGTTGTTTTGAGTCTTTTGTGGTATGAGTCCGTATAGCGCCACTACGTCGATGCTAACGACGTTAAACAAAGCACTTCTACTTTTTCTCGCCTGTGCCAATAGTATAACTTTGAAAAAAATTGGCACCGTATAAGTCATTTTGTCGAGCCAAAGACATAAAACAAAGGCGCTTTGTGGGAGGCAACCCACCTTTTTGGTAATAATTATATGTTTGGAATAGTCTTTGGTTGCAAGAGGGTAGAGTTTTGTCTTGAAAAAGAGAGGTTGGGGTGAGAGCTTCTTTTGGTTCTTGTTTTTATACTTAGACGTGAATGTTTTTATGTGAGCCTCTCGTGGCCTTATTTTATGCGTGGATGCTCAGTGTTTCTTTTGATTATCTTTACATCCAAAGGCACTTCCTGTCTAGTATGGTTGATATGCTTTGATACCTTGATTGTGGCATGGCTTCTATTTTTATATATCTCGTATCTATCACCATCTTTTGGCACGTGGATTTTTCCCCCGTGCATGTGTTTGCCTTGTTTTCTGCTTACATGGTGTTCGTGTACTCGAGATGGAGCTTACTAGAAGATGTCACGTGGGCTAAAGTGCGCTCTTTCTTTGGCTGGTTTTGGTCAAACAAATAAGTCTTTTACTCTTTTATCTCTCACACAATCGAGACGTTGTTTCGCTTAAGTGTGGGGTGGGAGACTTAGCCGCTTTCTTGTTTTCGTTGTTAAATGTGCTATAAATGTGGTATGCTTAGCCTATGATCGGGCTCGAGTCGATTTTTGGGTAATTTTTAAAATTTTTCAAGGGTCTTAACACCGTGTTGTATGTGTTATTTTCACATTTGAGTGGTGATCACCTTAGTCGGGATCCCGAACATGTACATTGTGGTTTGATATTATCTTGAGAATGGAGTCTTATTAATTTCACGAAAGCTACACTTTGTGCACAATTTGATTGCTACCACCTCTCATATCACTAGTCTCGAGGCGAAATGTTTAAGGTTCACCTAAGTAGGACACGGGATGACGGTTCTCGTTCTTTTGACCCTACCTTGGCCAAATAAGCCTAAGCCGAACATTTACCCTTCGTAGCCCCTCTCACCTTGATAGAATGGTCTAACCACCATTCGCTTATAGCCGCTTTTGTTACTTAGTCGAAACCTACCCTTGAGCTTAATTATGGTCACATTTCCTTCATTTATACCCTACGAGTGGACTTAATCTTTAGTTAGGCCACACTTGCTAAGGCAAGTGTGGGGTGGGGGAAATGATGTCTTTTGATGGGTTGGTGTTCTCTTGGTTTGGAGCTATAAGGAGAAGATGAGCTCAATTGGATGTAATGTTTGGGTTTGGCCCAAAATGAAATGAAAGTCTGTGGAAATCTCTTCTTCTTCTAAAAAAAAAAAAAAAAAAAAAAAAAGTTCAAAATAAATTAGCCTCATTGAATAAAAAATTTGGAGTAGATTGGAATAAAGAGTTGGAATCAAAGGAATGAGCTCAAAAGTTGTTTTTATGATGTTAGGGGTCAGATAGTGAGATAGTACTAATGTGTTCGGACTCACCTCGTTGACACTTCTGAAACATAGTCGAGTTTGGCAATGAGTTCGGGTGCGTTAGTATCCTATGGTTCCCAAAAGTGTTAAAACAATCAAAAGGAGTTTGGGTGGTTTGTATGGTAGAATAAGGTGGTACACTTGTTGATTAGGTTCACTCATTACTTTTTCTCCAGCCTCAAAATATCCTTTTCGATTAACTAAAATTACCCTAGCCTAACGTTATAACCGCCAAGTCCTCGCCTGATCGTGTCCAAACTTAGTAAACTAGATTAGTGGAGAGACTCGTGATTATGAAACGGTTGGTAGACTTTTTGGTCGGGATTCAAGCCCGACAATCATTTTGAGCATTTGGCTTTAGCTTGGCACCACACACACTCCATTTTCTTGATAATGTTGCACCGCTGTGTATATGTTCATTTTTCTTACTTTGTGGTTACTCTCGAGGGTGTGAGTAGTAGCACCTACATCACAAAGTTGAATCCCTTGGTTGGTTTTAAACGCCTATTTTACTCGAGGACGAGCAAAGGCTAAGTGTGGGGTGGTTGATGGAGTCAACTTTACGTAACTCCGTGCACTAATCACCCCGCTTACCACACTTTTAGCATAATTTTGGGCAAATTAGGCCATTTTCGGGGTGATATCGTGAGCTTTTGGCACGGGAACGAATCCATTACCTTGATGAATTCATACCTTTTGTTGATATTAACCCCATTCTCGAGCACTTTTACCCTCCGGAGTTGTTTGGATGTTTTTGGTTGTTTATGATATTGTAGGGTGTTGGTGTCTCGAGGACCCGGAAGATGACAATTCGTGGTGAAAAAGCATAACCGAGGCAAGACGAAGGTCAAAAAGGAGAAAAGTGAAGACTCTGGGAAACAGGGAGGTTCAAACGCCGCTTTGAACCCTCCAAACGACGTTCCACACACCAAACGCGCTTTGAATCCCTAAACGCGGCTCCGTGGTTCGTAAAAGATTCGAGTTGAAGCCCTCTAAACGCACGCTTTAGGGAACCAGGCCAAACGTGCGTTCCAAGACCCTAAACGCGCTTGACCTTCCTAAACGCTGCCTGCCGGATGAAGAACGACCAAGTCTCTCGCCTGTAATTTATGTGTAACGACGCTCCAACTGCCGAAACGACGCTTGAAGACCCCAAACGCTGCTCCAGCCTCCTTCAAACGCTGCTTGGACCGCTTTTACGCAGATTTTCCTTCACCTATAAATACCCCCTTAGACATTTTCTGATATCAAGCTCTTCTTAGCAAAACTCTACCCATCTCTTAGCTCGAATTTTGTAATAGCTAGAATACTTCCTTTTAGTGTAAATCAACAACATCTTAGCTTAATCTTTCCATTTCTTAGCTTAGATTTTCATTTCAAACACTAAGAGACCACCTTTTAATTACTTATTTTGTACTTTTTGGATCTCAACTCGAATTTCTCGCAATCTTATGGTATATTTCTCTTCCCTTTTTTACTTGTTATGGCTCTTATTTACTGCTTTGTGCATGTTTTGATTAGTATAATGAGTAGCTAAATCCTCTTCATAGCCGGTCATGTGAAATTTATGAAATCACCCTTTGGGTGATGAAATCGGGAGTGGGTAGTGCTTTTTATTGTTATATCTTGCATGTTTCACGCCTTAGAACCTCGTTATAACGGATTTGGGCTAGATTGATCACTCAGGTCAAAATCACACACATCATTCTTGAGAGTTGTTCGCAGAGAGGGTGTGGGAAAAGGGTTCTGTGATCACATTCAAGTGTGAGGTTACTGCTTATACGCTTAAGCCGCCTCGAGTGCAAAAACGTGACTTGTTAGGAGAGAGTTGTTCAGACCTTAACATGGCAAAAGGTGTTAGAAGAGAGTTGTTCAGCGCTTAGCACTGGTTTAGGAGTTCGCACCTGAGATCGAATGCGAGAGTTTATTTGTAATTGCACACTCCTGTTTTGTCATCCTTGGGGTTGAGATTAGCCTTATTGATCATGGTTCGGCCATGTCCCTTTATCCATCTTTGAAATCTAGTAGTGTAATCTTTCTACCTCTTTTAGACTTGTTAGCTTGTTTTACTTTAATTTTAACATTCATCCAACACTTGACCACTGACTAAGAATTACGCTCACTTTGGTACTACAAACACTTGTCCCTTGGTTCGACCTCGGACTCCTAGAGCTATACTAGCAATCGACCCGGTCCACTCGCCGTTAGAGAGCTTGTTTAGTCACCGTTGTCTTGAGCATCTTATAAATTTGTTTGGTGAAAAACACGCCTATCAAAATAGGCGCCGCTGCCGGGGACTTGTGTGCTATTTGTGATATCTTGTAAGTGAACCGAAGGCTTCAGGCCTAGGTTTTACTTTACTGCTTTCTTGTTGTTTGCTTTTTGTAGTGCATGACCCGAGATCTCAAACACCACTCGAGCCATACATAGACGGGATTGAAGCTTACGCAAAGCGAGAAACACCAACGGGTTAAGAGGTCGCGTCAAGTGGAAGAGTCGATTCGGCCTTTGAAGAGAGTAATTCGGGTGAATTGGGAGAAGGATCCGACATGGCACAACAAGGTGGACAAGGTTTGGAAGGAAATGTGGAAATAATAATGGAATCCCAATTCAAAACCCGCCTTTGTCAACAACAATGCACAAGGAGGTGGGAATGGACAAGAAACAATGTGGTGAATGCGAACGGGCCTATTCTCGTAATGTTCAACACGAGGCCCAAGGGAATCAAATGGATCCCGCCTTATGCAACAGCTTCAATGCATGGATGTTGAATCGGGCCAACAAAATCGTAACCAAGCTCACATTCAAGGTGCAAACGCGATGCCAAATTGGTTTAACGGTCAACAAGAGCAAAACCAAGGCGGCTTGACTTGTAGAGATTTTGTGCTTAGCTCCTACGGCAAACATGGGGCATAGTCCGATCCGAATGCCACCGTAGCCGCTTAACAACTTGGAATTGAATAGGAACATCATACATTTGTTGGGAGATAATGCTATATTCAAGGGAACCGCTTTAGAAAAATCCTCACTTATTCATTGATCACTTTCTCCAAATAGTGAACTCCGACAAAGATCAATGGAGTGAGTGACGAGGCACTCAAACTTATGCTTTTCCTGCCTCGCCTTGAAAGAGCAAGCCAAGAGGTGGTATGATTCGTTGCTTCAATGATTCTTTACACACGTGGGAGGAAGTGGTAAAGACTTTTCTACTCAAATATTACCCCTCAAGACCATGGATATGAAAGAAGCTATAATGTCGCTTCAATGCTTATGAAGGAGAAGAGCTACATGAGTCGCTGGGATCGGTTTAAGGCGTTATTGAGAGAGTGCCCGGGCACGGGTTGAGATCATATGAGGTAGTTCATGCTTTCTTCCGGGGTTTGGATCAAGTTCATCAAAGCACGTTGCATGCTTCATGAATGGGATATTATGAGTATGGTACCCGAAGTAGCCATGAACCAAATTGAGAAGATTTCCGAGACCTCGAGGCAATATATATCGTCAAGTAGAAAGGGGACAAGGAGCAAGAAGCCCGGTTTGGTTGAAGTGAAAGAAGTTGAAGCAAATGATCAATATCATGCTCAAGTACAAGCTTATGGAACAACAGTTGGGAGATTGAAAAGAGGAGAATGAGAGCGCTAAGCTTTACTAAATTTGTAGCGGACCACACTCGGCAAAGGATTGTAGGATGACAACCAAAGCCCAAAATATGGCCTATCCTCAATCCTCGACTCAAGGGCAACCTAGCACTCTATCTCAAGATAACATGAATGAGTTAGCTAAGCGGATGATGAGTATTTGCTCGATGGAGCAATGGAACACGGGGCCTCAATATCAAAATCAATCTCAAAGCCCCTATCAAGGCCAATATATGGGTGAGCAACAAGGTGGGCAACCGTATGAAGAATCCCAAGATGTGAACTATGTGGGACAAGGTCAAGGAGGAAATTATGGGAAATCAAGGTGATGGTCCTTTGAGGCATAACAATAATCAAGGTTGGAGTCGGAATCAAGCCAAGGCCAAAACCAAGTGGTATAGACAAGGCCAAAATCAAAGCCAATCTTCACAAGGTCAAGTCTACCAACCTCCACACCAAAGGCAACAACAAGGAGGGTATAATCAACAAGGTTCCAACAACTATCAAAACCCTCCTCCTTTGGCTCCTTGCCTCAAAAGAGTTCAACCGATGTCATCTTGGAACAAATGAACAAAAACTTTTATGAGATTAAAAAGGACATGGTTGAGATGAACTACAAACATGGGTCCGCCATCAAAAATCTTGAGACTCAATTTGGTCAAGTGGTGGAACATGTTCGGTTGAAAGGCGGTTTACCGAGTAACACCGAGAAAAATCCGAGAAGTGTAAACGCCATCTTAACCAGTGGGCAAAGTGTTGAGAACTAATGGAGAGAAGAAAGTCTTGTGGGAGGACAAGGCTAGAAAAGCACCTATTGAGTCGGAAGCGGAGCTATGGATGGTGATATAGATGGGATTGAAGATGATGAGGATCATTGCGGAGGAATATGTCAAGAGAAAAGAAGTTGAAAGGAAAGAAGCTCAAGCTCGGGAGATTTACGTAGTTATCGATGTGAAAGAAGAGGAGTCAACTAGAAGAGAAGGAAAGAGCCAATGAAAGAGCCGTCTTCCCCGCTATCCAAAGGTAAGAAAGGTATGAATCCTCCTCCTTCTAAAGATTTTGATTTGAGTGCTCTCCCATATCCCCTAAGAATCATAGACAAAGTTGCTTGAATAAGGCACAAACTCGATTCATTGAGATTTTACTAAAAATTGATTTGAACATTCCTTTTCTTGAAGCACTTGCAAACATGCCCTGCGTATTGTAAGTTTTTGAAAGAGTTACTAACTAAGAAGGGTAAGATGCAAGAGAGTTGTGTGTTTAAATGAAGAGTGTTCCGCTATTTTTAATGGAAAGTCTAAGATTCCTCGAAAGTTAGGGACAAGGGTAGTTTTACTATCCCGGTTACTATTGGTACGACTCATTTTCCTAGTGTCTTATGTGATTTGGGGCTAGTGTAAGCTTCTAATGCCCGTGCAATATATGAGAGTCTTGATCTAGGAGAGTTGGAGCCAGAGGGGATGACCCTTCAAATGGCGGATAGGTCTATTAGGGAGCTATGGGAGTGATAAGAGGATGTCATAGAGAAAGTGGATAAGTTTGCCTTCCCGGTAGATTTTGTAGTGCTAGACATGGAGATGGACTCTAAAAACACCTTTGTTGTTAGGACGATCCCTTTTAAATACCGGGAGGACTTTGATAGATGTTGCAGTGGTGAGATAATATTGAGAGTTGGAGATGAAAAGTCGCGGTCAATGTCTATAAAGCCATGAAACATCCTAAGGAGAGCACCGAGGACTGTTTTCTATTGATGCCATATATCCTTATGCGTTGAACATGTTAACATGCAGGTATATAAAGAAGAATCCGAGGAATGCATGGAAAGTGAGTAGTGGAAACCGATGGAAGAAGAGGAATTGGAAGAGGAAGCAAAAGAGCCAAAAGATAGCTTTCGTGGAAAGATGGACGAGAAGATTGATCTTGGGCTTGAAGGAGAGCTAGAAAAGCCATCAATTGAGGATCCACCCGAAAGATTTGAAAATGAAGCTTACTTCCACCTCATTTGAAGTATGTTTTTCTTGAAGATAATGATTTACTTCCTTTGATTATTTCTTCTACACTAACGGCTTTACAGAAAATGAGTTAGTGAAGATGCTTAAGAAGCATAAGCGTGCTTTTGGGTGGAAGATGTGCGACCTAAAAGGTATTAGTCCCACCATTTGCCAACTTCGGCAGATTATTCTCGGAAGATGGAGCAAAGCCGTAAGGCAACCCCAAAGAAGACTCAATCCACACTCTCGAAGGTTGTGAGGAAGGATATTAGTCACAATGTTGAAGCTAGGGATTATCTATGCCATCTCGGATGGCAAGTGGGTGAGTCCTCACCCAAGTGGTGCGAAGAAGGAGGTATGACCGTGGGAGATCAATGACAAAGGTGAGTGAGGTACTATAGCCGCTTGGTAAGTGGTCATAGAATTTGCATTGACTATCGTAATAAGCTAAATGACTAAACTCCGCAAAGATCACTTCCCCTCCCTCCTTTATTGATCAAATGTTGGAAAGATTAAGTGGCCATGCTTTTTATTGTTTCTTGACGGGTTTAGTGGGTATTACCAAATACATGGCTTTAGAGGACCAGAGAAGACCACCTATACTTGCCTTATGGCACCTTTGCCTTCCGTGAGATGCCTTTTGGGTTGTGTAATGCACCAGACATTCCAACGGTGCATGGTAGCCATCTTTTGCTTGATATGATAGAAAAGTTTTTGTAAGTCTTTATGGATGATTTTAGTGTTTTGGTGATTCCTTTGAACAATGTCTAGATAATCTTTGAAAAGGTGTTGGGTAGATGTGAGGAGACAAACTTGGTGCTTAATTGGGAGAAGTGTCATTTGATGGTTACGGAAGGGGATAGTCTTAGGGCATAAGATATCTAGTAAGGGTATAGAGTGTGAACAAGGCTAAGGTAGAAGCGATAAGCTAAACTTCCCTATGCCCACCAACCTAAAGACTCTTAGGGGTTTTCCTAGGCCATGTGGGGTTCTATCGTAGGTTCATCAAGGATTTCTCGAAATAGCCCGTCCTCTTACTCTTCTTCTGGAAAAGACATCCCCGTTTGATTTTGACAAAGCTTGTGTTGAAGCATTTTGATGCTCAAGCAATTACTT